>JAQPPZ010005606.1:2400000-3600000 GCA_028583015.1 Wollemia nobilis
TTAACTGAGTAGACCCCAAGGCTTCCATAGCCCCAGGCTAATTCATCTTCCTCATCCCTCCCCGTGAGGAACCTTTCTGACAAGATTTTATGCAGGATGGGCGCCAACTCCGGAGAGACAGTAATTGGCCACTCCTCCCACCGCTTAAACTTTTTAAATTTATACCCCCCCAATTGACTGGTGTGTAGATAATTATCAATATGGATCCAGCCCTGGGCTTCTAAGGCGGTCATGATTGGTTGTAGCTCAGGGAACATGACAATAATGGGCGGATGTTGGTCCCAAGAGTCGACCCGTAAACGAGCCTTGTCTCCTCTCCCCACTTTCCGTAATAATTGATCTTTGATAACTGGGACCCAAGCTTGAGAGTCTCGCCACACTAAGGATCCAAAGACCTTCCAAGGGAAAGCGACCCACCTCATTGGGATGAACATGCCCCAAATATTTACCGGAAAGAATTCTCGTCAAGAGGGAGGTTGGCTGAGAAATCCACCTCCAATACAGTTTTCCAGCCAAGGCTCTGTTATTAAGCTTAGAACTTCTCATGCCCAGCCCTCCTTTGTCCTTAGGCTGGGTAACTTTGTCCCACCCAACCAAAGCCCATATTTTCTTCCCTTTTGCGCCTTCCCATAAAAATCTTCTAGCCATTTTGTCCAGCTCTTTCCAGATGGTATGAGGGGCAGCCAAGATTGAGAATTTATAGATCGGCAAAGCCTCGTATAACTGATCACAGGAAGGTTAATCTACCCCCGTAGCTTAACCATTTATGAGCCCAATGATTCATTCTGTCTTTGATGCCTGCCAACATATTCTTCCGTATGTCAATTTTTAACTTTTTGAAATGAAGGGGAACGCCCAAGTAAACAATTGGAAGAGAAGTCCTTGTGAAGCCCAGGATCTCAATAACACGCTCCTGTAGCCGTTGGTCAAGATTGAAAAAGACCACTTTGGACTTCCCGTCATTTAGAACCTGATTTGAAGCCCTTAGGTAGATATTCAGAGTATCTCTGATTCCTCTAGCTTCCCGAAGAGTGGCCACACCAACCAGGCCAGTATCGTCCACAAATTGCAAGTGAGTCAGAGTTTCCTCCCCAACCTTGATACCAGATAGCAGACCTTGTTGCCTTCTCCTCAGAAACAGTCTGCCCAAACCTTCAGCCAAGAGAAGGAAGAGATAGGGAGAACAAGGGTCTCCCTGGCGAAGACCACGAGTGGCACCGAAAGGATGCGAGGGAAGGCCCTTGATGAGAACAGAATAAGAGGGAGTAGAAACACAACTCATAACCCAATCAATCCATTCCTGAGAAAAGCCAAAGGCAGCCATCATTTTCGACAAGAAGCACCACTCCACCCGGTCATAAGCCTTGGACATATCCAGTTTAATGAACATTCCTTTGTTGCCCGAAGTTTGCATTGAATGGATGGCCTCCTGGGCCAAAACCACCCCATCCAAGATTTGTCTTCCCTCAACAAAGCCCCCTTGTTCAGGAGAAATGATGTTATGAAGTAGGGGTTTAAGCCTCTCAGCCATTATCTTAGTGATGATTTTGTAAATCACATTGCATAAAGCAATAGGCCTGAAATCAGAGATATGAGTCCCCGCTTCCCCTTTTGGAATTAAAGCTATGAAGGTGTGATTGATCGCCCTGAGCATTCTTCGATTGGATCTCGGATTCCTCAAGAATGACCCAAAACATCCTCCCCCAAGGTGTCCCGTAAAGCCTGAAAAATTCAATAGGAAAGCCATCCGGACCAGGAGATTTTCCAAGGACTCATACCAAAGACCACATTTCTCAATTCATCCCTTTCAATGGGTCTAAGCAGGGCCTGATTGTCTTCTTCAGAGATAATAGAAGGAATAACATTAAGAACTTCGTTCTGAGCCTCAACATCTTGCTCCATACTTTCCTTAAAAAGTTTAGAAAAGTAATCGATTGCATGGGAATGCATACCAGGAAGAGTATCGAAGACATTTCCATGTTCATCTTTAAGAGCTTCCATATTGTTCATCTGTCTCCTAGCACAAGCTGACCGATGAAAAAATTTGGTATTTCTGTCCCCCTCTAATAACCAAGTATTTCTAGCCCTCTCGCTTCCAAAGATATCTCCTCTTGGTTGTCAATGTCCTCAACCGCTTTACGCAGCTTCATCATCTTCAAATTTGAGTTGCTCAAGAATTGATCCTTCCCTAAAAAGTTTCTGAACCTCCTCCCATCTAGCCACCAAGGGGGCCCTTTGGGACTGGAAATCCGACTTGTTTTCTTTCCTCCACTGTTTCAATTGAATTTTGACAAATTGAAGCTGTTTATGAAATTTGAACATTGCTGTCCCAAAAGGTGGACGGCCTTCTGTCCACCATTGAGTAATTTTCTGTCGAAGGTCCTCCTTTTGTAACCAAAAATTCTCAAATTTAAAAGGCCTATGGTGCTGCCCTCTCGAAGTCCCTCCCTCTAGCAAAATGGGAAAATGATCCGAAATAGGGCCCTCCAAAATCTGGAACTTAAAAGTCCATTTAACAAAAGCCTCCTCCGAGACCAAAAAGCGATCTAACTTGACCTTCCTGCTATGTGGCTCCTTTCTCTTGTTTGTCCAAGTGAAAAAAACACCAGGGCCTTGAACGTCCACTAAATGAAAGGCCTGAACTTGGGCAATCGAAGCCGGTCCCCCGGATCCAAAACAGGGGTGCCACCTTCCCCGGTCACGAACAGATAATTTTGCATTAAAATCCCCCGCAATAATCCAGCTCATAACACTCCCCGTATGCCCTCATGTTGTGAACAGACTTTCCCATTGGAGCCTCTGGCCATCTAGGTCTTGGGCCCCGTAAAAGTTGGTGATTAGGACATGCTCAGAAGTGAAGTTATTTCTGAAGAGAGAAGTAAGAACACCCCTCCAAGCTATATGTTCTAAAGCAGTCCAATCCAGAGGGTTCCAAAGGGTAACAATTCCACCTGAAGCTCCTTGGGCAGCCACATCCATATGACCAGCTCCCCGCCAGATTTTAGTAGCAGTTTTACTCATAATATCTAAAGACATTTTGGTCTCCTGAAGAAGCAAAAAGTCTGTTTTACGATTTTCTAAGAGTCTTTGAACAACAGATTGATGGGTTCTACTGTTTAAACCCCTAACATTCCAAGATTGAATAATCATTGAAAACCTTGAGAGCAGTAAGAATCAATGGTCCTCACCAATCCTCCATTGATTAGCTTATCTCCTTGCGCTGTTAGTAGTTCCTTATTGGATTTTCTTCCCGCTCCTTGAGAGTTATTGTTTCTAGATCTCTTCTCCACCTGGGTAATCCCTAAAGCAGTCCTTTCTCTGTTTTTATCTGCATTTCCCATGGTGACATCTTTGATAGCCGGCTGTGCTGGGGAGTGTATAACCAATGCCCCCGGATTCTCTGACTGTAGATTCTCAGCTGGCACAGTCACCGTTCTACTACAGGAGTAAAAGAAGGAGAAACAAGAGGTGGAGTGTTGTCATTCACACCATTCCCATCCACTCCCTCCATAGTTTGGTCCTCCTGATCCACTAATGACTTAAAAATTTCATACCGATTGTTTGGCTTGAGCTGCACCTGCTCCTTGCCATTTTTCTTTTTGTTTCTCTTTCGTTTCACCTATTCAAAGCCATCCTGCTGAGCATCAGGACCTGGAGAATTGCTAGAAGGTTCATTGACAGGACTGGACTTACCCTCTCTAGGGCGGTTTGACATTCCGCTCGGAACCTCCGTTTTTGTGCTCAAGATGTTTGGGCAAAACCTTGCCAAATGTCCATGCTTATGGCATACTCGGCACCTGAAAGGTAGGGCCTCATAGTCTAGCTGCTGGATCCAGGGTACTCCTGCTAGCTCAAGTTCCGCCTCACTGGTAGAGGCTGACTAATGTCCATCTCTACACATATTCTCGGCAAAGACAACTCGTATTTCCCTCTATGGTATCTTTGGAGACTCCCAAAAATCTGCCTAGGGAATTACCTATTAGTTCCAACACCCGCTCACCCCAAAACTCCATCGGGAGAGCGTACAGCTCGAATCCAGACCGGGACAGCCGTGGGTTCGATGCGGGGGTCGAAACCCACTCTCCAGGGTTGGACAAATAACCCTGCTGGTCCGTGGTTTCTCTTTTCTGATTCAAATGCTCTGTTTCTATCTGCTAAAGAAGAGAAACTAATGATGAAATACCCATTGCTTATAGGCCATAAAGAGTACTCACCGTGTGGCTCCCAGTTCTGGCGAACCTAGGTATGCAAAAAATTCAGTGTGGGTCGGATGCCCATGAATTTGCAGATCAAGTCGTGATTAGCTCGGTAGACGATTGTATCTTCGACCAAGCATTGGTTCTATAACAATCTTAGGCCTGGAAGTGGATTGCGGGAGGCATCCATTAACGCGGTGAGCATTTGGGCCATTGCCAACATTCTTGAGTATCGTTTGAAAAGCATTCCGCTGAGCTCCATCAGTGGAAGGCGAGGGGTTATCTTTCAACTTCTCAGCATATGAAGTCTTTCTCCCAACAGGAGAAACTGGAGGAGACCCCATCGGGCCCTCCCGGGACCACGAATGTACCTTCAGATGAATTCAAAATCAACCCCCCAAAGCCCCTGGCAAGATCTTCGGGCCAGAATCCCTCGAGCAACACCAGACGCCTTCTCAAAAATTTTCCCGCCAAATCGCCAGAGCTTCAACCCCCTTCCTTTTCCTTAATTAATTGCTTTTATTAGTTATGAAAATATGTCTAATTTGTAACACTTGGAGAACCTTCATAATCAATTTATTGAATCTAATTGTCCAAATAGGTTTTGATCTTGATTGTCTCATGGATCTAGTTAAAGAAACGTGACTTAACATAAATATTGATAGAGTTTGTTAGTCTGGTTTCCAACATGTCTTCATAATGCAAGTCACTTCATGAACCAACCCTCTAATCCTCTTGAAAATCATTTCATTCCATATCTCTTAAATAAGCCCAAAAAGATGAACCCACTCAAGAAATTCTTTTCATTTGATTTGAAAAGAAGACATCAATATTCAACCGAGTCTAAAATTTTTTAAAATTGTACATTTATTTAAATATGATATCTTAAAATCTTTTCTCCTTTTTCCCCAAAAAATAGCTTAAAATATTTTCTTATTTGTGAAGTACACTTTCAAAAAATCATCATGATCCATTTCTTATTGATTCATAATTCGAATTTCTACATTGAACACCAAAAACCAATGATTTTATATATCATTGCTCATAAAGTTGGTTTGTCTATCTCATGTAGGATGTCATCATCTTTTAATCTAATATTTAGACTCACATTCATTGCCTTAAAGGATGAGAGATGGGGATTTCCTTCCATGTTAAATAAGAGGTGTTTGTATTCTACTCTATTTGCTTTTTTCCAAAATTTTATGGCTCTTTTTGTAAAGTCAAGGCTATCATAAATATTGTAACTTTGTTGACATTCACTACTTAAAAACAACCTAGTAAAAAAATCATCATTTCTTGATTCTTTTTGGATAACTTACTATTTTTGTATTTGAAGCCTTCACCAACTACTATTTCTTTCTTTATTAATATATTTTATTTACTCCAATATTTTTTTTATCTTGCCAAGTATATAGGGAAATCCCTTCATCTATGCTAACATATATAAAATTAGAAGTCATCTTGAATAAAGGTTATTCATTGAGATTTCAATATGGGTTTTGTTGCATTCTTGATTGACATAATTTTAAAATGTACTTCATTTGAAAAAGTTTTTCATTTAGAATATTCTTCTCACTGGCATTGTCTACAAATATTTGGTATTGTTATTTAAGCTCTTTAGTAATTGTTAAGAGATTCTCACTAGTTAATCTCTTTAATTTGCTATTGACTATAATTTCTTATCTCATTCAATTTACTATCGTTTCATATAATTTAAATTTTGATAATGAAATCTAATGAAAGTTTTGAAAAACTCATACTTTGATTCAACTTTATCATATAACTTAATTGTAAAAACTAATAAATATAAAAATACTTATAACCATATAATTATTTTATTTTATTTATTTTAATTAATCATATGGGATTGAAACAACCCACCCATATTACAACATTATTTTTAATACTTATGTATGTATCACCTGGTAATTTTTAAACTTAGGTCTCTTCTTTAAAAACAAGTTTGAGATATTTAATCAGTTGAACTCATATCATTTGACATTATAATTTTATTTGATTTTATTATTGCTATGATAGAATTTCTTCTATAAAACAAGTGTTAGCATATTATTTTTTATACAATGGTCATTTTCCATGTATTATGAGATGACCACTACATAAATCTTGACCTTATATTCTTGTAAATAAGATGATCAAGACCTTCATTCTTAACACAACTTAAATACTCTTAGAACTTTGTAATAAGATGTTAGATAATAAAACTTGCAATTATCAAATGCCTAATTAAACACTTCATATATTCTTTTACCACCTAAAGTAGAACTACTACCATA
This sequence comes from Wollemia nobilis, assembly GCA_028583015.1. Lineage (NCBI taxonomy): Eukaryota > Viridiplantae > Streptophyta > Pinopsida > Araucariales > Araucariaceae > Wollemia > Wollemia nobilis. The sequence continues at coordinate 2,406,491 of JAQPPZ010005606.1, forward strand.
AGATCCCTTATTGTAGTAAACAACCCGTATAAGTGTTTGGTTGGGAAGGAGTTCTCATAGGGATTAAGGTACTCCATGAGGATATTGACATACGAGTATTGATGGGTGGGGACTAATATTGATAAGGCTTCTAAGAACTTGAATTATCCTTGTTATTTCATAGTATTCAAATTGCATTGAAGTTGGACATTTCTTTGTTGTTTCATGAACACAAATTGTCAACTATCTATAGATGAAGGACAATTTTCTAGATATGAAGCCTCTTAAATACAAGGTAAGCTATGATGAGGATAATTTATAGGTGTAATTAATAACACATTCAAAAAATTAAGCTTGCAATTACAAGTCAAGGTGAAAGACATGTTTTCATGTCTAAGAATAATCTTGTGTAGGATATTGTTCAAATTCTATTATTGAGTTGAATTGAAATGAGAAGTTTAACAATAGAAAATTGGAAATTCGATGCCTAGTCAAGATGGTGTTCTCAATATTCCCTAGCCTTGTAGACTATCTTATTGATCAATTAAGCAAACATGAAAGGCAACGACACGCATGCAATTTGATTATACTTGTTCTACCAACTATGAATGCTACATTTTGCCTTATATAATACGCCATAAATATGATGCAAGGGTATTTGAATTTGAAGGATAATTTAATAAATAACTTATTGAAAAAACCTTTTGCCACATAAATCAATGCTTGGTGAGAAAAACTACTTTAAAAACTTGATATATTTTGAAAGAATATTTGAGCAATTGGTGTGAGTAGGTATCAAATGGAATTAGTTCAAGTGGTTAAATATTGGGCTTTAATGGGGAAACTTATTTAAAATTTTATCATATAATATAATATTACTGTGTGGTTTGATGAAATATCACAATAACAAGATGTTATGATATAAAAAGACACAAATATAATCTTGTATAACCAAATCAAAAAATGACGTGGGTAGGTTAATCTAAACATCAATCTCTTGGGCCTATAGAAGTAAGTTATTTGCATGGACTGACTAAAGTCCCATCAAGTTATGTTATCCCCAAACACAAGATATATTCTCAAACTATTAATACTTAGAGGATAATAGTAGCTTCTTTTTGTGTTATATATTGAGTATTAGGATGTTTCTATTATTGAGTTTGCATAAACCTAGCTAAAAAGAGCCTTGATATCCTTGAGTCATATTTATACCTAGAGTTGATAATCAAGATGCACATATTTAACTAAATTTTGATGGAGCATCTAAAGGAAATCTAGGAGTATTAAGAGGAGGAGGAATATTTAGAAATAATAGGGGTGATATTTTATCTCATTACACTTTCAATAGTGTATTTAAGATAAATAATGAATTTGAAGCTTGAACAACTTTGGAAGGGTTAAAATATACAAATAAATGAAATGGAATAGACTATAGATGGAAGGTGATTCAGTATTGGTAATTAATGTAATTTTGAGGAAAGCAAAGGCTCCATGGAAAATTTAAGAGATAATTGTGGAAATACAATACCTTGCTATAGAGTTTGAAGAAATCAAGTTTACACATACGTTAAGGGAAGGAAACAAATGTGTAGATAGGCTAGCCAATAGAGGGGTTTTAATTGAGGATCGTGAAGTTAAATTCTTTTTTCCATGATTAGAGGAAGTAGTAAGTTTAGTTGAAGCTAACAAGAAAATGTTGACTGCCTAAATAAAATAATGATTAAGATTTACTTTAATGTTTTCCTTTGATAATATTTATTTTATTTTATAACATGGATGTATTTTCATATAAATTATTTATTATAATTCTTGCAGTTGCACTTATACTTCAAGAAGAAAACTAGCAATCCTTATCTGGTAAAGCAAACCATGATAGCACGAAGTTTTGGAAATATTACTCTATGAAGATACAATGTCAATAAGATGAAGTTTTGGTATTGTGTAGGTTGTTGCAGGAAAATATTAAGAATATGGATGCTGAATTTTGGAATATTTGTATTCACACAAAAAATTGAAGATCTAGAAAATGAAAATAAAAAATTCAAACTTTTAATGAAAAATGTAGGTATCTAGACTCAATTAAGATTATAATTGAATTTATTTGTAAACTCTCAAGCTCTAAATGAGAGAGTTGTGATTTGTTAAGGGTGGGAGACTCAAGTACAACCCCTTGTTCTCCAGTAAAAAAAAGATGCATGTATTTAAGAATATTCAAAGTAAAGTCTATTCACTTGAGTAATCATTATGCATCCTACATATATGATATTTGTAAGGAGGGGTTGATGGTTTATACATTATTACTTGTTATATTAATTATTAGCCTGTTAACTACACTCTTTATCGGCTAGTTTAGAGAAGGAATTGTTACTTTTAGGACAAGTAGATAATGGGATGAACAAATTTTATTTTTAAATATGTTATTTAATTGAGAAAGAGCCACATAAGGAGTTTCCTTATAGGATTTTACATGCTTTTATATTTTGAACTTTATTAAACACATTGCAATGTTGTGAATTTGATCTCAACAATTCTTTTTTGCTAGAGAAAAAGGGGTTGTACTTGGGTCCTCCACCTTTGACAAATCACAACTCTCTCCTTTAGAGCTTGAGAGTTTACAAAAAAAATCAATTCTCATCTCAATTGAGCTGCTATAGCTAGAAACCTATATTTATTTTCATAAGAAGTTTGAATTCTTGATTTTCATTTTTTGGATATTCATCAATTTTTTTTTAAATAAAAATATTCCAAAATTCAACATCCTTCTTCTTGATATTTTCCTGCAACAACCTTCACAATAGCTAAACTCTACCTCTACTATCTATGTGTTGCATCTTAGTAGAGTAATATTTCTAAAAATTCACACTATCATAGCCCACTTTACCGAATTTGGACTATTATTTTTCTTCTTGAAGCATAAGCACAACCACAAGAACTGTAATAAATAGTTTATATGAAAACGCATTAATGTTATCAAATATAGCAAATTTTACCAATAAAAAACATTATAGTAAATCTTAATCATTATTTGATTTAGACAATATTTTCTTGTTAGCTTTAGGTAAACTTATGACTTCCTCTAAAATGGAAAATAGAATTTAACTTCACAATCCCCTATTAAAACTCCTCTATTGGCTAGCCTATCTGCACATTTGTTCCCTTCCCTTAAAGTATGTGTAAACCTGATTTTTTCAAAATTTATAGAAAGGTCTTGTATTTCCATAATGATCTCTTGTATGTTCCATGGAGCCTTTGTTTTCCTCAAAATTTCATTTATTACTATTAGTAAATCACTTTCCATCCATATTCTATTCCATTTCATTTGTCTGCATATTTTTAACCCTTCAAAAGCTGCCCAAGCTTTAGTTTCATTATTTGTCTTAACTCTACTATTGAAAGTGCATTTGAAAAAATCTCATCCCTATTATTTCTAATTATTCCTTCTCCTCCTATTGGTCATGGATTTTCCTTAGATGCTCCTTCAAGATTCAATTTGACCAACTCCACTTCGGTGGTTTCCACTTTATATTCTTTGCCTTCCTTTTGTTTCTCTTGTACCCAACATTATAATTCTATTTGATGACTTGACTCCATCTATCAAGGATCTCTGCTTAAATATTAGGGATTGGGTGAGTTGATAGGGTTGGTTTAGACTCCTCTATGGCTAAATAAATCTTTCTTTTTATTACCTCTAAATTGCTTTTCTTTCCTTTACATTTCTTCTATTCCTTTCTAGCCATACAGTCCAAACTATTTTATCTTTTAATGTATCCTAGGTTATCTATAATTCCTCACTTTTAAAAGTGATCTACCAATGCTTTAATTATTCTTTAATTATATCATTCATCACCATGCATTTACCAAACATATTAAGAATCCATTGCCATAATTCTCAAACTATTGAACAGTGTCCCAAGAGATGGTCTATACTCTCCTCTTTTTTTACATAGAACACAGTGAGGGGTCATGAAAACCCCTTTTCATTAGGTTATCCCAGGATAAATCCTATGGCCTACTAGCCATACAAACATTTTGAGTTTTGGAATGCTAAGGTTATCCTAAATATCTACATATTCTTGTGGTATTCATATTTTTTTGGTACTTTACATTATATCCACTTCTTATTGTGTATTCTACTAAGTTTTTCAATTCCCAAATCAACTTATCCTCGTCTCCCTTCAAAATAATTAATTTTGTTATCTTTCTACTCAATTGCCTTCTAAGAACAATGTCCTATAAACTTGTAAAAAAAATTATTTCCATTTGTATCTTCCTTCATTATCCTTGTACATAATGTTTGAAATCCTATCACCATATTTGTCTTGAAGTAATCTCATCCATGATTTTAAAATTGGATCTAGATTGAGTGGATTTTTATCACACCAAGTATCCTTTCAAATAGATTTTTTCTTTAGTTTCGACCACCCATATTAGACATTTAATCACTAGATAAATTGATTTTTTAAAGCCATTCCATAGTGCAAAACCATTTTGTAGTGAGAATGCAGTAAATATTAAGATTGGGTCATTGAGCTCAACGTACTTAGAAAAATTCTTGCCCATTGTCTTTAACTCTCTTTGTACAATCTCCAAATTACTTTTCCCTTTAGAGCTAAGTTTGCATCCGTAAGAACTCTTAAACTAAGACCTCCCTAATTTTATCATAACACACTTTGTTCCATTTCACCAAAGGAAATTTCCTTTTATCATATAATATGATCACAAAAATGATCGCATAATATAGATAAAATATTTTTCTACTAATTTTGGCATAATAAACAAGGATATATAATATGTTTTTTTTTTTTTTTTTTTTTTGAATTTACATGGTGGAATCGGTAGCCGCCACGAATCCGGGCAGGTTGTCCAGCTTTTTATGGTCGCCACAGTATTCTACGTTGTCCGCCCTAGAAGCCTCCACACAGATCTTCGCGCAGTCCGCCCCTATAACCACCATGCCACAATCATTTTAAACATTTTACACTGCTGAAAGCACCAGGAAAGGGACAAGCGTTCAGTCCGACAAGGCCCGAGATTTGAACCTTGGACCTCCGCCCCCCTTATGGGTTTTGGATGAACCAATTGGTCTACACCTCGGACCTATATATAATATGTTGGAATGGCCTATAATATTGATTTAATTTTATCTCAACAATGAAATTAAGTTTTTATAATATTTTTAATTAGAACCATAGTAGTCAAATGGTATTGACTCAATGGGTTATATTCCTCCACTTTCAAGGAGGAGACATGGTTTGAATTACTGAAATTATAATTTGATTCATGGCCAAGATTAACATTGTATGATATAATATTGGTTAGTCCTAAGAGCATTCATGAGACAGTGTATTGAATTTATTGTTATATTTTATTATGTAAGCCCTATGGATTGTGGTTAACCTTGTTATGTTTAAATCCACCTTTATAAACTTGTAATTAGACTTAAATCCTTTCTTGTTTTTTTTTAAATTGGTTATAAGGGATTGAAATTGGACCCACCCATATTACATTATCACCATGTAGTGGTATTACAATTTGAATATTATCCACGTATCGCTTGACAATTTTTGAACTAGGTCTTCTCCTTGAATATTGAGGAATATAACTGGTTGAGCTAATGTCATTTGATTTAAAATATTCCTTCTTATGTTGGCTTAAGGTTAAGTTAATTTATGTATTTAGGGATTTGGTATTGGTATAAATACCCCCACCACTCCTCATTTCATTATTGGAGTGTTGTGAATCTTATCTATGGATAATACAATGATTATTTATGATGCCTATGGGTACCCCTAAATCTCTATCTATTTTCCTTTCTTTCATCCTTTTATACTTTTTGTATAATATTTAAGTGGATGGATTACTTTTTTTTGTTTCTAGAAAAATATTGTGAATTCTAACATAGGATTAGAGTGGGTATGGAGCGACATTGCTTGGTCACATAGAAAGTATATTTGAAGCCTCTACCCCTTCTTTTGATTCTTATGACAAAGTACTCTTCTAATCGTCATAAGCATTTTTAGTGTAAGAGGTGGAAAGAAGATCTCTCTCCATGGTTTCTCATTCATCTTCCAAAAATGTTTAGGGAATTTATGTCTACTTCATCATTATTGAGTTATTTTTTATATCATATATGCAAATTCAAATTTGGTTTTGAACAATGATGCTTCCCCTAAATTTGTACAAAATTTTCACTTCAATAATAAGGCATAGGAGCAAAGCTCTCTAAAATTTAAATTTGAATTTCTTGCTCTATTTTTTGCAAGTATTCAATTTTTTGTGCATACTCTACCAACAACTATGCTTGACATCTCTATAGATATTAACATTTATCTTCATGGAGTCTAGATGCTTTGTCAACACTATCAATAGGATGGCAATATGACTAGAAAAGGATAATTTAGGGCATTGTGTATGGGAGATCATAGGTTTGAGCCTCTATGCTCATTTTTTGTCATTTTAAGACAAAGCATAGTTTAAATTGTATGGAAGTTAATCAATTCTCAACTTGAATTGTGGAATAGCTAATGGTCAACTAAGTAAAAATATGGACATATGTTGAAAGAGGTTTCAAGCTTGATTCACATATATCCCTTTTTGCTTAGTTGGATGAATACCTTTGGATAGTGGAAGTGAACTCTATAGAGTTATCTCCATCTTTGAAGCCATTATGAAAACAACCTAGTTGGTTATCCTGAGCATTTAAGGTCATTCACTACTCCATCGATCCATGTTTGAATCACAACAACAAAATATTTTCATTAGGCACTCGTTTGTTTCTTTATTGTAGCTGATGTTGGCATATGATGTTGACCATGCATCTTCTACAATAATTTTTTATATTTTCTAGATGCACATTTCAACTGTTTTTTTTAGGTACCAATTTTTTTTAACTATTTTCATTATTTTACCTTTTTGGTTAATTTTTTCCATGATGGTATTGGTAGTTGTCTATCTAGCCAGGCATTTACCAAGAAGAGACCTAGGTTCAAATCTTGAGGGCATACCTATTTCAAAGGTAGTAGTTTGATCTGAATCCTTTGAGTGCACGCCAGACCAACGATGATGGTACGAATATCAAGTGACTGGTGGTCCCCCTTATTTTGGGTCAAAAGTAATAAGGTGGTATAGAATTGTTGGGAGCAGCCCCTACGGTTTGAACCCTACACTTGGTAGTTACTAAAATTAGTGTGGATGTAACCAACTCCCCTATGTATAAAAAAACTCCATGATGTATTCGGTTGTTGTCAAAAAAATAAGAATGGTTAAAGCCTATTGATACAATATATTGGTTGCATTGTTATAGGAGTTTGGCTATAATTTTTAATGGCATATTGGCTACACTTTTACAACAATTTAGTTGGAATTTTTTATGGTGTACTGGCTACAATTTTTATAACATATTGGCTGAAATTTTAACAACAATTTTATATATAAAAGAGCAATATTTTTTAATACTTTTTGCTATTCTAACTTTAAGTTTATATGGACTATTTTGTTCCTGGAAAGCTTTATTTTTTGAATGAAAATTTTAGTCAAGTTTATAGCTGCATTTTTTAATATGACAACATAAATTTTTATGTGACTATTATGTTTTTAAATTTAGCAAATTAAATTTTCTTCTTGGCTTCAAAGAAGAGCAGGGCAACTCTCTCTCATTTTCTACATTTGGTATCAAATCCTTGATAGATTTTTTTTCAATTGGTTATATGGGATTAAAACGGGCTTCACTTGTATTACATCATCACTATATAATGGTATTAAAACAAAGCTTGGATATTATCCATGTATGACTTGGCAAGATTTGAACCTTGGTCTCCTCCTTAAATGTTGAGGAATATAATCAATTGAGCTAATGCCACTTGATTCAAAGCCTTGATAGATTAAATATGGGTTGATTTTTTTATTGGTGTTCTTTCTCACAATTGAACATGGCCAAAACTAATTCACTTACAATACTAGTATTTAATAGAGTTGATTATCATTATTGGAGTACTGAAATAAGAACCTTGTTGATAGGAAAGGGTTTATGGGAAATTGTAGAGATTGGTTATGAAGAACCAGATGATTGGACCTTTCTACCCCATTATGACAAACAGGCCAAAAGAGAAGCCAAAAAGAACTTATTGGTACTATATCACATATAATCAACTCTTGATAAGAGCCTTTTTTTAAAGAATAGCAAATGCTAAAACTATAGAAGATGTATGGAAGGCCCTACATGAAGGATATCAAGGTAGTGATTAGGTGAAGGATGTTAAAATTGCAAACACTTAGAAAAAATTTTGAGAATCTTAAAATGCAAGTAGTAGGATTCAGTGACTATTGTGTGAGAGTCAAGGATGTGGTAATAAAATGGCTACATTGGGAAAAAACATGGACATAGAGACTATAGTAAAAAAGGTCTTAAGAACATTGACACCGAGGTGGAACAATGTTGCAATCATCATAGAAGAAAGCAAGGATTTGAAAACCCTTGAGTTTGATAACTTGGTTGGTTCTCTTATGTCTCATGAGGAGAGACTTAGAGATGCCTTTGAAGATGAAGAAAAAGCATTTGCTTCCAAGTTGAATATTTCTAGGAACAAAGGAGCAAGCACCAGTAATCAAAGTTATTGGAAAAACCAAGGAAGAGGCCAAATTTTAAATTCACCAAGAGGAAGAGGAGGAAGAAGAGGAGCTTAAGTAACAAGAGGAAGAGATAAATTTAACAAGAGAAATGTATAATGCTACCATTGTAAGAGGTATGGTCATTATGAAAAATATTGTAGAATTAAGGTAACTAATGAAGGAAGAAGAAAAAAAATTATTAACAAAGAACATGCATCACAAAATCATTTGTTCATGTCATGTGACAAAGAAGAAACCAACCCACAAGAAGTTTGGTACTTGGATTCAGGCTACTCCAACCACATGTATGACAACAACAATTTGTTTTCTACCATGGATGAGAGCTTCAAGAGCAAAATCAAACTTGAAGACAACAAATATCTAGATGTTTCTTCTAAAGGATTAATGGAGGTCAATACAAGTGAGGGTAAGAAATACATAAAATATATATTATACTGTAACAACCCCTCAAAACTAACCTAAGAGAGACATTTGTGTTTCACAAGCAAGGTTCACAAAGAAGTCCTAATTTTATTTTAGCATTTTCAAGGCTTTGCCACATTTGAGTTCAATATCACTGCAAATGAAACTCAAGTGGATAGGAGTGGCCAATATCCCATATTTTTGAGGTCCACCTTACTAAACCTCATTGTTTAGAACACCAAAGTGGTCCTCCCACCTTTCCCATACCCTCACTGGCATAGGATAATTTTACCATAGTGTAGGTGTTAGGAAGTGAAGTCACTATCCAGTTTACTGTTAGGAGAAGCTAGACTGTAGCATATGGTTATACGACTGCTATATATCTAGGTAGGAGACGTCTAGGTCATAAGTTTGGGTTGCTAGATGTCTAGACTAGATGTTTGGGTTGTTAGAAATCTAGGCCAAATATCTAGGTAGCAGACATCTAGGTCAAACATCTGGGTTGCTAGACGTCTAGACCAAACGTCTGGGCTCCTAGACGTCTAGGCAATAGACATTTAGACTAGATATCAAGGTTGTTAGACATCTAGGCCATATGTCTAGATGTGAAATATGAACCATTTCATATGCGAGTGGAAACAAACAGTTTTGTGAAGGCTTCCTTCGAGAGAGAAAACAAATAGTTCAGGGTCTTCATTTCTTTTGCTCTATAAAAGGGAATTGATCCCTTGCATATGATGTAACATGAATTTAAAGTTTTAATGAAAATAATAAAAGGAGAATTTGCCATTACCCCATGGTTTTCTTGCACATTACAGGTTTCCACGTAAAAACTATGTGTTACTCGTGTTGTTGTTTTTTTCTCTATTATTGTGTTTTCTGCCTACAGGTATAAAATTTAAAAATTTTACTAACATCTAGTATCAAAGCCTAAGGTTTTGTGTGAGTGGGAGATGAAAAAATTATAGGAGATGTAACCAAGTTCTATATTGATAAATTTTATGATAGGAACTTCGCTCTATGGAAGATGAAGGTGGAGGATTTTCTAGTTCAGAATGACCAAGCTCTAACCTTGAAAGGGATCGCAAGTAAATCGAGCAACATGAAAGATGAGGAGTGGGCAACGTTGGATATGAAGGTGGTCTCTACAATCCGTCTCTGCCTAGTGAACTTTGTCTTGTTCAATGTAGTTGAAGAGAAGACCGTGAAAGACCTTTGGAAAAATCTTGAAAAGTTGTATGAGACAAAATCAATAATAAATAAGGCTTTTCTAAAAAATAGCTTTATAGCTTGAGGATGAAGGAAAGTTCATCCATGGTAGATCATTTGAATGAGTTTAATAATCTTATCAGTAAACCAATTTTATTTAATGTGAAGATATAAGATGAGGATAGAGCTATCACCCTACTTTTTTCTCTCCCAAATACCTGGGATCATATGGTGATGACCATCAATAATGCATCATTAGGAACTCTAAAATTTGATGATGTGGTAGCTACTTTGTTCACAGAAGATTTGAGGCAAAAAAAAATCTTTGGAACCCTCAACCAATGAAGCCCTATCTGTGAGAGGTCAATATTTCAAGAGGAGTAAACAAGGTACATCACAGTCCATATCTAAGTCTAAGTATGTAAACAGAAATGGAAGTGCTAGCATTATGGGAAGCTAGGACATTCAAAGAAGGACTGTTGGTAATTAAAGAATGGTAAAAAGTAAAATCAGCCATCATCTGAGACCAGTACAGTAGATTCAAGAGAGACGAAAACATGTGAAGCCTTATGTATCAATAGTAGCAGATATTTTTTATATACCTGGGTTTTGGACTCAGGTGCATCTTTCCACATGTCTCCCCATAAATACTGGTTCGATAAATATCAATCATACTATGGTGGAATGGTCTACTTGGGTGATGATCATCCTTTAGAAATTATGTGAAAATAGGACATAAGGATTAGGTTGGACGGTGGTAGAGAAAGGATGTTATGTGATGTGCGACATGTGCCCGATTTGCAGAAGAATTTGCTCTCAACCAAGATGATGGATAAGTTAGGGTATTATGTCACTTTCGGTAACAACTAATGCAAAATTACCAGAGGAGATCTTGTAGTAGCAAATGGAGAATCTTATGGGACCCTATATCGTTTATGCAGCGATATGGTGATAAATCATGCAACAGCAACAACTTCTGTTCAGGATGCAATAATGTTATGGCATCAACGCCTAGGCCATATGAGTGAAAAATATCTAAAAATTCTGCATGATAGAGATATGCTTTCTAGGATTAAGTCTTACAATTTAGACTTATGTGAGCACTGTATTTTTTGTAAAAAAAAAGGGTTCGATTTACTGCAAGTCCTAGTAAGAGTTTTGAATTTCTATAACTTATACATTCGGATATATTTGGACCAATCCCCACTCAGTCCTTAAATGGTACCATCTATTTTTTTACTTTTATAGATGATTATTATTATAGGAGAGTGTGGGTTTATTTTTTGAAGAAGAAGTTAGAATATTTACAAAAATTTAAAGAGTTCAAATCACAGGTAGAGAAAATTTTGGGTAAGTTGATTTTATGTCTAAAGTTAGATAATGGGGGTGAAAATTGCTCCAAGGAATTTGATAAATTTTGTACATAGGAAGATATTAAGCACCAAAATACTGTACCATATACTCCATAGAAAAATGGTGTGGCTGAGCGAATTAATCACATAATCATGGAACGTGCAAGAAGCACGCTCAATGTAGCCATGTTGGATAAAAAATTTTGGGTAGAGCTTGTTAATACTATTGTTTATCTTATCAACATATCACCTATAGTTGCGTTGGATGGACATATTTCAAAGGAGGTTTGGTGTTGTAAGCCAACTGATTACTCCCATGTGTGTACCTTTGGCTATGATGTGTTTGCTCATGTACCTAAATAAAAAAGGTCCAAACTTGACCCAAAGTCAAGCAAATTATTTTTCTTAGCTATGGAGATATAGTGAAGGGGTATAGATTATGGGATTCTACTGCCCACAAGGTAATCATTAGCTGGGATATTATTGTTGATGAAAAATCCATGCAACAGAAGGAGGTATAGTAAATCCTAATGTTGTACCAGTTGAATTATAAATGAGTGAAGATAAATATGAAAATTAGCATGCTGAAGTTTTTGATTAGCATGCAGAACAACAAGTAGAGCAATCACAACGGTCACAAGACCAAGAGCCACAATCAATAGATCATTGGGTGATAATATCTACATGTCTTTGTTTGGAAAGGTATTCTCAAGTTTATTAATTCTCTTTTGCTTCGTTAACTGATGATGGTGATCCTAGTTCATTTCATAAAGCTAGAGAGTCTAAGAATGCAGAAAAGTGGAGGAAATCCATGGAGGAGGAAATCGAGGCACTTTGTAATAATAAAATGTGGGACCTTATGGATCTCCCACCTGGAAGAAATATTGTTAGAAACAAGTGGGTGTAAAAAGTGAAGAAGAAGAACATTGGGTTGTTGGAACGCTATAAAGCTCTCTTGGTGGCAAAAGGCTATGTGAAAAAGTTAGGTATTGACTTTAATGAAATTTTCTCTCTAGTTGTGAAAATGACTATTGTCAAAGTTTTACTTGCACTTGTAGCAGCACAAGATTTAGAACTAGAGCAACTTGATGTGAAGACTACTTTCCTGCATGGTGATCTCGAGGAGGAGATTTATATGGATTAGCCTAAGGGCTATGAAGAAAGAGGCAAAGAGCATTTGGTTTGTAGACTGAAGAAATAATTGTACGATTTGAAATAGGTACCAAGGATGTGGTACAATAAACTTGACACCTTCATGAAGAGCCAAGGTTTTAGCAGGAGTTAAGTTGACCATTGTAGATACTATAAGAGGTTTGACTATGGCAATTTTATATTTGTTGTTGTATGTTGATGATATGCTAGTTACAGGCCCCAACATGAAGAAAATCATTGAACTTAAGGCTCAGTTGGCTAGGACATTTGAAATGGAGGATTTAGGAGCAACAAAGCAAATTTTAGGGATGAAGGTACATAGGGATAGAAAAGGAAGAAATATCTTATTAAGTCAAAAGTCATATATAGAGAAGATTTTGTAGTTCTTCAATATGTAGAATACAAAACAAATTAGTATCCCACTTCTTTCACACTTATTATTGTCTTTCAAATAGTGTCCTAGAATAGAAGCATAGAATACAAGGAAGTCTCATGTACCGTATTCATCAGTAGTAGGAAGCCTCATGTATGCCATGGTGAGCACCAGATCGGATATTGCCCAAGCAGTGGTAGTAGTTAGCCTGTACATGGTAAATTACGATAAGGAGCATTGGAATGTGGTGAAGTGGATATTTAGATATTTAAGAGCCGCTTCAAATGCTACTATTTACTATGGATTGGAAAGTTTGCAAGTTAAAGGTTTTATAAATTTTGATTATGGTTGAGATAGAGATGGGAGAAAGTCCACTACAGGATATACCTTCACTCTTGTTGGTGAAGCGGTGAGTTGGGCTTATAAGTTACAATCTGTGGTGTATTTATCAACCACTAAAGCAGAATATATTGCAGCAACTCATGCCAACAAGAGGTAATTTGGCTAGAGCGACTATTGGGTGACTTCAAGGTAATTCAGGAGAAAATTACGCTACATTATGATAGCCAAAGTGTTATTCAGCTAGTGAAGAACCCAACATTCCATGATCACACGAAACACATTGATTTCAAGTACCACTTTATAAGAAATATGGTGGAAGAAGGTAGGATTCTTTTGCAGAAAATTGACACTAAAGTGAATCTTGTAGATATGCTTACAAAGCCTATCAAAGTAGAGAATTTTGAGTAGTGTAGAATTTCTCTAGGCTTGCTAAAAATGTAACAAGGGCAGAATTTGGCAATAGGTACTGGATGAAAAACATTGGTAAAAGAATTCATGCATACTAACTTCAAGTGGGAGAATATTAGGAAGTGAAATCACTATCCAGTTTACTATCAGTAGAAGCTAAGCTACAATAGATGGCTATACGACTGTTATATTTCTAGGCTAGATGTCTAGGCCAGACATCTTGGTTGTTAGATGTCTAGGCTAGATGTCTGGGTTGCTAGATGTCTAGGCTAGACATCTAGGTAACAAACATTTAGGCAATATGTCTAGGCTGCTAGACGTCTAAGCAACAGATGTCTATGCCAGACGTCTAGGTTTTTAGATGTCTAGGCTAGACATATGTGTTGCTAGACATCTAGGCCAGACGTCTAAGTAACAGACATCTAGACTAAGCTTCAAGGTTGTTAGATGTCTAGGCTAGATGTCTGGATGTGAAAGATGAACCGTTTTAGATGTGAGTGGAAACGAACAGTTTTACAAAGGCTTCCTTTGGGAGAGGAAATGAATAGCTTGAGGTCTTCTCTTCTTCTACTCTATAAAATGAAATTGATCCCTTGCATATGATGTCTAGACCAGGCTTCAAGGTTGTTAGATGTCTAGGCTAGATGTCTAGATATGAAAGATGAACCGTTTTAGATGTGAGTGGAAACGAACAGTTTTGTGAAGTCTTCCTTTGGGAGAGGAAATGAACAGGTCGGGGTCTTCTTTTATTTTGCTCTATAAAAGAAAATTGATCTATTGCATATGATGTAATGTGAATGTAAATTTTTGCTAAAAATAATAAAAGGAGAAGTTGCCATTTCCCCATGGTTTTCCTACACATTGCAGGTTTCCACGTAAATTCTTTGTGTTACTTGTGTTGTTGTTTTGTTCAGTCATTGTGTTTTCATTTGTAGGTGTAAAATAGGAAATTTTTCTAAGAGTAAGAATTATCCTTTAATGACCATAACACTTAAATGGGGATGCCTATTCCCTAACCCATCCATAAGTCCTTCTATGTAGGTTATTCTGGTGTAAAGCCTTGGTGCTTAGTTACCACACCTCCATGGGCTAACTAAGGTCATTACCACTCACCTAGTAATGAGCATGGTCACCTGAACCTCACTATTCAAGGTACCACCACTGTTGACTTACGAATGATTCCATTATCTATATAGTTAGGGAACACTCGATCCTCATCGTTCAAGGTGTATCAATCATGAGTATTTGGCTTTTACATAACCATAACTCCTTCCAGATTCATGAGTAACTGGTTATTGCATCACTACAACTCCTTCCAAGACTCATAACTACCTTGTTATTGCATCATTGCAACACCTCCCAAGAATGAGTTATCTTTTGACTTAGGTTTCTTAATCAGCTTCTAGATCCATACCCAAGAACCCCTCTCTAGAATTCATGTGTAAAACAATAATATAATGTTTCTTATTTTAAATAAATTAAAGTGTTATAATAGAAATAACATTCTTAATTATAACACAATGCTAGATCTTGGATTCAAATATAACATTGTCGACCCAAATCTAATCAAAAAATAAATTCCAATATTTTGCTACCACATAGAAACATCTCTCTCTAAATTAAAATTAATCAAAATGCTAACATATAAGCATATCCATCTCTTCATTTAAAGCTAGTAATGTTGTACTAACCACAACACCTTAGGGATTTGACTTAGTGGACTAACCACTACCTTAGGCCCTGGGACTAACTGCCTTGTGAGGTATTCAAATACAAATATTGTATGTGATAATAATACCTTGAGTTTTTGGCATAATGGAAACTCTACAATGGTATTAGAGCCTCACCCTAGGATCAAATCCCCTTGAGTTAGGCCAGAGAGGGGGTGTTGGACTAACTATCACACCTCGAGGATTTGACTTCGTGGACTAACCACCACCCTCAGCCCTAGGACTAACTCGACTCTGAGGTATTCAAATTCAAATATTGTATGGGACACTAACACCTCGAGCTTTTGGCATAACGACAACTCTACAGACATATCCAACAAGTAAAATAAGCTTAAATAAATCATAATGCTAACGTATAAACACAATGCTAACATAAACATATCTTCATAAAATACATCATAAAGATAACATTTAATTTCTTTTTCTCTTTCTATCAAAAATAACACTTTACAAAATTGAGATCATAAACCAAAACATTCTTTGTTTTTGCTCATCAACCAAACATTCTCTATATTACAAAAAGAACTTCCAAGTTTTTAATAATCTAGAAGTATCATTTAAGTATTACAAATAAACTTCCATTTGCATTCCAAGATACATTAGAGTCAATCCGCCTAAGTGGCCTCTACACCACCTTATTTTCATGATCTTCTTCATGAAAGGAATTTATCATGAACTTGAGAAACACTTAGGGATCAAGACAACTCATAATTTGCTTATGAAATCCTACCATTCACTAAGAAATAAAACATGCAAAAGCAATCTTCTATGCAATACAATTTCAACAATCTAGGAGAGAATCCCATACTTATCTCTATAATGGTTTCTCTACCTACTCAATTCTTAGGAAACCATTATGATTTTCTTAACAAAACCAAAATTCTATCTTATTTCTCTTTATAAAACAATCAATCAACAAATAGAATATTTTTAAATTTCTTTAGCACCACCTATAAAATCCATCGAAGCCAAGAACACTCAATTTTAAAAACATTCTATAGGCAATATGAACGAACACTCATGTTCAACAACATAGAGGTAGATGTCTAAGATTTAATAATTTTGGTTCAACAAGCAAAAGCAACAATCTTACTCAACATAAATTAAACTAGCATAACTACACTAATATTTCACATCATAGAGGAGCAAAAATACAACATAACATATATTATACAACCCATTAATCAAGCCCTATAATCAAACTACAAATTGTATCTACCTCCTTCTCCTATAGTTGATCTTGTCCTTTGTTTCCAACACTTTTCCACATGCACCACTCCTCGCTCCTCCAACCACCCCTGCTCAACAATTATCTCCCATATATAAATCATTTCAGGTAGAGCCCCTATGATTGATTCATGCAAATGGTCCTTTTCTTGATTCGTTGCCTTCCAAGAGCAAGAGTAGCATTTTGTGTTACCCAAGGTCTTGCTCACATTGTTGAGGCATTATGTGTGTGATTGCCACCTTTCTACAATCTTAATGATCTTTATTAATTAAGTTGGAGCTTTTAATTTAAGTTTAATTTAATTTGACTTTTCAAAGTTATAAATTAAACTTAATTATTAATACTCAAAAGCATAATTAAATTAAATACTCAAAAATCTATTTTATTAATACCAAAAAATAATATTAATAATCAACGTTGATATTAGTATCCTAGAATTAATAATATCAACTTGTTATTAATGCTTATTTGATCAAATTAACCATCAATATTGTGCTACATGCATCACAAATATTTTTGCAAAAAAATAATACACCATGTTGTTTTTCCTTAAGTAGATGGCTTTTTAAGATAACCAAAATGTTATCCCCTACCTATTAAGGAGACCCCTTTGCCAAAACAACCTCCTTGCCTAATGATGTATTCAAACAACAAGCATATATTCAAATCATCTACATGAAGGATGTCTATTTACCCTCAAGTTGTCGATGAGGTTATCATCCATCATTTCCCATATTTTTCTCTCAACTCTAGTGGATGTCCCATAAAATTCCACCAGTGAGAGCACATGGTCCTGCAACCATAAATACATCAACAATACCATATTCCAAGAATAATAATCAAAGTATAAAGTGCAACTACCCACTCTTATTGACATCATAAAATGAGACTATGCATTAGATATCCATACATCAATACATAAATCAATGTCAAGAATAAGTCCTACCAAGGAGGGCCATTACATACTCCCCCCTTGGACTAAACATAGTCCTATGTGTTTCTTGTAAATGAGCATACATATATTTCATTCAAATAAATATGGAATTGCTTTCTCATTTCTTCAATATCTTTCCAAGTTGCACAATTTTTTGAATATCGGTCTCATTGGACCTTACATTAATCTAGGGTTTGTTTCCTCAACACTTTGGAATGAAACCCTAGAATATTCGTTGGTCTCACTTCAATGGCTGAGGGATCTACCATCTGCAATTTAGAAACATTTCAACACATGATTAGGATTAGCAACATATTTTCTAAGCAGGGATATGTGGAAAGTATCATGGATATTTGATAGGTTGGGCAGTAAGGTGAGCCTATAGGCTATTGGACTAATCTTAACAATGATCTCAAAAGGCCCAACATAGTGAGTATCCAACTTAGTTGACTTGATGGCACTTTTCATGGGTCTTACCCGCAAGAAGACTCTATCTCCCACAGATAATTCTCTTGGTGATTTTTTTATATCAACATAGCTCTTCTAGCGATTGAAAACTTCCTTGAGCCTTTTTTGAATCCCTTCGATCTACTCCTCCATCTCTTTGATAGTGTCCAATCTGATCACCACCCGATCCTCCAAATTATCCCATGATAGAGGTGTTATGCATATTCTACCATACAAGGCTTCAAATAAAGCCATTCCTAATGATGCATGGTATCCATTATTATATGCAAATTCCTCTAAATTCAAAGAGTCTTCCCACTTATTCTTTTGATCCATGCAGTTCATGTGAAGCATGTCCTCTAAAACTTGGTTTACCCTCTCCGTTTGTCCGTCTATTTTTGGATGATATGCAAAACTAATATTCAGTTTAGTGCCCACTACAAGGTGAAGAGCCTGCAAAAATTTTAAAGTAAATCTAGAATACCTGTTTGATATGATCACCTCAAGAAAACTATGTGCCCTAAAAATTTCTTTGGCAAACTTATTTTCTACTATTGATGCATCATCCTTGATGTTCCCTAGTATAAAATATGTAACCTTGGTTAACTTATCAACCAGCATGATGCAATTTATTGCATCACGCTTGTACCTAGTCTTAGGTAAACCCACAATAAAATCCAAAGATATAACCTCCAACTTCTAAGTAGGTATATCATGTGGGTATAATTTCCCTATTGGGTGTCGATGTTCTACCTTAATCTTTTGGCACTATAAACTTCTTGCAATAAAACTAGTGATATGTTTTATTCCTACCCAATAAAAGGTATTTTTATGTTTTCTCTCATTTTTTACCCTCCTATATGAGTAGAATATGGAGAACTATGTGCCTCTTGCATAATCATTCTCCTCGGTTCACCAGTTTTGGGTATGATAATCTTATCCTTGAAGCATAAAAGTCCATATTTTATGTGGAAGTCCTTCTTTTCCTCATGATTTATCTCAATTTTAGCCTAGATTTCTATGCAATCCTGATCCTATAGCTACATTTATTTGAATTTGTCCATCAAGTCTATATGACTCCAAGTTAATGCTACTATGTGCCTTCTCCTACTCAAGGCATCTGCAACCTTATTTTATTTCTCTTTGATATACTCAATACCA
Organism: Wollemia nobilis; assembly: GCA_028583015.1. Taxonomy (NCBI): domain Eukaryota; kingdom Viridiplantae; phylum Streptophyta; class Pinopsida; order Araucariales; family Araucariaceae; genus Wollemia; species Wollemia nobilis. The sequence goes on from JAQPPZ010005606.1 coordinate 2,425,836, forward strand.
AATTCATATTCTGCTAAGAACTCTATACCAAATTCATATTCTTACATTTAACATAGGTTAGATAAAAATATAACTTAGACTTTAATGGTTTGTCCTTAGCTCAAATGGTTTACCCAGCAAATAGTTCCTTCAAACCTTTAGTGCATGCACAACTACTGCCAACTCTAGGTCATGAGTAGCATAATTCAACTCATGCTTCTTGAGTTTCCTAGACTTGTATGCTACTGTAGCCTCATTCTAGGACAACACCCCACCCAAACCTTCTAAGGAAGCATCTATACACACTATAAAATTCCAAAGAGGATCTGGTATCTTGATAATTGGTGTTGTAGTTAGCTTATTCTTCAAAGTTTCAAAGGTGATTCACATTTGTCTGACCATTTGAACTCCTCTTTTCTCTAAAAGTTGGTGATAGAATAGGCAATATTTGAATAATATTTCACAAATGCCTATAATAACTAGTGAGCTCTATGAAGATTCTTACTTCAGACACATTTGTCGATGCAGGCCAACTTAATATAGCCTCAATTTTTTTAGGATCTATAGCAATTCCTTCTATCAAGATGATATGTCCCAAATAATGCACTTGTGAGGTATAGAACTCACATTTAGACAACTTTCCATATAGTTGGTTTTTCCTTAACACCTCTAACACTAACCTTAAATGTTGGTCATGTTCCTCTTTGGTGTGAGAATATATCAAGATATCATCTAGAAATACCAAAACAAATAGATCTAGATATTTCTTGAACACAATGTTCATCATATTCATAAAATTTGGTGCATTCATCAATCCAAATGAAAACACTATGAACTCATAGTTTCCATATCTAGTCTTAAAGGTTGTTCAGTGAGTATCCTCCTCTCGAATCCTCAACTGATGATATCCCGATCTCAAGTCAATATTTGAAAATATTGTGGCATCCTTTAGCTGATCAAATAGGTCATCAATCCTTGGTAAAGGATACCTATTCTTGATGGTTACTTTATTTAGCATCCTATAATCAATGCATAATATCAAATAACCATCCTTATTTTTCACAAATAGTACTAGAGCACCCTAAGGTGACACACTAGGTTTAATCATACTCTTTTCCAATAAATCTTGAAGTTGCACATTTAACTCTTGCAACTCAATAGGGGTCATTATGTAAGGTTTCCTTGTAATGGGTTTTTCCCTAGGCATTATTTCAATGGTGAAATAAGTTCACATTGAGGTGGTAGGCTTGGGAGATCTTCTAAAAATACATCCATAAATTCATGCAAAATGGGATGGTTCTTAAATATTTCCTTATCCCCTTTATTATCGATCTTACGATTTATCTTGACTATATACAATATACCACCTCTTTTAATGGCTTTCTTTAGTTGCATAGCCAATAATAGATGGGGTTGAAAAGACCCTTTCCTACTTTGAACTCTTACTCTCCTTTTATTCTTATCAGTGTAATCCATCCACCTCTCTTGGAAATTAAATAAGGCTTTATGAGCATTCAACCAATCCATCCCTAGGATAATATCAGAAGCATTGAGTGGTGCTACATCTAAGTGTCATATTGTGGATCCATTGGGTAAGGTTATATTAGTTGTAGACAAACATTGATCCACTCAGTAGGTCTATCCAAACCCATACTCAACTTTCCACCCTTGTGCCAAAAATCCAAGTTTTTTTGACATATCCTCGATAATACTAGTGGAAATAAAACTATATGTAGGTCCACTATTTATTAAAACTTTAACATATTTGCCAAACAACTTGTCATTCAGTAGCATAGAAGTTTCTTGTCCATCTAGGTTTTGACTCTCGATAGTGGCATAAATTTGATGTGGTTGTTCCTCTATTATGTTACTCGACTCTGGTCATTACATACGCTTATTATGATAATGGGTCCCCTATAGACGAAGCAACCTATCTTGGATGCCTGAGATATTTCTTGTTTTTTCTCCCCGATTCCCTCTTTTTGTGTTGCACCATCCTGCTTCTAAGGTTGGGAATTTGATTTGTTTCTTTTTTTGGCCATAGGTCCCTCTCTTGAAATTCCTTTGTCCTTCTCATTTTTGAATTCTCATTCAACAATCATCTTCAACATTAATCATTGTTGGCTCATTTGGTCATGCAATGACCTAACCAAGGATTAGAGTTGTTTCACTTCCTCTTGTAGCAACTCAACTAGGAAAGTAACATCTATCCTTCTTTCCATGGAATCTTTTGACTTCCCAGCTTCCCTATAGGATTCCATTATTCTCCTACTTTTCTTACTAGAGTCTATTATTCTTTTATTTTTCTTGTTAGAGTCCATGATTCTTCTAGGCTTCTTTGGAGGATGTATTGAAACTTCTTTCTACATAACCATCTTCTTGGATGATCTCAATACAAGTGCCATATCCTATCCATAAAAGGAAACATATAAGTTAACAACTCTTTCAAAACCGTATTTTCTAAAATTAGTTAGTTTCATCTTCCCAAGAACTAACCTTTACCATTACCACTCCACAGATAATGATCTTGGCCACACTTTACCTATTACAAGATATCATTTTCTAATGATACTATTATCACTCATTTGACAATGATCATGGTCACACTTACCTAATTGTAAGATGTTATTTCTATCAAGACCATTATCACTTCCTAAATAATGATCATGGTCACACTTACCTCAGCGTAAGGTTTCATTTCTATCAATACCATTATCACTTCCTATATAATGATCATGGTCACACTTGCCTCGCCATAAGGTGCCATCCCTAATAAGAAACTTTGCTCTCTAAGATTTTTACTCTTTGGTCTGACTGATCCAATTGACATGCAATACCTGGCTTATCCTAGATCAAGTTAATATCCCTAGTAGAGTAAGTCTCCTCAAAATCACACATCAAGTCAAGGTTCATCCTAGGCACACTCCATGGAAGTTTCTAGTCTTATGACCTTAAGCTCTAATACCAATTGTAACAACCCACCAAAACTAACCTAAGAGAGATATTTTTTTCACAAGCAAGGTTCACAAAGGAGTCCCAATTTTATTTTTAGCATTCTCAAGGCTTCACCACATTTGAGTTCAATGTCACTGCAGATGACACTCAAGTGGATAGAAGTGGCCAACATCCCATATTTTGAGGGTTCACCTTACTAAACCTCACCGTTTAGAAGGATGCCAAAGTGGTCCCCCCACCTTTCTCATACCCTCATCAACATAGGACAATATAACCATAGTGTAGGGATTATCCTTTAAGGCCCATAAAACTTAAAGGGGGATACCTATTTCCTAACCTATCCATAAGTACTTCAATGTGAGTTATTATGGCATAAATCCTTGGTGCTTAGTTACCACACCTTCACGGGCTAACTAATGCCATTACCACTCACATGGTAATGAACATGGTCACTTGAACCTCATTGTTCAAGGTCCCATCACTTTTGACTCATGAATGATTCCATTATCTACATAGTTAGGGAGCACTCAATCCTCATTGTTTGAGGTGTATCAATCATGAGTATCTAGCTATTGTATTATCGCAAATCCTTCTAGATTCATGAGTAATTGGCTATTGCATCACCTTAACTCCTTCCAATACTCACAACTACTTGGTTATTGCATCACCGCAACTCCTCTCAGGAATGGGTTATCTTTTGATTTAGGTTTCTTAATTAGGTTCTAGATCCATACCCAAGAACCCCTCCCCAAGATTCATGCTAAAACAATAATATAACATTTCTTCTTTTTAAAGAAATTAAAGTGCTATAATAGAAATAACATGCTTAATTATAACACAATGCTATATTTTGGATTCAAATAGAACATTGTCAACCTAAATCTAATCAAAATATTATTTCCAACATATTGCTACCACATATAAACATCTCTCTCTAAATTAAAATTAATCAAAACATTAATATTTAACCATAGCCATCTCTCCATTTAAAGCTGGTAAAACAAGATTAAATAAATAATAATTCTAACATATGAACACAATGCTAACATAAACATCTCTTCATAAAATAGATCATAAAGATAACATTTAATTTATTTTTCTCTTTCTATCAAAAAGAACACTTTACAAAATAGAGATCATAAACCAAAACATTCCTTGTTTTCGCTCATCAACTAAGCATTCTCTATATTACAAAAAGACTTCCAAGTTTTTAATAATCCGGAAGTATCATTTAATAATTACAAATAAACTCCCATTTGCATAATAATTTTTTATTCTAAGATACATTAGAGCCAATCCGCCCAAGTGGCCTTTGCACCACCTTCTTTTCACGATCTTCTTCATGAAAGGAATTATCATGAATTTGAGAAACACCTAGGGATCGAGACAACTCATAATTTACTTATGCAAGTATAGTGGTTTCCCTATCTACTAAAGTCTCAGTGTATCGCCCAAATTTTTCACACCCTTACCTTCAGGCTAAAGGATCCGTGCCCGGAAGGGGGATGCGAAAAAGGATGGAACAATACCTCGGACGGAGAGGCCCTTTGAAGGTCACGCCTCTCGGGGAATGGGTATAAAGGTGAATTTTTGACGGATGGTGGGGTTCACCAAGAAACTTTGAGTGGCAGTTTCTACGCCTAGGTTGAGAATGGGTTTGATTTATTCGTTTTATGTTCAATCATTTAGATTCCTAGGTTGGCCAAAATGAAGCTAAGCTATTCTATATAAAAATTTTGATTTATATGAAGAAAACAAACATAAATGAATCCTAATGGGATTAAATACAAAAAATATGTTAAATGGAGAAGAGTACACCTGATTTCTGATGACTGATGAAGATTCTGAAGCTTGTAGGAGTCCAAATCATCCCGGATATGACAGGATCATCTGTAATTGTACAGAATCATCCCAAATCACAGTCAATCGTCTGAGATCACCCAGGATCATCAGCGACCTAACGAATTCGTCTGACGAATTCGTCAGAAACCTACAATCAAGAAAACAGACACCAAAAACCAAAAATTCTATTGCAAGAATGATGTCAAGTGACAGAAATAAGAGTGTATATGCTTAAATAACAAATCCATATATCAATTTAAATGAGATGCAATGTTTTGGTAAGTTATTTTGAATTTTATCATGCAATTATGCTAAATGACGTGAACTCCAAGATGCAAATAGAAGTAAATTAATCTAATGCACCAATAAATAAAGAAACGAGGTAGAAAATGCAAACTCGGGACTTTGATTGCCCCCAAGCTGAATTGTAGTCAAGATCGTCTGCAATCGTACGAGATCGTCGCCGATCTTGATAGGATCGTCCAAAATTGTGGTTGAATCGCCTGCGACGATCCGAACTATCTCCGACTGAAACACAGTGAAATCCTGCAACAAAAACTTGAAAACACGAATGCGAATGATGGGATATCAGGGAGGGAGTCAGGGAAATCAGAGGATCCAGGGGATCAGGAGATCATAGAATCATCCAGGGGGATAAACTGGAAAAATCCTAGTTTATATAGGATTAGGGGGAGGTTAGGAGGTTGAGGATCATCCCAATCTGGGAGATCCTCGATGTGGGAATCTCCAACCGCGTAGACACGCTTCTGCCCAAGTTGGAGAGGTCGTTGGAACAGAAGCTAATTACGAAAATTCAATTTTGGGATGAAATCATCTGGACATTCTGTCCCAGAAGAATTCGTCTGATTTGGGATATCGTTAGATCGACGACGATATCATCCAACGGTCAAAACAACTTCTAAAAATGGCATGAAAAATGAGGTGAGCGGTTAACGGGTGGTTTTGGGGTTAAAATTCAAATTTTTACTTTTTATTGATGGTTTAACTACACCAATTTTAGGGTGCTACATTTTGCCCCCTCTTTAGCAAAATTTTCAAGGAAAATGCATTAAAGACGAGTTCTTTACGCTTTACGAGAAAGCAAAAATTTATTCCATTTTTTTAGACGATGATTCTAGGTCAAATCGTACGACTGTTTACTATGGTGCCCCCTCCGAGTTTTTACCCAAATCGAACGTTTGAGGTAAAAGCGCGAAAAAGCAAAAATTGAAAAATGTCATTTTTAAAATAAAAATAAGAAAAATAGGGTAAAACCCTAATTCATTTTTACTGTTCACTTTCGCTGTTTCAGAGCTCTACAGGCAAAATGGTGGAAATGACGCACAGATCGACAGAGGTCCGGTGCGGGTTGCGGGTAAGGATCTAAACCTAGTGTACTATGTTTTTAACTTGATTTACTTGATTTTTTTATTTGAATTTTAATTGTTTTTGGGCGTCACGGCCGTTTTTAGGCCGTCGAAGACATCGAGACGAAATCGTCCCAATTTCGTCGAAATCGTCCCTATATTGTCGATTTTGTCTAAGGACAAAATCAAAGAAATAGGGGCGATCCCGTCCAATAAGGGGCGATCCCCAAATTGAATAACGAAGACGATTTCGTCCTATTAAGGATGATTTTGTCTAAACTTTTATGGGATGATTTTAATTGTAATTGATTTTTTAATGATTATGTACTAATATTTTTTGTTATTTTATTGTTTATCTTGCAGAGGGGATTGCTAAAGAGTTAGAAGTAGAAATACGGAGGTCTAAGGGATGACTTAGCCACGCTCGATCAGGCCGAGCGAGACAGACTGGCAAAGGTAGGACTGCAGCATGTGGCAGAGATGCCACAACTTCCTACAGACATAGGGCTACTAACAGCCCTAGTAGAGAGATGGTATTCGGAGTCGTCCTACTTTCAGCTATCGATAGGGGAGATGACTCCCACTCTAGAGGATGTATGGAGGATCTTGAGGATCCCCATACATGGTCGATTCATGACCCCTTCGGCAAATCAGGGCCATGCCATGATGAGATTGTGTAGTGACCCAAGCTTCGCCCTGGAGAAGGGCAAAGTGAACATCGAGGCTTTGAGGCAGATGCCTAGGGTGTCTCGGTTGACCTAAGTTTTGGCAAGAGTGGTGGGTGGCCTTCTTCTATGCCACCAAAGCGGATGCAGATTACCGTGGCTACTCTTAGATGTGGTCTATGACATGAGAGACCATGAATACAGGTTTGCTTGGGGTGGTTATGTATTATGTCGATTGTATAGGATCCTTTACGGGGTCATATACAAGGGAGGTCGATGTCTGGTGCTGACATCGTTGCTACAGGTTTGGTGCTGGGAGCACATTACGGTGTAGAGGCTGATAGGGCTTCCACTGATAAGAGTTGATCGGGAGAGACCCCGGGTTTTCTATTGGTGGCTCCAGAGAGGGTCACAGCGACAGATAGATCTGCCAACATCCCAAAGGTTGTTGGATGACCTCACCCCAGATTGGATCACCTGGAGACCATGGAGAGAGCATCCAGGGTGGGCAGAGGATGGACAGGAGTTGGCTCACATCAGGTGAGTCATATGGTTGAGGACAAAGCGGGGAGAGGTAGAGCTCCACCGCTATGACCGAGTTTTGAGGCAGTTCGGTCTACAGCAGGGGATCCCTTCTCTTAGGGATTATGAGTACTCCCGGACTGTGTGGGATAACACCACACTAAGCGAGGCTCCAAACATGCAGTAGTTCTAGATTCAAGATGCTAATGATGCCCCCATTCAGCCAGTGGATAGGGATGATGCAGGGGTAGCAGATGGGTATGATGCCTGGTATGTAGGCATCCGCCCTCCTCAGATGAGGAGGGCACAGGGTTTAATGCACGCTGTAGTGCAATGGATGGGGAGGGGCGCCAAGCTGCCATCGATGCAATGAGGGGTCGTAGAGGGAGGGATTAGTGATGACCTCCTCAAGAGAGATGCTAAAAATTACCACAAGCTTCGGAGAGACAGTAGTAGCCGGAGAGGAGGGAGGAGAGGAGAGAGAGACTCCCTTCTCAACAGAGGGATAGGCCACCATCACTCGATAGGGGCAAGGGTGTCGATGTGGGGGAGAGCAACGAGATGGTAGCTCTCCAGGCAGAGAATGCCCGCCTACGAGCTCAGGTGCAGACTCTGTAGGATGAGGCTACACGGATTAGGACTTGGGACGGAGGGACGAGCATTCTGGAATTGGTGCAGGCGGTTGCTCAGACTACATTCTACCAGGGAATGTACTACCAGCTAGTTCCAGAGGGCCAAAGGATATAGTTTCCAGTCGGTATTGTAGAGTCAATCAGGATGGGTTCGTCGAGGACATCATCACGATTGACATCTAGGACCCATGACACAGGACAGGCTTCGATGGGACCACCTCCTCCACCTCAGGGCAGGAGAGGAGATGAGGCTGAGAGCTCGAGGTTTTCTCGATGCTAGATGCATATTGTACATAGACTATTTTTTAGATGATTGAGTATGCCAGGGTATAGATTGTGGCATACCAATCCGTTTTGATATGATGTATATACTTCTTGATATATAGATGATGTTCTTTTTTTTTGTGATATGACTTGTGCATATGTTTTATGATGTTTTAATATTTTAATTGTTGATTGACTATTCATGTAATTATGTCGTTGAAAATATTATAATTTTATGTCATGCTATAAAATTAAATGGAATAATCTGATGTAAACAAATTGGTTGTGGTGTGTTTTGATGAAAATAAAGTGACTTCTAACAATAATTTCAAAGGACATTGTCACTGTTACATGACCATTTCATGGAGTCGTCACTCGCTAGGTCATTAAGCTAATCCTAGTATGAGAGAAATATTGCTAAAAGTAAAAGGGTGCTTAAGAGACTTTCTTAAGACTTTGTGTTGTGATGATGAAAAATGATGATAGTGATGATTTGTTTTCAGATTTCCATGAAAGTCTTATGCATGAAATATTAAAAATATGATTTTTGCTAGGCATAAAATTCCTAAGTATGATAGAAATTTGAACAATTCCCTAGGAATTATACCATCATCACAAAAAAAATGAATGTTGACATAATGAAATGAAATAGGAAATTTTTCGTTCTTTTTAAAGCACAATTGTGTAACATAATGATTTAAGCCATATGCTTTTATGGATTAAATAAATGGGAAATAAAATTAAAATGATGGTTTGTGCTAGGCATAGAATTTTAGATATAGACTTATACCATCATCGTGAAATCCAAAGAAAAAATTGATATAATAGTTTTGTTGCATAGTTGTTTTTTTTTATTTTGAGATAAACAGAAAATATACAAATGAGGACTTGCACTAGGCATAAAATTCCAATTTAGGTTTTAGGAACTATACCATCGTTGCGAAAGTCAAAAATATATAAATGTGACTTTATTGCTAGATTTTGAACATGTTTTGCAAGAAAATTTTGGATTTTTGAAAAAAATGTATTTAATTGATTTTACGCTGAACAGATATTCTCAAGTAAAAAAAAAATCAAATTATTCCAGAAGATTTGCATAAATATTTTAAATTATCTCAAAGACAAATTTGACATTTATAAGGAACCCCGTGTGCATACGTGAGTTCATTGTCGATCTTGATCTATCATAATGATACAAAATCTCTCAAACACAAATGTGTGTGCAATTGTATTATTCATTTACCGATTTTGAGCCAGATAATTTGATACAAGTAATTTGAATTAACCAAATGAGTGTTCGTTGACCATGATTTATATGCATGTAACTGTACCAGACTACTATGTAAGTCGGGTCATCAAGAGCTAGCTGATTCCATAAGCGAACATAGGTCCGTACAAAATAAGGTCGCTAATGTGACAAACATATCACCACGCTAGGAGTTACCCAAGGCCAAGCGGGTTGGCCACAAACCACCTGTTATGGGGCTTACCTCATGATTTCGAATAATTGAGAATTTCAAGGATTCAAGCTCATTCACCCTTCTTTTCTTTCAAAGGGTAGGGGGGAGGATTTATTGCTTTTTGCTTTTTCTTTTTCTATTTTTTTGCTTGCCATTGAGATAATGTTGAAATATTGCTAAGATGGTACAAAATGATATTAAAATAATACTTCTGAATAATTTCTCTTTTTCTCATGATTTTTCTTGATTTTCTTTATCTTTTTCTTGCTATACTAGGGATACTTGCTCGGATTGGTTGTAGAGCAAGGGATTTTTATTTTGGGCAAGGGTGAGCTTGTCCTTTTGTCAATTCTCAAAGATTCTAGACCATGTGCATGATAGGATAGCAGGGGAAACTTTTCGCTCAAGAGACCACTTCTACTATGCAGAATCGTTTTGAATTTGCAATGAAATCATTTTAATGTGAAAAGATGTACTTGGTTCAAGTAAATAACAAGATCAGTTCTCTATGCTCAAAACTTTATTTAATTCAACTGTGAACTTCGATATAAGAGAGATTAATAATCATACCGAATAAGATCAAGATATTTATTCATGTGACTGTGAAAGTGAGGGATTCCAAATAAATGCTAATTTATCCAAAATAATTGAAAATATAAATGCAATACTTCAAGAATTGACAGGTGCAAAATAGAAGATGTTTTTGAGGATTTTGATGATTTTGATTTTTTTATATTTTGATTTTAATTTATGATTTGAGAGAATACATAATATTACTATTTTTTTTTAAATTTTGATATGAATTACTAATATGAGACAATATGTATAATATATACAATGACAAAATTACCAGATTTATGCATAATAGCGCTTAAGATGCATAATGTTCATAGGTTCTTTAAGATCTTTACCATCTAAGGTAGCTAATCTGTATGCTCCCGATCCAAATTTAGTAGTGATAATATATGGCCCAAGCCAGTTAGGCTCGAATTTGCCTTTAAGGTCTTTAGTTGCGTTAGTATTTTTTTTATTTTCTTTTAAGACGAGGTTGTCAATCTCAAAGGATCGATTATGAACTTTCTTGAGATATGCTCATTTGAGCTTGTTCTGGTAGGCACAAAGATGCTCCAAAGCATTAATGCGCTTCTCATCTAGGAGTTCCAACTGACTAAATCTACCAGCACGATATTCATCTCCTACTTCAATATCTTGAAGTAGCAGAGCCAAAGAAGGAACTTCTAATTCAAAGGGAAAAATAGCCTCAGCGCCATACACCAAAACAAAAGGTGAAGTACCCGTGGGAGTACGAATTCTAATTCGATAAGCCCAAAAAGCAGGATATAATTGAATGTGCCAATCACGGCCAGCTTTATTGACCAGTCTCTTGAGGATTTTAATTAATGTTTTATTAGATGCTTCTGCTTGGCCATTACCCTGAGGATAATAGGGAGTGGACCAAAGATGTTGAATTTTATATTTTTGACATAATTTCTTTACATCTTTGTTTTTAAAACAAGTTCCATTATCTAAGATGAGATTTTCAGGAATTTCGAACCTACAAATAATTTGATTAAGAATAAACTTGGAAACTTGCGTTCCAGTGCAAGAAGCTAAGGGCATAGCTTCGACCCACTTCGTAAAATACTCGATGGCAGTTATGATGAATTTATGTCCATCAAATGACATAGGATTGATTTTTTTGATGACGTCTAAGCCCCATTTTGAAAAGGGCCAAGGAGATAAAATAGCCTACAGTTCTTGTGTAGGCACATGGACAAGGTCAACATGTTTCTGGCACTTGTCACAATGGCACACGTAATCGTGTGCATCATTCTCCATGGTAGGCCAAAAATATCCTATCCTAAGGAGCTTCTTAGCAATGGCACTACCACTAAAGTGTCCCCCACAAGATCCATCGTGGGCTTCACTCAAAGATGATCTAGACTCTTCTAGATTCAAACATCTTAATAGGATACCTTCAAAAGATCTCTTATATAACGTATTGCCAATTATTACGAAGCAACTTGCTCGTCTACGTAATAATCGATGCTAGTTTCTATTAAAACCTTCATGGAAGGTCCCATTTTGAAGCAAATTGAGGATGTCAGTATACCAAAGTTCAGGAATAGTTTCGTTGATTAGAAACTCGTCCAAAGGTTCCAAGCATGATTTAGTTGAAGCAAGTTCCTTGAGTCGATGAATAATGATGGTAGCATATTTGTCATCTAACTCCAAGGGTAAAAGATATGCAACTGCGGCCATAGCGGCAGCCACACGATTGCTAGTTCTAGGAATAGCTTCCAAGGTAACTTGATTAAATAAATATATTAATTGTAATACATATGCTTTATATGGATGCAATTTATCATCTCTGGTCTCATAAACATCGTTAATTTGATTTATAACAAGTTGAGAATCACTAAAAACTAATAGATTTTTAATTTTCAGTGCCAGGGCAGCTCATAATCCAAGGATTAGAGCCTCATATTCAGCAGTGTTATTAGTACAAGCAAACGTTAATTTAAAGGATAGAGGTATGAGATGTTTCTGTGGAGATATCAAAATAATACCTGCACCAGCCCCACTCATACATCGGGCTCCATCAAAGTATAAGGACCATTGCTTTGAATGATCCTCCTCTAGGTTAAGGCATTCGTCAGGAAACTCAATGACGAGGGGATGGGTGGATTCTAAGGGTGCAGCAGCTAATTGATCTGCTATGATTTGACCCTTAACAAAATTTTGTCCTATAAATGTGAGTTCAAACTCGCTTAGAGCAAGAACCCACTTCGTTGTGTGACCAGACAAATAAGGTCGACTCATGAGATACCACAAGGGATCGGATTTAGCAATAACGTATGTTTTTTGACTGAGCATATAATGGCGTAGTTTCTGTGTAGAAAATATGACTGCTAGACATAACTTCTCTAATGTTGTGTAGTGGGTTTCATAACTAATTAATGTTTTGCTAATGTAATAATTAGCACGCTCTCTTTTCTCATCATCAAGTTGAGCTAACATAGCTCCTAAATAAAAATCTAAAGCAGAAATATACAAGATAAATGGGCGATCAGGTTTAGGTGGCAAAAGTACAGGTGGGTCAAGAAGATATTATTTGAGTTCAAATGCTTCCTTACATTTTTCATCCCAATGGAAAGAGACATCCTTCTTAAGAAGCTTAAGAAAGGGTCCAGTTTTATCCGCCAGCTTATCGATGAAGCGACGGATAGCTTGAAGCTTACCTTGTAGACTCCGTAATTCAGATATATTTGTAGGTGCGGGCATATCAGTGATAGCCATAATATTGAGAGGGTCAATTTTGATGCCATGTAAAGAAACTATAACCCCCAATAATTTACCTGAATTAACTTCGAATATACATTTTGCTGGATTCAATCGGATAAGATATTCCCTTAATCGATCAAATACTTTTCTCAAGTCATCTAAATGGTCATCTTCTTTAGTAGAATGTGCTATAATATCGTCTACATAATCATGTAGTATATCATGCATCATATCATGAAAGATATAAGTCATGGCTCATTGATAGGTTGCACCTGCATTCTTCAAACCAAATGGCATCACTTTCCAACAGAAAGTCCCCCAAGGGGTAATAAAGGTTGTTTTAGCCTGATCCTCAGGAGCTATCCTGATCTGATTATAACCAGAAAATCCATCCATTAAGGATATCATTCCACTCCCAATAGTAAAATCAATGATCTGGTCCATATTGGAAAGGGGAAAATCGTCTCTAGGGCATGCAACATTAATATCTCTAAAGTCTGTATAAACCCTAATTTTAGTAGCTTCTTTCTTAGTTACTGGAACTACATTTGAGATCCATTTAGCATAATCAATGGCTTGTATAAAAATAACATTCAGGAGTTTTTCTAACTCCCCTTTGACTAGTAAGGCCACTTTAGGATGCATTTTTCTAATCTTCTGCTTAATAGGTTTAGCATCCGGATGCACTACTAGGTGATGCATAACTACAGAAGGGTCTAAACCTAGCATATCTTCATATGTCCAAGCAAAAACATCTTCATATTCTTTAAGAAATACAATGTATTTATCTTGTTTTTCTTGACTTAATTCTGATCCAATGTTGATTATGTGAGGGTTATCATTGGTTCCAATGTTAATTTTTATGACATTTTCTACTTCCATGTGTAGATCTTTCTCAAAATTAGGTGGGGCAGGTGAAACGCCCAATTCTTGTAATTCTTCCAAGGTTACCTTGGATAATTCATCTTGAGGAGTCATGGCCTCAAGCTGGGCTATACTAGGTATAGAACCATCAAAATAAAATCCATTATGTAATAATTCCTCAATGGAGACATCGTGAAAGATATCTCCCTCCAACTCATCGTCGGATTCAACAATCATCTCAAGATAAGCTATAGATAGCATATTACATGTGAATGTCTTATTCATTAAACGCAAAGCATCGTGTTCATCTAAATAATCTTGGTAACATATAAGATGGTCATCATCCTCAAATGGGAATGGCTGACCCTTACTAGAAAATAGGCCCACACCACATCGAGCGGGCCATGCTTCTACCTCAAAAGGTTCTTTCATACCATTTTGGAAAGGTCCCAAACCTTTCCCTTTATATCCCAATTTAAGCATTATAGGTTTGGCTTTAATATACTCATTAGTAAAATAACATCGAGCATATCCATCATAATGAGTTCTGAGGTTTCTAGGTATTCGACCCCAGTCATATCCCTTATAAATAAAGGCATAGCTCTTGAATTGGTAAATACTTCCCATAGGTTGTGGGAGGCCCAAGGTACGAGGAGATGGTGGCAAATTATTTAAAATAAGGGAATCTTGCATAGAAGCATTAGTTTCTTCTGATATAAGAATTTTAGATAGATCGCGTAAGAGCTCGTCAGTAAGAGCATAAGAGGTAGAAGGAACATTCTCTACGTCTTTCAATGCAAAAAATATGCATTTGGTGGATGTAAACGGTGTAGAGGTGTCAATAGATGGGTCTATTAAAGGTATGGAAGTTATAGGAGTAGAACAAGAGACATTGGTTGTGGGATTAGGATCTTTCTTAAGTCCCAATGTGGTTTGTTCAGAAGATGGTTGAGCTATATGTGGAGGTGCAACTGATGGATAAGAAGTAGATGACGTTGTGGGTGTGAGTTTCACACGTTTAGATGAATAATGAGAATTAGGATGTGTGGATGATAGAGTTGGGCAAAATTGAACTCCAATAGGTTCTGCCAAAGTACACATATCAAAGGGTCTTGGATCACCATGAATGGTAACCAACTGATTCTTAAATTCGAACTTAACACATTAATGTAAAGTTGAGGGAACAGCTCGCATCGCGTTGATCCAAGGACGACCCAAGAGTATATTGTACAATGCAAGGCAATGTACAATAAACATAGTCGTATCCAAGGTTCTTGGACCAACCTGCAATGGAATGGTAATAACTCCACACGTTTCTTGTGTTTCATCATTGAAAGCTTTTATGATCATATCATTTCTTTTCATTTCATCACTTCTAAACCCAAATCTTTGGTAGAAGTCGAAAGTGTAGATATTTAAAGATGAACCTGTTGGTCCAAAATCTGCCACAGAAAAGGATTTTACAAGTGCACCCTAGACCTAGCCAACATTGAAAGGCTGGAAGCAAGAAATGGCTTCTAGACCAATCTCCAGAGTGGGCTGGTTCCCTTCACTATTCTAAACTTGGTTAAGATAAGGGTTACTGGAAAGAAATTGAAAAGGTTACAGAAAGAAATGGGAAATATGGCCACAGGTCGAAGTGATGGGATCGGAAGATAACAGCAGGAAACTTAAAAATGCGACAACAGCAAGTAACATAAGAAGTCAGCTCAATTCTCACACAACTGTATGTAGCAAATCTCTCCAATATTACACTCTAGAAATCATACTCTCACGACAGCACTTAAATCCAAGATGCAAAATTTAAATACAACAACCATTAAGAAATACGAATACTATAAGAAATGCAACCTGATAGAAAATAAAATCACTCATACAACCGTTGCTGAAAATCTGAAGCCAATACTTTTATTCCTGCAGATACAATTCCAGTTTCTAGCAGAGAACTCTCCAACCACACTTTCAAATGAAGCTTACATTGGTTTTTATAGAGGGTCGTCCTCTTTGCAGCATTAAATATTTAAAACAAACTTCCTTGTGATCTACAATTATGCATTGGAAATTATGCACACGATCCCCTTAATTGCAGCCTTGGAGACCCACAAAATTGAATGCAATGTACATGTCAGCTTCGAAGAACCACCTTCATTAAATTTGTTTTTTAAACATGTGCATGAAAAATTGTTAAAATGATCCATGACCAGCAGTTTCAAACCAAGAAAATCTTTAATTTTTGTGGCCTGGGTGCTCTTCGACCTTGACCGCATTGAAAATCCGCAAAGCATTTAATTTGGGGCAGCATTTAATCTTCGAATATCAGAAAAACCTCCTCGGAACTCACAAAACCGCTTTGGGCCAACAATTTAAGCATTAATAATTAATAATAACAATAAATGTGGCAAAAATGCCAACATTCTTGGCGGCTCACGGGGTATACAACTCGTTGTATGCAAGAATCCAGGCCTCGAATCCATTGGGCTCGTAGTCAAGAAAACTTAAAGTCACTCGTCGTGGTACCTCGTAGTGGATCGCTGCAATCAACTTCTTGCCGAAAGTTGAAACCGAAAGAACTCGCATATAACGGAGAATGAAATGGAATAAATGGAATGAGATAATGAAGTGAGCTCCTGTGATTACGCAGGCGGTGAATGCAAATGGAATGATGATAATAATGATGGAGCAAAAAGGAACAAAAAAAAAAGGATGGAAAAAGGAAATGAACATATGGAATGGAAGTGAAAGTATGAAGGCTGTGGAATGAAAATGAACTAGACTGTAAGAAAATGCATAAAATGACATAACTTAGAAGAAAGGGATAAGAAGAAGCGGGAATAATAGGAAAGGGGAAAAGAAACAACAGCCGTGGCTTTTTCTTTTTTTTTTACTACAGAAGAAAAAGAAGAAGAAGGGGGGAAGATGAAGAAGGGAAAGGAAGAAAAGGGGAGGGGAAAGAAGAATTTTCTGGAAAGCCACCAACTGCTGGGAGGAGAAAAACAAAAGAAAAACAAGCACCTACGGCTCGCATGCAAAAAGAGCCGAGATGAACAAATAAAAACAATACCTCTTTTTTTTTTTTTCTTCTCTTTTCTATTTTTTTTTGTTTTTTTTTTTATACTATATACAATAGTTCACGACATGATTGGCATGTCGCCACCAGACACCCAGTCTCAGAAAGTTATCCAATAAATCTGCAGTGTCCTGACCAGATCCGATCATACTTAAGTCGATCCTTGAAATTGGGCTGGCTTCTTCCTGAAGTTCTCCATGTTTCAGACATGGGCAAGTTATCATGCATGCCAGTACCCACACAATTGACAAATAATGTAGCAAAGAAATTTACCATATGACGGGCTCCCGTAGATACCAATTGTAGTAATGACTGAAGCCAATCCCACCATCTTGAAGGGTTCTCTGATTGTGGACTGAGAACAGGTTCCTCCAACTCCTGGATCCGAGCACAGGAATTGGCCAGGAACCGTACTTTCTTCAGGATCTTTGCCGACTTCACCTGTTGATCTGACATATTCAACAGGTTCTGACTACACGCTTGCGTGTCTTGCACAACTATGCCTTCTTGGTGTTCAGGGTCTGCCACTTGAATCTCTTCTTCCTCTTCGCTTATATCCTCCGGATCCATGAGATCTGTCCCTTGAACTCCACACAACTGCATCTCAATTTTTTTTTCAGTATAAGGGATCTGGCATGAAACAGACTGCACGGGATGGACAGGAGCAGCAACTACCGAAGAAAGTGATGGAGTTTCTCCCCACGGTAATTTCCTTGATAAGAGCAAAATTTGTTCCGCTCACACTGCTTCCTCAAAGATTTGAGGGAACCTTTGTTCACCTGATTGCAGCAAGAGGAGACCTATGTCAGAATGGAAAGCTCGAACATAGAAGAGGTGGGCTTGGGTGGGTGATGGTCAAATTTTTTCTGGAATTCTCTTCCAGCTTCTCAAGAATCGGACATTGAAGTCCGTGATGCTCTTTGGAGGTGCTCTCTTGATGTACATGAAAAATTGATAGAGATCCAAAGAACTGTAAAAGGGATCTTCGTCAAATCTTTTGATTAGTGCTCCCGCTAGATCATCCCATGAGCTGATGCTTTGACGCTTGAGCAGTCTGTACCACTGCAATGCCCTTCCTTCCAAAGACTGAACTAGAAGTCTGATCATGATATCCTCGTGATTTATGACATGGATCATTGACAAAGTAGCAATATCTTCAACATGCGCCAGAGCCATGCCTTCGGTACCATCATATTTTGCCAAGGCCTTCAAGGCACCTTTGGGAATTTCATGCCGGATTTGGAGATTCAGAGGGCCAGGATCATCCCATCTAGGAAAAACCCTCGCCTTTGTGGCAGTGGTCTGCGGGATCACGGCTATCGCCATTAAGTCAGAGTTTCCAGATGAACATTCTTTGAACTTTAAAAAAAATAGGCGTCCACGATCAAGAAATTCGGATCTTCAACTCAGCAAAGTCGCCAGATGAACTTACAAATCTCCGCTGTGAGGCCAAGACAGCTCATCAAAAATCTTGAGACCTCCGGGTGTTAAAAAAAAATGTGGATCTTTTGAGACAGAAGAAGTCTGTCCCACCGGGCGTGCCAAAAACTGTTGGTCCAAAATCTGCCATAGGAAAGGATTTTACAAGTGCACCCTAGACCTGGCCAACATTGAAAGGCTGGAAGCAAGAAATGGCTTCCAGACCAATCTCCAGAGTGGGTCGGTTCCCTTCACTATTCTAAACTTGGTTAAGATAAGGGTTACTGGAAAGAAATTGAAAAGGTTACAGAAAGAAATGGGAAATATGGCCACAGGCCGAAGTGATGGGATCGAAAGATAACAGCAGGAAACTTAAAAATGCGACAACAACAAGTAACATAAGAAGTCAGCTCAATTCTCACACAACTGTATGTAGCAAATCTCTCCAATATTACACTCCAGAAATCATACTCTCACGGCAGCACTTAAATCCAAGATGCAGAATTTAAATACAACAACCATTAAGAAATACGAATACTATAAGAAATGCAACCTGACAGAAAAGAAAATCACTCATACAACCGTTGCTGAAAATCTGAAGCCAATACTTTTATTCCTGCAGATACAATTCCAGTTTCTAGCAGAGAACTCTCCAACCACACTTTCAAATGAAGCTTACATTGGTTTTTATAGAGGGCCGTCCTCTTTGCAGCATTAAATATTTGAAACCGACTTCCTTGTGATCTACAATTATGCATTGGAAATTATGCACACGATCCCCTTAATTGCAGCCTTGGAGACCCACAAAATTGAATGCAATGTACATGTCAGCTTCGAAGAACCACCTTCATTAAATTTGTTTTTTAAACATGTGCATGAAAAATCGTTAAAATGATCCACGACCAGCAGTTTCGAACCAAGAAAATCTTTAATTTTGGTGGCCTGGGTGCTCTTCGACCTTGACCGCATTGAAAATCCGCAAAGCATTTAATTCGGGGCAGCATTTAATCTTCGAAAATCGGAAAAACCTCCTCGAAACTCACAAAACTGCTTTGGGCCAACAATTTAAGCATTAATAATTAATAATAACAATAAATGTGGCAAAAATGCCAACATTCTTGGCGGCTCGTGGGGTATACAGCTCGCTGTATGCAAGAATCCAGGCTTGAATCCATTGGGCTCAGAGTCAAGAAAACTTAAAGTCAGCTGCTGTGGTACATCGCAGTGGACTGCTGCAATAAACTTCTGCTGAGAAGCTGAAACCGGAAGAACCTGCATATAACGAAGAATGAAATGGAATAAATGGAATGGAATAGTGGAGTGAGCTCCTGCGATTGCGCAAGCGGTGAATGCAAATGGAATGATGATAATAATGAAATGATAGATTGAAGATGTGGTAGACACAAACGCATGGATGGAATGAAAGTAAATGAACTTATGGAATGGAAATGGAAGTATGAAAGGTGTGGAATGAAAATGAACTAGACTGTAAGCAAATGCATAAAATGACATAACTTAGAAGAAAGGGATAAGAAGAAGTGGGAATAATAGGAAAGGGGAAAAGAAACAACAGCCGTGGCTTTGTTTTTTTTAACTGCAGAAGAAAAAGAAGAAGAAGGAGGAAGATGAAGAAGGGAAAGGAAAGAAAAGGGGAGGGGAAAGAAGAAATTTCTAGAAAGCCACCAATCTTTGGGAGGAGAAAAACAAAAGAAAAACAAGCACCTACGGCTCGCATGCAAAAAGAGCCGAGATGAACAAATAAAAACAATACCTCTTTTTTTTTTTTTTCTTCTCTTTTCTATTTTTTTTTTTTTTTTTATACTATATACAATAGTTCACGACATGATTGGCATGTCGCCACCAGACACCTAGTCTCAGAAAGTTATCCGATAAATCTGCAGTGTCCTGACCAGATCCGATCATACTTAAGTCGGTCCTTGAAATTGGGCTGGCTTCTTCCTGAAGTTCTCCATGTTTCAGACATGGGCAAGTTATCATGCATGCCAGTACCCACACAATTGACAAATAATGTAGCAAAGAAATTTACCATATGACGGGCTCCGTAGATACCAATAGTAATGACTGAAGCCAACCCCACCATCTTGAAGAGTTCTTTGAGTGTGGACTGAGAACAGGTTCCTCCAACTCCTGGATCCGAGCACAGGAATTGGCCAGGAACCGTACTTTCTTCAGGATCTTTGCCGACTTCACCTGTTGATCTGACATATTCAACAGGTTCTGACTACACGCTTGCGTGTCTTGCACAGCTATGCCTTCTTGGTGTTCAGGGTCTGCCACTTGAATCTCTTCTTCCTCTTCGCTTATATCCTCCGGATCCATCTCCTTATGAAAACTACAAGCAACCATATTGTTCATTGCCGGGAATTTTAGTCACCGGCTTTGGATGAGATCTGTCCCTTGAGCTCCACACAACTGCATCTCGGTTTTTTTCAAGTATAAGGGATCTGGCATGAAAAAGACTGCACGGGATGGACAGGAGCAGCAACTACCGGAGAAAGTGATGGAGTTTCTCCCCACGGTAATTTTCTTGATAAGAGCAAAAGTTGTTCCACTCGCACTGCTTCCTCAAAGATTTGAGGGAACCTTTGTTCACCTGATTGCAGCAAGAGGAGACCTATGTCAGAATGGAAAGCTCGAACATAGAAGAGGTGGGCTTGGGTGGGTGATGGTCGGATCTTTTCTGGAATTCTCTTCCAGCTTCTCAAGAATCGGACATTGAAGTCCGTGATGCTCTCTAGAGGTGCTCTCTTGATGTACATTAAAAACTGATAGAGATCCAAAGAACTGTAAAAGGGATCTTCGTCAAATCTTTTGATTAGTGCTCCCGCTAGATCATCCCATGAGTTGATGCTTTGACGCTTGAGCAGTCTGTACCACTGCAATGCCCTTCCTTCCAAAGACTGAACCAGAAGTCTGATCATGATATCCTCGTGATTTATGACATGGATCATTGACAAAGTAGCAATATCTTCAACATGCGCCAGAGCCATGCCTTCGGTACCATCATATTTTGCCAGGGCCTTCAAGGCACCTTTGGGAATTTCATGCCGGATTTGGAGATTCAGAGGGCCAGGATCATCCCATCTAGGAAAAACCCTCGCCTTTGTGGCAGTGGTCTGCGGGATCACGGCTATCGCCATTAAGTCAGAGTCGCCAGATGAACATTCTTTGAACTTTAAAAAAAACAGGCGTCCACGATCAAGAAATTCGGATCTTCAACTCAGCAAAGTCGCCAGATGAACTTACAAATCTCCGCTGTGAGGCCAAGACAGCTCATCAAAAATCTTGAGACCTCCGGGTGTTAAAAAAAAATGTGGATCTTTTGAGACAGAAGAAGTCCTGTCCCACCAGGCGTGCCAAAAACTGTTGGTCCAAAATCTGCCACAGGAAAGGATTTTACAAGTGCACCCTAGACCTGGCCAACATTGAAAGGTTGGAAGCAAGAAATGGCTTCCAGACCAATCTCCAGAGTGGGCTGGTTCCCTTCACTATTCTAAACTTGGTTAAGATAAGGGTTGTTGGAAAGAAATTGAAAAGTACGAGAAAGAAATGGGAAATATGGCCACAGGCCGAAGTGATGGGATCGGAAGATAACGATAGGAAACTTAAAAATGCGACAACGACAAGTAACATAAGAAGTCGACTCAATTCTCACACAAGCTGTATGTAGCAAATCTCTCCAATATTACACTCCAGAAATCATACTCTCACGACATCACTTAAATCCAAGATGCAGAATTTAAATACAACAACCATTAAGAAATACGAATACTATAAGAAATGCAACCTGATAGAAAAGAAAATCACTCATACAACCGTTGCTGAAAATCTGAAGCCAATACTTTTATTCCTGCAGATACAATTCCAGTTTCTAGCAGAGAACTCTCCAACCACACTTTCAAATGAAGCTTACATTGGTTTTTATAGAGGGCCGTCCTCTTTGCAGCATTAAATATTTGAAACCGACTTCCTTGTGATCTACAATTATGCATTGGAAATTATGCACACGATCCCCTTAATTGCAGCCTTGGAGACCCACAAAATTGAATGCAATGTACATGTCGGCTTCGAAGAACCACCTTCATTAAATTTGTTTTTTAAACATGTGCATGAAAAACCGTTAAAATGATCCACGACCAGCGAGTTTCGAACCAAGAAAATCTTTAATTTTGGTGGCCAGGGTGCTCTTCGACCTTGACCGCATTGAAAATCCGCAAAGCATTTAATTCGGGGCAGCATTTAATCTTCGAAAATCGGAAAAACCTCCTCGAAACTCACAAAACTGCTTTGGGCCAACAATTTAAGCATTAATAATTAATAATAACAATAAATGTGGCAAAAATGCCAACATTCTTGGCGGCTCGCGGGGTATACAGCTCGTTGTATGCAAGAATCCAGGCCTGAATCCATTGGGCTCAGAGTCAAGAAAACTTAAATTCAGCTATTGTGGTACATCTCAGGGGACTGCTGCAATCATCTTCTACTGAGAAGCTGAAACTGGAAGAACCTGCATATAACGGAGAATGAAATGGAATAAATGGAATGAGATAATGAAGTGAGCTCCTGCGATTGCACAAGCGGTGAATGCAAATGGAATGATGATAATAATGGGAGAAAAGGAAATGAACATATGGAATGGAAGTGAAAGTATGAAGGCTGTGGAATGAAAATGAACTAGATTGTAAGCAAATGCATAAAATGACATAACTTAGAAGAAAGGGATAAGAAGAAGCGAGAATAATAGGAAAGGGGAAAAGAAACAACGGTAGTGGCTTTTTCTTTTTTTTTTACTACAGAAGAAAAATAAGAAGAAGGGGGGAAGATGAAGAAGGGAAAGGAAGAAAAGGGGAGGGGAAAGAAGAAATTTCTAGAAAGCCACCAACTGTTGGGAGGAGAAAAACAAAAGAAAAACAAGCACCTACGGCTCGCATGCAAAAAGAGCCGAGATGAACAAATAAAAACAATACCTCTTTTTTTTTTTTTCTTCTCTTTTCTATTTTTTTTTTTTTTTTTTTTATATACTATATACAATAGTTCACGACATGATTGGCATGTCGCCACCAGACACCTAGTCTCAGAAAGTTATCCGATAAATCTGCAATGTCCTGACCAGATCTGATCATACTTAAGTCGGTCCTTGAAATTGGGTTGGCTTCTTCCTGAAGTTCTCCATGTTTCAGACATGGGCAAGTTATCATGCATGCCAGTACCCACACAATTGACAAATAATGTAGCAAAGAAATTTACCATATGACGGGCTCCCATAGATACCAATTGTAGTAATGATGAAGCCAATCCCACCATCTTGAAGGGTTCTCCGATTGTGGATCGAGAAGAGGTTCCTCCAACTCCTGGATCCGAGCACGGGAATTGGCCGAGAACCGTCCTTTCTTCGGGATCTTTGCCGACTTCACCTGTTGATCTGACATATTCAATAGGTTCTGACTACATGCTTGCGTGTCTTGCACATCTATGCCTTCTTGGTGTTCAGGGTCTGCCACTTGAATCTCTTCTTCTTCTTCGCTTATATCCTCCGGATCCACAACATCGGACCCGGATGAGATCTGTCCCTTGAACTCCACACAAGCGCATCTCGGTTTTTTTCGAGTATAAGGGATCGGCATGAAACAGATCGCACGGGATGGACAGGAGCGGCAACTATCGGAGAAAGTGATGGAGTTTCTCCCCACGGTAATTTCCTTGATAAGAGCAAGAGTTGTTCCGCTTGCACTGCTTCCTCAAAGATTTGCGGGAACCTTTGTTCACCTGATTGCAACAAGAGGAGACCTATGTCAGAATGGAAATCTCGGACATAGAAGAGGTGGGCTTGGGTGGGTGATGGTCGGATCTTTTCTGGAATTCTCTTCCAGCTTCTCAAGAATCGGACATTGAAGTCCGTGATGCTCTCTAGAGGTGCTCTCTTGATGTACATGAAAAAGCGATAGAGATCCAAAGAAGCGTAAAAGGGATCTTCGTCAAATCTTTTGATTAGTGCTCCCGCTAGATCATCCCATGAGCTGATGCTTTGACGCTTGAGCATTCTGTACCACTGTAATGCCCTTCCTTCCAAAGGTCGAACCAGAAGTCTGATCATGATATCCTCGTGATTTATGACATGGATCATTGACAAAGTAGCAATATCTTCAACATGCGCCAAAGCCATGCCTTCGGTACCATCATATTTTGCCAGGGCCTTCAAGGCACCTTTGGGAATTTCATGCCGGATTTGGAGATTCAGAGGGCAGGATCATCCCATCTAGGAAAAACCCTCGCCTTTGTGGCAGTGGTCTGCGGGATCACGACTATCGCCATTAAGTCAGAGTCGCCAGATGAACATTCTTTGAACTTTAAAAAAAATAGGCGTCCACGATCAAGAAATTCGGATCTTCAACTCAGCAAAGTCGCCAGATGAACTTACAAATCTCCGTTTGTGAGGCCAAGACAGCTCATCAAAAATCTTGAGACCTCCGGGTGTTAAAAAAAAAATGTGGATCTTTTGAGACAGAAGAAGTCTGTCCCACTGGGCGTGCCAAAAAAACTGTTGGTCCAAAATCTGCCACGGGAAAGGATTTTACAAGTGCACCCTAGACCTGGCCAACATTGAAAGGCTGGAAGCAAGAAATGGCTTCCGAGACCAATCTCGAGTGGGCTGGTTCCCTTCACTATTCTAAACTTGGTTAAGATAAGGGTTCTTGGAAAGAAATTGAAAAGGTTACGAGAAAGAAATGGGAAATATGGCCACGAGCCGAAGTGATGGGATCGGAAGATAACGACGGGAAACTTAAAAATGCGACAACGGCAAGTAACATAAGAAGTCGACTCAATTCTCACACAAGCTGTATGTAGCAAATCTCTCCAATATTACACTCCAGAAATCATACTCTCACGGCGACACTTAAATCCAAGATGCAGAATTTAAATACAACAACCATTAAGAAATACGAATACTATAAGAAATGCAACTTTGTGAGAAAAGAAAATCACTCATACAACCGTTGCTGAAAATCGAAGCCAATACTTTTATTCCTGCGAGATACAATTCCAGTTTCTAGCGAGAGAACTCTCCAACCACACTTTCAAATGAAGCTTACATTGGTTTTTATAGAGGGTCGTCCTCTTTGCAGCATTAAATATTTGAAATCGACTTCCTTGTGATCTACAATTATGCATTGGAAATTATGCACACGATCCCCTTAATTGCAGCCTTGGAGACCCACAAAATTGAATGCAATGTACATGTCAGATTTGAAGAACCACCTTCATTAAATTTGTTTTTTAAACATGTGCATGAAAAACCGTTAAAATGATCCACGACCAGCAGTTTCGAACCAAGAAAATCTTTAATTTTGGTGGCATGGGTGCTCTTCGACCTTGACCGCATTGAAAATCCGCAAAGCATTTAATTCGGGGCAGCATTTAATCTTCGAAAATCGGAAAAACCTCCTCGAAACTCACAAAACTGCTTTGGGCCAACAATTTAAGCATTAATAATTAATAATAACAATAAATGTGGCAAAAATGCCAATAGAACCATTATCAATAAAAACTCGTTTGACTGCTACATCTCCAATTAAGGCAGTAATATACAAGGGGTTATCTTTATGTAAACTATGTTGCGGTATGTATCTATCCCGGAAGTCAATACAATCAACTTCACGAGTTATTATAGTATTGGCCATGGCTTTAGGTTGAATGTCTTGTGGTACCATCATCTGACTTAATGTGAGCATTAATTCATCTCTATGTGTAGGAGAAGATCTTAAAAGGTCCAAGAGAGAAATTCTAGCTGTAATATTTGATAATTGTTCATTAATATTATAAGGAGGTTTAGGTTGAACATTAGGTGAATGATTCCCTTTATTAGGAACCTTCAAAACAAATGGAGCTGATCCACCATTCTGAATTTGATCTTGTTGAGAATTTTGAGCCTGTTGTCTAGTAACAGCTCCGATGGTACCCACAATATTATTCTGTGGATGATGAATGGGTCTTGGTCTAGCGTTTATAGCTAGCTCATTAGAAAGTAATCGGTGAGATGAGGGTCTAGTAGTGACTCTTCTTGGAAATGGCTCTTCTGGAACCATATAACTTGTGATAGGGTGAATGGGATCCGATTCATCATTAGAACTATTTCGATTGATTTGATGTGATTTCCATATCACTCTCAGTCTCATATTCTGTATCACTAAGATCAGGTATCTAAATATTATATAGAGGCTTGGTTGTAACCACGGATAAAGTTGTGTCAAATATTTCCAGATCATGAACAGGTAAATGTCCACTAATAGTTCCTACATATCGGGCAGGAGGAGGGACATTATGATGTTCAACTTGATTAGCCACCTCCTTACCATGTTTTGGTAAGGGATGTTGAAATATGTCCAATGAATGATGGGCATTCTGATTCTGGTTTTGTGGGTTATTCTTTTGAACATTATTAGGAGGATTTTGCTTAGGTTGAAATGCTTGCACCTCCATCTCATTGTTATCAATCAAGTCCTGTATTTTATGTTTTAATCTTTTACAAGAGTTGGTAGTGTGTCCAAGTCCTCTATGGAAGTCACAGTGTAAATCTGCTCTGTATCCGGGTATAGTTGGATCAGGTTCCCAAATAATTGGTAATTGAATCAAACCTCGTTCTAATAATTGCGGTAGAATAGTTGATAAAGGTTTATTTAACCTAGTAAATTCTCGAGGAGGTTTATCAGGAGGTTTCAGTACAAAATTTTCCGTTGTCTTCGCAGCATTAACATTAGCAGTATTTCTGCTATCAGTGACTCCATCACCCACAACTTATTTATTCTTATATTGATTTTTGGATGTTTTCTCATCGTCTCTCTTTTTAAGCTGACCTCTCCTAATGAGAGCATCTTCCACTCTTCGGGCTAAGTCTATAGCCTGATCGAAGGTGGTCAAGGTAGCAGTTGATAATTCGTAAGATAGTTGCTCTTGCAAATTATTGATAAATATGTCCAACATCTCCCTATAAGGTAACACAAAGTGCAATTTTCCTATCAATTGTCTCCACTTAGCTAAGAAATCATCAAAGCATTCATCTTTGCCCTGTTTTAAGTTATACAAATCTTTAATGGTCACATCTCTTTCGATGTAAGCACTAAATTGATGAACAAAAGACTCGATAGTTTCTTCGAAATTCCTTAAAGAATTAGTGGGTAATTGATAATACCACTCTAATGCCATTCCTCCTAAGCTTTTCGGGAACATTTTTAGTAATAACAAGTCATCATGTGATATATCATGACATGCTATCCTAAACATACGAAGGTGCTCTATGGGATCTTCGATTCCTTTATATATGGGAAGAACAGGCATAGGAAAATGTTTAGGATATGGTTGTGCTACGACTATAGGATCTAAAGGCTGACTACACATCTCTCGATAATTGTACGAGGGACGGTAGGGATCTATCTGGTCCATGTGGGAAACTAACTGTTTCACCATGGCTTCCAAATTGCTAGTTTGTCCACCATATTGGTTCGGTGGCACATAGGTATGGGATCTGTGAACGTATGATGGTGTGACACAAGGATTAGATGTTATATTGCTATTATGCAAAGTGTTGGTAGGAAGAGTATTATGAAGGGGATTTGTAATAGTATTATGTTGTACCTTAGATTGTTGGTAATTGGTGTTCGGTTTTGTTTTGGGTTTTTGTTGATTTAAGGTATGTTGATCAAGAGCTTGGCAAAATAGAGTGGTAAATGATGGTTTCTTTTGTGCGGGAATGACTCTAGGCTTGTTAATAGGTACTTTAGATCGTTGGGTAACCTGCTGTTGTTGCATGTTCTAGATCACAGCTACCATATCCAAATTGGATGGTCCAGCTTGATCACTCTCTTGGTCAATAAAGGACAAGGGATTAGTGTGTGTTTGAAATACTTCTTCTAGAGTTGCTTGAGTGTCACTAATTCGATCCTTGTCCATATGGGCTGCTCTATTAAAAACACCAATATTAGTGTTAATGAACTTCCAGAATTGTTCCATGTTCTGAAAAGTGATAGCTCCTCCCAGATATATCTTAGGGGATGAGGATCCTTCCTCTTTAACAGTTTCTTCTTGTTCATTTCCTACGACAAGATCTTCTTCTTGTTGGTCTAGGATTTCTTCTTCCTGAACTTGGTCCTCAGGAGGGACATTTTGGTCAGTTAATGGTCTTCCTAACCAATCTTCATCTTCTTCGGTTTTTTTTTCGTTCTTGAGTCTAGGCATTATGCTAAACTTCGGTTTTTAGCAAATATATATATATATATATATATATATATATATATATATATATATATATATATATATATATATATATATATATATATATATATATATATATATATGCAATAGGGTTGAGAGGTATATATTTTAACTATATACCTACTATAATATTTTAAAGGAAATGTTTTGTTATTATTTTTTTTTTGTTTTTTTGTGTTTTTTTTATTATATTATTATTTTACGAGAATAAAAATAACAAACAGCATGCTAGTTATAAGAAACAATAGTAGAAAGACTCACTTAGTTTTCTATGAATAGTTTATGGATATCATTGATAGGGTCAAGTTCATCAGGAGTCATGAAATGCTTCTCTTCAAATTGGAAGTTGTTTTTCAAGAACTTGACAAAGTGTGCTATGGTAATATGATCTATTTCAGACTCTGACATGTAAAAATAAAGTTCATGGCAATACTCTTGATACAACACAACTCTAGGAACTCTATTCCATCTCTTTCTATCTATAAGAATGACTTCTTGATCCTCTACATGAGATAGAAATTTATGTACTACAACTGCGTTCTCAAGGTATTCCTCAAAGGTGTATAATTCAAAAGACACAAGTGCTCTTTTATCGGCTAACCACCTATGGCATGCTCTCTGAAGTTCATGATACAAAGTCACCTGATTAGGATCCAGGATTCTATCTAGGACAAACCTCTTAATTTGCTTAAGTTCTGCAGATCTAGATTTAATAATACCCAATCGCCTATCAAGTTCGTCCCACAAAGGTTGGGCTCTATATGTTTGAGGTACTCTAAACACAGAAGTAATCTCTATGGTCGTTAATTGATTTTCAAAATTTATGGAGACTGCTCGTCTTCTATTATAATCTACCATCTAAATATGATATGCAAATTTAACAGTTTTTTAATGATTCTAGATGTTCTTAATAATGTGTGTTTTTTTTTTTTTGGATTGTTTTCAAAAGGTGTTTTTAGTTTCACGTCGGGTTCACCAAAATGTATCGCCCAATTTTTTCGCACCCTTACCTTCAAGCTAAAGGATCCGTGCCCGAAATGGGGATGCGAAAAGGATGGAACAATACCTCGAACGGAGAGGCCCTTTGAAGGTCGCGCCTCTCGGGGGAGGGGTATAAAGGTGAATTTTCGACGGATGGTGGGGTTCACTAGGAAACTTTGAGTGGTAGTTTCCATGCCTAGGTTGAGAATGGGTTTGATTTTTTTGTTTTATGTTCAATCATTTAGATTCCTAGGTTGGCCAAAATGAAGCTAAGCTATTCTATATGAAAATTTTGATTTATATGAAGACAACAAACATAAATGAATCCTAATGGGATTAAATACAGAAAATATGTTAAATGGAGAAGAGTACACCTGATTTTTTATGTCTGATGAAGATTCTGAATCTTGTAGGAGTCCAAATCGTCTTGGATATGACAAGATCATCTATAATTGTACATAATCATCCCAAATCATAGTTGATCGTCTGAGATCACCCAGGATCGTCAACGACCAGACGAATTCGTCAAAAACCTGTAATCAAGAAAACAAACACCAAAAACCAAAAATACTATTGCAAGAATGATGCCAAGTGACAGAAATAAGAGTGTAGATTCTTAAATAACAAATCCATATATCAATTTAAATGAGATGCAATGTTTTGGTAAGTTATTTTGAATTTTATCATGCAATTATGCTAAATGAGGTGAACTCCAAGATGCAAACAGAAGTAAATTAATATAATGCACCAATAAATAAAAAAACAAGGTAGAAAATGCAAACTCGAGACTTTGATTGCCCCCAAGCTAAATTGCAGTCAAGATCATCTACAATCATATGAGATCATCGCCGATCTTGACAGGATCGTCCGAAATTGTGGTTGAATCGCCTGCGACGATCCAAGCTATCTTCGACTAAAACATAGTGAAATCCTGCAACAAAAACTTGAAAACACGAATGTGAATGATGGGAGATCAGGGAGGGATTCAGGGAAATTAGATGATCCAAGGGATCAGGAGATCAAAGAATCAGCCAAGAGGATAAACTGGAAAAATCCTAGTTTATATAGGATTAGGGGGAGGTTAGGAGGTTGGGGATCATCCCAATCTGGGAGATCCTCGATGTGGGAATCTCCAACCGTGTAGACACGCTTCTGACCAAGTTGGAGAGGTTGTTGGAACAAAAGCTAATTATGAAAATTTGATTTTGGGACGAAATCATCTAGACGTTCTGTCCCAGACGAATTCGTCTGATTTGGGACGATATCGTCAGATCGGCGACGATATCGTCCAATGGTCAAAACAACTTCTAAAAATGGCACAAAAAATGAAGTGAGCGGTTAACGAGCGATTTTGGGGTTAAAATTCATATTTTTACTTTTTACTAATGGTTTAACTATGCCAATTTTAAGGTGCTACACTCAGGAAACCATTATAATTTTCTTAACAAAACCAAAACTCTATCTTATTTCTCTTCATAAAAAAATCAATCAACAAATAGAAGATTTTAAACTTTCTTTAGCACTTCCATATCCTTTTAAAAAAACTTTAACATAATAAAATCCCTATCATCCCTTTTGAAATTAAAAGGCATCCACATAATAAACTTATATCTTTCTAATATAATTAAAGAGTTTTATAACATCAACGTATTCAACATACAACAAATAGAAGTTGACTACACAACTTGATCATAGGAACAAAATAATAAGATAAAACTCCTTTACTTTAACATCATGTAAGCAAAGCCGAAAATAAATACAAACATAAACCGTGTTCAAAAAAAAAAGTACTAAGTTAATATTATTAACTTTAGACCGAACCAACAAGCTTGCAAAAGTAAATAGGAGGCTATCATAAACTTCCTTCAAA
Organism: Wollemia nobilis; assembly: GCA_028583015.1. Classification (NCBI taxonomy): domain Eukaryota; kingdom Viridiplantae; phylum Streptophyta; class Pinopsida; order Araucariales; family Araucariaceae; genus Wollemia; species Wollemia nobilis. The sequence continues at coordinate 2,457,295 of JAQPPZ010005606.1, forward strand.
GCAATAATTAAAAGACGAAAACCCCTAATAGCAAGAAGAAAATGTATCCAATGTTGAGGTTCAAGCTAACAACACCTAGCAACCAAGAACATGTGACACTAAGAACAACTCTCAAGCAACACCAAGAGAGGCTAGTTATTGTTAGATTGACCTCTCTCACAAGCATACATTGTAAATGAACAAACATCAATGACTACAACACTAGCACAATGGTAATACCCCAAGGTCTTACTATAAAATTATTAACAAATTAATGTAAATGTAATCGCAAGCCACTCAAAGGGGGCTCCCTTGTAATCGCTTTGCCACTATAGGGGGCTCCCTACTTAGAATCTATGCTTATTATTCTTCCTCTTGGATGATTTAATATGGATGGCCAACCTAATATATATATCTACCCTAAAGCTACGTTGGTGAAGAGACATGATGGTTCACGTATAAAGAGACGTGATGGTTCACGTTATGAAGGGTTGTGATGGTTCACTTTATAAGTTAATAATATAATAATTAAATTATTAATAATACTAACTAATACTAACTAATAATGTTAGGATTGAGGATCCTAACATGCCACCCTCCTTAAAAAGAGCTTTGTCCTCAAAGCTCAAAGTGAGAAGCTTTGTCCTTTGTTTTCCAAGAAGGATTTGTGTAAGTTCTTGGACTCTTTTAATGGCATCCTTTCGTAGGCAGGAATATCGAGAAGGATGAAGCATTAGCGGGGGTTGCCAAGAACAATAGTAGAATCTTCCTTAGGAAAATCATGATGACGATGGGAGGGCAACCCTTGGGGTTCCTCAAATACTTTTGAATGATGCATCAAAAGTGATGGTAATGATTTCATATCCTTTTTTGGTTCCTTGGTAAAGCCAACGGAGAAGGAGTGTGTAGTCACTCTGCGTTGGTTTCGAATAGGTTTGGTCATATGGTAAGAACTCACTATTGGTGAGGAAGGTATGTGTAGGTCTTGTAGACTGCATGTTTGGCTAGCATTGATCACTTTGGGTATGTCTACCTCATCCTTGCTTGGTACATCAATCACTTCTTGCACATCGACCTTATTGTCTTCATTGCGGTGAGTAGGTGCATTGGTTGCTTTGGACACAACTACCTCATCTGCTTGCTCTATGGAGAGACATGGATCAACTTCCTTCAATAAATACAATGTTAGTGTAGCACATTTATGGTGGGGTCCAAATTGTTCATCACAATTATCACAGAGTCCTTTTGCTCGTCGTTCCTTCATATCCTCAAAGCTAATATGTTTAATTCGTAAAGTTCGGTTAGATTTGGGGGTTGTGTAAGTGCTTGTGTGCCCTTCCATTATGCATAGGTTTGGGAGCGATGTAAGTGGTCGACAATTTTTCCATAAGTGGTTTCCCTAATCGTTGTTGTGCATTGATTTTAGCTTCAGCTAATTTTGCCAATCCATAGGTCTACATCATGGTATAGAGATTGAACCTTGTCACCTCCATTCTAATTTCCTCTTTTAATCCCCTAATGAAGCCATTGATGAGAATTGATTCATCTAATCTTGTGTTGTGTTTGGTGATATCCTCAAACCGAGTTTGATACTCATGCACATAAGTGATTTGATGAAGATCTTTGAGCAAATACCACATGGTTGGATCCCACATGGCTCTAATACCAAATGGTAAGACCCCAAGGTCTTACTATAAAATTATTAACAAATTAATGTAAATGTAATCACAGGCCACTCAAAGGGGGCTCCCTTGTAATCGCTTTGCCACTATAGGGGGCTCCCTCCTTAGAATCTATGCTTATTATTCTTCTTCTTGGATGATTTAATATGGATGGCCAACCTAATATATATATATCTACCCTAAAGCTACGTTGGTGAAGAGACATGACGGTTCACGTATAAAGAGACGTGATGGTTCACGTTATGAAGGGTTGTGATGGTTCACTTTATAAGTTAATAATATAATAATTAAATGATTAATAATACTAACTAATACTAACTAATAATGTTAGGAATGAGGATCCTCACACACAAGCTACACAAGCATAGAAAATAGAGAAAAATTCTCATAATGCCTGAACTAGAATCGAAATAGAAACAAAACGAACAAAAGAGCACCTAGATATAAAATCCATCGAAGCCAAACACACTCAATTTTAAAAATAATCAAAATGCAATAGGACTAAGCACTCATGTTCAACAACATAGATGCAGATGTCTAAGATTTAAGAATCCCGATTCAACAAGCAAAAGCAACAATCTTACTTGGTAGAAAATAAACTAGCACAATCACACTAAGATTTCACAGCACAAAGGAGCAAAAATACATCATAACATACATTATACAACTCATTAATCAAGCACCATAATGAAACTACAAAATATATCTACCTCCTTATCTTGTAGTTGATCTTCTCCTTTGTTTCCAACGGTTTTCTACATGAACTGCTCCTCGCTCTTCCAACCACCCCTACTCAATAATTATCTCCCACATATAAATCATTTCAAGGAGAGTCACTTTAGATGATTCATGCAAATGGTCCTTTTCTTGATTCATCATCTTTCCAAGAGCAAAAGTAATATTTTGCGTTACCCAGGGTCTTGCTCACGTTGCCGAGACATTATGGATGTGATTGCCACCTTTCTCCAATCTTAATGATCTTTATTAATTAAGTTGGAGCTTTTTTTTTTAATAAGCTATGTGTGGCTTCTATTGGGGGGCATTCCCATTACAAAAACAAAATATTACATTGCTCTTATTACATTTCTAACAAGTTAATTAAAGCATATTCAACTTTACCTTTCGATCAAAGATATTCTTCATTTGCCTTTCTATCAAAGATATTCTCCATCTTCCTCAAACTACTAAGTTTCCACAATCAACTCCTTTTATATTAGATGCCTTCTAAAATTTAAATTCTTCCAAGATGAAATTCAACATCGCTAAAGGTTAAAATATTTACTGCCTAACTTCTATATCTATAAATATATTGTCTATAACAACCTCACAATTTCTTAATACATTTTTTTAGGGTTCTTATCCATTCCCCTAATATTCCAAGATATTATTTTCATTGTTTTTTTTTTATTTGTGGGTTTAGCCCCTCTTCTTGTTAGCACTTATGATATTTGCTTTTATTTTCCCATATCAATATCCCTCTGGGTTTCTTTTTTGTTTATTTTTGCTTCTTGGGTCTTCCTCTTTTTTTCATTTATAGAAATACTTTTGTCTTCATCAATCTCTTCAATATTCTCACACTGCTCATAGTAAGACTTGTCATCTTTAGGTTTACCTTCTTCTGAATAATTTGAAGTGCAAGGAATAACCTCAAGAGCACAATCTTCTTTATGTTGCCCTAGAAACCCTAAAGTGCAAGGTGATGCTCTTATGTGGCAATTACTTTCTTATTCTACTCTAAAAAACTTAAATGGTTATGGGTTTCCTCCATCCTCATTTCTTTATTATGCTACTATTGAAACCTTGGAGTGCAAGGGATAACATCTTCATCCCTTTCACTCTTATTACTTGGAGAGGATTTTATATTACTTGAGGAAAATGAAGATGATTTACCTAGAATAAACTTGACCTCTTTTGTTGTCTTTGTTTTTTTCCACGTCTTCTTTTGCACCTTCAATACCTTTTGAACTTGCCAAATGATATTGTAGATAGGCTTTCTTTGAATCTTCTTTCAGAGTGGAATATCCTTCATATGATCTAACTTATATTATTGTATGATTTCCCTGCATTGTCTTGAAGTTTATCTCATGGCTAAATTTTTTTATCTCTTTCTTCATAGTTTTCACTTTGTAAACTCTTGCCATGTGTCCAATCTCATAACAATTGTGGCAATGAAATGCGATATTTTCATAATATACTTGTTGATCCTATTCTCTTGATTCATATTTTATCTTAATGGATTGTGGCAAAGGTTTTAAAATATCCATAACAACACATATTCAAGTATAAATAACATGCTTTCACTCCTTAGTAGTTAGTCCTTCCTTGATGAATTTCCCTAGGGTATTTCCAATATTCTTCAAAACATCCTTATTTATAAGTTGATATGGAAGTCCAAAAAGCCTAACCCATACTAGAAGCTTATTAATAGTTTTTGTCTCAATAAAAAAAATTACATTCCATGGTCTCAAATAAAGTGCATCTCTTCCCCTAAACCATGGGCCACCAACCATTATTTTATCCCTAATTTTTGAATTGGAAAAGATGATGAGAAAAAAAACTTTCATAATAAAAGTCACAGAGTAATTTGAATTTAACCCCCACTTCCACTTAATCCTTTTTTTGAAAATCCAAAAATCTTGGCCATGACCTATGAAACTTACATATTAACCCTCTACTTTTAAGAACCATTATATCATGCTCAATCATTTCATCCTTGATACTCACTTTTGGTGTAACATCTGATACCTAGATTGAACATGCCATGTATTTTCTCTTGTACTTATCTCCAACTTAGGCCTCCATACTTCTCGTTAGGGCTTTCAAATATGACTTTTCTTCCATACTAGCTAATAGGGCTTGCTCTTGGATTGTACTACCTCTTGTCTCACCTTCCATATTGGCTTACACTTGCTTCCAACTTGCACTCTCTCTTGCCTTGCACTCGCTCGCATATTACACTCCTTGGCTCGTAATAGCCTTTACCTCTTATTTTCCTAGCATTCCTTTGCTTCAACAAGTTTTTAAAAACAATGTTTCATGCATTCGTGGTAAGGGTTTGAAGCATTGATGCACTCTAGATGAACCCATTGCTCTTTCACCATGACTAAATCTTGGCTTGTACTTCCTCTTAGATCACACTTCCTCCTGACTCACTTGCACTTGCTATTGCACTCGCTCGTGGCTGGAGCTCTCACTCGTGTCTTGAGCTCTTACTCATAGCTTGAGCTCACACTTGTTGTTGCACTCACTCTTGGATTACACTCACACTCATTGCTGCACTCACTTTTGGCTTGCACTCATACTTGTAGAACTCATTTCTAGCTCATGCTTGCACTCACTTTTCGATTGCACTCACTCCCAACTTGCACTTGCACTCACTACTACACTCACTTCCAGCGTGCGCTCACACTCACTGCTACACTCACTTCTAGCTCACGCTCACACTCGCTACTAATTAAGTTGAAGATTTTTAACTTAAGTTTAATTTTAATTTTAGACTTTCCAAAGTTATAAATTAAGCTTAACTATTAATACTCAAAAGCTTAATTAAATTAATTACTAAAAAATCTATTTAATTAATACCAAACATTAATATTAATTATTAATGTTGACATTAGTATCCCAACAATAATAATATCAACTCATTATTAATGCTTATTGGATCGAATTAACCATCAATATTATGCTACATGCATCAAAAAGTTTTTTGCAAAACAATAATACACAACGTTATTTTTCTTTAAGTAGGTGGTTTTTTAAGATAATAAAAATGTTATCCCCTACATACTAAGGAGACTCCTTTGCTAAAGCAACCTCCTTGCCCAACAATGCATTCAAATAGTGAGCATATATGCAATACATCTGCATGAAGGGCATCAACTTACCCTCGAGTTGTCAATGAGGTTATCATCTATCATTTTCCATATTTTTCTCTCAACTCTGGTGGTTGTCCCATGCAAGTCCAACTCAAGGAAGCGTTGGGTGTAATTTTTAAAACATAAAGATAAAGCACTTAATTATTTTATGAATTTTAAAGCACTTGTAGAGAATGAAAGTGGATGTAAACTAAAATATTTTAAGGACTGGTCGAGGTGGAGAATTTTGTTCTAATTAGTTTATGAGTTTTTGTGACAAGTTTGGGATAAAAATACAACTAGCTACAACTTATAATTCATAAAAAATGGGGTAGTAGAGAGGAAGAACCACACCATTGTTGAAATGCCAAGAAGTATGTTGTAGACAAAAGGTTTGAGTAATTGTTTCTGGGGTAAGTCAGATACTACAACTATATATACCCTCAATAGGGGCCCTACAAAAGCACTCCAAAAAATGACTCTCTATGAAAGATGGTATGGTTTGAAGCCTAATGCCACTCATTTTATTTTTTTGGAAGTTTGTCTTACGTTCATATTGTTGATTAGGTTAGAAGAAAGCTTGATGCTAAGAGTGAATCCTACATATTTGTTGGATATAGTGAACAAAGTAAAGGGTATAGACTCTATAATCCCATCACTCAAAGTCGTTTCAAGAGATGCCATTTTTTTAAAGGGGACATTTTTTGTCAACAAAAGGATCATGTTAGTAAACCACAAAGTGTTAATTTTGATGATATAGTTGATAATCATCCCATTAGTGAACCAAGTTCTCAAGAAGATTAGCCAACCAACCCTTCATCAAGTTCTACAAGCAAGAAAGACAAGAGGATTTTAATATCTCATCATCCTAGCCAAATGATAGTTACAAACTTAAAAAAATACTCACAAGGAGCCATGCTCATGAAGCTAATAATGAAGAAGACCTAATAGGTGACGTTGTGAATTATGTATTGTTATCACAATCATATTATAAACCTTATTGTTTTAAAAAATCATGTACTAATAATGTTTGGGTGTAAGCCATGAAGGAGAAAACGGATTCAATCCATAAGAATGATACATGGGAACTTGTAGAGTTTCAAAAGGGATGGAAATGTATTGGTACAAAGTGGGTCTACAAAATCAAATTCAAAAGTGATGGTAGTCGTGACAAGTACAAGGTAAGGCTAGTGGTAAAATTCTATATTCAAAAGTATGGCATTGACTATGACGAGACATTTTCTCCTCTAGCTAGAAAAGAGACCATTAAGATGTTGATCTCTTTGGTAGCCCAAAAAAAGTGGAGCATTTATCATTTAGATGTGAAGAGTGCTTTCTTGAATGTGTACTTAAAGGAGGAGGCTTATGTTCATCAACCTCAAGGTTTCTAAGTCCAAGGCATATAGGGCTATGTCTACAAATTGAAGAAGGCCTTGTATGGGCTTAAACAAGCTCCAAGGACATGGTATACCCGTATTGATTGCTACTTTCAAGAAGTAGATTTCATGAGAAGTAAGAGAGCCCACTCTTTACTTAAAAAAGGAAGGTAATAACATTCTTCTTATTTACCTGCATGTCGATGATTTTATCTACATGAGTAGTTGTTCTAACATGAAATATGAGTTTAAAAGTGTCATGATGAAAGAGTTTGAAATGGACTTAGGGCTGATGCAATACTTCCTTGGAATAGAAGTGCATCAAAGTAAAGATCATATTTTTGTATGTTAAGAAAAGCATGCTAGGGACATGATGAAAAATTTCAAATTGGAATATTGCAAACTAGTTCCTACTCTAATTGCTCATGAAGTAGTTTTATGTAGAGAAGATGGAGCTAACAAAGTAAATTCTACAACCTATAGAAAAATAGTTGGGAGCTTAATGTTTCTAACTCATACAAGATTGGATATTGCATATGTCATGTCTCTCATTTCTAGATACATGAGTGAACCTTCTGAGTTGCACATGAAGGCATCCAAAAGGATTCTAAGGTATGTAAAAGGTACAATAGATTTTGGGATTCATTATTATGCTTCTAACAAATTTAAGTTGGCTGGTTATAGTGATTTAGATTGGGGTGGAAGTTTGGATGATTGAAAGTCAACATTTGATAATTGCTTCACACTAGGTTTAGGGCTAATTACATGGAGTTCCAAGAAGCAAAGTTTTGTTACACTCTCTTTAATGAAAGTTGAATATATTTTAGCTACATCAACAAGCACTCAAGCTCTTTGGCTCCAAAACATCTTAGAAGAAATTAGAGAAAAACAAACTCAACCAACAACAATCTTTTGTGATAACATGAGTACCATAAAGTTAGCCAAGAATCTGATTCACCATAGAAAATCAAAGCACTTTGATTTGAAATATCATTTCATAAGAGACATGGTATAGAAGAAAGAAGTTGAATTGAAGTATTTGAATACTTATGAACAACTTGCTAATATATTCACCAAAGGAGTAGCAAAGACTCAATTTATGAAGCTTCATGATCAAATTGTTTCTCCAATCAACATCAAGGGGGAGAATGTTGGCATATGATGTTGATCATGTGCCTTCTATAACTATTTTTGATATTTTCTAGCCGCACATTTCAATTGCTTTTTTTAAGGTATCATTTTTGTTTTAACTATTTCTATTATTTTCCCTTTTTAGTTATTTTTTTTATGATGTATTTGGATGTTGTTGCTGAACAAAAGAAGCACGATTAGAGCCTCTGATACAATATATTGGTTGCACTTTTATGACAGTTTGGCTGCAATTTTTTTATGGCATATTGGTTGTATTTTTACAACAATTTGGCTGAATATTGGCTACAATTTTTGACATATTGGTTGAAATTTTAAAAACAATTTTACATATAAAAGAGCAAATTTTCTTAATACATTTTGTTGTTGTAACTTTAAGTTTATATGGACTGTTTTGTTCCTTGAAAGCTTTATTTTTTTGAGTGAAAATTTCAACCAAGTTTATAGCTGCATTTATTTTAATATGATAATAGATTTTTTTTATGTGACTACCATGATTTAAATTTAGTAAATTAATTTTTCTTCTTGGCTTTAGAGAAGAGCAAGGGAGTTTTCTCTCATTTTCTACAACTAAGGCATGACTAAGTGCCATTTCTATTTTTTGCAAGCTTCAACTTCCTAATGGTGAGAGTGACACCTTGGTCAAAGTAAGGCACCTAGCTCATAGATGACCTAGGTTCAAACCCCCCTTTTGACATCAATCCAAACAAATGAAATATTTTTAGATGTGGAGGCCAACTAGGTGGTTGATGTAGTCCTCATTCGTGCCATATGGAACTAATTTTTCAATATTCAAATACCTTTAACCAATCAGAATGAAAATAAGTGTCAAAGTTGCATAGGACTAGAGGCGTTGAAGTGGCAAAAAATAAGAGGAAGACATTAGTGAATCACAAATTGCCAAATAGTAGCAAATAATTAGTTTTTGCTCTTCTAAGGTTTGGTCTTTTAATTTTTCATTTTGTTGGGGTCCATTAGGGCAAATATTTCAAAGGCTATAACTTTTGCATACAAAAACATTTTGACTTTTTTTTTTCAAATTGCATATTTTTTTGAGCTCTATGCATTGGTGGCATCAATTTTTGAACCTACTATAGTGTTATGGGTCAAATTGTGCAAGATGGATCACATAAACCCTAGTTACTTAACTCAATGAGCGAAATTATAGTATTTGGTCAACTCAAATATTTGGCTTGTTATGCAATAAGAACCTGTGGTACATCTTTAAAGAAGATAAAGTACTAGCCCTTGATAAAGAAACCTACCACAAAAAATAAGAAGAGGCTCTTGGCCTATTTTCCTTATTGATTGAACCTAAGTTATTTTTCCACATCAGAAAGGAGAGTGAACCTATCAAGGTATGGTCGTGATTTATTTGAAAAAATTAATACTACTGAAATAAGTCACTTGGAATTAGAGCTTTCCTCTCTTAAATTTGCTGAGTTTGATAATGTTAAGGATTATATTGCTAGATTTAAGGCATTGAGAGCAAATATTACATCTTCTAGAGGTAAAAATAATGATGATACAAAATGCATGAAGATTATACTTGCTAATATTTCCCCTTCTTTTCGAATGTTGAATCTCATGGTTCATATGATTCTTATACTTTTGAAATCTTAAAAGACTCTTACTCTTGATCAGCTTTTTTCCCTTAGTTTATTTTCAAGTGGCAATGGGTAATTATGGTGGTACTTCACAAATTCAGGCTCATGCAAAGGAAGTTAAATTTGAGACTACGACCTAGGGGCCTAAGGGCTAGGCTAAGTCCTCAAAGAAGTTGAAGACCATTTGCGGATACTACAAGAAGGAAAGACATCCAACGAAGAATTTCTTACTAACATTGCAAAGGATTGAAGCTAAGTTCTTAAAGATAAGTGAACGTCTTCCAAATAATGAGGGAGATCTTGAAGGATCTATCTCAACTACAAAGGCCCACTAGAGCATCCACTATGTGGGAAGATATATTACTACTAATACCTTCTCTCCTTAACCCCTTAGTTCAAATTATGAGAGTAATTGAAATCATACATCTAATTTACAAACAAGGTCGATATTATATGATGTAATATTGATTAGGTCTAAAGGTATTCATTGTACAATATATTAAATTTATTGTAAAATATATTATATAAGCCTTATGAATGTGGTTAGTCTTGTCATGGTTAAACCCACCTTTATAAACTTGTAATTAAAGGTTAAATTTATTTATGTATTTAAAATTTTTATATTAATATAACTACTACTTCTAATTCCCTATGTAAAAAAAAAAAAATACCCCCACTTCTTATTTCATTATCAAGTGTTTACTAAACTTATATATGAATAATACAATAAATATTTATGGTATGGTGCCATACCTTAAAATCTCTATCTTTTCCTTTCTTGCATCTTTTAACACTTTCATTGTTTCAATGAATTGTTAGCTTTTATCCCTTTTTGAAATATATTGTAAATTCTAACATGAATTTTACTATGCTATATTTGTGTAAATTGTCAAACCGTTGCAATATAACTATGTTGTTATGATCTAATACAAGTGGGACCTATTTTACTATCATATAACCAATTAAAAATGAAATTCATAATCATTATGAGTTATAAAAAATATTTTTAGTCTCTATCACGACACTGAGTTGACATGTCTTTGGATTCTCGATAAAAAAACCAATTTCAAATCATAAAAAGATATCTCATTATACTGTCTAATTATATTTTACCTCTTCTTAAAAAATATTTTAATTTTTTTTATTGAGGTTAATGTGAAAAACCCCTACGACCAACGCTCAAGGCTGGTCATTTCCATCCAAACCATAACCTCTGATAAGGGTGATAGCTTAACCCCTAAGGGCTAGGTGGATTGGTAAGTTTGATTGGACATTTACCAAGAAGAGACCCAGGTTCAAACCTTGAGGGAAGCTTGTTGCAAAGGTAGTAATCTGATCTGAATCCTCTGAATGCACATCAAATTAATGACAATGATACAAATCTCAAACACCCGATGGTTCATTTCATGCCAGACTATAAAATAACAAGGTGGAATAGGTTTGGTGGATGGTTTGAACCCTGCACTTGTCAGTTACTAAAAATAGTGTGGTTGTGACCAACTCTCTTATGTAACAAAAAAAAAATGAGAGCTGAGCTTATCAATAGGTCAAACATCCAACAATACACACACCCACCCCCTCACACTCACCCATGCCCCCATCCCAACCATGACCTCTGATAAGGGTGAGAGCTGAGCTTATCAACAACAATACACACCCACCCCCTCACACTCGCCCATGCCCCCATCTCAACCATGACCTCTGATAAGGGTGAGAGCTGAACTTATCAATAAGATCAAAACCCATTTTTAATTTAATATAATAAAATTTAATTATATAACGAAAAACAAAACTTCCATAACACCTATATAAACTTATTAAAAAATAATAATTATAAAAAATTTAATTTATATTTTTATATAATTTTTTTTTTCATTTAATAAATAATTTAACACTTAAGGCGGAGCTCACCAAAGGTCACTGGCCACAATACCATTCCCATTTGGCCTACCAGTCTGGCCAGACAATGCTTTAATTGTGATTCCCCTTCCTAGCTTACATTTATCTTCCCTTTAAGCTTCAAGTTTGAAAGCAGTGACGCCTTCCTATTATACATGTATTATAACAACTTATATATATATTTTTGATAAGTTTAAATTTAAATTTATTTTAAAAAATAATTTAAATTATTTTATTATAATTATTTAATTATTTTTTATAATTAATTTAATTATATATTTTAAGAGGTTGAAAAGTTATATTAAGAATCATCTTTTTAATCATATATTTTTAATCTAATCTATTTATTTAAAAATTTAACTCTTTGTTAAATCTAATTTTATTTTTTAAAATTATTATATTAATTAAAATATACTAATTTTATAAGAAAAAATTAAATGTATATGCATCCTAAATCCTAAGAACTAAGTCGATCATTTATTTAAACCCTAAATCCTAGAGACTAAGGTTTGTTCCCTTAATCCTGACCTTTAATCGTCAATAAAGTTTTAATATTATGGTATGGTTGTCTAAACGCATGTGATCACAGCTTTAATATGCATAAATTCGTTTGCTCCCTAACCTGTAACCCCCTTCTATGGTACCCCTCCGTCATATGACCGCGACTTACAGTAACGACCTTTTGTTGACAGATCTTCCCTTTTTCAATTTTTTTTAGCGGTTTCTTGTTCTGTGGGTTTCTCAGACATTCTGTCAAAGCAGTTCGGGTTCGCAGAACTCGGGTTGCAGGAGAATTTGGCATCGTAGTCTAATTTAGTCGGAAATTACAGACACAATCCTTTGGAAACTACGAATAGTGATAGAAGAAGTAAGAAAATTGCCAGGAAATGGACATGTAATTTTTTTCTTTTTCTCCATTGAATTGGATGCATATAATATTGTTTAAATCCTATTAGTCTGCAGGAGAAAATTAGGGTTAAAGTTTTTTTGGTGGTGAGGTGAGCATGGACTCGGCCGGGAACGCTGAATTCGTGATCGGTTGCCGCCTCTCCATCAGAACCACGTTTGGCGAAGAGTTCGAGGGCCAGGTTATCACATACGACAAAGTTTCCAACATTGTTGTTCTTCATATCCTCTTTATTGGTCTTCTATATATTTTGTTGAATTCGAAAATCTTAGGGGTTGCTTGCATTTGAGATATTTAATATTTCTGAAGTTCGTAGGTTTTAATAAATTTTAATTGCGTAAGAGCATTATTTAAATGTTTGAGCGTATTTGGCGAATTTTATGAACTACGAGTTTGAATTTGAGGCATTTACGGTGTCAAAGTTAATTTTTCTGTTTTTTTTTTGTGATTTTGAATGGATTAGGGTTTGTGATCGAGGGATTTCTTAATTTCAAAGGCTGTGTACTTTTTGTAGATTTTTGGAAACATTTACAAATTTTGAAATATTTGCCCTCTGAAAGTTACTAATTTTTGGTAGTTTTTGTAGGTTAGAAAAATGAGGGTTTCTAATTTGAGGGAGTTGAGTTAGGAGAATTTTTGGTAATTTGAGAAACTAAGGTTTTTTTAGTATTAAAGACACATTGCTTACAAGTTTTCTATGTTCTGAAAGACTGAAAGTTAGGGGGATTAGAAGTTGTATTTGTTGAGAGATGTGAGCATAGGTTTTAAAAAAATAGAACTTGTTTAAAAAAATAGAACTTGGAATGTAGATTTTACTGTACATGATAAAAATAACCTGGGAGGCAAGGATAGAGTAGCAAAATGAAAAACATAAGTTATAACTCAAAGTAGCACAATGGAAAACATAAATTGTCTCTTTTTTCAACCAATTTTCACCTTAAATTTTTTGTTAGAGCTCCACTTTGAAAAGAAGTCCTTTTCACTATTTTTTTTGTCAGAGATCTGCAATCACTAAAAAATTCATGTTGAATGTGGATTCAGTAAATCTATTTTACTTAAATGGAAGAAACTTGGCTATCTTAAACTTAACACAATAAAATTTAGAAAATGGGGGGGGGATTTTTTAGCTGTATTAAACAAAAGACTTATCGCACTGATTGGCAGACATCTATAGCCAAAACTTTTATCTTTTAAAATAAAGCTAGCAGATTTTTTTAAAATGCAAAATTAAACTTGCACAAGGCATTGTGGAGCAATGCTAAACAGGATGCATTTGACTGAATGCAATATGAGTTCAGATCCCTGCATTGTGATGGATACTCTTGGAGTGACTGCGGTTTGTGGCAATACTACGATAGTGTGCTTCATTGAGATACCGCTATACTCTGATCAGGATGAAATATGGGTGGGGAAAAGTACAATCAAAATTAACCTAAAAAATAAAAATCAACTGCTCTTTAAATTCTTTTTAACTTTTCCTCAATGCATGCTGAATACTGCCTTATCAAAAGAAGAAAGTGCGTTTTTGTCATACAAAAAACTTGTTGAAGGAGAACCAAACCAATTTGCATAACCTCTGCCGCAGAATAGTTTACAAGTAAATTTATTGTTCCAATGTTAATTTGGCAAGAGTTGCAAGTCATGATACATATCTTTGTTCCAGTGCAACTCCCAAAATTGTTCATGTAATAACTCACAATGCAGCCATCTGTGTGTTTGTGGCTGAAATTTAAATGGAAAAGCATTCCACTCTATTCCAATCTTCATGTGCTGCTCATGGCATGACTCTAATAAGAGTTTTGTTAAGAAACTGTCAATGATGTAAAACTCATTATAAAGTTCATCAACAGTCATGGACCGATCTCTAAAATTACGAGACAATTTATGAATAAATAGGAGTTGGTGCAGCTTGTCACTTGTATGGAAACAAATTTCATGAGTCATGCAATTTCCATATGTTACATGTTTGACATATGATTTTGCCTTATTCTTCTGAATGGCATCAATCATGTGTCCTGTCTATGATATGTGCTGTTTTATAGATAGAAGAATTTTTGGTTTATATTTTGCTATATACTATAATGATCTGGAGCCTTATTTCCAAAACTAGACTTCTCTCTATGTGCTGCTTTTTCTTATGACATGGTTTGCAAATAAGAGCATTAGCTCTAAATTTTAATATATCTAGAATTTTGTTCCTCTTATAACAACTTGAAAGTAATTGAAAGGATGGCTGTTTGGCTTAATTATAAGTATACATAAGAGAAACTAAGATACATTGTGGTGTTGGCAAATTTTTGACATGAAGCTGAATAAGCTTTTTGTGATCTTCTCACCAGTTGCAATTTTTTTTTTAAATTTTATTTAAATAATCAATCTTGGCAAGATATTCCTCAATGCTGCTGGGAGTCAGACAATCTCAATATATTCAATTGATCATGTACATAGTTACCAGGTTTGGTTGAACCTTGTTAAGGTTTGTTCTGAACTGGACTTTTTGGGCCAACTGAACTATTTTTGTCTGGTTTTTGTTTTGCTTCCTTTTCTAAGTTGTAAATTTATTTATTTATTTTTTAAATCACGTGAATGAAAGGAAAAACTACATAAAATTGAAAAACCCTTAACTGTTAATCAAAATCAATGGAGAGTATTCCTCTTGAAGACTTGTAGCTCTACTATCAAACTGAGGTGGGACTCCAAGAGAGGAAGGTGGAGATGTTAGTCAGACTAGACATTGAACCAAACCAAACCTGAAGAATATTTGAACCATTTTCTCCTTCCATTCAAATATAACTTTCCATTTCTGGTATGAATTTTAGCATAAAATTTTAAGGACAGTCCAAACATTTTTTTTTTTTGTTAAGTAGCGTTTGTATTTACAGCGGGTTTTAACTAGGATCCCAAAACCTGATTACATAAGAGTTGGTAATAACATGCCGAGAATAAGCCATTACAACAAAATTCTGGGCCCAAGGCACCAATACCCTGAAAATGAAAAACAAACAGAAATCCCGCCCAGCGGGAACAGGTAAATTTGAACAATCCCGCCCAGCGGGAAACCACCAATTTCGAAGGAAGGTAAGTTTGAAGATCCCGCCCAGCGGGGAGCAGCTGAAAACTGCCATCGTGTAAATCCCGCCCAGTAGGAAGCAGCAAAAAACCATTATAATATAAATCCCGCCTAGCGGGAAGCAGTCGAAAAACCACCAAAGAGTGAATCCCGCCCAGCGGGAAGCAGCTGAAATCCATCCCAGTGTAGATCCCGCCCAGCAGAAAGCAGCAAAAACCTCTACCAAGTGAATCCCGCCTCCCGAGAAAACCAACAGGAAATGAGAAAAACCCGCCCAGCGGGAAACCCAACGGTTTTGGAGAATCCCGCCCCGCGGGAAACCATCCTGCCCAAAAAAAAGGGGGAATCCCGCCCAGTAGGAAGCAGCTGAAAACCAGCAAAGAGGAGATCCCGCCCATCGGGAAGCAGCCAGAAAGCACCACCAAGAGAATCCCGCCCCCAGGACAACCAGCAGGAAAAGACAACAGGTTAAGGGACCAGGGATACAGGGACTGGGGATCCCAGGCGGGAAGAGGTAACAACCACAAAGATGGGATCCTTGGGAGCCTAGCCTGGGGGATCCAGGGTCTGCATGCATAGATCAGATCCCCCAAGATTTGAAAAATGCAGCAGAACCCAGAGAACCCCAACAGCAGGGGCCAAGAATCCCATCCTTGCACAGGAGAAACTTCAGGGAACTGGGACTGAGGCTGGGAACAGCCCAGGCAGAGAAAAAGCCCCCCCAAGGCCAAACAAATGCCCAGGGTGTCCACCAAGGAGCAGAACTAGCACGAAGAAGCCTCCAAGCGGGAAATCAAAGAGGGCCCTCCCCACAGGGACAAGACCAACCACAGCCACAGGGTCTCAGAGAGGATTCACTAGAAAAAGGGGGAAAGAGGCCCCCCCAGACCACCCCCAAAGCAGTAAGGACCTCAAAGGAAACCCCAGGAAGCCGTCAAAAACCCACCAATCACCCCCACCACCCAGAGAACCGCAGGGAACCAGATCCACGCCAAAAACCTGCAGAAAACCCCAGGGGGAAGCCTGAGGGAAAAAAAGGGAAGGGATCCCGAAAACAACAAGGAACCCTGGGAAGCACCAGGCCAAAAACTCAAACAAGGGAACCCTGACCGACTGGGAGAGGTGCAGAAAGAGGAGAAGGATCTCCCTCAAGGAGATCATCTGCAACAAACAATCCCAGGGAGGGATGACCTGGGATGAGCCAGGGACTGGGCAGGAACCAGGGGAGGGGGAGCAGGGAAGGGATCGGGACCCTCCCCTCTCTACTTTTTTCCCTCCGAGCTTCAACCACCTAAAAGACAGTCCAAACTTTTTAAAATCAGAAGTGACACCTTATTTAAAATCAGAATCATGCATAGTACTTAGTTTAGCATCTTGCTAATCTCTGTCATCAAAAGCTAATATGAAGATATCAAATCATCCAGAAATGCTTAGAAGTCCTTATTACTTCTCAGTTGGGACTTGTCCTTAAATGATTTTTAGTCTCTTTTAATCATGAAATCACCATCTGTAATAATGTGGACTTCAAATATGATTAAACACACTCAACTATTTTATAAATGTTTGTTTTATATTGAAAATCTATATCAAACATGTCTTGCGACTCACATCTTTGAAACATCATTAAAACTATCAGAATCTATTTGTGTATATGTACTTTATTTTTAGAAAGAGGATTCAGGTTGATCTATATAATTTTAACAGTAATATGACCTCTTTGAGCATAGAAATAAATTGTGCTCCATACAGGGCTGTATTTTGTCCTGAACTTTATGCCTCTGCACCTTGGGAGGTATGGCTTCATGTTGTTGGATTTGCTATTTTTTGTTGCTTGATGCTGTAATTAAATCAGAAGAAATGTCTGCATATATCAAATACGTTTGTAGAAAATTTTCCTCCTGCCAGTTGATATTGTTGTTTTGCTAGCTCTTCCATATAATGACTTTTCTGTTTTTGACTTGAGTGCTTTGAATCTCGTTGAACTCCACGTTTGCCTGTATTATCACTGAATATTTGCGCTAGTATTAAAAATCCACTTTGACAGTACAATACCAAACTTTTCTTGCAACACACATCTTTGAAACATCTCTAAAACCATCATAATCTCTTTCACAATATTTGTAAATATATTTTTTATTTTTAGAAAGATGATTCAGGTTGATCTATACAACTTCAACAGTAATATGACCTCTTTTAGCTTAGAAATCAATGCTGCTCCGTACAGGGATGTAGTTGGTCCTGAACTTTATGCCTGTGCTCCTTGGGAAGTATGACTTCATGTTGTTGGATTTGCCATTATTTGTAGCTTGATGCTGTAATTAAATCCGAAGAAATGTCTGATGGACTGCAAGTTGAAAATGCATATATCAAATCATTTGTAGAAAATTATCCTCCTGCCAGTTGATATTGTTGTTTTGCTAACTCTTTCAGTTAATAATTTATCTGTTTTTGAACTCCACATTTGCTGGTATTTAACTGTATTTGAGATTGTGTTAAAAATCCACTTTTACTAGCGTAAGTTTAGATGATTGCAGATAAATATCTCTGTAGGTATTCTAACTTTATATGTACTAGGGCTTTCAATACATGTGGATTAGTAGTTATAAGTTTATTTATTCAGTCTTGTGTAAAGTTTTCTTTTATGTGTTATCTAGTTTTAAGTGCAGAAAGAAAATAAAACCACTTTCTGTATTTTTACTTATGAAAACACTTGACCACCTTTATTGATCATGAACTTCGTCATAATCGGTTTTTTGTCTGTAATTTGTGTGTCATCTTCATTACTGCATTCGGTCAGATGTCCTCCTTTCCAGTTCTTCAAGGGTGTTCTAAACATTGTCATTCCCAATTAATCTTCTTATTTGTTTTTGACATGGCTGCAATTGGACCTAATCTGGTGATACTGGCCTTGTATTGCCAGCTATATTCAAGTTCCGATAGCTCATTAAATTATATAGGCAAAGAACACAATACAACCATTGTAAAGTAAGAAAAAAAGCGTTTGTATTACTAAATTAAAAAAGTACTGAATTAGTAGGTGACATTTATTATGCAATGCAGTATGGTGGATGGGTGGTTGATCACAATTTGTTTTGGCAGGATCAATTTATATCCAAAAACGCAAAAAAAAAAAAAGAAAAAAAAAATAGTGACTTTGGAAAGAATTACTTTATTTTTTTCCTTACCAAAAATAAGCAACCTTTTGAAAAAGTTGCCAATTTTTCATCTAAAAGAAAAGAACCCAAAATAATGTTAAGAATTTAATTTTCCTTAATTGTCCTAAAAATCTTTAAGGATTTTAATCATTTTTATTTCTATTTATTTTTTCCTTGTCACACCTGGCTTTTGCACAAACTTCTCCATGGCTTTTCTATAATATTTCTTCAAAATTCTAACTAGTCCTTTTCTCTGGGAACCTTTTTAAAAGTTATCCCTCTAACACATTTTCCATTTAGGTAGTACATGTGTTATTTATGGGTTGTTGGGTCAGAGTTGTCTGAAATATCATATAGTTGGTTATTTTGTTGTACCTAAATACAATATTATAATATATTTTTAGCGTGTATGGCATTACATCATACTTGCAGTGTTACTGAAATTGTATTAAATTACGACTTTTGACCAAATTGATTAACTATAAAAATCTAAAAGAACTGCTAAAGAATCATTATTATTTAAAGGTGTGATCTTTCCAGGAAAGGTTAAAAAATTATAAAATGTTTTGAAATTACTTGTAAAATTGTTCTTTTCAATTTGAGTCTTTTGCGGCTTTGTTGAGTTTTTAACTTTTTTCCATTGTGATTTTGGTAAGATTTGAAGTAAACCATGAAATATGAACATAACAAAGTGCTGTAAGGCTAAATATGTCCAATAGTCTGGATAAAATATTTGTGGCCATGGCTTTCAGGCAAATTTTGTAGTTTGTACTTATCGGCCTTGACCAAACAAGTTAATTTGATTTGTTATTATTGAGCTATGTAAATAGAGTAGAGGTGGAGAGAATCAACAGTAATTCTTGATAATATCAGGGGGACACTGAAAAGGAGAGGTTAAAAGGCATAACTAGAAACTAAGAGTTACAAGAAAAATTGAGATCAATAATTTAACATAAGCAATGATAGGAATTACAGAAAAACAGACCCTGGATGAGATATGCAGGTCTGAAATTTCAAAATACAGATTGAAGAATGGTTTAGCTTGGAGGGATGTTTTTCTAATTGTTGTTGCATGTTTACTCCAGCCAATTGTTTGATGTGGGATGATTTTTGCTTTGCTGTATCTTCCTCCATATTTTCCTTTTGGACGATTTACTATGTATATTGTTTTATGTTATTTTTGTCTTCACATATATAATGTTTTAAATTTGGTTTAGAAAGCATTAACAGGCAACAGCTGGTCCCACAGACCAGTGTAGCCCTTTTGCATTGCCAAAAACAACCAGAACTATGCAGCAAATAGCATTGAAAAGATCCTGGGGGCATTTCCATTCTGTAGATGTTTATGTTTTGAAAATGAACATTTCAGAAAATGTTTTCAGAGCATTTTCTATGTGTTTCTTGGGTGTTGCTGTTTTAGGAATGTTTCCTTCAGTATAGAGAATTAAGCAGCTAAGAAGACCTATTGGCTTTAATTGATTTGAAATGTTTTATGTAAAAGGTACTGCTTCCATTGCAAAAATTTTGGTCTGTGATTGGTCCATGGATTCCATTGGAGAGTTCTATGGACAGTGGACATTAAGTTAATTAATTTGGAGTTACTGCAAGATTTCATTTGGTTTAATTCCATGATCCTAATCATAATCTAGCTTTTGATTTCATTTATATTATTCTTGGCTGATTTTACTAAACAAATTTTTAAAACTGTAACAATCTGATATCCAAGAGGTCTTGTTTACAAATTTAACCAGTGGACAAAAAAGTGTCCCAACCGACTAAATATTGGTTTAGCTTTCGTTTGCATGGGTAAAGCTGGACTTCTAAGGAGAAACATACCAAGAACTAGCATTAACAATCAGTTTCCAGTTAAGGTTCTGGTATAATGATTTAGGATGATTTGTAAATATCATACAAAATGTTCAGGGGTCATCAATTACATCTTTTGGGGTAATATATTTTGTGAGTTGATTTGCTTAAATTGCTTTACACACTATTAATTTATGACATCTCTTTTGCATACAATGCTACATGCTCGCTGAAATGATTGGCTGCTAGGTTCTTTCTGTTAATTTTTGCTCCCTTTTTTTGGGAAGATATTTTACTAAGCAAGCTTGTCTTATGACAGTCTTTTCAAAGGTCTAGCGTCATGACAATTTTAAGGAATATAACCAAATAAAGAGTCAATTATTGGGCTTAAACAAGTTTTGTTACTTGTTTGATACACAAACCTATTTTAGATTTGGAAGGCAATAATATTTCTTGTGAATATTCTTTTATTGTCTATAGGTTATATAGTATAGGTACAGGCAGAATCTGCAAGGTTTCTGCATATGAAATTTGGAAGGTTTTCTTAACTGTATTGAGCACAAGAAGCAGGAGGAAGTGGGCCTCGTCGTAACTTACGATTTCTGAAAGCAAATTACATCAAGGATTTTACATTACTGAGTCAAGAAGAGGATCCACTTGATTTGAAAAGTCCTTATATTGATATCAGTGCTCTTCAAGTTCGAGAGGAAGCTGCAATAAGGTAGTGTACTGTGGCATTATGCATTGAAGTTTGCATTTGTTAATGTTAGTTGCCACAACCTGTTCTTTTAGCTATTATCTTGGTAGCTTAAGTTTTCTTAATTCTTGGAATCTATGTTGTACTTGGTATTGTGTTTCTGAAATTTTAATTTTGATTGGCAGACAAGCAGAAGCTGAAGCAGAGCGAATTGGGATTGGAGTGACTCCTGAAGCACAGAGCATTTTTGATGCATTGTCCAAAACGTCAGTTTCCAAGTTGCCTGTATTCTACTTTTAGCTTTTAACTGCTTCATTTTTTGACGCTATACAGTTTTTATTATAAAAGGGTGTGCTTAGGATTGTCATAAGAGGGTCTATGGACAATCCTCAGAAAAGAGTTAATGGAGGCCAAAGATAGCATAATGAGAGCTAATGTATGATTTTATTTTGGAGAATCTATTGTACTCCATTCTACGATTCTTTGTTTGGATAGTCTGTTTGCAAGAGTAGCTGTTGATAATTAGTAGTCAATCTGGAGCGTAAAAGACAACTCATAGGAATTGCAATGACAAGGAATTGGGGTGTACCCAAGGTCTACCAAAAGGTGTAGTATTTATTATATATAAATTAAAATGATTCCCTCTTCTAAGAAGCTTTTCTTATTGCATTTTATTTTGCGACAGCTTCCAAAAATAAAAGTCATGCACATAATACTTACAATCAATCTCAATTCCCACTAGATAGATTGTTGTAGATATCCGTATAACTTTAACAGGGGAATTTCTGCACTGTTTTCCTATGGATTGCTTTTGTCTGCAATGTGTTTGATTTTGTAATTTTTATTTACACCATTATCGTTTTCCATATTTTGACTCATATTCAAGGTTGCATGTATTCATTGGGGTGTTGGGTGGAAAGAAATAATTTTTTCAAATTGCTCTTGTTGTAGTTATTGTATTCACAGATACTAGCATATTCTGTTAGCTGCATGTTTAGGATGATTTTATAATGTTTGGGTATTGGCTTTATTTCTAGGGTTGCATGCAGAGTTCTTTCTTATATTGCAGTTTGAACATGAGAACATGTAATACGTTTTTACTGCCCAATCTGTATCTCTGTTGCTGCTTTTAGAACTGAGTAACAAATTTTACACTTCCTATGCCATCAGGCAGAAGTTAGAACCTAGAAGAAATGACACTATTTGTGATGGTGGTAATTCGTGAAGGTTTAAATCTGTGTGTACTGAGGCTGGATCCACACTGCATAGTAACAAAATACTGATCAGATTGGATTTTCTGGAACATCCAGATTATTCCAATCTGATCCAGAGCCTTTTGTAGTAAAAAGAAATTTCCAATACAATTAGGAGCTTTGGTTTTTTTTTTTTTTTTTTTTTTAAAGCGAAAAACCCCTTGCGGGGCCGCCTTGGTCTAAGAGACCACGAACAGGGGGTTCTATACCGTCAAATTCACCCGGGAGTCGCACCCAGCCTTGCCCGCACCAACATTATCAATTGGATTTTGGGTACTGTTGAGTGGTATTTTCACCCAGTTGTGAAAGTACACTCTCCTTTAGGATTTGGGTTCCCAAATCCCCTCTTGCAAAGAAGTTAAACAAACAACTTCTCCAAGGTCTCTGCTGTATTAGCATTTGCATGTGTATTAGTAATCTCAAATAAAGATATTCAATTTAAATGCTTGGAACACCTTAGTGATTGCAAGTAACTGTAAACAAGGGGCAATGTTGGTTTATTTCACCATGAAACTTTAGTGATTGTTCATTGTTTTTTTTTGGAGTTTGAAATTTTTTAAATGTTTATTTTAATGCCTGAAAATAAGTTAAAATTTTTGGAAAAAATAAAATGCAGAAAAATGAAAATGAAATGCAGAAAATTGAAAATAAAATGCATTCAGTATGATGCTATCATATTTCGACAAAACCGAAGATGTGAGGTTTCCATGCATGCAACCTAACCTATTGGACTTGCAAAACAAGCACAATCCCCATAGACTAAGTGTTGGTTCCTAGGGTTTAAAATAAATTTCAGGTTCAAGCATTCACATGAAGCAACCAAGCAAACTTGCATTAACTCCATTTACAAACTCGAAATCTGAAAAGGGGAAAAATAGACATTAAATCCATAGCATGCACAGAGAATCTCCTTCTTTCTTGCCCACAAGATGCAAATTTCTGAAACCTTCTGCATTAAAAATGTGTCATTTTACAATAGCAGAATTTCTGGTTTTCCCAAACCAGTCCATAGAAGAAAAACGACTCAAACAGGTCCAGAATGGCCTTCTCGCCTTCAAGTCTGCAACTCTGTTCGCAGCAATTTCCCCCCCCATTCTGGCCTCTTTGAATGGCGTATTTAAACTTCTGAAAAAACGTTGTTTGTCCTTCCATGACTGTTCGTTTCATTTTCCAATGGCTGTTCGTTTCACCTTCCCTGACTGTTCGTTTCATTTTCCAATGGTTGTTCGTTTCACCTTCCCTGACTGTACGTTTCGTTTTGTGGCCCTTCGCCGCGAAAATATAACATGTCGCGATATCGCGACACTTTTTCTCCTTTGGCCGCGACGATGCAACATGCCGCGATATCGCGACACTTTTTCTCCTTTGGCCGCGACGATGCAACATGCCGCGATATCGCGACACTTTTTCTCCTTTGGCCGCGACGATGCAACATGCCGCGATATCGCGACACTTTTTCTCCTTTGGCCGCGACGATGCAACATGCCGCGATATCGCGACACTTTTTCTTTCTTCTGTTCTGGCCGCGAAAATGCAACATGTTGCGATATCGTGACACTTTTTCATCCTTGCTTTCTCCCTTTGCTTTGGACCGCGAAAATGCAACATGTCGCGATATCGTGACACTTTTTCTTCCTTGTGGTGTTTTGCTTTTTCTTTGATCTTTAGCATATGGGCCACTTCGGTCTTCTTGGAAAACATGCAAAAAAGGTGGGTCCCCAATTTTGGGATACGTTGTGGAGTAGCCACAACAGTACCCAATTCAGCTTTTTGGTAGGGTGGAGATTCGAACCTGGGACCTCCCTTGGAGGATTGCCCTCTCCTCTCCAACTCACCTACAACACTTGGGTTTGGAGCTTTGGTTTCTAGACCATTATGAATGTTCTGCATATTTGTGTGTGTATTGGGTTGTTTAGCCCTTCTGTACATCATGACCACATCACAGCTGTATTTCAACAAAGCATATAGTGGTGTTACAACTGGCAATTATGCATATATTACCAGCAAGATTTGAACCTGGGTCTTCACATTGGGAGACCATAATTTAACTGCCTGAGCTTATACCATTTGATTATTTGTTTTTGTATATTTTACATATTGATGTGTTTGTATTAAGTATGATGTTTTTTTATTTATTAACCAGGTACAAATTTTTGCAATTGTCTTTGAAAATTCCCAAATTTTGGATTCGTTTGGAGTTCCTGTCAGAATATTGATTTTGAACCTTGTTACAATGAGTCATAGGGAACAGCAATATGGCAATATATAGATTTTTATTGGCAATTCACATATATGCTCCATATTTAGAATCTTGGTGCTGTCTATTAAGGAGTTTTTGCAAGTCCAAACTTCACCTTCTAATTCAGTGTTGTCCTGTCCTGTAATTGGAACTCACTTGTAATACTGTTATTGCTATTCAAAATTTGAAGTATAAGCCTTTTCAAGCATCCATCTCTTGTAAATGCCTGTTTTGCCTTATATTGCTTTGATCTAAGTCAGTGTTGGAAATGCTGGTAAGTCCCACCTCAATTGTTTGCTTTTGTTGGTTATGCATATTTGTTACCTTGCAAGCCATAGTTAATTAGTTTGGCCAAATGGTGAAGCTTGCCTGACTGAGGGTCAAATGCATTCAAGGGACATGGTTGCATGGATATAAATCTCAAGGTTGAATGGTGAATGAATCTGTTTGGCACTCTGCTAGAAGGCTTCCTTACATCAAAACTCATGATGTGGAGACAGTTTTTGACCTTGGTACATCTGGGTCCAGTTATAATAGTGTATAAATAAGATTTGAAACCTCATTTGTTGCGTGAAAGTCAGGAATCTAGGAATGAGGGCTTATTGCATTACTTAAGGCAGGGTCCTATGAACAGGGCTACTGGACTGAAAAATATTGTGCTGGCCCTTTGCAGCATGTGCTAGAGATTTTCTCTTGCTACAAGCCAGCTTGCATGTGGTTAGGTTTTTTCTGCTAATTTTTATTGGCAATTTTGAAGCTAAAGGTCCTGATTTTTCTTGGCAAGCCTGGCTAAGCAGACATTTAAAAAATACATTGGATGAACCCTTATTTATAAAGTAGCAATTTTTTCTTAGTGGGCTAAATCTGTGTCAACCAGCATGCCAACCATTACTATTTATATGAGATCTAGATAAAATATGACATTTACTTGGTGCCCCCTAGCTTTCCACTTTTGACTGTATCTTCAAATGATCCATCCAATTGTGGGGCACTATTCTGTGAGAGGAACCTGGCTTCTACAGACAGAATGCCCTTAAAGTGGTGTATTACAATATTTGCCATCTCTCTAACTGGATCGACTCCATTGTTTTTAAGAATGTCATGAATTGCTTCAAGTGAGACTCACAGGTTTCTGATTATCAAGTAGGTTATAGTTTGTTTTTCTTCCTCATACATGCAGGTTATGCATTTTAGTAGAGGTTAGCATGGACACCTTTGCATTTTCTCCATAACAAATGTCTATTTTCTGTGTTCAGTCTTCCTGTTCAGTGGGAGAAAACAACAATTGTTGTCATGGATGAAGTGCGTGTAAGCAGTCCGTACCTCCCAGAAAATGTGACAGGAGGTACCCCAGCAGCCAATGATAGAGTGAAGAAAGTGGTGAGTTTTCTGAATGTTATATTATGTTGTTCATGATCTTTCTGGATTCTCAAATAGTGGACATTTTAGTATGCAAATGATTTTTGAATCTGGTGGTTGATTTGATGTTATAACCAAGAAGGTTCCGACTTATATTCTTCTGGTTTGCAGCTAGAGCTTGAAAGGAAGAGGTTGCAAGCTCGTAATGCTAGCCACTAGTAGAACTAGCAATTGATGCTGAGGGGTTGAGACTGCCTGACCAGTTAAGAACAATTACATATTGGATATATGTACTAATTGACCTGAAAATCATGCAAGTTGTCTTTGGAAAAGTACTACTTCTGCAATGTGGTCATGGAGATTATTTGAGAATTCAGCACCTTTGAGTGCCATCCTGGATTGTACTAACTGTTATATGTAATCAACCTCCATTCTTACTAAAGGTTGTGAAACCCAATTTTACCATTTTATGTAACAATGTTTTCTTTGAGGGTTGCCATGAATGTATGGATCCAGATGTTAATAAGTTTATTATTCTAATGTCATATCTGAAATAATTGGTTGGGTTCCATTTTTTTATATTTGGCTATCCTACTTACAGTCTTCTCCCATATTGCCGCCTTTTTGACCTAGTTAACGTTTTGTTTTAGATAGAAGTATTAGAATTGATCTTTAGGATTCAATACAAGATCCTTGTGTATAAACCTGCTCTGCTATAAATATTAGCACTCAACAATATGTGAAAATGAATTTGTGCCTGTTCTAGTGCACTTTCTGGACACACAGTAGTTTATGACCATGCCGTATGATGGATTTTGGTTAAGGAACATGCTTTTAAATTGCACAGAATGAGGCCTAAGGTGGAAGTTAAATGTTTAAAGAAATGGATGCAGCACAATGTAATCAGTAGCAAATGAAATGCCTATCTACACAACTGGAACAGTCAAGAAGTCAAATTGATGTGCATCCTGTGCATGAGCTTTGAAGAACTTTTGCTGGGTGCTTTGTTCAGGCTAGAGAGTGTGAGTGGTGTCTTGAAATTTTTGTGTGCATGTTCTCACTCCATTTATTACTCAAGTAGGAAAGACTGACATGACCTATTCTTTGCAAAACATTTGATTGAAACAATGTCCTCAAGTAAAAGATACTAACAGGTCCTGTTGTATAATATATATCTTTTTCAAGTATACAATATAGAAGAGAGGAAATGACCATGGGGCCTAAATCAGCCTATGAATCTGCCTGCAAGATGAGGATATTGAGAAAGTGACAGTCACATGGATGTGAGCTCAACATTGATTTTTACGGACATCATGTTGGGAGGAAATTCATCAGTATAGTGGCAGTTGAAATTGAAAAAAGTGCTAGCTTATTTTTGTTGATAAATGTTCTGTGAATTGATATACAATCATGATTGTTTATCACATTTTATGGGTTGTTTGAAATTTACCCATTTGGTCATGGCTGACTTTTTGCTATTCCAAGGCAAACTGTAAATGATAAGTTGAATATGTGATCTATTTCCAACAACTGCTGATGTTGATAGACATTGGGATATAAAGGAGATTGGCAACATAGAATATACAAGGAAGGTGCAATAGTTGCTATATCTCCATAACAAGATTTGACAAATTTGATACATAAAGTTTGAATTTTGTTGAACTTTAAGGCCAACCAAATAAAATCTGATGAAAATTGCTGACAATCACTAGTTTGTAAATCAACTTCAGGGGGCAGCAACAAGTATTAACTCGTGTTTGTTATTTTCACGTGTTTTCACATACATTTCAAGTTGAAGTCTAATGAATCTTAGTTTTTGTATTTAGTTATATGGGCGTCATAAATATTTTTGCATATTTTTAACACCTCAAACTTTATCCAGCAAATTTATCTTTTGAACATTGTGTTTGTCGATATTCAAATGCAAATTTCAAATAAGGCTATAATCAAGGGGCAATTAAGTCTTTGCATGCAGACAGCCTATAGAGAATTTCTCAACTAATTGTTGCAATAATAAAAAGGGTATTCCTGCAGATAAAATTGCCTAAAGAAGTCTCTGCATGAGGAAGCTGTCATTGTTGCTACAATAATGGGGTGTCAAGTATATTGCAACTGTATGCCAGAGTTGGTGTCAAGTATATTGCAACTGTATGCCAGAATACAACTCTTGAAGGGTGCATAGAGGCTAGATGTTCTCTTGTAGGGTGCATAAGGGTATATGTTTTTGAACATTCAACAGCTAGATGTTCTCTTGTATGCTGCATAAGGGTGTATGTTTTTGGACATTCAATATGTAGATTCAACTTATCCCAGGACATGGTATTTTTCATGGTATTGGAAAACACAATGGTCTGGGATTGGCTAAACATACAAAGTGTTATATTTGGTTGATTTTCTTATTCAGGTGATACAAGTGATACATCCGTTATACAAACGATAGATCCAGTATTACAGTCAGTCAAATTTCTCATCCAAGTGAAACAAATGATTTGCTATCGTCTTTATATTGATGCTTTGATTTCTTGAACATATTCACAATGTTATAATCCTTTGTTTTAAGTGTTCATCTTTGCTCTTACTCCTTTTTTTTTTATAACTGTTGCTAGAGTACTTTGTTTTTTAAACCACTTTGCTGACTGACAGTGGGTGATTATGAGCAGTTGTAAACATCTGGTGTGATTGTAAGAAGTTGTAGGCAACTATAGGTGAATATTTGCATGTGCGTGTGAATACTATTTGAACATTATGAACTATGTTGTCTTTTGATATTGTTTGTTGGATTGTTGGCCATCTGTCCATAGATGTCAACCATTTGCAGTAGAATATCCTTCTTAGAATCATGAGATATATTTTAAGGTTTAGAATTCTTATGACTTAAAAAGTTGAACATTCAGTTAAAGGTAGTTTGTTGCTATGGAGTTTGGCATTTTTTTAAAACCCGAGATCATATCTTGGGTGAAGCTTGTCACTTAGACAGTTCAAAGTTTGATGCTTAAGCATTATGAAGTTCATATTTTGGCCTAGCTTATTGATTATTTAGTTTAGAGTTTAGTCAAGACTCAGTTGAGCTTGCATGGGTGAAGCTTATAACTTAGATGGTTTATAGTTTGGTGCTTAGGTGTTATGAATTTTGTATTTTGGTTTAGCTTATGGCTTACATAGTTTAGAGTTAATCCAAGAATCTAGTTAAGCTTGACCAAGTCCCCATCTTGGGTGAAGCTTGTTGCATTAATGGTTCATAGTTTGGTACTTAGGTGTTATGAAGTCTAGGCTTTAATCTAGTTTGTGAATTACACAATTTAAAGTTTGATCCAAGCAATCTTGTGCCTTCTAAAGTTTAATGTTTGGTCTAGTTTATGGTATTTCAAAATTTAGTTCACGTTGTGGTGTCCTAATTTTATCCTTTGGTGTTACCATTGGTAAAAGAATGATAAGAATTTTTAGAGATGTTTGTGGTTGGAAGGAGGTCAACCAAAGAAATTTTAAAACTCTATGTGACTAGTTGAGGGTAAACCAAAGAAAGTGAAAACTCTATATAATTAGTTGAGTTGAGGGTCAACTACAAAATTCTAAAACCCTTTAAGGTTGGTTGAGGGCCAACAAAAGAAATTAAAATCCTTTGTGGTTGGTTGAGGATCAACCAAATAAAGTAAAACCCTTTGTAGTTGGTTGAGGGTCAGCCACAAAAAGTTAAACCCTATGTTTATGTGCATGGTTATCTATACACTTCAAGAAAGTGGTGGCTAGGAGACATACATAATATGCATGATGCACATTTTGAATGTACTTCAAGTGAAGCCAATACTCAACATCATTATCTAGTTGACTTGATAATTGAAGAGGTTCGTTACCAACGTAGTCTTGTGATATGGAATGATGACCATAGGGACACTCAAGAAGATGCATTGTTGGGTAAGACTTAAAAATGCATGCATGATTTTTCAAGAACTATAAAGGTATATATATTACCATAAGATCCAAGGGATAGGTATATTTGGCCATAAGTCCTATAATGGAAGGCATCAAGGTCATAAGCCCCATAGTGGCATATGGTTGGTAGTAAGACATTATAATAGCATGCCCAATGAGTTCATGACTAAATATTGTGTTGTATTCATTTTAGTCATTAAGAGGGTGTTAGAATAAATAGTGTATAGTTAAAGGTTAAGATATGATATTTTTTTTTGTTAATTATAGTGTTTGTATTTATAGCGGGTTTTAACAAGGATCCCAAAACCTGATTACATAAGAAATGGGCCTAGGGCATCAATCCCTTGAAACTGAACACCAAAACAGAAATTCCGCCCAGCTGGTAACAAGAAGCATGAAACAATCCCTCTCGGCGGAAACAAACAAATAAGAAAGAAAGTAGTTTTGGAGATCCCGCCCAGCGGGGAGTAGCCAAAAACCACCATCGAGAAGATCCCGTCCAGCAAGAAGCAAAGAAAAACCGTTACAATAAAATCCCGCCTCGCGGGAAGCAATCAAAACCACCACAAACAGTCCCGCCTAGCGGGAAGCAACAGGGAAATCCCGCCATCCGGAAAACCGACAGATTTGGCGGATCCCGCCCTGTGGAGAAACCATCCCGCCTACCGGGAAAACATTTCGTTCAGCGAGAGCCATCCTGCAGGAAGCCGACAGCCAGCACAGAGAGGATCCAGCCCATCAGGAAGTGACCAGAGAGTTGCACCACAAGGAACCCGCCCCGGGAAAACAGAAGAGGATCCCAGCAGCAGGGACCAAGAATCCCATCCAAGCACAGAGCCCACCGAGGATTCGCAAGAAAAGAGGGAAGCTGTCCAAACCCTAAACCGTCACCTCCACCGCACCGAGAAACGTAGGGGACCAGATCCACGCGAATAACCTGCAAAAAACCCCAGGGGGAAGCCTGAGGGAAAAAGGGAAGGGATCCCCAACCAAACAGGGATCCCTGGGAAGCACCAGTCTGAAAAAACAACCAAGGAAACCCTAGCCGGCCGGGAGGGGCGCAGATAGTGGAGAAGGATCTCCCCCAGGAGATCATCTGCAAACAACCACTCCCCGGGAGGGATGACCTAGATTGAGCCAGGGACTGGGCAGGAACCAGGAGCCATGGGAGGGGGAGCAGGGGAGGGACCAGAGCCCTCCCCTCTCTACTTTCTTCCCTCCATCTCCGGTTAAGATATGATATTTATTCATGCTTTGTTTATGAAGTTTGTTGGTAATATTTGTTTGTAATTTGGGCTAACCAACAAAGTTCTAACTTTAATATGTCCTCTCTCTCTCTCTCTCTCTATATATATATATATATGAATGAAATATACTATATAACCTTTATCATAGAGTGAAAGATCCTTACATCTAGATTTTAAACATGCATCAAAATATTTTACAAAAATGATTCTACGAGTTATTTGTGACACATGAAAGGTACTTACATCTAGATTTTAAACATAAAGCTTAAAAGATATTGGGACTAAATATTTATCTATAAAATATATTGGGATTAAATATTTATCTATAATATCCCAAACAAAAGGTAATGCAAACTTCATATAGAGGAACCCCATTATAGAGTGTAAGGTTATTACTTCAAAATCAAGAGCAAGCAAAAGATACCCTTTTCCATTTTCTTTCCAATAAAAACCTCTTTACACAAACATCATTTTATTTTAAAGTAACTCTATAGAAAGAATAATACAAATCTATTCACTCTATAGAAAGAATAATACAAATCTATTCATTCACAGGGGTTTTTCAAAAAAGGAAATGCATTAGCCCAAAATCCTTCATCATATTTACTATATAAAAAAAATCCTTAAGTCAATATAGGGAAAATGAAGGTGTAACCTAAAGAATCCCAAAGAAATCCCAAATGAAAATTGAAAGCTCCTCTGCCTACTATTTGTGTTTCCATGGTCATTGTTAAAGGAACTCTTTTAGAAACCTCAATTGTCCTCATGATTCCTCTTTAAAGCCATAATAAGTAGGCATTTTTTAGGTAAACAAAATTTCCAAAAGAGTGTTCATGCATGGATGCTAGTAGATCGCCAAACCTAGGTGGAAGATAAAGGTTGTTGGCACCACTACCACTAGTTCCCCTCTTCATAAATCCTAACCAAGATCCAAAATGGAAACTTACAAAGAAAAATATTTTATATGATTTGAGGGGCTTTAACCCTTGGTGATGCCCAAGCAAGCTTAAGCCCAAGGGTCAAAGTTGTCAAAATCCAAAATATTTTCTAGAAATGATTAGAAGTAGTCCATCCACTCAAATCTTATACAAAAATCATAAAAAGGAAAAGAGAAATAAAAGGGGACACAAGCTTTTAAGGGCACTTGTAGACGCCATAAATAATCATTGTATTATCCATAGATAAGATTCACAATACTCCAATAGATCAAATGAGGAGTGTTGGAGGTATTTATATCAATACTAGAACCCCAAGTACATAAATGATCTTAACCTTAAGTTGACATAACAAGACATTCCATTCTAGGAAATACTAGATCTATTCTAGGAAGAAGGTATCGATTATTCACTAGTGCTTTCTTTAGCATTTGGTAGTCAATTCAAAGTCATAAAGTGTCATCTTTCCTCTTTAATAATATACCAAGTATATCCTATGGTGATACACTTGCCAAATTAATCCTTTTGATGATAGTTCATTTAATTGTGTTTATACTTGAATAACTTAGTTGTAGTCATTCAATAAGGAGCCTTTGATTGAGGTTCTAGCCCTAGTAAATTATTTAATAACAAATCAAACTTTCATTGAGGAAGAAATCGAGGAAGTTCCTTAGGAAACACATCTCGATAAAGTTGGGATTTTTCTCTCCTTTAGTTCATCAATATGTATAATATACAAAATGCGCCCATTTTATTATGTTTTCCTTAATTGCATATTTGAAATTTGGTTTAATTAATGGGTGTCAAATTTCTCTGATGATGTATATCCATAATCATCAAGACATTCCATTATCTTAAAATAACACTCAAACTTGGTCCTATGTTGCAAAAGCCAATCAATTTTTATGATAACATCATATGATATTGAGGGCCACATAGAGATTCATTTCAATGGTAAAATTAGAAAACTCTAACTCATCCATACATAGACATTGGTCAACCCTCTATTGAAAAGACCATGAGTTTGTTGTGTAAGTAGATCTCATATTTATATCGTTCAAAATATGAGGCGTTATAAAAAATTTAGTTGCATTAGTATCAATTAAAATGTTACTAGATATTCATATAGCATACCTAATGTTTGTATAGGGTTATTTTGATGCTCCACTTGGCAGTTTTCTATCGTTGCATGGATATGATGTTGTTGATTGGGTTGAGATTAATACTTCACACTCGATCCTACAATCTATTGCAAATACTTATATAATAATCCTGCCACAAGTGTAACACCCATCTTTAGGTCATTTTTCATCATTTTTGTTGGAATTTACAATACTTTCCTAAAATTATTTTGAACATAAATTTACCACAAATATATGCAGAAAATGTAAGAGTGAAATAAAGAAAGCATATAGCCAAAATTATAGAGAGAGAATAGAAAAAGAGGAATAAGGTGTGGGTGCCCGTAGGCACTCCCACAATAACATATCACAAACTAATGCAATGGATTAGTCATTGGGGGCTATGTTTAGTGATTCTCAGTCCACAATTAAATGCTAACCTCAAACCGACATAACTTGACTTGAAGGTTAAATGATAATATATTAAATGTATTAAACTATTTTACCAAGGTTAACCATAGAGGCAGTTTAATCGATATCGCTAAGGGTGACTACATCAAAATTGTTTGTAGGCTTACATCAAAAAATATTATCTTGGCATTCCTACTCATCTAGAAATTTACAACCTTTGGAGAACATAAAAGTCTTCTTTAGCAAGAAGGGCACAAGTTCAAAACTTATTTTCTTCAAAAAATTTACCTTAGTAATCATGGTTTGATATCTTCAAGGAGCACCAAACATCCAACTTCCAATTGAGCTTATTGGTGTAGCGGTTGGTCAATTGTTCTATGTCCAGGAGATTAAGAATTGAATTCCTTGTGTTTATCTTTTTATACACTTCTCTCACAAGTGCTTCTTTCCCATGTTTAAAATATGGTGTACTTTGTTAACTCCAACAAGCCCATTGGTGTGGTAGTTGGTGATATTTTGGGTACGAAGTAGGTTTTTTATGGTCAACACAACGTACACATTGTTCCTACATGTTCCTTTATAATAATGGAGTTGGCTATTCAAAGACCTGCCTATTGTTTCATGATTTAACTGCTTTCTCTTAAGATGACAATAAATTATGGATATTCCAACAATTTATCATTTATCATTTATCTTTTATGCTTATTTTGTTTCTTATATTGAAACCATTGTTGGTTTTGGTTCTCATTCTTAAGATGTGTTGAGTGATAATTTTTCCCAATTGCAAAATCATACTCACAGTCAGGATTTGTTAGAAAACCCTCTCTTGCAAAGAAATTTAGAATCTCTCAAAGGTTCTTATTTGCTTAATGTGTGTTTGTGAAAATATGCCAAATATGTGCTGAAATACCTTAGAGGTACAATTATCTGTTAACAAGGGGCCTATGTTTTGGTATTACTTTGATTTTGCCATGCTCTTTATTGTTCATGAAATTTAAAAGAAAAGAAAATATGATGTGATTGGTCCTCATATGACTATCCTAAAACGATGATTTAATTCATTTTATCTTAAAGTGTTTAAAGTAGATTTTATCTTCTTTTGTTAAGCAGATTTTAACAAATTTTATCTTCCTTTGTTAAACTTTGTTTTGAGCATAAAAGAAAAGACTAAAATCTAACTTTGAAATGTGAATCATGAATGGTAATTTAATTCATTTTATCTTGCTTTGTTAACAAGTTTTATCTTCTTTTGTTAAGCTTTGCTTTGAGCATAAAAGAAAAATAACTAAAATCTAACTTTGCAATGTAGTAGCTTTGGAATAACACCTTAATGATTCATTTTAATGAAATTTTGGAAGTTATTAAGATTTCCATCTTTCACTTGAAATGAAATTAATTTGCTTGTCTTGAAAAAGTGCAAAGTTTGAATTTAGTATTCCCCTTTAAAAGTGAATTTATGTGGAACTTAAAATTGCAAATTTCCTTTAAAAGTGTGAACTTGTGTAAAAACTTGAAATTGCAAAACTCCGTAAAAAAATGTGAACATTGTTAAGCTTATTTGAAAATGATATAACCTGTGGAGTGCAATAATTTGTATTGGAACCTTTAAATGAATGTCTCAATTAAATGTGTCCAAATAATTTAACAGGTTAGCCTTAAGAAGCCAAATTATATGGATGCTCTAATTACTTCAAAACCCCCCATTATTATTTTTTTGTACAAAATAATATAACATTTTAGGGCTTTGAGTGCTTGATAGAACTTAAAGAAAAATATAAAAATGGAAAATAAATGACAAAAGCTAGGGTTAGAGGAAAAATGAAAAATATGAAATAATGTGAAACAAAGTGAGAAGAACGATTAAAGAGAGCTACCGTAAACTAATTCTCCTATTATGTAGAAAATGGAAGATTATGAATATTAAACAAAACCAGGTTGGACATGC
The DNA here is from genome assembly GCA_028583015.1 of Wollemia nobilis. NCBI lineage: Eukaryota > Viridiplantae > Streptophyta > Pinopsida > Araucariales > Araucariaceae > Wollemia > Wollemia nobilis. Next base: position 2,492,916 of record JAQPPZ010005606.1, read on the forward strand.
ATCCACACAATCTAAATCCTGTTAAGTTCAAGAATCTGAGAAATAGAGGCATGTATTAAAACATTAAATGATGCTACCATACCATAAACACCATTAAATAACTTCAATACATGCATGAGAAAGATGTGCAATGAAAACTTATATTCATAACCTTCTTTGTTTTTGCTGCATACAAGGTGGAAAAACCAGTTTGCAATAGCTTGGGGACCTTCCAATCCTCTTCACGCCTCCCTGTTTCAAAAAATTTCAGCCTTTCCTCACATATTTTGATGCATATTTAAAACTTTCCAATGGTAAAATATTTTTCGTTTCCTCTTCCGCTCATTTAGGTTTCCCAACTCTTCGTTTCCAATGATGTGTTCTCCTTTCGTGTCAACTTGTAACTGCAATGTTTACATTACAACTTATATCAACTCCACTTGTAACTGACGTGCTTAATTAATATCGCATCACCCTTTGTCCACGTGTAATATTCTTAATGATGGAGTTATCTTTGATGTTCAAAAGATATGTCTAAGACAATTATTTAGCAAATGTTCAACATCCCTATCCTTCCGTTCGCATAATACCTAGCCACTTGGACCGCGTTTGAGCACCCCATTCACAGGTTGTTGACCATTGAAAATACACTTGGAACGTGCTCTACCTCGACACTCCTACCAAAACCCAGGGATATCCTACATGTGTCGTGTCATACTCTTTAGAGGCATGTACTAAAGAATACAACATCTAGTGAGTAGCTAAATTACTGGGCCACTGCCATCGCAACTTCAATACGCTTCACCTTCATCGTCCGACGAAAAGATCCTCTTTAGTCAACACCAAAACTTACACACCCCATTGACAGGTTGTTGAACATTGAAAATACACTTGGAACGTGCTCTACCTCGACACTCCTACCAAAACCCAGGGATATCCTACATGTGTCGTGTCATACTCTTTAGAGGCATGTACTAAAGAATACAACATCTAGTGAGTAGCTAAATTACTGGGCCACTGCCATCACAACTTCAATACGCTTCACCTTCATCGTCCGACGAAAAGATCCTCTTTAGTCAACACCAAAACTTACACACCCTCCACGGTCTCCCTACAAAACACCACCAAACTGCTTTGACGTCTTCCGCACGCAAACAAAAATGACTTGCCCAGCCTCATGAACACACCCCATAGAGCCCCAACTACAACCATTTCCATTTTGTAAAACTCATCTTCCTCCGTAGTTGTCCTCTGTTGAGTTGGAATTCTTGGGTAATTCAAGTGAATCACATACAAATGTCTTATGCCAAGCATTGTTCATTGTCATAATTTATCGTTATCCATTTTAGATGAACACTCAGATATCGTAAGCTTTCCTTATCATGGCTAGCCCAATGATCAAAACCGAATGTAATCAAGCATTACCGTGTTTTATGGATTGATCCAACCATAAAATGAACCAGATATCAACTAACCTCCCCTTATGCATGGATCGTCACCATCCAAAATTTCTTTCGAAACGTCCATTGCACCCATAGTTTTCACAGCGTACTCCTGAGAATGGTTATCACCCAATGGACATCGACTCCTTTATCATAAAACATTACCACCGACCTCTACCAATCAAGCACTGCACGAAGCAGGTACAAATCTCTGCACGTATAGGGACGAGATGGGTTGTGTGATTGTTTTCTACCTTGCACAACAATGGTGACAAACGAGGAAACATGCCAAAATTTCTATAAACTTTCATAATCTTCTCAGCACCTCTATCATTTGTGCGTAGCTCAATCGAATGCAACAATATACTATCACACCTATCAAATTGATTAATGAATTTAGGCATAACATCATGACATGTATGGCTAATCGGGTGATGCGACCTCACAAACCACTGTAGGATGGTAAACTCGGTAGGTTTGGTGTGACGAAAGGTTGCCCAAACGTTTGACCCCTTTTGTTTCGCAACTTGTGCTATCATTTTAACTATGAGCTTTCGCATGGCTGCGAAAGATATTTACATCATCAAGATCATCACTATTTTGCAAGAGAGTTGCCATAGGGATGAGCACGAGCTTTTCCACCGGCTCTTAGTGTGCGGGCTCATCTATGGATGCTCCTTGTATCCCACTCTTATCATGTCACTGTACGATATGGACAACACCATTCAAATCACAAGACACTGTAATTCGCCCATGCAGTAATGCAACTCTTACGTTGGTCTTCATCCCATTAGACTTCGATGACCTTAATCCCATATGTATCGGGTGAGAGTGCAACATGAACTTTATCAATGAACACATCCTTCTACTGACTTAGCTGGACCCTTTTGGGCATATCGAAATTTGTTCCTCTGTTGACCGTGAACGGGCATCCGCCACCGCTGGCTGACCGGGTCAAAACTTGCTTTGAAAATCATGCTTGTTTGGACGTCCATGTCTCAGTTGTTGGTCAGCTTCATCTTTTTGTAAGCACTTGCAAACAAAGAATCACACATGAATTAGACCTCTAAAATACAAGCATTAATAAACAATTGGGTTAAAACTTCGAACAAAAGAAAACCATGGCAATGAAAATATGCTTATGGCTTCTTTTAACTCATATATATATATATATATATATATATATATATATATATATATATATATATATATAAAATATAAAGTGTTTTATTATTATTTATATATTTTTTTCTTTTTTTTTTCTATTTTAAATTTGATTTAATTTATTTCAAATGTTTGAATAGGCTTAATTCAACATTAAAATTAACAAACACTACAAACCTAACCAACAATAAAAACTAAAAATAAATTAAGCCTATCAACCTAACCCAAAACACTAAACATTTTGAGATAAAATAAAAGGAAGCCTTAACCAACATCCAACCTTGGAACCTATATTACGACCTCAAGAGTATGGATCTATCAAAATTATCACTCAAAGAAGACCAAAATTCTCAAAAAACTCAAAATTTAAGGTGGGTCCCCAAATTTGGGGCATGATGTGAGACAGTCATAACAAGATGTTTCTTAGTAGCCTTTCCTTTATTCCCACTATAAGATTAGCCTTTCAAAGACTTACTTTTGAAAGAGGGAATGGGTTGAGATGCTTTGTTTTTCCAGATCAACCCCTATTTGTAGGTTTTACCCTATGATAAATTTTTTTATCCTAAAGTGCACGAGCCGAGAGTGTGTAGTCAGAAGCGGGTGAGAGTGTGAGCTCGGAGTGAGTGCAGTCGGAAGCGAGTGCAAGTGCAAGTTGGGAGCAAGGAGAAAGTGTGAGTAGGAAACAGGAAGTAGAAAGCAAAGTGCGATCAAGGAACAAGTACCACTTGTTCCAGATCTTAGGAGAATTTAAATTATTCAATTGAAGTAAATCCAAGAGATGTGCAAGTCGGGAGCGAATGCGAGTCGAGAGAGAGTGTGAACCAAGAGAGTGTGAGTCAAGATTCAGTCATGGTAGAAGAGTGATGGGTTTATCCGAAGCTTCAAACCCTTACCACGAATGCGTGGAATATTATTTCCAAAAAATTGTTGAAGCGAAAGAACGCTAGAAAAAAAGAAGAGATAGGGGCAATTGTGAGGCAGAAGCGAGTGCGCGCCAAGAGGGAGTGCAAGTTGGGATTCAGTCATGGCAGAAGAGTGGTGGGTCCACCCAAAGTGCATCAATGCTTCAAACCCTTACCATGAATGCATGGAACATTGTTTCTAGAAAATTGCTAAAGCGAAGGAACATTAGGAAAAATAAGAGACAAGGGCAATTGTGAGTCAGGAGGGAGTGCAAGCCAAGAGCAAGCCCCATTAGCTATTATGGAAGGAAAGTCATTTGAAATCCCTAATGGGAAGTCAGGATGCCCTAGTTGGAAGTATGGAGGCCCAAGTTGGAGATAAGCAAAAGAGTGAATGCATGGCAAGTTCGATCTAGGTAGCAGATGTTACACTAGAAGTAAGTATAAAGGATGAGATGATTGAGCATGATATAATCTTAAAAGTAGAGGATTAATATGTAAGTTCCATAGATCATGGCCAGGGTTTTTAGAGATTCAAAATTGCATCAATTGGAAGTGGCAATTAAATTCAAATTATTCTGTGACTTTTCTTCCCAAAGGTTTTTTCTCATATTTTCCAATTCATAAATTAGGGATAAAATAATGGTTGGTGGTCCATGGTTTAGGGGAAGAGATGCACTTTATTTGATACCATGGAAGGAAAAAATGTCTTGAGACAAAAACTACTAAGAAGCTTCCAATGTGGGTTAGGCTTTTTGGACTTCCATATCAACTTATAAATAAGGATGTTTTGAAGAATATTGAAAATACCCTAGGGGAATTCATTAAGGAGGGACCAACTACTAAGGAGCGAAAGCATGCTATATATACTTGAATATGTGTTGCTATGGATATTTCAAAACCTATATTACAATCCGTTAAGATTAAAGTTGAATCAAGAGAATGAGATCAATGAGTAGACTGAAAATATCAAATTTCGTTGCCATAATTGTTATGAGATTGGACACATGGCAAGAGTTTGCAAAGTGAAAACTATGAAGAGAGACAAAAAATTCTAGCCAAAGATAAACTTCAAGACAAAGCAAAGAAATCATACAATTCAGTAATAGAAGCTAGATTAGATCAAGGATATTCCACTCAAAAAGAAGAAGCAAAGAAAGCCTATCTACAGTATCATTTGGCAAGTTCAAAAGGAATTAAAGGTGCAAAAGAAGATGTGGAGATAAATCCTAAAACAAAGATGGCAAAAGAGGTCAAGTTTATTCTAGGTGAATCTTCATTTTCCCGAAGTAGTATAGAATCCTCTTCAAGTAATAAAAGTGAAAGTGGTGAAGATGTTATCCCTTGCAAGGCTTCAAGAGCAAAATAATAAAGAAATGGGATTGAAGGAAACCCATAAGGGCAGAATAATAAGGTAATTGCTATAGAAGAGCATCCTTGCACTTTAGGGTTTTTAAGACAACATAAATGAAATTGTGCTTCTGAGATTATTCCTTACACTTCAGATCCTTTAGAACAAGGAAAACCTAAAGATCACAAGTCTTATTATGAGCAATGTGAGAAGATTGAAGAGATTTATGAAGATGAAAGTATTGCTAAGAATGAAAAAAAAAAAAAACCCATAAAGCAAAAACAAAGAGAAAAAGAAACCCAAAGGGATATTGATATGGGAAAACAAAAGCAAATATCACAAGTGTTAACAAAAAGTGGAGCTAAACCCAAAAATAAAAACAAAAAATAACAATGAAAATAATATCTTGGGATATTAGGGGAATGAATAAAAACCCTAAAAAAAGGTATTAAGAAATTGTGAGGTTGTTATAGACAATATATTTATAGATATAGAGGTTGGGTAGCAAATATTAATGTGTTGAATTTCATCTTGACAATTTAAATTTTGGGACATCTGATATAAAAGGAGTTGATCGTGGAAACTTAAGGATTTGAGGAAGATGGAGAATATCTTTGAAAAAAAGGCAAATGAAGAATATATATATATATATATATATATATATATATATATATATATATATATAGTTGATCGTGGAAACTTAAGGATTTGAGGAAGATGGAGAATATCTTTGAAAAAAAGGCAAATGAAGAATATATATATATATATATGATAAAAAGGCAATTTCAAATATGCTTTAATTAACTTATTTGAAATGTAATAAGAGCAATGTAACGTTTTGTTTTTGTAATGAGAGTAGCCCCAATAGAAACCACACATAACTTATTGAAAAAACAAAAGTTTCCGAATATTGTGTCACTATTAAATTCCTCTCCCCCAGATTTTGAAATTCTTTCATTTTCTAGTCAAAGTACAGTTGTAACCATCATTATTCAAAAAACATGAAAAATTATTCCCAAGTTATGTTTTCAAGCCCTTTTCAGCCTTCAAATTAACCCTCCATAAGACAAAATATTTAAGTTCAAAAAACTTGGTCGTTTTAATGAGCCAAGATTTTGCTCCATCTCCAACTGTTTTTCCATCATATTTGGGTGAAGATATTTTCTTCAAATCTTTAGACAATTTTAATTCAAATGGGACCTTTGGGTGAAGATATTTTCTTCAAATCTTTAGACAATTTTAATTCAAATGGGTCCTTCCTCGACACATAATGTCATTTTGGTTGTGTTCCAGTGAGCAGATTGGTGTCCATTGCATTCCATCGTCCTATTCCTAAGAATTTATTTATCTTATCAAAAAACATTCACACAATTCCGCATGGGTGAGCTTGGGTGAGCTTGTTAGGCCCTAGCGATTAGGTTAAACTCTAATACTAAAGGCAACAACTTGAGCCCAACATTTTTCAAATATAGCTATGAAAAATAATTATTTCATAATACTGTTTTTTAAAGCAAATTTCAACACCATGGCTTTATGCATTCTCAAAAACCAATATGCATTTCAACCTTCTATGTCTTACACTAAACCAGTGAGATTCACCTCCTAGCTCCCATTAATGTCTTGGTTAACTACAAATTGATTTTATGAAAAAAAAATTAAGTTCAAAAAAAAACTTGTTCGTTTTAATGAGCCAAGATTTTGCTCCATCTCCAACAGTTTTTCCATCGTATTTGGGTGAAGATATTTTCTTCAAATCTTTAGACAAATTTATTTCAAATTGGGCCTTCCTCCACACATAATGTTCATCTTGGTTATGTTCCAGTGAGCAGATTCCTGCCCATTGCATTCCATCATCCTATTCCTAAGAGTTTATTTATCTTATCAAATCAACAATAACATACTTCAGCAGGGGTGAGCTTGTTAGGCCCTAGCGCTTTAGGTTAAACTCTGATACTACAGGCAACAACTTGAGCCAAAAATTTACAAAAATAGCTATGAAAAAAAACTATTTCATAATACTGTTTTTTATAGCAAATTTCAACACCATGGCTTTATGCATTCTCAAAAACCAATATGCATTTCAACCTTCTATGTCTTATACTAAACCAGTGAGATTCACCTCCTAGCTCCCATTAATGTTTTATTTAAGACCAGCTAGTCGGCTCCTTCCAACTCCTTTCCCCCTCTATACAAGACCAGGAGTTTGATTGATTCAACTTCTTTTTATGTCTCATACAAGATCAGTGAGTTAAAACTAACCTCATATGTCTCTCATTTAAGACCAATGAATTTGGTTTGTTCGTATTATTCCTATGTTTTATACAAGACCAGTGAGTTAATACTGTAATATCTCGTTGAAGACTGATTAATTTAGTTTGTCATCTTCTTTTCTGTCCAACACTTAACCCCCTTCAATGTCAAATTCAAGACCCAGTGAATTTGGTTTGTTCATCTTCTTTTTGTCAAATTCAAGACCAGTGAGTCAATGACATCTATATATATATATATATATATATATATATATATAGGTGAGGTTAAAGCCAGAGCAGTGACCATTTAGTTTTCACCATGTATTTCCTACCAAGATCCTATAGATTTCGGTTTTCTACACAGAAAACTTGAATTGTATGCTTTATTATTTTTATATTGAATCCAACATATACACAACTATTCATTAGCTTGTGCACACATTAGAGGCAATATAAAGCTTATGCCACAAGGTGGTTTTAAATATTCATGTAAAGAAATTCATTCTTTCACATTGCAGTTTTAAATTGATTCATTTTGTTCAAGAATGATGCTGCAATTATAAAAACTATGAAGACTAAATCAATTCTGACATGCAACATCGTAACATCTTAATTTAACCATCAGTGGAAGAACAGTTCCATTTACTGTCAATTTTCACCTGATCCTAATCATCCAAAGCAACTTTTTATAAGTCTTAGTTAACTAGACCTGCTGGAAGTAGGTTTTCCTCTGGTGCCTTGACGACTATCTTGATACTTTGATATGCTGATCTTCAATTGGGAACACCAACTTGAAACCATCCAGGAAAGAGGGCAAAAAATAAGTGAGTCACCTTCATTAAAATAATGCTTGATTGTTATTTCCAAGATGAAATCAACATCATTAATGTTAATGATGATAATGTTCATGATGAGACATTGCATGGATAGTTCAAACCAACAGACAACACCTAAGGATTGTTGTCTCTCTTACAATCCTCACATGAATTCTCATGTCTACAACTGTCTAAAGCGTATGATTATCTTGCAGCAATTATTGTTCCTCTTGATCCCCCATGATTCCCAACTTAATTGTGTACTAGACTTCCCTTATTTAGCTAATATGTAGGTTGTACCCTGATATTCAAGATCTCAATTTCTGCCACTAGTCCACAATTTTCTTTTTCCATGTTGCTCCTTTTATGCCCAATTTAGTTTTGTGAATTCTCTCTCCTATCCCACCTATCATTGAATCACAGTCATTACATACTTCATGTCATTAGCATCTAGACTCATTCAGTCTACAGTTGGTAAGACATAAATTTGTACACATGGTTGACAACTAGTTCCCTTACGATCCTCCTAAAACGTCGTTTCTGATGATCAAGTTGTAATGTCTCCTTTATATGGTTTGGCACATATTTTAATACCAGCAATCCCAAATTAATGGGGATGTAATTCCCTACAGGCTTCTGCATGATCACTGGATGCCAAAGCCTGCTTGTTCAAACCCAAGCCCTTTGCAAGTAGACCAGCCTGCCCATGGCCCACCACACATGTTCACACTAACCTGATAATGAGAACATCCAATCTTTGGATATTGTCAGTGACAAATATATTACATATGTTGCATATTTTCATTGTTTCGAGTTGAATTCAAGAACACCACACTTAAAAAAGAAAGTGGCATCTGCTAAAAAAGTCAAATCAATGCATGTAACAGGATGCAAAGTTTTTCAACATTTAAATGAATCGAGTTGAATCCTGCAGAATAATTGGGATTGCATTCCAAAAATAATCAGGTTGTCGTCCTTTAGAAATAAGAACCATAGAAAGCATATTCACCAGATCAAACTCATGCTAACCAATTTGATGGAATTTGGCAAGACATTAAAAATGAACAACCGATACACATCCACCCACCTGTATATATGATTCCATTAAGGCACTTTGACATAAAATTTCATGGCAGTGACGCAAATGTCCAAAAAATGTACTCCACATGAGGATTGGAAAGAGACAGCAATCCTTCAGGTAAAAGAGATTTTGATATGAAATTTACAGAAATTACAATGATCTTAGATTCTTAACATATTGCCACTGCAACTCAGGCAAAAGCAGCAAGCAGTGGATGAGAGCAGCAGGCAGTGGATGAGAACAAGTAAAATACTTCCAACACCATAATCCTGGTACTTAAGTGTACCCCAAATGAGATGCAAAAACCAAGATTAGTGGTATGATGTTTTAGATGCAAGAATTGCCATTATGTCCATTGTATTCTACATGTGAAACACAATGCTGGAAGGACTACAGATACCTTGCACTCATAAAGAGAAAATGACCTGCAATGCACAGCAATAGGGTCAGGTTCATCCATGGGTTAGCTTACATAACCGAGAAGGCTACTGCCATGAAGACTGTACATATCCAACTGAATGTAAATCCCGACCTCCTTCAGGTTCTTTTCTCTTCATAGGTGTTACTCCTGAAGCTGCTGTCTGGTAATATGCTCTCGTCTGTTGCTCCAATGACACCTGACTATCAGCAACGGAAAATTGCCTAGAAGCTACCCTGTCCTCTCTAACTTCTAAATCAACTGTTCCAGGACCAGCATTTAAATCAAGAATCGGTTTTGGCCATTTGCGAGCACCCTCTATGCCTGACACATCAGCGGGACTCATCACATACGGTCTTACACCTGAAGATGAAACAGCCCCTGCACCAACTAATTGGGAGGTAACTGCAGGAAAGCATGGAGTTAAACCTCCTGAAAAGGAAGCAGCAGCCAAAGGAAAATTTGAACCAAATGGAAATCCTCCATACGAGGGAAATGTAGGTTGTGTACCAGTTGGATATGCAATTGAGGAAGATGAAGTAATAACTGGCCCTTTGTAAGAATCACTGCCATAAGGAGGTCCAGGTGCTGAACTCAAAATATGTTGTGTTGCACTTACAGCTGCAACTGGGTAAGACCGTTCGTTTCTGTCTGAATAAATTGAGGGAATAGCAAGACCTGAATGGGCATTTCCTGGAGGCAACCAAGTCTTTATATTCATCATCTCACCATTTACTCCCCATCCAGAAACAGAAGGGAGATAAAAGTTGCCATGGCTCTTTGTGCTAGAATTCCATGTAATAGGTTCATTTCCTAAATCTTCTATACAAGGGCCATCATTCAAATCAAAGCCCCTGGCAGCGTGTGAATCCCCATGAGCATAGCCATTTGCAAAAGCTTTCATTGAAGAACCCTGAAGGATTGCTGTGTCTCTTTCAGTTTTTGGTGCAGAAGGGCCACTTTCCTCACAATCCTCAGCTCGATTTAAATCTAAATCTAGCCTTCCAATACTAGCAGATCTAGCAGAAGCAGACAGTTCCCTTGTTGAGGGCAGAAGATCATTTCCACTTGCAGTTGCAAGCTCTGAGCTTTTCACTCGTGCAGTTAGACGAGTTGCCAGTCCATCTTCTGCTACTCCTTCATCAGGCACATTAAGATCAATATTTAAATGAGGACGACTTTGACTTGCATTTGCACCACTAGCTGAACTGGTTGTTGTATCCACAGATGGACCTTCATAAGTAATCTGCTGCCTCTCCGGTGTTCTCCTAGGTTCAGTTGGGCGAAAAGCACTTGTTGCTGCAGATCCTTTCCATCCTGGTTCTCCTCTGCTCCGCAAAGGACTAGCAGGAGGCATCAACAGTCCCTTTGCTTTAGCAGCAACTGCAATTGGTGCTGCCAATCCACTGGAATTTGACATAAGCATCTCAGGAGCACTGGAAATAGGAACAACCAAAGAAGTTGGTGCAGACATCATTGCATCATCTTGATTTGTCTCATCAATGGCAAATCCTTCGTTCAAGTCAAAATCAAGTTTTACACTTGTGTCCCTGACCCCAATAACCCCTTCACCAGGTTTTATCGTTTCTGTCACAACCTTTTCAGAAGCATCTAACTCACTAACTTGAACATTAGGTATTTTAGGTTCCACAAACTGCTGCTGTTCTTTAGATATAAATGTTGAAGGGATAGCTGAACCCGTTGCTAGACTAGGCATATCACACTCTTTCTTGCATTTCTCTCTTCCATTGTCGCTGTTGTCCAGCCCTGAATCTTGTACTGCATTTGGCTCCATAATTTTCCTGTCAGCAACAACTGGAACATGACTCATCTGATCCACTTCATAACTTCCTGCAGCTCCTGCAGTCTTTTGAACCTCCATATCTTCCCCTTTTTCTGTTACAGTTTCCTGACTATCATCTGAATCTGCCATGCTTCTTGATCTAGGAAGATTTTGATCATCAACATCTACATTCTTCTGCTTGTCTTCATCCCCTGCAGAATCCTGCACTTGTTTAGCATGGGGAGGTTCAGTATCTCTTATCTGTTCGTTTGTGACACTATGGCGTGGACTTCTGCCCTGTGCATCTGTATTTGAAGTAGAATTTCCAACCCCAGCTGCAAACTCCGATGTTCCTTCACTATCATTTTGAATAAAGTTACTTGGCTTTGTAAAATCTTTATCTGCTGTCAATGCTCCTGACTCCTCTTCCACAGATATCATTTTTACGTCTGCAGTATTTTTGTTCTTATCTTTGTCCAAGCTAACCTCAACATTACTAGCTTCCATATCCGACTGCGCTTGTTTTTCATCATCATTTTTACTTTCATTGTCTGTGCTTATTCCTTCTTCCATCTTTGGTCGAGAAATACAATCTAACTCTGTTGTTGTCTGTTCTGTAGATTGATTGGTAGCTTGGCAGGAGGGAAGGTGTTTGTATTTTATATCTGCAGCATTTTTATGTTCAGATAACACCCCTGTACAGATAGAAGCAATGGCAGGAATCTCAGAAGGCTGCTTCAAATTTTCTTGGGCAGCTCTGGAAAGACATTCTAAATCTTTAGAAAGATCCAATCCATCCTTATGATGAGGAGAAATTCCAGTTGTTGGAGATTTGGCTGACAAGTCAATGCACATAGCATCCTGATGACCCCTGGAGACAGTAAATTCCTTTACTTCTTTTGCGCCTATGGAAGTCTTATCGTCTTCATCATCACCAGGCTGAGAATTTAGTACGCTGGTAGAGCACTTCATTGCAGACCCCTCCAAACTACCATCGTCTGTCATATTCTCTGGCCTTCCAGGGCTGCTAACGGACACCTGTTCATCCTTAGAAGGTTCATTGGCTGCCACAATTGCAAGTAGCTTCATGCCCCCATCATCTGGACCAATACCAATTCCTTTAGAAAAGTGATGACGACTTTTCACTGAAACTGCCATAGTTCGAGCTTTTTCACCTTTCTTGTCTATTTCTGCATCAAATAGACCCTTTGTTGTATTATTCTCTTTACCTCTTCCTGGTGATAGAGCCATTTTGGAAATTTCTGATGTTTTCTCAATTTCCTCACCAATTCTGTTGTGTTCTTCACTTGGAATACCAGTGGATGATCTGTCTCCATCTTCACCTTCAGGAAAACTGTCCTTGACTTCATTGCTCTGCCAGGACTCAGTATTAACCTCTGGAGCAGCATTCCCACGAGAAACATCAGTCTTCACTTTGATTTTGTTATCACTTGCATCATGTTTGTCAGATGCAATAGGAGATGACCCTCTGCTTCCTGAGATGACCGTGTCCTCAATTGTTCCCCCATTAGCACTTGGAGCAGGACTCCGTCCAGGGTTGGAAAATTTAACTATCAACCTATGACCATTGGCATTATCCCCACGGGCATTATCTATTGCCTTATCAGATGTTTGGCCACATTGCAATGCCTTTTCTCCTGAGTTTTTGCTCCATACAAGTAACTTCCCTCCACCCGCCTCTTTCTGGCATCCTGCCTTAGCAGGTCCCACCATACCATTACTTGATTTTCGATGCCGTGACCCTGAACTTGATCCCTTAGCACTCATGGATCCTGCTGTAGAACTCCTTGCATCTTCTTTCCAAGATGAACCAGCTGCTTTACCAGGTTCACTAGACCATGACTGACTGTTATTCTGAGATTGACTGGAACTGCTGCTTTTCTCTTCCTTACAGTGTGAATCCTTAGAGCTAATGGTTGATGAGATCAAGGGGGACGCCTTGTTAGATGCTGAGGGAGCAGATGTTGATCTTGATAAAATATCCGTCTGCACTGACCTATTTGAGACTGTTTTCACACTAGAGTTTGGTGGCATTGAGGTTTTGGGAGCTTCAGCAGGTACCCCACGCCTGCCTCCATGTGTATGCGAAACTTCACCTGAAGCCTGCTTACAAGGCAATGATACACCTTGGCTTGATCCAGACTTTGTATCATTATTTATTTCTGAATTGAATTGTGAATTAACACGCGTCTTCCATGTAACATATAAATTTCTTGCCTTTTTCTGAATGTCCATGTTTTTGTGATTGCGCAAATGGTTCACTGATTTGCCAACATTGCAACTCTTCAAAGCTTCAAGATCTACAGGCAGTCTGCCAAGAGCATGAAGCAATGTTAGTAGAAGTTCTTCAATGACTTTATCACTCTCCTTTGGGCTGCCAGTGTCTCCAGTCTTCCCTTTGTGGGCTTCTTGAAGCCAATGATCCAAAATAGGCAAGCCTCTGAGCTGCACAAACTGGCTGAGGCAGTCATCTCGATCAGTGGTTGCAATCACTCCTACAAGCTCTTTACGCCATATAGCCAAATCAATTCCTTTCTTAGTAGCATCATTCGTATCAAGCTGCATAAGATGCACAAGCTGTCCAACGCATTCCGAGTTTATAAGACTCCCATCTTTGTTAGTGATTTTTGCAATTTCTTCTGGTCTCATGCTGCATTCTAGCTTGAAATGGCCCACCTCACTGCCATCCGTTTTAGTTAAACGCTCTCGTTTAACAGGATCTGTATTGTGATCAGAACGCTCCCTCTTCTTGCCCTTAACTTGAGAAGGAAATGTACTATTATGTGCATTATCTGAACCAGTTTTCAAGGTAGATGACATACCATTCAAATCTTTAGGGGAGGGCCCTCCAGACTGCATAACTGCATGCATTTCGTGTTTAGTCTTATCCAATAATTGATCTACTTCTTCTTGCCGTTCCTGCCATGACACCAGTAGTAAATATCAGTAGACGTATGCATGAAAAGTCATTATATCCAAATCAATGCACATACCAAATAAAATTAGCCAGTACACCACAGGAACATAACATTAGATAGCCTTCAAGTAAAACTAGAAGAGCTACAGAAGAGCTGAAGACATATATTTAAGGGCAGGTTCAAAGCAAACAAATAAAATCAATAACTTGTTTCTTGCGCATTTTAAACAATCAATGACATACTGAAACTCATGTCACTTTGTAGTCAGAGGAGATTTTCCACATAAACAAGTGGTCCCAAAAAATAGTACTGAAGAAGCAATCATCTTTGAACATTCCAACTTCCTTTTTTTGCACCATGATTCAAAGTGCAAAATTTTATATTAATGAATCGCAGTAAACTACTTGTACAGGATGCCAGTCACTAAATAGAAGCTATTCCCCTTTCTGAGAACTTACAAGAAAATATAACTTCAACATATCATTCCCAGTCACAGATATAATTATGTCAGTTTAACTATGCATACCAACAGACAGAAGAAAAATAACTCACTCTGGAATGCTTTAAAATTTGTTTACAATAGTAAAATGCTAAAGTTGGTGCAGCATGCCATGATTCATTTGAGGTATTGTGGGTATTTACTACTTTCCAATATCTACAATGTACTTGTAAGAGAACCAAAGAATTGTCAATATATAAGACATAGTTCGTCGAACCTCTGACAACTAGCATAATGTCTTAAATTATCAAAAACAGAAGTGTTTATTTGGTTTAAATCCTAATTGCAAAGTCTTGATATTTGTGAGGCCAAATACTTCAGAAATATTCTACATTTGAAATCCATAAGTGGCATAATTATTAAATTCAGTATCAAATCAAAGGCTGGCTCTCAAATTTTTTTATCAAATATAAGTCCTCCAAAACAAACACCTCTTCAACTCGTACACTTAAATAAGCCAAGTAATATAACATCCTAAATAACTAGTATAAAAAACAACTGAAATATTGCCATCTTTCCCCAGTTTAACCCGAAACAATATAGAAAAACTTACATCAGTATAGTCTTGATCGGTTAACCACCATAAACATTTGTTTGTAGTGTCATAAACTCTCCTACACACAAATGATGATATGCCTGGAGGAAGCTCAACAGCCTTCCTAAGAAATGAGACTTTACACGGATGAAGCAATGAAGCAGCTGATATCTCATCCTTGTGAAATGAATAAAAGACCTCGTTTGGTGCAGCCTCATGCAAAACACCCTTTCCTAGCTTAACATCTGCTGGTCGGTATAGCCAGTTTACACCTAGCTTGATCTGACCCTCCTTATCTTCTGTCAAGCAACGAATAATCCCAATGAAAGGCGGTGCATTTCCAGCCTGAAAGAGGGCACAATCTCCAATAGTGATTTTACGGCCATCCTGGAAAATTCAAATGAATTTAGATCAACCTTCATGCATGTTTGCAGAACATGATACGTATTTAAAAGAACAAGTAAAATATAAAAACCCCGTAAGTCAAAGAAACTTTTGCAATTCCAAGGTTCCAATTCAAATGAATGCACAGCAACCTTCATGCATGTTTGCATAACATTATATGAAGGAAAAAGAACAACTAAAATCTAAAACCCTTTTTGGATTTCCAATGTTCCAATTCACTGTAACAAATTACCTTCTACATGAAACCAATGCAAATGAAACCACTGAGTGCATCCAATCATTGGCATCAAGAAGTTAAACTAATTACAATAATATAGGAAAGGCCATATATTTCAATACGTACATAATTGGAAAACACAAAACAGGGTTCAACTCAAGGTTTAACACTGTTGAGTCAAAATTTTAAGCATTTAAAAGTTGGCATTCCTGATTCTCCAGAAAAGATAGAAAAATGCAGGAACTTACAGACAAGGAATCCTGCAACTATGCAAGCCATGTAGCAACTGATGAATGAAACTCTAGACCAGGAAGCCTACAATCCACAAGTACAGTCTGCTGTCACAAATAAATAATCTCTTGATTATTCATTTGTTCTTTTGTCAGTCTTTTGTCCAATCCCTTCTCAGATTCCCCGCTCCTCACTTCTCTAATACTTGTGTGATGTCCCTGATTTGAATATAGAAGAACCTTTCAAGAAGCTCTAGATACTTCAAAAGCATCACCAGTTAAGTAGCTTAAGCCATGAAAAAGCCAGATCAAGGGATTCCCAATGGGAAAACAAAAAACAAAAAGCACTGGCACATGCTATGACCAAGAAATAAAAGAAGTTCATCCAGCAAATTAAGCTTGGAATTCAACAGATACATCAATTGCATACAAAGCAAACCATTCTTTAAATTGAAAGTTGTTATATTTGATGTACAACAAAATCAATATATACTCAAACACATTTCGAAGTGGTGTAGGATACCCCAAGAAAAGGTAATTGAATTCATCTCGTCTTTTCCACGCTCAAAAAAACCCATATGGTTTTGATAGAAGATGGCAATCAAAGTTACCAGTCTCCCCTAGTCTTTCCCAGTAAATATGGTCATTAACTTTACCACTCCCCAAACATTTCCTAACAAGGAATAATTGTTATACAAAATTAAAGACGCCCATAGGTTAGTTCATGTTTTAACCCCTTACCTGCCCACTCCTTCAGAGAGTGTCAGTCTTCTGATTTACTCTTGCAATAACACCTCCTATTCAAGTTGATACCTAATTCGTAGAACTCTCAACCATCAACAAATTTTTTTTATTCTAGCCCTAGCCTCAACATCAACATATTTCTTATTCTAGAAATAGCCTCAACACCACACCCAAACAAATAGTGTAACTCTCAAAAACTCAAAGGTGACTATATCGGGCTTTTGCAATTAGCAGGCACAGATCAATTTCTCCTACAATTAGGTCTAATACCGAAGTCATCAAGATTGCCTACCGGCATCCAGTGCATATACCCTGAATTTCTCTGAAGCCGAGCTTCCAACGTCAACATCCTACAAAGCAAGGGTTTGTATTTGAGCCCTGAACCTCACCAGCTTAAATCGGCTCAGGGTACGCAGAGTTCCTTTCATTAAAACATCATCCCTAAAGCCACTCCAAACCAACCAGCAATAGGGATCGTCATGCCATATTTAATCAATCAACTCCCTCTCCACCACACATTCGTAATATCAGATCGCTTTTATCAATCTGAAATGCACAAATGATATCCGAAACTGAAAGGTTTGACAGCGTGTCCTCGCCAAAACGCAATAATAATAAGAATAATGACGATCAAGGATTGCCTACCGGCAACCAGTGCATATACCCTGAATTTCTCTGGAGTCGAGCTTCCAACGTCAACATCCTACAAAGCAAGGGTTTGTATTTGAGCCCTGAACCTCACCAGCTTTAAATCGGCTCAGGGTACGCGGAGTTCCTTCCTTTAAAACATCATCCCTAGAGCCACTCCAAACCAGTCAGCAGTAGGGATCTTCGTGACATATTAATCAATCAACTCCCTCTCCACCACACATTCGTAATATCAGATCGCTTTTATCAATCTGAAATGTTCAAATGATATAAGAAACTGAAAGGCGACTTAGGGTGTGACAGCGTGTCCTCGCCAAAACGCAATAATAATAAGAATAATGATAATCAAAGATCTAGGGGATGGATAAATATATAAATAAAAAATCTAATGAGAAAACAAAAAATTACAAGCAAATCGGCTGAACCAAAAAGCTTAATCTCTTTTTTTTTTTGCAGCCAATTACTTCTTACTTATATCTATGTATTGATTTGTCGATTTGCGTTCCTAATATTTATTATTCGGATTTGTTTTAAGGTGAATTCAGACCTTATTATTCTGATTTGTTTTCAGGTGAATTCAGACCTGAAGAAAGATCCATTGTCCAGAAACCCAACAAACAAATACCTTGAAAAACTTGATACTGGAAGAATCACCGACTGTACCGTTTGCAGGGACAGGCCACATGTGCCGCTTTCGTGGTCGCTCTTCACTCTGCTGCCCATGCATAGCCTAGCATCTTCGCCGATTTTTCCTTTCTTTTAAGGAACAACAATTACTACCCCTCCTTAACCTTCTGAAATCTTCCTTTCGCTCCCCGCTTTGATCTTTTCCATTTTCTCGCAGAAAGCGCTGGATCTCTCCAATTCGCACGGAATTTCCAAGAATATTTCTCCAGAAACACGACCAAAACGAAATTTCTTCCGAGGTCTTAAAATAGACCGTCCAACCTCGACATGCTTGAGGCTTTCCGGTCAAATAGCCACCTAGGAACTCTGGTAAGTCTCTTGGCAAGCCGTTTTTCCTTCCCGAAAACCGTTTGGAGTCGTCGAATGCCTGGTCCAACGGCAAATTTCTTGAAAAGAGAGGAAACAAAGTTGTCTAATCTCGGACTCTACACATTTTCCGACGTTCCTCAGTGGGAAAACCAGCTTAAGGGCTCTGAAAACCGGATCTAACGACAAGTTTCGAGTTAGCGCTCAAAACCGGCAAAATTTTCAACGGCCAGCTTCAAAACAGGGATTACACACGTCTTCTAGCGTGAGAATTTGCAAAAGGCTTCCAAAAACCGGATTTAACGGCAAGTTTCGAATTTAGGCACAAAGCCGGTGAAATTTCCAACGGCGAGATTGCAAAAGCCTATCAAATTAACCACCGTGACAAGCTTAATTCAGATCCACAAACGAAAAGCCGCTTCGCGGGCGTCTTCCACGATATTATTCATCGGTTCGGAAAATTTCCCTTTAGGTTTTCTGTCGGGTCGCGAGAAGAGAAAATGCGTGAGTATAAACCACGGTACCTGCTACTCAGCTCCTCGGGCAGGCCGGGCAGGCCGGGGCAGACCGGGCACTGCGGGCAGACTTTTCCGACACGTGGCGTCACAGAGCAACAAATCGTGGGACGGGCAACCCGCGATGACGTGGCGGTTGTCCGTACACAATACTTTGTTTATCCCCTTCCCTATCTACTTTTTCCGCTTTTGTAAATATTATTTGTTTTGGTTTCTCGATGCCCCCGGATTTTTATCTCTTATATGCATCGAGAACGGTAACTTTAATGCGCCCGCGGCTCCAGAATGATCGGACGGCGAGTGCGACGTCTGGGGTAGTTGTGGCGCGTTCCGCGCCGTCGATTCCGGTGGCCGAGTCCGCCCTTGTCTTTTTTTATTGGAATTGTTGATGCTGTTGCTCTGATTTCAAGCATTCTTCTTGTAAAAGGGGGCATCTGAAAAAGTTGAAAATCTTAAAAAATTGTTTGTGGGAAGAGTGTGGTGGGGGATTAGAGATCAGATGGCCTTATAGGTGGGAAAGGGGAACATCATGCATGTTCATATTTCAAAGCCTTGATATGCAAGTCTTGACCAATTAAGGAGCCCATTCTCTCTCGTTTACCTTCAACTAATCTTGTTGAAATTTGGTGCCAAGGAAGCACCACATAGTCAGGAGGAGTTTTTTAAAAGATGTCATCCATTTTTATTGTAGTTTGAATTTGGGTTTTCCGGTATATTATTTTAATAAAAAAATAAAAAAAAATAAGATCGCTTACATTTTTATTTTATATTAATACTTCATATTTAACTAAAGTTGACTTCGAAAATTTCATAGTTTATAATACAAATAATATCCTTACTAATAAACTACATACAAGCAATGGATTCTTTTATTAAAATTTTAAAAATATACCAACTCAATATTAAAAAACATGGAAAATTTTCTTTGATGCTTTATAAAGAGTCCTCAATTGTTTAAAATATTTTTCTTGAGAATGTGTACTTGTGAATATGATCCTAGATTAAAAGTTTAGTTCAAAGGTTTGGACAAGGTACCTACTTTTCAACTTCTGCTTAGTCTAAAATTTAGTAATCTCATTTTTCTTATTTTTCCTGCTAAGATTGTCTTTATAATACGAATGGGGTGGGTCTATATCATGGGTGAAAACTATAATGAAAGTGATAACCCATGGCTTTAGCACATGGTTTATGATAACTACTTTGATTAATATCTAATTAGTTTTTATATATATTTTTAGATAAATAAAGTATAATAGATGATATAATTGGGACCCCTTACTTTTCAAAGGTACATAAGGACCTACATTTTCAGGATTTGAATATGGGTAACTTGAATAACAATCCAACCAAATACCATTAAGGTGTCCTTGTTCTATTAAGGTGTCCAAGGAACTAGTTTGTGCATAATATCTTCTAGCCACTTTTACTCAAATTTGCATATTAATTTTGATGTTTGTAAATGTTTTTCTAAAATATAGTCTTAGAATATTAGATTATTTACATATTAAAATATTTTGTATTGGAATTTTTTTAAATTATATTCAACATGCTTGGCATTGTTTTTTTTAAATAAAATATAATATGTATAAATTTTAATTAATATTAAAAAAAGATGAAGGATATCGTAGTGGTAAGTTTTTGGGTTTTCATTTAGGAGATCCAAGTTCAAAACCCGATAAAAAGGAGTTAAGACCTTTCATAAAAACTTATGTAAACTTAAATTTAATCACGTGGTATTAGTTCATCTGATTAAATTCCTCAACATTTTAAGGAAGAGATACGGGTTTAGATTCCTCAACATTTCAAGGAAGAGACACAGGTTTAGATTCCTCAACATTTCAAGGAAGAGACACAGGTTCGAATCTTGCTAAACGACACATATCCAATTTTTTTTTTTAATATACAGAAAGGAATCGACAACTACTTTTTCTTTTTGAATAGTTGGTCATAAGGTCAAGTCGTACTGCATCCGATCGTAGTGTCAAATCATGATGCTACCACTATAACCCCTACCTTGCCTCAGTAAACACGGCCCGAAGTGAGGGAGACCTCTGGTGGCTCGGGGTTGGTACCGTTGTCATCAAGTTGGCATATACTCAACGAACTCAAGTCAGACTACTACCTTTGCCCTAGATTGGGCATGCCCACAAGGTTTATATAAATTTTAGGTTAGTGTGAGAAACCCCTACCTCGCCTCAGTAAACATGGCCCGAAGCGAGGGAGACCCCGGTGGCTCGGGGTTGGTACCATTGTCATCAAGTTGACGCACACTCAACGAACTCAAGTCAGACTACTACCTTTGCCCTAGATTGGGCATGCCCGCAAGGTTTATATAAATTTTAGGTTAGTGTGAGAAACCCCTACGACCAACACACAATGCTGAGCAATCTCCTCCCAATCATGACCCCTCATAAAGCCGAGAGCTATGCTTATCAATAGGAAATTTAACACAAAGCCTTTTGTGTCCCCCTTTGCATCGCAGAGGTTTGAACCGTGGACCTCCGATTCAATAGGGCTAGGCTCGCCTCCTCCACTTGCGCTACAAAGTCAAAGATGGACATATATCCAATTTTTGTTGTAATACCATTATGTGGTGATGATGTAATATGGGTGGGACTTGTTTCAATCCCATATAACCCATTGAATATTTTTTCTCGGTTACACATGAGAGTTGGTCACAACCACTTTATTTTTTATTACATAGGAGAGGTGGTTATAGCCACTATTTTTAGTAACTGGCCAGCGTAGGCTTCAAACCGCATGGACTGCTCCCAACAAACCTATTCGTCTTGTTTTGGTGTGATCGGTCGCTTGGGGTTCATACTATCGTCAATCTGGTGCGCACTCAAAAGGTTCAAAACAGACTACTACCTTTGCAAAGGGTTGACTTCCCCGAAGTTTGAACCTATGTTTCTTCTTGTTAAGTGTCCAACCACACCTACACTTACCAATCCACCTACATCATTTTTAGTAACTGGCAAGTGCACGGTTCAAACAACCCATTGAAACAAATTAATAAATATAAAAATAAAAAGTTTACTTTTCTATGAAGGTAAAAGATAAATTGCTTTTCAATTTTTACAATATTAGGACCATTTAAGTTTTTAATTTTTGGAGGATAATATGTTATATTTATGACCATTCAAGTTGAGTTGGCCCTAAAAAATTTAAGGATAAATGTGGACTCACTTTTATGACTACATACCGGTCTTATAACTACTTGTCAATTATGTATGTATCATTGAGCAAGATTTAAATATGGGTTTCCTTCTTGAATTTTGAGCTAATGTCATTTGATGGCTTTTAGCTTATTTCATAATTTGACCAAATACTTATCAAATAAATGAATATCAATATTTTGACATTGATTAAATGGATATCATTTATATTTTGAAATTTAAAATTATAGTATAATATTGATAATAAAATTCATCATATAAAATTTATTATTTAAAAATAATAATTTATATAGTTAGATAGATATATTTATATTTGTTTTTTTTGGATGAACACACATTCACCCATGCCACGCGGTTTGAACTTTGGACCTCCATTATATTTTAAAATTATAATACTATAATATTGATAGAAAAATTTATTATATAAATATATATTATTTAATTTTTTAAAATTAATAATATGGTTAGATGGATACATTTGTATTTTAAAATTATAATAATATAATATTCATAACAAAATTTATTATATAAATATATATTATTTAAAAAATGAAAATTTAAATTAATTATATAGAATTAAAAAGGTTTCACGTGTGTAATATCATCCTGATCATTTTACTATAATGTTTTAATATAGTACCTTCCCATATATATATATATATAACCTCCCCTTAAGTAGGGGAGTACTGTGATTTGGTATAAGTAATTGGATTTTAAAAGGTTAATTTACTTCTCTTTTTATTTAACAAATCATATGGTAGTATAACTAAAAATAATATGTAAATGTCAATTTACAAGATTTGAAAGTTAGTCTTTATTAAAACTTGTGTTTTAAATGCTAATTAGTTATTATGTAAAAATTAATTACATATTTTTTTAAAACTAAATTTAATTTAAATTAGATATTATTTGTAAAATTATAACTAATCATATTTATAAGTATTCAATGTCATTTAGAAATAATTATAAATTTAAGAGTTATTTAATTTGTGATTAGAATTATTAATATAGGTATAAATAATTAAGATCGAGTTGTATTTAATTTGTAGTAAATATTTAAAGGTATTTAATGTCATTTTATTATGTATAAATTTTTAATTTAATTAAAAGAATTATTGTAATATTAAAGTTATTTAATCAAATGACATTAGCTCAACCTCAACGTTCAAAGAGGAAATTGTTTGAATATTGCCAAGAACCATATATGGACAGTATCCAAGCTTTATTGTAATACCACTACATGATAATGATATAAGAAGGGTGGGACCCATTTCAATCCCGTATAACTAAGTGAAAAAAATATATTAAAGCTATTTAATTAAGTGTTATTTCAAGTTATGAATAATAGCTTGGATTTCAAAATGATAATATTTTATTTAAAAAAAAAAAAATCATTTAATTATTAAAATAGAAATTGATTGGATTATTTTACATACTATATTATATTATACTATACTATACTATACTATATATATATATATAGTTAAGATTATAACTTTTAACCCATCATTAAGAAAATTATTTATTATTAAAATATAATAAATAAGAGCTCTATATATGGTTCATAAGGTTTAGAGTAATTTGTAATGAAGAGTTTTACATCTTTAATAAAGGTTCAAATCTAATGGGTGAACCTTACTAATCTTTCTTTTAATGAGTTGTGTGGTTTTTTTGGGGGCCACTTCCATTACGAAACAAAACATTACATTGCGCTCATTATATTTCTAACAAGTTAATTAAAGCATATTTAACTTTATCTTTTTATCAAAGATATTATTCATTTACCTTTCTATCAATATAGTCTTCATCTTCCTCAAACTACTAAGTATCCACAATCAACTCCTTCTATATCAAATGCCTTCAAATATTTATATTTTGTCGAGATGAAATTCAACACTACGAATGGCTAAAATATTTATTGCCCAACTTCTATATCCAAAAATATATTATCTATAGTACTTGGGGGTGCAGCGCAACGGTTTGGGCTTTTGCTCTTCTTTGGGAGGTCCAAGGTTCAAATCGTGGTGTGGGTGTGTGTGAGGAGGTGGGTGTGTGTCTCCTTGGTGGAGTTGTTGTAACGGGTCAGGGGATTCCTGGTCAAAACCCCCATTCTTAATATTACTATATATATATATATATATATATATATATATATATATGAGGAGGTGGGTGTGTGTCTCCTTGGTGGAGTTGTTGTAACAGGTTAGGGGATTCCTGGTCAAAACCCCCATTCTTAATATTACCATATATATATATATATATATATATGAGGAGGTGGGTGTGTGTCTCCTTGGTGGAGTTGTTGTAACAGGTCGGGGGATTCCTGGTCAAAACCCCCATTCTTAATATTACCAATATATATATATATATATATAACCACCTCACAATTTCTTAATATTGTTTTTTAGGGTTATTCATTCCCCTAATATTCCAAAATATTATTTTCATTATTATTTTTTCATTTTATTTGAGGGTTTAGCCTCGCTTCTTGTTAACACTTGTGATATTTGCTTTTGTTTTCCCATATCAATATCCCTTTGTGTTTCTTTTTCTCTTTGTTTTTGCTTCTTGTGTCTTCCTCTTTTTTTCATTCCCAACAATACTTTCATCTTCATCAATCTCTTCAATATTCTTACACTGCTCATAGTAAGACTTATCATCTTTAGGTTTACCTTGTTCTGAAAGATCTGAAGTGCGAGGAATAACCTCAAAAGCATAATTTTTTTAATATTTCCTTGGAGACCGTAAAGTGCAAGGATGCTCTTCTATAGCAATTACCTTCTTATTTTTCCCTAAAAAACCTAAATTATTATGGGTTTCCTCCAACCTCATTTTTATATTATTCTGCTCTTGAACCTTAAAGTGCAAGGGATAACATCATCACCACTTTCACTTTTATTATTTGAAGAGGATTTTATACTACTAGAGAAAAATGAAGATGATTTACCCGGAATAAACTTGACCTTTTTTGTTGTCTTTGTGTTGGGTTTTATCTCTACATATTCTTTTGCACCTTTAATTCCTTCTAAATTTGCCAATTGATATTGTCAATAGCATTTATTTACCTCTTCTTTTGGAGTGGAATATCCTTGATTTGATCTAGCTTCTATTATTGTATGATTTCCTTGCTTCATCTTGAAGTTTATCTCATGGCTATAATTTTTTGTATCTTTCTTCATAGTTTTTAATTTACAAACTCTTGCCATGTGTCCAATCTCAAAACAATTGTGGCAACGAAATGTAATATCTTCATAATCTATTTGTTGATCTCATTCTCTTGATTCAGATTTAATCTTAATGGATTGTGGCAAAGGTTTTGAAATATGCTTTCGCTCCTTAGTTGTTGGTCCTTCCTTGATGAATTCCCCTAGGTATTTCCAATATTTTTTAAAACATCCTTATTTATAAGCTGATATGGAAGTCCAAAAAACCTAACCCACACTGGAAGCTTCTTAATAGTTTCTATCTCAACGAAAAAAAATTCATTCCATGGTCTCAAATAAAGTGCATCTCTTCCCCTAAACCATGGGCTGCCAACCATTATTTTATCCCTAATTTTTGAAATGGAAAAGATGATGAGGAAAAACCTTTAGGAAGAAAAGTCATAAAATAATTTGAATTCAATCCCCACTTCCACTTGATCCAATTTTGAATCTCCAAAACCCTTGGCCATGATCTATGGAACTTACATATTAACCTTCTACTTTTAAGAACAATTATATCATTCTCAATCATCTCATCCTTGATACTTACTTTTGGTGTACCATTTGCTACCTGAATCGAACTTACCATGTATTCTCTCTTCCACTTATCTCCAACTTGGGTCTTCATACTTCCAACTAGGGCATTTTAATTTCTAGCTTGGGCATCCTGACTTCCCATTAGGGATTTCAAAAATGACTTTCCTTCCACAATAGCTAATGGGGCTTGCACTCCATCTTGGTTCATACTCCCTTTATGCTTGCACTCACTTTTGCTTCCATATTGCACTCTCTCTAGCCTCACACTTGCTCCAGGTTTGTGCTCCCTCCTGGCTCACAATTGCTCATGTCTCTTATTTTTCTTGGCATTCCTTCGCTTCAACAATTTTTTGGAAATAATGTTCCATGCATTCGTGGTAAGGGTTTGAAGCATTAATGCACTTTGGATGAACATGTCGCTCTTTTTCCATGATTGAATCTCGGCTTACACTCCCTCTTAGTTTGCACTCCTTTTTAGTTCGCACTCTCTCCTACCTTGCACTCTCTCCTGCCTTGCACTCACTCCCAGCTTGCACTCCCTCTTGGCTCACAATTTCCCTTGTCTCTTCTTTTTCTCGATGTTCCTTGGCTTCAATAATTTTTTGGAAACAATGTTCCACACATTCATGGTAAGGGTTTGAAGCATTGATGCACTTCGGATGAACTTGTTTCTCTCATGCCATGACTGAATCTTGGCTCTCACCTCCTCTTGGTTCACACTCCCTCTCTAAAATCATTTGCTCTCGACTTGCACACTCACTCCCAACTCGCACGTGTACTCATTGCTGCACTTACTCCTAGCTTACACTTGCACTCACTTTTGGCTACACTCACTTGCACTCACTTTTGGTTGCACTTACTCACACTTGCTACTACACTTACTCCTAGATCATGCTCCAACTCATTGTTGCACTTACTCCCGGCTCACGCTCACACTCATTGCTACACTTACTCCTGTCTTGTGCTCACACTTGCAGCTACACTGACTCTCGACTCATGCTTGAACCTTAACAATTAGTAAATGACATTAGTTTTATTGATTATATTCCTCAACTTTCAAGTAAGAGACCTTGTATCAAATCTTATAAATCAATACATGTATAATTGTCAAACTATTTATACATGTATAGTTATAAAACTATTGTAAGCCACATATGTAGTCATAATATAATACGGTTATCCTAGGAGGGATATCATAGTGGTAAGTTCTTAGATTTTCATCTAAGATACCCAAGTTCAAACCTCAATACGAGGGGATTGAGACCCCTCATAAAAACTTATGCTTTACCCTAACATTTTTAGTGGATGCAACCAACCCCCTTATGTATAAAAATAATAATATGATAAGGTTGGGGTTTATTTTAATCCCATATAACTAATTGAAAATAAAAAGAACTCTTTCTGTGAATTGGTCATTACAAATCATAGACTCCCATAGGATTAGTGGTTTGTAATCAATAAACAAGGAATTCATGTTAACATTAATTACTCATTATATTATTCAAAATTGATGATTATGAACTAAGATTCAACCTATCATTTATATGCATATTATTTATTGTTTTAGCTTCTCTAATTTTTTTTTTGTGTAATGTTTTTCATTTATGATAACCTTTTGTTTCAATAGCTTTTCTAATTTTCTTCTTTGTGTAATGTTTTCAATTTACAATAACCTTAATATTTATAAATGCATACACGGTGTTTCTTAACCTCTATATACTACACAATAATTAATCTTTTGATGTGATTAGAACATGATTAGTATTTTGTTTTTCAAACTTTTATATGGTTTTATATCAATATAGTAAACCTAACAACAACATATAATACAATATATATCACACTTATGTTTTAAATTTACTAGCCAATTTTGATGTGGTTTCTTTGTTTATAAAGTTTCTAGTCAGAGAGATCATTGATCTAGTTATGAACATCACTGATGATGAAACAATTAACCTAGTTAAGTTGTACAACCTGAGTTGATGTAACTATGAAGACTTTGAAACTCCAAATAGGAGGTCCAAGGTTCAAATCCTTTTGGTGTAGGCTTGTACACCACGTTTCAATGTGCTTTGACAAAAATCCAATCTTGTGATGATGATGCATAAGTACTCAAGGGCATCATCCCATATGGTTGATGGTCTTATGGATAGTAAAAACCACTTTACAACTCTTAGTCACTATTTTTTTATCAAATCTATGAACAAGGTCCCTGTTGGGACACTATAGTGGTATATCTTTGGGATCTCATTCAAGAGACCCAAGTTCAAACCACGGTGGGGTGTGTGTGTGTGTTACCGCCATGGTATTTAGTTCGTATCATGGGGAATCAACTATTGTGGGGCATGTTTAAAAAAAATCCTATGAACAAGTATAAGGTGTGGTAATAGGATCACTTCTTTATCCTATCATAGGTTTTATTTTCATGCAAAAATTTGAGCAAAATGTTAATCTCTTTTACCAACTTTCAAGTGGTGGAAGAGGTATGTTGATAAAGTCAATATTAATTGCCACATGGTCTTAGAAAATCTTAATGTATTTTATTCATATATAAATAATCAATGTAAAAGTAGTAAGTTCATAAGAAAATGGATCATTAAGAAACCTTACATTTTTAGACGTTCTCTTGAAAATAAAAAATGAATGCTTTATAAGCACAAAAAAATATATAGAAGGAGTACATATATGAATTGTATCAATTAGTTTCTTTACATTACCACCATACACATAAAAGGGGGATTTTAAAATCATTGACAACCAAAGTAATCAAAATATTAGGTGAATAACATGTAAATGAAGAATAAAAGTTGTTTAAAATAAGCTTTCCAAAATGATGGATTCAAAAAGAATTAGATTTATAAAGTTAAAAGTACAAAACATGATATAAGAAGAGAGTTAGGATAGCAACTTTGAAAGGATGACTCTCCACTACAACCCTATATTGCTTTTGTTGAGGGATTATCTATAAGACCAAAATGCTTTTGAGAAGGCATAATATTGGGATGATCTTTAGAACATACAAAAGATTCAAAATTACTTATATTGACTAAGCTTGAAAAAATAGTTATACACTTTAAAATGACATATATGATATCAATATTATTTAGGATTCATTACATTATGAAATAGGAAAATCAATATATAGAAGAATTAACCATTTTAAATGTATACAGGCTACAAAACACAATGTATGCATTGAAGCTACTAAGTTCATCAAGAATAGAAAATATTATAAAACAATATAATATATATCTTCACATATATAAGAAGCTATCAAAATTGAAACAATGCCAAGTAACATAAACAAGGACAAGGGATAAAGGATTGCATCTTATTCTCTCTAGGTTACTAATTTTGGGTAAACTAGGGAGTAACTAACAGTAACATATATTCTTTATTTGTTGGTTGTAAATTATTACCTATATGATCATATTGAAATCTACAACTTATAATGAGTAACCCATACAAACAACTCTTATCCATATTTTTTTATCATTGTAGTTCTTGGACATAGGTTTATTTAAAAGACCTCTCCATTTTTTTTAATTGGTTATATGATATGGAAACAAGCCCCTCCTTTAATACATAAATATCACTTTATCTTGATATTTCAAAATATTGTATTATAATAAGTTGCCTTATCATGAGAGTGTCCATCACAATGCAAGGATTTGAACTTTGGTTGTACTCATATAAGTATATCATATTTACCATTATTCTATAATGACTTGGGTAAAAGACCTATATCCCATCAATTATGGGTAATATCAAATTTTTATTTCTTATATGTTTTGTATTTAAGTGGTCATATTTTATAACAATGCACAAGGGATCAAAGTATTTTGCTTTCAAATGGTTTTAACAACATAGTATAATACATGAGATCAACATATAGTAAGTTGTTTTCCTATTATATTTTATGATGCTACACTTAATAAGGAATTTTTGTAGTAGTCAACTTTAGTCATTGACGACTTCAACTTGAGTTACATCTAAAAAGAAATCTATAAAACCATTTAAAAATTGGCTGATTTTGAAGATATGTTTATCTTAGTATTGCAAGGTTTACCTCCATCTTATGGATATTTTGTTGATTATTTGTATTAGATAGTAGAAATCTAAATAATTTAATTTGATAAGGTTACTACTTACTCTTGTAAAATGCTTGGAGATAAAATCAAATGGAAGAATCAACCTTAAAAAATCATAGAGAGTGTATTCAACTTAAAATTTAAAAGAAAAGAAAGTGTACTTCTAGCAATTCATTACCTTATACCTCCAAATGTAGTAATGCATATAATAAATCTAAATTAATTTATTTTTAGTTTAAAAAATTGGTCATTGTAAGAATAATAAAAAAAATGGAGTAATTGGACATCCAAGCAAGGACTAAACTATTAAACACCACTAAAAATGATGATTAATATATGACAAAGGCATTTGCATTTGTTACAACTTGGGGGTAATTCAACTAAATCCATAACCTAGTATTCCAACTTTGGTGCACCCAAACATTATATGTACCACATAGACTAGTATGAAACTTTCATTAATAAAAGTAAGGATGAATCTATTTCACTAGGTGATAGAAGAACTATTTAAATTAAAGGAGATGACAATTTTCATATCATATTAAATAATTGCTATCACTTATACTTTTAAGAATTTTTTATATACCCCTCATATAAATAAGGATATGTTATCAATACTCCAAATAATAAAGAATCCATAATTTTTAATCAATTTTTAGATAATAGATGCATGGAAAAAACATCCATAATAACAAGGTGATTGCAATTGGTGGTAAAAATGAGAGGTTATACAAAAAAAATGATCCCAAATCAAAAAATCCATTTGAATTGTCAACTAACAAAAAATATAACGTACTTTAGTAAATGAGGTGAAAATATATCAATTATAGATAGTGTTTATGTTCAAAGCATAATGCCCATTCGTTGAATTTGTCAAATGCCCCCGGTGCTTGCACCTCACAAAGAGCACATATTCTAGAAGTTCGAGGAGAGTGGAAGGTGACTCCAAGGATGACCTTTGGGGTTTTTGCAAGGCTGAATCATTGTTCTAATGTGATGTTTTACACCTGATTTGCCTAAGCTAGCCTAATCTATCGGGATCAATCAAAGGAAAAGGGAATAGGGATAAAATAGTAAAAGGAAAGGAAATAACTCAAAAATAAATTATATTCTGAAAGAGGTGATGTGCCAAGATCCTCAACCTCCTTTGCATAATAGTGGGATTAATAAACATATGCTTTGTTAATTGACCATGTGCAAGGAGCACGGTTCCACCAAGCATAAAATATAGGGAGTAAGCATACACAAGAGTCGGGATAGAAAATAAGTATTCATATCTTCTTATAAATCATTGTATTCATGATTGAGGAAGATACTTGAAACGTGTCAATAAAACAACTCAAGGCTCAAGACAAATTGTTATATAGAAAAGAGATGAAAGGAAAACTACAGACAAGGTTAGATATTAGGCATGGATACAATAGTCTTTGATCCTTTATAATAGGGAAAGGATAGATATTTATAGATGAGGATGAAGAAATTTCCCCCAAAACTTATGTAGGAAATTCAAAAGTTTAGTTCAAAAATTTGCTCAGACTTCCTAACATTCACTTCGGATGAATAGATATAGAGCCATAAATGTTGCAAGCAGGCTAGTTTCGTCGGACGAAGATTTATTTTGCTATGCCATCAATCATCCATACTATGAATCTCTTATGATTAGACCCTAATATCCTCCTTCATTAATGTCCTCTAGCTTAAAATTGCTTTTGGGACTGTCTCTATACTGCTTCTTAAATATGCCATCTACTGTCTTTGGGTAATATGCGTAGGAGTTAAAGGTGAAAGGATTGGAACTGGGTTAACACTTCGTTCCTATGCACAGTAGCCCTTGGCTCCATTTGGTATTATGGTTTCATTTGGTGGTCTACCTTATTCGTAGCCTAGTTAACCTTTTTTTGTGCGATCTTCCTTGCATGCTAGTAGGAGTTCTAATTTATGTCCTCTTTGTGTGTTTCTCAATTTGACAAATGTATTTTGTCATGGATCTTCCCATTCATATCCATTGGTGCTTCAGTGATTGCTCTTCAACTGATACTATTGGATATTTTGATTTAGTGGGCATGCCCAAGTTGCTTCTTTCTTTCAGTTTTAGACAATTTGCCTCCTTGTCTCTTTTTTTGTTGGATTTTAAAAATGGTCTTCATATAGACCAATAGACTTGGTCAATTCACACCTTACTCTCACCTTAAAGTGTTCCAATAAGATTTTACTTTAGCAGATTGTAAGTATTGAGTTCCTCTTGATGGGAAGACTAGTGTGGGGGGACTTATCCTACTGGTTTTTTACCAAACACCTTGGGTCACCCCTTCTTTCTCTCACATCTATTGGATTTATATCCCTAGAGTTTCTCATTAATATTGTCTCATAAGTGCATCAGGGGAAGTGACTACATGGATAGTCACCACAAACCCAATCATATGTAAAAGATAGTCTAGTTTATAGACTCATCTCTCTAGGTGAAGGATGAATTTACAACTGCTATATGGGTGGAAACCATGCCAAAAGTGGAGTCCTTTTAGATTTTACCAAAAAGGCTTTAGGTCTCTTCCCAATGGCGGGGGTTGGCTTAGATACCACCAAAAAGGCTATGGATCATTATTTGTTTGGTCCAATTGGTCAACGTGGCCTCATGGAATAGGGAGCATGAGATTTACTTTTAGCTTGTGATGAGAGCTTTTCTTGATGGTATTCTTAAAGATCTCCTGGTGCTAGCCACTTGGTAAATTGTAGAAGCCTCAAGTCTTTTCATCTTGAGTAATTTTAACATGGTTAATCTATTGCTACGTATTTTTTAACATTAGGATGTACCTATCAAACATTAAGTAGGAAATCAAATTCAAAGACCATTTAAAACTATTAATGAATAGTTATATAAAATATATACTAAATCTAGTACATGTTTGTTTATGTGGTTCAATAATATATATTTTATGTTTGGAATAGAGTATGTTTTATTTTAATTGATTATTGTTCCAAGAAGATGTGTCCATTTCCTAAAATACAAGTTATAATGCTTGAAATAATTTATAGCATTCAAGACTTCCATAGTGAAACAAACCAATAAGCACATTAAGACCTTGAGATTGAATAGTAAAGGTAAGTTTATCTTGAATTTTCTTCAAAATTTCTATAACCATGAAGATATGTACAAAAAATATATAACTTTATACACTCCACGATGAAATCAAGTGATGAAAAGGAGGAAAACAATAGTTATAAGAATGGTGAGATGAGTAGTGCACATCTAAAATGTAATGTATTTTGACTAAAGAGATATAATAAACATGAATAAATAGTTCTCAACTAAGTCCATGCAAAGCATTATAAAATGTCAATATCAAGGAATTGTGGTTATATATAACACCAATGGTTAGTTATACTCTTGTTTTTATTTTTGTAATGCTTTTACATTGATTCTTAAGAAGAGAAAAAAAAAGTTAGGTGAAAATTAAAATAAATATAATTATTGACTATAGTGATCAATCTAAAGTATATAGGTTATTTGATGTCTCTACTAATAAAATTATCATTAGTAGATATGTTTTTTTTTTCAATTTTATATGGGATCGAAACAGATCCCACCCGTATTGCATCATCACCATATAGTGGTATTACAACAAAGCTTGGATATTATCCACGTATCACTTGACAAGATTTGAACATTAGTCTCCTCCTTAAATGTTGAGGAATCTAACCAGTTGAGCTAATGCTACTTGATATCATTAGTAGATACGTTGTAATACATAAGAAAACATATTTTCTCTTAGATAATGGTAAACATATTGTTAGTCTTGTGTGAATTAGTATTACTAATAATGTTAACATAGAGTCTTGGGGGAACAATGCAATGGTTTGAGCTTTGGCTCTTCTTTGGGAGGTTCAAGGTTCAAACTACGATGTGTGTATGTAGTTGTGTGTTAAATTCCCTAGTGTTAAGCTCAATGCTCCCCCTTATGATAGGTCATGATGGGATGGGGAGGCCCAACCTTGAGCATCGGTTGTAGGGGTTTCTCACACTAACCAAATCTAAAAGAAAGGTCCCAGGGGGATAGCGCAACGGTTTGGGTTTTGGCTCTTCTTTGGGAGGTCCAAGGTTCAAACCAGGATGTGTGTGTGTGGGGCTATATGTTAAATTCCCTATTAATAAGCTCAACTCTCCCCGTTATGAGATGTCATGGTGGGATTGGGATGCCTAGCCCCGAGCATTGGTCATAGGGGTTTCTCACACTAACCAAATCCAAAAAAAAAATTCAAAATAGATTATGTTATTGAAACCAAATAGGAATAAAAGACAAACTTTGGAAGCATCAAGTCCTAAGGAGACTATGATAGAGAATATAGTGGTACTTATATTCCACACATAAGTCAAGATCAGCAACAACAATGACCAAAATGATATTATATTATGTAGAACATTCAAGAGGATGATTTATTAGTTTTTGGACAATGGAAAGGTGTCATGAAGGGAGAGTTTGATTTTATTATGTGAAACAAAACATGAGAATTATTTGATTTACTTTAAGGGAAGAAACCCATTATTTGTA
This sequence comes from Wollemia nobilis, assembly GCA_028583015.1. Classification (NCBI taxonomy): domain Eukaryota; kingdom Viridiplantae; phylum Streptophyta; class Pinopsida; order Araucariales; family Araucariaceae; genus Wollemia; species Wollemia nobilis. The sequence goes on from JAQPPZ010005606.1 coordinate 2,527,382, forward strand.
AAAGTGAAAAAATATCATATGGTTCTTTGAATAAGTTCAAAGCTTATCTTGTTTCTAAAGGCCATGCATAGGAGAAATAGGTAGATTATGAATATATTGTAGAGGGGGAAAACTGCCCTACCGCGTACAATTCCCAAACAAAAGGTTGGATCCGCAAGGAGAGAACCTTTTGTGGGGTGAACCATGGGGGTATGTTGTACTCTACACTCGGTGCTAGGGGGAAGGGTTCACCAGGAATGGTTTAAGGACTCGCTCCAAGTCCTCAGGATATTCAAGAATGTTTGATGTATTCAGTTTTAAGAAAAACACCTAAGTTTGGCCTTTCTAGATCTAAACTAGGAAAGATAAAGGACAATGCAGAAAACATAATATAACAGTTGAAAATAGAATGCAAGCATACAAGAGCTAACCTAATATGATTCTTTATTTTGAATGCTCACTAACCTAGGGTTTATTCTAGAAAACCTTTAAAGCAGAAACATACAAAATAAATGCACAAAAATTATCCCTAGATGCAAACTAAATGCTTTTCACTTTCAGATGCCTAAGAATCAATAATTAGATCAGATCTTCAACCAATAAAATGATTAGAGCACTTATCTAGACTGGTGGTTGATTTAGCTTTTTCTGCCTCTTGTCCAATGATATCAAAAATACCTGTTTCTGCAAGATAACTCATAAAACACTTGAAAATGGGATTAGCATTAGGGGGCTTGCTTAGGCCGCTGTGTAATAGTCCTTGGAGGCGCAGCAGTCAAGCCCCCTAGGTCCTTTTAGATGACCTTTTAAAACAAAAGTGAAAATTGACCTTTGGATGATTAATCATAAAACAAAAATGCAGTAACAGAAAATAGAAAACAGAATGCAACAGTATGATCTAGATGCAAAATGGAATGCAATAGTGAAAATAGAATCTTGAAATTTCCCTCGATGTGCTCTCGAGAAAATTCGTGCCTCGCCTGGAGTGGGCATGATAACGCAGCAGCAAAGTCGTGCCCTGCCTGGATGGGGCGTGATTTCGCTTTTGCAGACTAGTTTTCCCTAATCTAGGCAAGCGAAGTCATGCCTCGCTAATATCGAGTGTGATATCGCTGCAGACTAACGAAAAATAAAAAGTGAATGCAAGAAGATGAAATAAATGTTAGAAATAAAGTAAGCAAACCCTGATGGACGTCGCAGAAGTAGGCAGAGAAAATTGAAGTATCCAAGTGGGCACTCTATCTCTCCGAACCACACCACGAATCCACCAAGTCACACAACAAATCAATCCAATCCATGCAATAGAAGATCAAATATAAAATTTGCACTTTAGGGTTAGCTTGCAGTAGAAGAAAGCAAAGGAAGAAGAGTGAGCTATCATAAAAATTTTGAGCTTAATCAATAATCAAAATTTTGCATTAAGATCGCATATCAAAAACTTGCATATGATTTAAGCAAGAACATCCTTCCTTTTATAGACAAAATCGGAGGGAAAAGGATAGGAAAAATAAACCCAAAGCCGATGCCAAAACATGTTGGGAGGGTTTAAACCTAGGTCTAAACGGGCCAAAAAGAATAAAATTAAATTAAATAAAAAATAAGTTAAAACAATGAAGTCACACCCTGTCCTAACAAGGCACGATATCACTTGCACGAAGTCGCACCTCATGAAAATGGGGCACGATTTCACTAAAATACAAAAGAAAACAAAAGGGAGGCAAAGAGGTCTTTCCTTGCTCTTAGGCAAGGGTTAAGGACCTCTTAGGGGTTACAAGGAAGATTACCCACTAAAAGTGGGTCAATTTTTTATGTCTACATTTTACCCCCTCTTTGATGCATTTATGGCCTAATAAATGCATCAAAGAAAGGATGTAGGCACACACACTAGGAAACAACAAGAAAAAATGGGATGGTTGGTTTAGAAGAAAGGAGTGGTGCAAAAATGGTGTCATTCCAGACACTTTTAATTTTACATACAAATCGAGGCATTAGGGACATTAATGCCTCTATAGGTCGAGGTGCCCCCTCAAGTTTTTATGAAAAAGTAATATTTCATAAAAACTCAAAAGAACTGATACAAAAGAAGAGAGAGAGAAAAAGAGCGACAACCGAGCGAAGAAAAAGGGGTAAAAAGAAAAAAAAAAGGTAAAAAGGGGTAAAACCCTAATTCATTTTTACCACGAAGAGGAGAGAAAATAGAGCTCTAGGAGAGAAAATATGATGGCACTTCCAGTTCACCAAGTGACGACCATGAGGGGTGAGGTCGAGGCACGAGAATGGGTAAGGATCACTTTTAACTCTCCTCATGCATAATTTTATCTCATTTTTCATAATTTAATTAGGGTTTTGAGGGATTTTTGGGGAAAATCACTATAGAAATCGATGAATTTTATGCCATGACCTGGGTGCAACTTTGTGGCCTGACCATGATTTTACCTTGGATGAAGCACCATCAAATCATGCCCAAAAAATTAAGTATGATTTCATGAAGTCATCCCTAAAAATATGTGTCACGATTTCTGAAAGTCTGCACCCAAAAATGGGATGCAACTTTGCAAAAACTAGGGAAAAAAGAAGGAAAACAAAAGAAAGAGAAAAAGAAGAAAAGAAAGAAAACAAGTAAACCCGAAGTGCAATTTTTAAATTGTAATCTCCATATGCTTAATAAATGATGTTGAATTAATTTTAATTCCTTTAATTTTATTATGGAACTAATTAAATTTTATTTTGTGAATGCAACTAGGTATTCTCGAGAGTCGAGAGTGGAGGGTAGGGGCTTTGGAAGAGCTGGATGCTCTGGGATAGGTAGAGAGGGCTAGACTAGAGGTAGTTGGGCTAGACCATGTGGTGAGGATGCCATGGATAGAGATAGATAGGGTGATGTTGACCACCCTAGTAGAGAGGTGGTATCCGAAGACTTCCACTTTTTGGTTATCGATAGGGGAGATGACCATCACACTAGAGGATATGTGGTAGATTTTGAGGATCCCCATCAGGGGAGAGAGGTCTATGGAGCATGAGGGAAGGTGACCACTCTTCAATGGTTTTCTATAGGTTTTACCCACTAGGTGTGAGAGGGCACCATAGTAGTTGATGACCTGGTTGGTCGCTACGGAGTGGACCCTCTGACCATTGTGCTCGTAGGGGTTGTGGCTGGTCTCTTGACATGCCACACTAGAAGATGATACTTGCCATGGGTACTGGTGGGAGTAGTAGTAGACATGCGATATCAGGAGGTTTGATTTGCATGGGGCCCTTATGTGTTGGCTCGCTTATACAGGATATTGTACAACATCATGTATAAGCGATGTACATGACTAGTTTGTATGACTTTGCTCCAGGTGTGGTGTTGGGAGCACATCATGGTGTGGAGACCATTAGCACTACTAGGACCATTTCTAACCTAGAGTGACCAATAGCATACAGATGGTCGAGATCCCTAGAGAGGACCATGAGGGCCTACGTAGGGAACCTACCACTAGCTAGGTGGGTGATCGATGAGCTTCAAGATACGTAACTCATATGGTAACCATGGAGGCTTCACCCTGGTTGGGAGATGATAGGACAGAGCTAGTGAGGGTGAGGAGGATCATATGGCTGAGGTCAAAGAGGGGAGAGCCAAAGGTATTCAGGTTCGACCGAGTCCTATGATAGTTTAGGATCTTACAAGGAATCCTAGACCTAGGGGACTACTAGTACCGGAGGGTGACCCGAGACCTAGTAGGGGTTGGAGGTGAGCCAGACCTCACTAGATGGGCTGAGGAGGACATAGATGATCCTCCTTACATCAACCCAAGGGTAGGTGATGCAGGGGTGGCCATCGGGTACAAGTGATGGTATAGAGGAGTCATGCCCTAGAGGATATCCCCACCCATACTAGTATAGAGGTACCAGGTGATGGACCTAGGCATGCAACGGGTATTCCGAGAGGTAGCTCATAGGGCCATAGAGAGGGCACAATAGGCTCCTACTATGCCGAGATAGAGGCTGACATAGGTCCAGATCCAGGTGGTAGAGGAGACCATCCTAGTAGTAGGGATCAAAGAGGGAGGAGCGAGAGATGCCCCACACAGATAGAGGGGCCACAGGTCAGAGACCCTAGGGAGGCATCCACATCAATAATGATAGGAGGCCAGAGCCAGGGGATAGAGGATCTACAGGTACAACTAGCTTCTCTTCAGACATAGATGGTCCAACTATAGGCTGAGAGGGACAACACTGGTAGAGGCTACCCAACTTCAGGGAGAGGTGGCCCGACTGGATGGAGAGTGCCAGTGGGCTAGGGCTGAGGGGATGGCTATCATTGGGAGCAGCTAGGTAGGGGACGTGGTGCAGCTCCTTCAAGTGGAGCTACAATGGATAGGTGATAGGTTGGAGGTAGCTATTCGGAGGGCCACATTTTTTGAGGTAGCTTACTACGCAGCTGTCCCTCTAGAGTGGAGGATGGAGCCTCCTCCATCCCTTCGATCAGTGAGTAGATCATGATCCCGATCATGGGTACTGATGACATCTCAGCAATTAGTGTCATAGTCGAGGTTGCCTCCACCTCAAGGAGGGCCAGAGGGAGCTAGCTCTCAGAGCTAGGAGAGGATAGGCTAGGGATCGAGATGACACACCAATTTTTTATTATGGTGTGCATCCCTAGGTTGAGTGTACCAAGTCTAGATTGTGGTACACCAACCTCACATGATGTACTCTTTTTCCTACGAGTAATACATAGCTACAGATATTATTGTGATTTTATGTGTTCTATGTGTAATGATTTAATGCATATGTTTTATATGTTTTGCTTGTTTATTTTAAGTGTTTTTATGTATGCAAACTATCCTAATGCAAACTACATGAGGATGAATGAATGCAAAAGGGAAGAACAAGAAGAAGGAGGAAGAAGGAACGAAATCAGACAAGAGAAAACAAGAGAAAGAAAGAAGAGAAGAAGAAGAAGAAGAAGAGAAGAAGAAGAGAAGAAGAAGAGAAGAAGAAAGAAGAAAGAGAAGAAGAAGAGAAAATAGGGGGTCCAAAGGTCAACCATCAAAAAAGGAGAAGAACGAATGATCCATAGTATAAGACTAGCGTAGGTTGCAAGGAACCAGTGTAGCCAGACACTATAGATCATATTAACGAGATAGCTAGACCCATTATGGGTATAGCACTTGCATTAATGTGAAAAATGTGTGTGGAGTGTTGACCCACTATGGGTGGTTGCTCCCTTATTGACTATTGTGAGGTGATTACCCACTAGGATGTATGTCGAGGTCTACTAAAAATGACCAAGGAGCTTATCCTATAATGGGGTGTTGAGCCTACTGAGTCAAAAGAGAGTATGACCCGATAGAAGATCATAAATAGTGCAATACCCACTAGGATGTATAAATATCCCATGTGGGGTGTAATATATATAAGAATAGTATGCAAGTGCTATCCCAGATTGGGACTTTGAGAAAGACTTTGTGCAACAAGAGTTTTCAGCATAATGAAGGAATCGAGAAAAGGAGAAGAAGTGATCATAAGAAGAAAATAAGAAGGAAGGAAAGAATCCCTAGGGGGATCTTGCTAGGCATCAGAGTCCTAGTGAGAAGTGCAATGCATGTGAGCTATGACCTAACTAGGTATCATCACATGCCATTGTCGCAAGATCCCCAAAATCTATATGAGCAAGCAATCATGAACAATCAATCATGCATTTATGATAGGCAAACATGCAAGGTGTTAAGTTAGATGTCAAGAAATCATGCAAGGATGACAAGCAATAATGCAATATGAGCAAGTAGGTGAATGCAATGGAAAATGAAGATGCAACTATATGAAGATTTTTTTTTTTTTTATTTTTTTTTTTTTTTTATGGAGAGTTAAAATCAATGCAAAGTCTAAATGCACCATACATCTTATCAAAATAAATAGGTGTGCCATGAGGTGTTGGATCGAATACATCCTCAAAATCATGGAGAAGCTCTTTTAAGGCTCTTCATTCAACATCCATGGCACGATAATCACAACATTTCCTAATAGCACCATTCTTTTTAGCATAAAAGACATCATACAAAGATTCATCATTTTCTTGAACAGAAACAATGTTATTTTTAGAATGAATAGAATCAACCATATTACAAGACATTATCTTTGGAGGAAAAGAAAAATTAACACTTTTATTATCATCTATTGACAACTTTTGATATTCCATATATTCTACATAAGTCATAAGATGGTCATCATCCTCAAAAGGTAGAGGTTGATTCTTATTAGGTATAAAACCTATACCACATCTCCCAAGCCAAATCTCAACATCCAAGGGTTCTTGAATACCCTTATGTTGTGGTACCAATACTTTACCTACATATCCCATACCAGATAGGATCTGCTTAGGAAGGGGATAATCATTAGTGAGATAGCATTGAGCAAAAGAGCGCTCATTGAGAGATGGGTTGCTACCATGGAGCTTCTCTTCGGAAGCCATACCTCCGAAGATGAAAGCACACGTGCCAATGTGTATAACATCACCCTTCTTATGAGGTAAGCCCATAGTTCGGGGTGAAGGTGGTAGCTTGGCTAGATCCAGAAGAGGCTCTTGAAGAAACTGATTATCATGATCCAAGGAGAAAGAATGGGTTTTATGTTCCTCACTCACTTTTAAACTTTGAAGATGCTCAAAAATTTGAGATGAGGAACATGGAGAAATTGTTGAAGAAATAGAAGGACAAGAATAAGAATCTATTTGAGCTAACTCTATATTTGAACAGAATTCAAATGGTCGAGGGTCACTCGGAATGGTGATAACTTGATTCTTGAATTCAAACTTGAGACATTGATGAAAAGTAGAAGGGACAACCTTCATAGCATGGATCCAAGGTCACCCAAGAAGAAGATTAAAATATGCAGGACAATGTACCACATAAAACAAAGTATCCAATATTCTCGGCCCTACTTTTAAGGGAAGAGATATGACACCATAAGCCTCTTGGGACTCATTGTTGAAAGCTTTAATGATGATATCAGTTTTTGTTAAATCTTCCTCTTTTAATCCAAATTTTTGAAAGAATTGATATGTACACAAATTGAGGGATGAACCATTATCAATCAAAACTCGCTTGATAAGGGTATCCCCAATAAGTGTGGTGATGTAAAGTGAAGAATCTCCATGTAAGTTTGAGGAAGGTTTATCATCATCTGAGAATGAGACATGATGTATCCCAAAAGAACCTACGGTGTCAACTATGGCATCAAGAGGGATATCTGGGAAATAGATTATTGTTGTAAAAATTTTATTAAAGCATTTATGTGATCGGGAGAAGTCTACAAAATTTCTAACACTAATATCTTTGTTGGAGTACTAGCTAACTACTTCTGAAGATCAAATGAAACCTGTGACTATGGTCTCAACACTATAGGTGGAATCCTTGTAGCTGAATCTCTTCTCTGATTCTCCTTTAAAACTGAACTAGGTTGAGATACTGAACTCTATCCTTGTTGATGTTGCTGATTCTGAGCCTGTTTCCTTGTAGTTACCCCAACCATACCAACCACATTACTATGGCATAGGGAATCATCTTGATGAGCCACCTGATTGGTTGTTTGTTGCTCATGCTTTGGTAGGGGATCCTTAAATATCCCCATGTCTTGATTCATTGTTGGAACTTGTTGAGTAGGAGTTTGATTACTTGTTGATTGGAGATTTCCTAAATCAATGCATCCTGCATCAATCAAATCTTGAACCACATGCTTCAACTTCTTACAAGTGTTCATCCAATGTCCTTCTACCCTATGGTAAGTGCAATATTGATTTACCTTATACCAATGAGTTGTAGTATCTGGTTGTCTTACTAGAGGTAATTCTATTGCCTTAGCATCCAATAGTTGTTTTAAAACTGCTTCCATAGGCATATTAAGTCTTGTGAAATTCCTTTGAGGAGGCTTCTGAAGTACAATATTTTGTAGGTTGTTATTGACATTGTTAACAGGCCTACTATCACTATTGCCTCCTATATGCTTATTCTTAGGTTGAGACTTAATTGGCTTATCTTCTTTAACCTTAAGTTGACCTCTTCTAATGAGAGCTTGTTCCACTTTTCTTGCTAACTCAATTGCTTGATCTAAAGATGTGACAGTAGTAGTTTCTAGAGCATAAGATAATTGTTCTTGTAAATTACCAATAAATATATCAAGCATATATTTTTGAGACACAGGTTGTCTTAATCGGCCAACTAAACTTCTCCAACGAGCTAAAAATTCTGAAAAGATTTCTTCTTTACTTTATTTTAAATCATATAAATCTCTCATAGTCACTTCCTTTTCAATGTAAGCACTAAACTGATGAACAAACATCTCTGCAGTCTTCTCAAAACTCTTCAAAGAATAGTTGGGCAATCGATAATACCACTCTAATGCCACTCCAACAAGACTCTTTGGAAATGTTTTCAATAAGAGCATATCATCATAAATAAGATCATGATAAGCTATTCTAAATCCTCTTAAATTCTCTATTGGATCTTCAATCCCTTTATAGATTGGCAATACTGGCATAGAAAAATGCTTAGGATAAGGTCTAGCAACAACAATAGGATCCAATGGTTGACTACACATTTCCTTATAACTGTATGTAAACCCTGAAGGTTGAATCATATCCATCCTTGAAACCAACTGATTCACAACACTTGCCAAATTTTGCATCTCTGAATTACTATGTATGTTTCCCAGACTTCCCAAAGGAGGAAAGTATGCATGTTGAAATCCTGATGTTTGATTCAAGTTTTGGATACTTTGGTTGTATGTAGCACTTTGTGGATAACTAAAATTTGGTGGAACAGAAGCAATGGTGTTGATATTAGAGGATGAAGGAGGAAATTGAGAATAATTTTTTGGGCCATTACTAGTTAGAGAGACTTGCAGATTCCCTCCAACATTGGTGGTATTAGTAGTGGCACAAGTCACTTGGTTCTTAAAATTATTTTGATGCAAGGATTGAGATGTAGGAATGCCATGATGAAGCAAAGGAGACCTATTGGGAGGGGAAGGAGTAGCATCCTCTTTTTCAAGATGAGCTTCTCATTCTACATATTCCAATAGTTTTTCCTTATGAGCTTTCATGAATTCCCAAATGTGATCAAATGATGAAAAGACATAACTACCATTAGGTCCAGAAAAAGGATCAGGATTAGTTTCAGTTTCCATGTCTACCTCTTCTTGCTCTTCTGGATCTACATTAGGGTCTTCCCTATCAATCTGATCATCTTCCAAAGGAACATAATCAGACTCTAGTTGTTTCCTCTGACTTCTAAGGAAAGGAGCCATTAGAAGTAGTGAAAAACAAATAGGGGAAAACACTAACAAACAAATTTTAATTACTTAAATATTTTTCAAATAGAATTAATGATCTTGCTTAGTGTTTGAAAGAAAAGGAGGTGTTCACGTCGAGTTCACCAAATATGTAGAGGGGGAAAACTACCCTACCATGTACAATTCCCAAACAAAAGGTTGGATCCGCAAGGAGAGAACCTTTTGTGGGGTGAACCATGGGGGTATGTTGTACTCTACACTCGATGCTAGGGGGAAGGGTTCACCAGGAATGGTTTAAGGACTCGCTCCAAGTCCTCAGGATATTCAAGAATGTTTGATGTATTCAGTTTTAAGAAAAACACCTAAGTTTAGTCTTTCTAGTTCTAAACTAGGAAAGATAAAGGACAATGCAGAATATAATAGTAGAAAATAGAATGCAAGCATACAAGAGCTAACCTAATATGATTCTTTATTTTGAATGCTCACTAACCTAGGGTTTATTCCAGAAAACCTTTAAAGCAGAAAACATACAAAATAAATGCACAAAAATTATCCCTAGATGCAAACTAAATGCTTTTCACTTTCAGATGCCTAAGAATCAATAATTAGATCAGATCTTCAACCAATAAAATGATTAGAGCACTTATCTAGACCGGTGGTTGATTTAGCTCTTTCTGCCTCTTGTCCAATGATATCAAAAATACCTATTTCTGCAAGATAACTCATAAAACACTTGAAAATGGGATTAGCATTAGGGGGCCTGCTTAGGCCATTGTGTAATAGTCCTTGGAGGTGCAATAGTCAAGCCCCCTAGGTCCTTTTAGATGACCTTTTAAAACAAAAGTGAAAATTGACCTTTGGATGATTAATCATAAAATAAAAATGCAGTAACAGAAAATAGAAAATAGAATGCAGCAGTATGATCTAGATGCAAAATGGAATGCAACAGTGAAAATAGAATCTTGAAATTGCCCCCGGTGTGCTCTCGGGAAAAGTCGTGCCTCGCCTAGAGCGGGCATGATAACGTAGCAACAAAGTCGCGCCCTGCCTGGACGGGGCGTGATTTCGCTTCTGCAGATTGGTTTGCCCTAATCTGGGCAAGCGAAGTCGCGCCTCGCTAATGCCGGGTGCGATATCACTGCAGACTAATGAAAAATAAAAAGCGAATGTAGGAAGCAAAATAAATGCCAAAAACAAAGTAAGAAAACCCTGATGGACGTCGCAGAAGTAGGCAGAGAAAATTGAAGTATCCAAGCGGGCACTCTATCTCTCCGAACCACACCATGAATCCACCAAGTCACACAACAATCCAATCCAATCCATGCAATAGAAGATCAAATCCAAAATTCGCACTTCGGGGTTAGCTTGTAGTAGAAGAAAGCAAAGGAAGAAGAGCGAGCTATCATAAAAATTTTGAGCTTAATCAATAATCAAAATTTTGCATTAAGATCGCACATCAAAAACTTGCATATGATTAAGCAAGAACATCCTTCCTTTTATAGATGAAATCGGAGGAAAAAATGCAGGCAAAATAAACCCAAAGCCGATGCCAAAACACGTTGGGAGGGTTTAAACCTAGGTCTAAGTGGGCCAAAAAGAATAAAATAAAAATTAAATTAAAAAATAAGTTAAAACAGCGAAGTCACGCCCCGTCCTAACGGGGCGATATCGCTTGCATGAAGTCGCGCCTCATGAAAACGGGGCGCGATTTCGCTAAAAGACAAAAGAAAACAAAAAGGAGGGGCAAAGAGGTCTTCCCTTGCTCTTGGCAGGGGTTGAGGACCTCTTAGGGGTTACAAGGAAGATTGCCCACTAAAAGTGGGTCAATTTTCCGTGTCTACATATACCTTTTTTCCAATTGTAAATATGGTGATATTGTAGTTTGAAATATTCATTGCAATATAATTTGATTAGAAGGTATAGTAAATAGATGTTAAGTGTTCCCTCTTGAATGAAAACTTGGAAGAAGAAATCTACAGTGTTCAATATTAATCAAGTCTTTGTATGGACTTAGGTACTCCTTAATCCTAGTATATGAAGGTTGATCAACATAACAAAGATTATAGATTTAGAAGAATTTTTTTTTATCCTAAAATTCATGTCAAAAATAATGATGATGACATAAGTCCTCATTGTATATATTGATGATATTGCATCATTAGTAGCAAGAATTTGATTTAAAAAGTAAAATATAATTTTTATTTAGTTTTTGACATAACAAGTATAGGCCTCCTACACTATTGCCTAGGTGTAGAAATTTTTCAAATTGATTTATAATTTTTGTATTGTAAAGCAAATATGCCAAAATACATTTGCAAAAATGATGATTTTTATGCAATATCTATACCTATGGAAGCTAGACTAAAATTGTCGCCTTGTAGTAATCCATGCCTAGTCAATGAATCAATATATCATCAATTGGTGGGAAGTTTGATTTATCTTATGACTACTAGAATATATCTTTGTTTCATAGTATGTTTTAATTATTAATTTATTCAAAACCATACACAAAATATTGACAATATGTAAAATCATTTATTTGATATGTAAAAGAAATCTTTAACTTTGGAATTATGCATTGAACATATACTAATTTTAAATAGTCTAGTTACTTCGATTCAAATTGCACTATACATATTGATAATCATAAATATACTATAGGTTGTTTTTGCTCTTGGATTAGTATTGATTTCTTAATAGAGCAAACTCAACATGAAATCACTTTATCATATATTAAAGTGGAATATAACATAATAACTAGTATAGGTTGCATGAAAATTTGCTTGAGGAGGGTATTAATGATATTCATATAGAATAAATAGCACAAAATCCACTTCATTATGGTAAATAGAATGTTCTCAACTTGGTTAAGAATCAAGTCTATCATGCTAGAATATAATAGATAGAGGTTTGTTATCACTATATTTGATCATTAGTAGAAAATAAAGACATGTCTTCTTTATTATCCTATGCATAAGTAATTTTGCTTGTATAGTGACTAAATCACTTGGAAGATATAAATATGCAAAATTTAAGTATAAAATTAGGTTTGTATTTGGTTTAGTCATTAAGGGGGTATTAGAGTACACTTTTTAATTGTATCAAAAGTGAGTTACACTAGTGTACTATTACCTTGTTTAAAGCATGTGTTGTCTTTTATACAAAAAGAGTTTGTTGGACTCATGGCTATCAAATTAATCTTATTTTTAGTTTGTAAATTTGGTATAAACCTTTTGAATATGAATTGATTTGATGTGGCCTATGTTTAATATTTATAATCAATTCACCTTATCTAAGGCCATAAGAAATTTTGAAGAAACCTTTAGAAATACAATTCATAGTAAATAAGGATTTGGGGGTCTTATAGTATGGGCTCATTTAATCATTCCATAAACTATCAAATACAAACATGATTAAAACCTTTTGAAATAGTTATAGTTTATTCTCTTATGTGCTTCATTTATATCAAATTTTAAAATCATGGCTAGTTTGTTTATTGATCTTAGGAAATGTATGGCTTATAAAGTATTAACGATTCTATAAAAAGTTTGTTTTCCCCAACTAAGTACTTATTTCTCAAAATAATGAATCCTAACACTTTAAAATTTTTTGTAATGAACTTAGTATAATCTACCTTGTTGAATTGAGAAATTATCCAACTTCTTATGTGCCCTTAAGTATAGTTTGAACATAATTGGATAGAAGGGTTAAAGCCTCTCCCAAACTTTAGATTTAGGATGGCTCCCTAAATTCTAACTAATCTAATGTAATTGCATGAAATTAAATATGAGAAAATAAAGTACACAAATTAAAGTACATGGAAGTAAATTTATAACCTTAGGGTGTGATAGTTTAGAAGAAAAATACAACCGAAACCATAACAAAGAGACTATTTTATCAATCAACACATGAGAAAATCAAATAACAACAATGCATTATTAGTATTATGAGCTAAAATTGTTAGAGGAATGAAAATATAGGCAAAATGGCAGTGCTACAATCATCGCACATTTTTCAATCCAAAAGGATAGTGCCACTTATAGAAAGCAAAAGACTTAACAATTTCTCATCAATCTCATGAAAATAAATGACAATGTGGGTTTCATAAAGTACAAAACTAAATTTCTCAAGGTCAAATAACATTTAAAATAGATCCCATAGCTCCTATTTATAAGAAAACTTTACCCCTGAGTTACCTTGGGTGAGAAACTCTTACTCTTAGTAAAAGTAAAGATTTGAGAGCATCACTACAAAATGATGCACCTCAAAATGTTACATGCTTATAATTATACCCCTAAAAGGCTTAGAACGAAGAGATTATATCTAATCTTATTCCAGAATAATAATGCAAAAATTAAATAACTTAGAAGAAATGTTGCAAAACTTTATTATCATTAACATAAACCATTCACCAATATGCAAAAATATCAAATCATTCATACATAATACATTATCCACAATAACAATCCACAAATGAGAGAGAGATAGTTAATACCCTTAAGGTAGGGAAGCACCAATAATAATACTTAAGGAAGGAATAACTCCACAAGATCTCCCAAGATGAGAGGCCACTTCGTGGGCACGACGATTACATAAGATTCTTCTTCAATGATATGAATCATTACAATGACAATATCTCTTCTTTATATATCCATATTCTTATTCTACTTTGGAGAGCCTAATACTAATATAATATAATATTATAATACAATCAACCTTGGGTTATGTGTGGCCCATGCCAACCCTTACAAAATATAAAAATATATCCTCAAATATCTATTCCTATGTATCCTACCATGCCACGCTTATTACAAATGTTTCGTCCTCGAAACATACGAAGAAACATGATAATATGATTTGCTAAGCAATTTTAGCAACTAGTACCAATCTCGATCATCCATCCATCCAAGTGAAACATGTTGATGTTGGTATGCCATTTTGTTACTTGAGTATCCAAATATGCTTCATTGGCTCCATGCTTTTGCTGTTGTATTTTGATAACTTGAATGATGGGTCCACTTTTTCCTTGATGTTGATGATCCACTCTGAAAACCAAGATCCCTATGCTTTCTCTGCCAAACACTACCATAGTGGGTGCCCTTCTGATTCCATGTAGAACCATAATATTGTTGGCTTGAACCATACCTCCAAGATTGTTGATGCTCATGGTGGTGTGGATGGCGATATGGTGCAACCTTAACTTGATGTTCTACCTTCTTTGACTTCTCAACATTTGGCTTCATTATTTTAGATTCTTCTATACATTGTTATTTCATGTTCTCTTTGTTTGGTGTGTCCTTGTGCTCTTCTATCAAAGCTTCATTAGAATTTGTCACTGTTATTTCCATGGACTTCATTGCTGCTACTTCTTCCATGGACTTTATTGCTGCTACTGCCTTCTTGGATTATATTTTAGGTTCTTCAATTTGTTTCTCTACAAATACTTCTTGATTTTCCTTGCATCCTTGCTCCTTAAGCTGAGAAATATCCTACAATGCTATCTTATTTTTCCTATACCATAACTTCATAAACTTCTTTTGCACATTAATTTTAATAGTACCAAAAGAATCTAACCAATATAACCAAGAAAAATATCCTCCTCATCCATCTCAATAGCATAGAAATCTGAATGTAAAACATATTTATCCATGGTGATCTTCAAATCTTCAAAAATCTGAACATGCTCACCCTCTAGTTGTATGTCCTTAATTTTTGTTGCTTGAACTTGCAACTTCTTAGCCAAAGCAATATTAATAAAATTATATCTACTTCCAAGATTAGTGGAAATAATAACCTGTTCCTTTTGAATGCTTCCATGAACCTGCAAAATAGAACTTTTAGTTGAATTTAAACCTTTTTTATTATGCTCTTGCTTTTGTAAATCCAACGATGTGACTTCATTCTTCTCATTATCTTCCTTAAAATTTTCCTCTTTCTCCTTCTTGAGTAATTTTATTTCTTTTTCATAATATTTATTTTATTTCTTGGAAAATTTCTCTTCTTCTTTTATTTCATTCCGCTCATTTTGAATTCCCTATAGTTTCTTTTCAAGGTCTTTGATGACATCCCACATGCTATCTATCTTTTTATCCCTTCCTTCAAGTTTCCTCTTACAAATATCTAACTTTATTTGGAATTGAATAGGTACCCATGTGCTCAAGAATCTTGGTTCAATGTCATCCCAGTAATGCAAGAATTTATCACGTTTTAACCTTTCTATCCATTGTAAAGCTTTCCCAGTAAACAAAGTATGATAGCCATATTTTAACGTGCATTCATGAACTTGAGATTTTACTATTTTCAACCACTCTCTCACATCAATATCATTTTCTCCATGAAACTTTTCCACTGACATAGTGTCAATATCATTTTCTCCATTAAACCTTTCCAATGACATAGTTGATGCCCTAATGCAACTAGGGTTTTTTGATAATTTATATCATGCCCTAATGCAAACTAGGGTTTTATGGAAATAAATATCTTCCCACTAAGTTGAAGCTAAAAATCCACATAGAAAACTAGATCTACAATTTTTTCTTCCAAACAAAATAAAGTGCAACTGATTTGCTTACCCGAACTAAACAAATTTCATCTTCAAGAAATTCACGATTTGAAAATTCGTCACTACCCTTGTTCTAGACGACTAACTTCAGAAGGTCATATCTCCATCAATACTACTCATATTCCTTCATATGGCCACTCATTTTAAAGCTCTTCAAATTCTGCACAAACTGGTCCAAAAATACTTGAATCGGATAAACTTTCATAGATATATGGCTTCTGAAAGATGAGACGTTTTTCCAGAAAAAATCTACAAAAATTCGTCACTATCCTTGTTTTGTATGACTAACTTCAAAAGTTTGTATCTCCCTCAATACTGCTTGGATTCCTTCATATGACCACTCATTTTAAATCTCTTCAAATTCTGCACAATATAATCCAAGAATCGCCTGAATCGGATAAAATTGCGCAAAGATATGGCTCTTGAAAGATGAGACATTTTTCCAAAAAAAATTACCCTAATTTTGCAATTTCACACAAAAATCCCCACTTTGCCAAAATCGTTGCTCTAATACCACTTGTTGCATAACTTTATTATTATTAACATAAACCATTCACCAATATGCAAAAATATTAAATCATTCATCCACAATACATTATCCACAATAACAATCCACAAATGAGAGAGAGATAGATAATACCCTTAAGGTAGGGAAACACCAATAATAATACTTAAGGAAGGAATAACTCCACAAGATCTCCCAAGATGAGAGGCCACTTTGTGGGTATGATGATTACATAAGATTCTTCTTCAATGATATGAATCATTACAATGACAAATATCTCTTCTTTATATATCCATATTCTTATTCTACTTTGGAGAACCTACTACTAATATAATATGATATTATAATATAATATAATATAATATTATAATACAATCAACCTTGGGTTATGTGTGGCCCATGCCAACCCTTATAAAATATAATAATATATCCCCAAATATCTATTCCTAGGTACCCTACCAATAAATAACAACTCACAAAATACATGCACATAGAACACAAGAGATTTACCCTGGTTCACCCAATATGGGCTAATCCAGCAAACAAGAGCCACACCTCCTTTTATATTATTATTCACTCCTTGCCCGTAATGGGACATTACAATCAATATAAAGGAAACTCTTACAACCCTAAACCACAATGTGGTATTAGAATACCGTGGGCACAATACCATGGGCTAAAACCACCCACACCCACCAACCACGAGAATCCCAAAAACCGCTCCGCAAATCACTCCAAAAAAGGGGAAAATTTTTGGGGGGCTCCTCCCCTCGAACCCCCTCGAGAGGTCTTCACTCTCCCGTCCCCCCACTAGGGGTCTCGAGGTGCTCACCGACGAGCAAGACCACCAAAATGCGGGTCTGCTGTACAATACTTCCTCTGCAAAGGATGAGACACATCCAACATTCTCCCACTTGTTGAATACTTTGCATAAAGGTTGTAATCAATGTTAGTTCCACCACTTGGTCTTGCCAGACCCATTTCAACTATACAAAACATGAACTTTTCTGTGCTAACTGCCTTGGTTAAAGCATCTACAACATTTTCCTTGGTATCCACTTTTTCCAGCAACACTTTCTTCTGTTCAATCATGTCCCTACTGAAGTGGTACTTTGTATCAATGTGCTTCATTCTTGAATGGTAAGCAGGGTTCTTTTCCAGAAATATAGCACTCTGGCTATCACAATTTATCTTCACAACTCCTTGAAAGAACCCAATATCAGCACATAGTCTTTGTAGCCATACTGCTTCCTTACTTGCATCAGTGGCTGCCATGTACTCAACTTCAGTGGTTGAAAGAGCAACAATAATTTACCTTTTGCTCATCCAACTAATAGCCCCTCCAAACAAGTTGAATACATATGCACTAGTAGATCTTCTATTGTCAAGATCTCCAACCCAATCTGCATCAACAAAACCTTCTATATCCAAGGATTTATTTTCTTTACCTGTACCTTCAAAATAGATTGAAAAATTAGATGTACCATGCAAATATCTGAAAACCCTTTTTATAGTAGTCCAATGCTCTTTACCAGGTTTAGACATATATCTGCTCAAAACTCCCACTGCATGGGCAATATCTAGTCTAGTACACACCATGGCATACATCAAACTCCCTACAACATTAGCATAAGGAACATGGGACATTTCTTCTACCTCTTCTTCTATTTTTGGACATTGTTCAGCAGATAATTTTTCACCCAAAGGAATAGGTACCTTCACTGGTTTGCAATCCTGCATACTGAATCTCTTCAAAACTGTCTCAACATACTTTTTTTGATTCAACCACAACTTTCTGTTTGAACGATCTCTATTTATTTGCATACCCAAAATAAAATTTGCAGGGCCAAGATCTTTCATGTCAAACTGTGATGCTAACTGAGACTTCACTTCCCTGATCATTTCCTTACTATTTCCAATTAGTAACATATCATCAACATACAAAACAATAATGACAAGTACATTACCAATTTTCTTTGAGTATACACAATGATCAACATTGCTACGAACAAAATCAAGTCCTAAGACATAAGTATCAAATTTTTGATACCACATTCTAGGTGACTGTTTCAGTCCGTATAGATATTTCTTTAACTTACATACAAAATCCTCCTTTCCTTCAACAATGAATCCTTCAGGCTATCTCATATAGATTTCTTCCTCCAAATCCCCATGAAGGAATGCAGTTTTTACATCCATTTGCTCTATTTCAAGATCAAATGCAGTAACCATAGATAAAATAAATCTTATTGAGGTTAGCTTTGCAACAGGAGAAAATACTTCACCATAATCAATTCCCTCTACCTGAGAATAGCCTTTAGCAACCAAGCGAGCTTTATATTTCTCCACTTTTCCTTCAGCATTCTGCTTCTTCTTGAAGATCCATTTGCAACCTATTGCTTTTCTCCCACCAGGTAATTTTACTAGATCCCATATCTTGTTCTTTTTTAGGGCCATCATTTCCTCATTCATGGCTTCTTCCCAAAGGTTTACCTCTTCAGAATTAACAGCTTCTCTAACTATTCTAGGATCTTCATCAGTAATAGATAAAACAAAGGAAGAAGGAAAAGCAGATGGACTATACCTATCAGGTTGCCTTCTTTCTCATGTTGATCTCCTTACCACAGGTGTATGAACCTCTGGTTCATCCTCTTCTTCTTCTTTTGAGTAGGATTCTTCTTCCATGAGATCAAATTGCACCTTTTCAGGTTCTTCTTCTGTTACTTCCTTCCTGTGATCACTTTTCATTTCTCTAAACACCACATCTCTACTATAAACTATACTTTTAGTTTTTGGATTCCAAAGTTTATATCCTTTAACACCATATTTATAACCAATAAAGATACATTTAACAACCTTATTATCAAGCTTACTTCTTTTCTCCTTTGGAATATGCATGTATGCATCACAACCAAAAACTCTAAGATGTGACAGAGAGGGTTTCTTACCAAACCATGCTTCAAATGGAGTTTGATCCGGCAATGTTGATGTAGGAGATCGATTTCACAAGTAACATGTCGCATTCACTACCTCTACCCAGAATTCCTGTGCCAGACCTGCACCACTGAGCATACTTCTAGCCTTTTCCATTAGTGATCTATTCAATCTCTCAGCAACTCCATTCTGTTGGGGTGTATATGGAGTAGTCTTCTATCTTGCAATACCACATTGCTTACAAAAATCCTCAAATTTATTTGAACAATACTCTCCTCCATTATCAGACCTCAACACCTTAATCTTTTTCTCAGTTTGATTTTCAACAAGTGCTTTAAATTCTCTAAACTTATCAAACACTTCATATTTACTTTTAAGAAAATAAATCCATGCATATCTTGAAAAATCATCAATGAAAGAAGCATAGTACCATGATTTTCCAAGAGATGGAATAGGAACAGGACCAAAGATATCACTGTGAATCAGATCTAATACCCCTTTTGATCTTGCAGCACCAGATGGGAAACTCACATGATTCTGCTTGCCATAAATACAATGTTCACAAAAATCAAAACACATTGAGCAATTAGGGATACCTTGAACCATACCTTTCGTGTACAGGGTACGCAATCCCTTTTCTCCAATATATCCCATTCTTTGATGCCAGAGTGTTGAACTTTTATCTGATTCAGCCTCAGGAATAGTTGAGCTATTGCACTCATTTGTCATAGTGCTTCCCAATAGCTTATACAAGGTTCCAATCCGAACTCCTCTTGCTAACACCATAGATCCATGAACCATTTTGCATGAATCCTTACTAAAACTGATGTTTACTACTGCATCAACCATTTTGCTTACAAAAATTAAATTTCTAGCAAGGCCAAGAATATGCATCACACCTGGGAGGGTTTTAACCCTACCATCCTACAACAATATTTTCACCCTTCCATGACCAATGATTCTAAGTGGTGAATCATCTCCCAACAGTACCTCCCCTCCATCATATCTTTCATATTCACTGAACCACCCCCTATGAGGAGTCATATGAAAAGAGGCACCAATATCGATCAACCAATCATTTCTATCTGAACGTGTGGAGCAAGATGCCAGATATACATCCCCTCCTTCATCAGTGGATTTATTTATCTCTGTGGAAGTGGATTCATCAGATCTCTTTCCAGAATCAACATTCTTTGATCTACAATCCTTCTTCATGTGTCCAGGCTTACCACATTTCCAACATTTTCTCTCAAACTTTCCTCGAGACTTGGATCTACCTCTAGACTTAGATCTATCACCAAATCTCATTTTATATTTTTCCTTGGCACGCCCTCTCACTATTAGGGCATCCTTTGATGTGCCCTCCATGGATTTTCTCCTCATATCCTCTGATAATAGAGATGCCACAACATCTTCAAACTTCAATGTGGATGAAGTTGTACTACCAATTGCTACAACCAGGTTATCCCACGAATCTGGTAAAGAGCATAACAAAGTAATACATTTATCTTCCTCACTCAACTTAATTTCAATAGATGTAAGTTGACTTACCACCGTATTGAATGCATTAAGATGATCTGCTACTGAATCCCCTTCATTCATCCTGAGATTATACAGTTTCTTTCAGAGGAATAATTTGTTCACCAGGGACTTAGATTGATACAGAGCCCCTAACTTCTCCCAGAGATCCTTTGCAGTAGCTTCTCCAGAAACATTGATTAGGACTGAATCTGCAAGACACAGTCGAATTAGACTCCTCGCTTTTCGATTCAACTTTTCCCAATCTTCATCGGATGTACTGGCAGGTTTTGTTTCAGAGATAACAACCCACTGATCTCTGTCCATGAGCAGATCCTCCATATTTAACTTCCATAGCTCAAATATTTTTCCATCAAACTTCTCAATCTCTATCCTTGATTGATTTCCCATCATTTTTCTTCAAGCTCCTTCTACGTAAAACTCCCACTCCGGAATAGGTTTTCTCTAACTCCTAGAAACCCTAGATCCTCTTCAAATGAAATGAAACCCTAGCAATAAAGGCATCCCTCTATGGCTAACAACTTGGCTCTGATACCAAATGAAGAGATTATACCCAAACTTATTCTAGAATAATAATGCAGAAATTAAATAACTTAGAAGAAAATAACAACTCACAATAAATACATGCACATAGAACACAAGAGATTTACCCTGGTTCACCCAATATGGGCTAATCCAGCAAACAAGAGCCACACCTCCTTTGATATTATTATTCACTCCTTGCCCGTAATGGGACATTACAATCAATATAAAGGAAACTCTTACAACCCTAAACCACAATGTGGTATTAGAATACCGTGGGCACAATACCATGGGCTAAAACCGCCCACACCCACCAACCACGGGAATCCCAAAAACCGCTCCGCAAATCGCTCCAAAAAAAGGGAAAAATTTTGGGGGGCTTCGCCCCCTCGAACCCCCCTTGGGAGGGCTTCGCCCCCACCGGGACCCCGAGCCGCTCACCGATGAGCAAGACCACCAAAACGTGGGTCTGTTGTACAATGCTTCCTCTGCAAAGGATGAGACACATCCAACATAGAAGTCTTCTGAGATAAGTTAAGGCACCACTACATGCCAAATTTTCACTTTTCAAAGATCTTCCTCAGGATCCATGCTTCTCTTTTTACCCTCATATCTATCCATGAGTGATCCACTCTAGAAGGTGAGCGAATCACTCCAATCTTCTAGCACTTAACTTGTGTTTAATAGTGCTTCGCTCTTGTAAGTCAATTGGTCCTCCTTTCTAGGAGATCGCTTTTATGAGAAAATAAGAGCTTGTGGAGACAATCAATCCTTACCCTTGACTTAGCAAAACTTGATGGGTTTGAAAGATCTTGATTGACTAATATAAATTATTTTTTAAACCTCAAAAATGATAAAAATTCTAAGGTGATGATTTGTCACTATATTTTTAATGACTTTATGGGGCGCCTAGCTAAATTGATGGAAGATGCAAAATCTTACCTTCATCCTTGGATACAAAGTCTTAAAAATTGGAATCTCTACTATAAAATTATAAAATTGCTAGTCCTCCATGTCTCATTTTTATGTCAATAGTCCTAGTAGTTGTAGGTCAAATTTATGCCTTCATTCACAAACCTTTTTACTAGAATATTGCCCAAATATTGCTAAGGAAAAATACCTTGAGGTTGGCCAGATCAAATATCAAAAGATCCGATGCATTAGTCTAGATCTAAGTTCCAAGGTAGTTAAGCATTTCTCAAAAAATTGGCTAAGTCCCAAAGAAGATTGTGATAATGCATAAATTAAATAGTCTTGGACTTTTATGAGTAATGATGTCAAGAAAGTGCTATGAAAGTCTAAAAACATGCCAAGGTTGAAGCGAAATAAAATCAAAATTTTGAAGCACAAGACCGGAATGACATGACCCCAACATCAATCAAAGGAAGCTCTCCCATAACTCAAAGCTAGAACAAAACAAGATTTTAAACTTTACCAAGTAGTGACATCAACACTTGTGCTATAAAGTCTAAAAAAGTGTAAAAGATGCCAAAATGGAGTAAAGTTGGGTTTTCAAATAAAAGCGCCACAAAAGTAAAAAAATGCACAATATCTAAAGAGTAAAAAATTATCTAAGAATGTGAGAACTTGGATTTTGTTGAGTGATGATGTCAACCAAACTATTCCAAAAGTCTGTATTTTATTCAAAGGGCTTCGCAAACAACCAAAAGGCCCCATATTGCTACAAGGATTGAGTTTTGCACATAGTCACCTAGTGATACCTCCTTCATTAGGATTGCTCTTGTTAGAAGTTGTAACCACCCTGGTGCCTACTAGTTATCCAAGCCAAGCCATTGAGTCTAAAAGTGATGTATATGACAAACAATTACAATGACCAAGCAATATGTAGAAGAAAACTGTTGAAAATCTATGGACTAGATTGAAAATACACATGATCCAAAGGTGCAATATGAGATCTAAACCCACCACATCAACAATGCAAACAAATGATTCATGTCACATGAAAATGATATTTGCTCCTAGGAGCTCTCCTTGCTAGGTTTTTTTCTAACAAACATGTAACCAACTTTGTAAATCTTACACTGCAAGTGTAGCCCAAAAATTCTCGCACTCCTTTCCTCAAGGTAAATGGATCCGCACCTTAGAGGGGAATGGGGGAATAGGTGGTCTACACCTCAAAGAGAAGTACTTAGTTGTATTTTCTATATGGTGATTTTTTGATGAATTGGGTGGGTTCACCAGGAAACATTTGTGGTAGTTTTCGAGCCTAGGTTTTAGGATTTGCTTTAGATGAGTTCTTTTTAATTCAAATCATACATACACCTAGGTTTGGCCTTTATGCGACTAAAACTATCTATATGCAATTTTGATTCAATGAAGATAGTAGACAATGGATATAGAATAAAATGCAATGCCTAAAACTAGGGCTAAAAGAAATTATAAACCTTACTTGATCCGAATGTTTGATGAAGATTTTAAGGCTTGTAGCAGGATAATATCACCTTTGTTTCAGACAAAATTACCTCTATTTCAGATAGAATCACCTCTGTTATAGACAAAATCACCTCTATTCTAAACAAAATAGTCTCTGTTATAGAAAAAATCGCCTACTCTTTGACAAAATCGTCTGTCGCCTCTATCGATCGCTAGGCGATTATGTTGATATTTGGGGTGATTATAACTGGGACCTACAATGAAAAAAATGAAAATAGGGATGCCGGGAGGTGGAATTGCATAGCAAATTGATGCGAGGGATCCTCAAGGGAGTTTAGAAACAATCTCAAGGAATCAAAGTCCAACCAACTAGGCAGGGGGGAAAAGGGAAAAGGGCCTAGATTAAATAGGCCAAGGAGGGGTTTGAGGAAGTTGGGAGGTTAGGCTAAACATGGAGGAGGTTTTGATCCCTCCTATGTTTGCCACCTTCAATCTACTCGCCAACCTCCCTGATCCGAACGACGACTAAACCAGGTAAGACGTTTTAAACCAGATTTTATCTTTTAGTAAATTTGGCAAAATTCTATTTTGGGACAAAATCGCCTGGCAATTTCGTCAGTCGTCGGGCGATTTTGTTGATCGATGGACGATTTTGTTGATCGATGGACGATTTTGTCCAACGATCAAGAATTTTTGGTTTGTTGGCATGAAAAACGAGGAAAACGATGTCAAAATTGGACATATTATATACCGTTGGAAAGCTCTTTTCGAGCCCTATCCAATGGTATAAAATTTGATAAGAATTGAGATGATTTGATAGGGTAAAAATTCTCTTGAAGATGACCTTACTTTTCTAGGAGAAAAACTAAGGAAAATGAGTCAATTTTTCATGTCTACATTTTGCCCCCTCTTTGACGTATTTATGAACAATAAATGCATCAAAGAAAAGTGTAGACACTTGAGTAGAAATGATTATGATTTGACATGGGCAAAAATGGAGTAGATGGTTTAGAATGAATAGTTTATGTGAAATTGATGTCTTAGAAAAAAATAATTACTAATTTACTGACTAGGATGCCCCCTCGAGTTTTTACACCAAATTCTACGTTTGGTGGAAAAATCGAAATTGATCTTCTTTGTTTTATGTGACTTTGTGTGATTTATTGGATGATTTATTACATTTGCTTATGATGGTTGTGTTACATAATTTCTTGTAATCATGCTTTGATTTTTGAACATTTTGATCATGCTTAACATAAAAGGAAAATGATTTTGTAAAGTGTGTTTTGAGAAAGATGATTTTGTGTGATGATAGATTTGAGGGATTAGCAATGAACCTCGAAGGATGTTGTGCTGATATGTGACTGTTGGTGGAGTTCAAAGCTCGCGAAGTCACGAAGCGAATCCTGTTATGAGGAAGTTTTGTATTGCTAATACCAAAATATTGTGTGCTTAAGAATAATCTTAAGGCTTTATGATGAGAAAGAAATGTTTGATGTTGTTTTGGGACAAGATGTTTGATAGATTCTAGCAATAAACCTCAAAGGATGTTGTGTTGTTATGAGACTGTTGGTGGAGTTCAAAGCTCGCTAAGTCTCGAAGCTAATCCTGTTTGTGAGGAATGTTTTTGATATTGCTAAGAATGGTTGTATGCTTAAGAATAATCTTAAGGCTTTTGTGGTAATAGGAATATGTGTGATGTTTGTTTGATAATAATGTATGTGGTAAATGTTTGTGAAATAGATTGAGCAAAGCATGAAAAATTCGAAGGATGATTTACGCTAAGCATAGAATTCCTAAGTGTGAAATTATATGAAATAATTACTTAGGAATTATACCATCATCACGAAAATCAAAATGAAATGCATGATGATATGAAATTATTTGTTCTTTTAAAATGCAAAGTAATGTAAGATAAATCATTGTGTCACATGTTTCAAAAATATTATGAAATTTTTATGAAAATATATGGACTAATTTTGGGCATGAAAAATTAGAAAGATGGTTTGCGCTAGGTATAGAATTCCTAGTGTGAAAATTGAGAAGAATAATTCCTAGGAATTATACCATCATCGCGAAGTCATGAATGCTATGTATGATAAGTGATTTTGAACTACATGTTATTTTTGCAATAAGTTGTTTTTGAGATTTTTGAAATTTTGGAAATATCTATGTAATGTGTTAATATGAAAGTAATGATAAACTAATGTTGTCCGACAAATTTCAAAGAAATATTTTAACTTATTTCTAAGACAAATTCAAATTTATCAAAAACCAAGTGTGTGATAAGTGAGTTCATTATCCATCTTGATTTGTCATAATGATACAAAATCTCTCAAGGATCAAATGTGTGTGCTTTGTAATGTTCATTTACCAATTTTGAGTAAGGTAGTGATGCAAGCAAACTTGAATGAACCAATGTGTGTGCAAGTGAAGGGTTCATTAACCATGATTTTTGTGCATGAAACCGTACCAGACTACTATGTAAGTCAAGTCATCAAAAGCTAGCTAATCCACAAGCGGACATAGGTCTGTACAAAAGAAGGTCGCTAATGTGATAGACATGTCGCCACACGAAAAGGAATTACCCAATGTCAAGCAAGTTGGGCACAAATCACCTGTTATGGGGTTTACCTCATGATTTTCGAATAACTGAGAATTCCAGGGATTCAAGCTCATTCACCCTTCTTTTCTTCACTTTCAAGGGGTAGGGATTTTGTTCATTTTGTTTTGAACAAGGGGATTTTATTGCTTTTCTTTTTCTCTTTTCGTTCTCTTTTTGATTTTTTTCTCTTTCTTTTTCTTTTGATTTTTGACTTTTTCTTTTCTTGATTTTTTCTTTTGGGATACTTGCTCGGATTGGCTGTAGAGCAAGGGATTTTTATTCGGGCAGGGGTGAGCTTGTCCTTTTGCCAATTCTCAAAAAATTCTAGACCATGCGCATGATAGGATAGCAGGGGAAACTTTTCGCTCAAGAGACTAAGACTACTATGTAGTATCATTTTTCGAATTTGCAACAAATCATTTTAATGTGTAAAAGTGTACTTGGTTCAAGAAGTAGCAAGATCATTTCCCAAAACTCAAAATATTATTTAGTGAAATAGTGATCTTCGATACAAGAGAGATTTATAATCATAGTGATAAAATCAAAATAATTAATTTGTGAAATTAAGTGTATGGTTCAAGATAACTTCTGAATTAATCCGAAATAAAGGAAAATATAGCTTCAAAATTTTGAAATACAACAATGAATAACAATGCAGAATGATCTGAAATATTTTTGAGATTTTGATACTTTTTGATTTTTTTAGTTGTTTTATTTGATTTTTTTACTTTTAATGATGGAATTGGTGGTATATACAAGATGATCTATATACATTATACAAGGTTATTTGAGTATAGCATGTCTAAGGTGGCTTCAAAATCAAAGGAGGTTTTGAAGGATAATTTGGTTGTGGTGTATGTGAAGTTGTTTGGTTGATAGTTGAGATTGTTGTGATGAAGAATGAGATGTAGATGAAGAAAAGTGATGGACAGAAGATGACAATGATAAAGAGGAAAAGAATAGAGAACTTGATGTGATAATAATAATGAAAGAGAGAATGAAGAACAAAAGGTGATGAATAAAAGGTAGCGATAACAAAAGCTTTGTTATAATGTAGAACAATGTAGCAAAATATTTGACTTTTATGTGTAAAATTGATCATGTTACAAAACAAAATGTCGAAGGATAAGAAGGTTCTTCATTCTTATCACTATCTTCCAAGTCTTGATAAGATGGAGGGAGCATATGTGAAAGATATGCATGGGTGTTATTTGGTAAACAAGGATGATCGGATATGGATGAAGAAAAGTGATTTATAGGAGGTAATTGTGACAATGGAGAATGTATAGAACTTGATGTTTCAACCGTTAAATATTCTTCAAATGGTGTTGGGTCACCATGTATGGTAACAATTTTATTTGCAAGTTTAAACTTCAAACATTGATGAAGAATGGAAGGGACAACCCTCATCGTATGAATCCAAGGACTTCTGAGAAGTAGGTTGTAAGGTGAAGGGCAAGATGCTACATAAAACAAAGTATCCAGGATCTTGGGTCCACTCTTAAGGGGAAGAATTATAGTGCCTCGAGCTTCTTGAATTTCATTGTTAAAATATTTTATAATAACATTTGATTCATTGAGATCTTCTTCCTTTAATCCGAGTTTTTGGAATAATTGATAAGTGCATAAATTAAGAGAGGAGCCATTATCTACCATGATAGTTTTAATAGATGTTTCTTTAATAAATCCTGTAATGTAAAGAGAGGAGTCTTCTTGTGGAGTAGAGGAAGGAATCTCCTCATCATAGAATGAAATATGGTTAACCTCAAGAGGGCTTACACCATTAATTGTGTTCTTAGGGAAAATATCATGAGGAACAAATTGTTGGCTAAGTATCTTGAACAAAGTTTCCCTATGAACATGAGAACTTTGTAATACTTCTAAAAGGGATATCTTTGCTTGAGGATTAATCACTTGTTGTTGGCTATCAAAGTGGATTTCAGATTGAGATTTTGATGCTAAATATGGGCTTTCTATGCTTACATTCCATTTTGGATCATTCTCTAGAGCCAAAGATAGTTTTGAAGGTTGGTCAAATGAGGAATCCATCTCTTGAATATCAAATTGAGTTGATTGAACTTGAGGTTGCTCATTTGTAGTTTCTATTACAATATTAGTGATATCATCGTGATGGGACATATTAAGATGCAATATTTGATTGGTTTCCTATTGTTGATAATTGAATAGGGGTTCTTGGGAGATCCCCATGTCTTGATTGATTATGGGTATTTGTTGTGTAGGAGTTTGATTGTTTATTGGAGATTTATAATCAGTTGTAGATTGTAATTCCTTTATAGTAAAAAGACCCTCATCAATCAAATCTTGAATTGCACATCTTAAATTTCTACATTTTTGTGTCATATGTCCATCCACTCTATGATATTCACAATGTAGCTCAGGTTTATACCAATCTGTTGTGGTATCAGAGTTGTCTTATGGGAGGTAACTCAATCCTATTTGTATCAAGTAAATGCTTGAGAATTATATCCATTGGTTGATTGAGCTTAGTAAATTTACGTGGTGAAGGTTTTCGAGAGGCTTTTGATAATTGTCTTAGGAATTCAGCCATAAAAGGACTTAATGGTTTATTACCTCTTTTTTCTTTATTATGGGTAGAATGATGATAGGAAGATTGTGAAGTATGATGTGAGTGCATGGTAGGATTGGAAGAAGAAGTATTTTCTTGTTGAAATGGATGTGTTGTGTTGAAAGAAGAATGTTGAAATGGTGGAGAAGGATTGTATGTGGATCGATAGGCATAATATGGATATGTGGGAGAAAAGATAATATCATTATGAAGAGGATTGGAAAAGGGATTGTCTTGTTGGGGTAAGGATGAAAAATGAGAAAAGTGTGATAAAGGTGATGTTGAATATGGATGAGGTTGGTCATAATCAACAAATGTATTTGGCATGAATTTTCCCAACATTACCGATGGGCTCATATTGATTTGAGTTAAGACTCATGGTTTCTTTAGTACTTCTAAAAGTAATATTTGGTATCTAAAATTTAGAATTGAATCTAAAACATACAAATTTGAAATGATGATTTTTTTGTTGTTTTTCTTGTATATATATATTATATTTTTATTTTTGTTTTTGAAATCAGAAGAAATGCCTATGTTATTCACGTCGGGTTCACCAAAGAATGTAGGCCTAAAATTTTTGCACTCCTTTCCTCTAGGCTGATGGATCCGCGCCTTAGAGGGGAATGGGAAAATAGTAGATCTACACCTCGAAAGAGAAGTACTTAGTTGTACTTTCTATATGGTGATTTTTTGACGAATTGGTTGGGTTCACCAAGAAACATTTATGGTAGTTTTTGAGCCTAGGTTTTAGGATTTGTTTTAGATGAGTTCTTTTTAATTCAAATCATACATACACCTAGGTTTGGCCTTTATGCGACTAAAACTATCTATATGCAATTTTGATTCAATGAAGATAGTAGACAATGGATACAAAATAGAAATGCAATGCCTAAAACTAGGGCTAAAAGAAATTATAAACCTTACTTGATCCGGATGTTTGATGAAGATTCTGAGGCTTGTAGTAGGACATAATCGCCTCTGTTTTAGACAGAATCACCTCTGTTTCAGACAGAATCACCTCTATTCTAGACAAAATCACCTCTGTTCTAGACAAAATCACCTCTATTCTAGACAAAATCGTGTACTCTCTAAAAAAATCGCCTATCGCCTCTATCGATCGCCAGGCGATTATGCTGATATTTGGGGCGATTATAATTGAGACCTACAATGACAAAAATGAAAATAGGGATGCTAGGAGGTGGAATTGCATAGAAAATTGATGCGAGGGATCCTCAAGGGAGTTCATAAACAATCTCAAGGAATCAGAGTCCAACCAGCCAGGCAGGGGAAAAAAGGAAAAAGGGCCTAGATTAAATAGGCCAAGGAGGGGTTTGAGGAAGTTGGGAGGTTAGGCTAAACATGGAGGAGGTTTTGATCCCTCCTATGTTTGCCACCTTCAATCTACTCGCCAACCTCCCTAATCCGAATGGTGGCTAAACTAGGTAAGACGTTTTAAACCAGATTTTGTCTTTTAGTAAATTTGTTAAAATTCTATTTTGGGACAAAATCGCCTGGCGATTTTGTTGATCGGTGGGCGATTTTGTCCAACGGTCAAGAATTTTTGGTTTGTTGGCACAAAAAATGAGGAAAATAATGTCAAAATTGGACATATTATATATCGTTGGAAAGCTCTTTTCGAGCCCTATCCAATGGTATAAAATTTGATAAGAATTG
This sequence comes from Wollemia nobilis, assembly GCA_028583015.1. NCBI lineage: Eukaryota > Viridiplantae > Streptophyta > Pinopsida > Araucariales > Araucariaceae > Wollemia > Wollemia nobilis. The sequence continues at coordinate 2,557,953 of JAQPPZ010005606.1, forward strand.
AGATGATTTTATAGGGTAAAAATTCTCTTGAATATGACCTTACTTTTCTAGGAGAAAAACTAAGGAAAATGAGTCAATTTTTCATGTCTACAACAAAATTCATATGCAACATATAAATAGATCAATACACCTCATAGTGAGGGTCAACTATATAGTACTTTCTTGAATATATGGTGTATAATTACTTCTACTAATTAATGAAAAATGAAAGTCATTTAACCTCCATTACAATTGCATGTTCAAGTTTTTATGAGCGAATGTTATGCTTTAATTCATTTCTATTGCACTCTATGATTAGTTTATTATGTTACAACAATTTCTACTAAATTGAATCTCTATTTGGATTGCTTTTTATAAGTATTTGGAATTATTAAAGTACATCACAAAGATTAAATGAACTCTGTGATGTTTTTGTTAATGGTTGGTCTGTTAAGTTTCACTAGAAATTGATTGTTTAAGGCTCTTATCTTGTGCATATTCATTATCATTACATTATATCATGTCCATTTTCAAGCATCTTCTAATACCTTACCCCTTTCTCACCCTTTCATTTTTTCTTTAATCTTATAAACACAAAAAAATAAACCATCAAAATGAGTCATTTTTCCCTTAGAATCCCTAAGAAGCTCCTAAAAGTTGCTAAGTGCAAGTTTGGGCTTCTTTCCCCTCATTTTATTTGCTTTTTATCATATCCTTGCCAAATTCACGGTCATCCCAAGATGGGACACAAATTCGCTAATTTTAGGATTTTTCTCTTGAAAAGCCCAAGTTTTTGGCCAACCCTTGTGGCATCGGCTCTTGCCAAAGTTTTTTTTTCCCCATCTAAAACCCCTATAAACCTCCTATAAATAGAAGGATTAGACTTCTTTATCAGCTAAGAAGAATATAACCTCAAATCTATCCACTATCAATTAAGTTTTCAATATTTGATACTAGTGCTATGTTTCATTTTTGGCATTCTTTGTGGTTCGTTGTTGTGGATGAGCAAGTGGAGAAGCTTTGACGATAGATTGATCACATAATTTGTCTTCTAGGGAGGAAAGGTCTTCCACTTTGGTTGCTACCTCTACTCCTGCTTCTACAGGCTTATCAAGTTTTCTCTGTGTATTTATTAGCTATTAGATCATTAGTTCTTAGTGTTAAATTACATTTTGCATTATTAAATTAGCTTTTAAGCATTCTTGTACGAATTTGTGCCCCACCCTTACAAGGCATGAATTCAGAAAAATTATTGGTTTTGCCATATTTTATTTATTTTTGAATTTGCTCTCGCTAGTCATAGGGTGCAAATTCGATCATAGTAGCTTGGGGGTAAATTTTTACTCCCAAAACCCTATGTCCTCATTTGCATACTTGTTTTCCATTACATATTTTTTATTTGCACTCTGCTTTCACTGTTTCATGTTGTTATATCTTGTTTTGCTTGTTGCTAAAGATCAACAATCATTTTTATTTTTGAATGGTCAACTAAACGGACCAAGGGAGATTGACTATTGTGCCTCCAATCTTAGTCACATAGTGGCCTAAGAAGACCTCCAAACACTGATCAATTTTTTTAAGGTTTTAAAGTTATTTTTTAGGTTTAACCAAATTCATGGTCACTAATTTATGGGGCATAAATTTGGCTAGTATCAACCACCAGATTAAGCAAGTGCTTTGATTGATCTGTTAGGTTGTTTATTATGTTCCTATGTCCATTTTTGTTCATTTATAAATTCAAAACATAAGAAAATATTATATTTTGATTTCATTTATAGGCATCAAAAAAAGAAAAAGCATATAGTTTGCATCTAGGCTAATCTTGTTTGTGAATTCTATTGGTCTCTTGCTTGAAAAGAACAAAATATTTACTTTCTTGCAAAATTAGGGATAGTTCTCATTCAACCAAAGAATCATTCTAGGGGTAGCTTCTTGTTTGATTGCATCATTATTTGTCTTGCATTGTTCCTTAATTCCTTGTAGCTTAGATCTTAGAAAGACCAAACTTAGGTGCTTTATCAATAAACACATAAAACCTTCCATCTTAGACTTGGAGTGAGCCCTTAAACTATTCTTGGTGAACCCTTCAATCCCCTAGCCCCTGAGTGTAGAGGAAACACAATAGCTTTGCGATCACCTTGGCTCCCAACGGATCCGTCGAGAATCGTATATGGTGGGCAACTTTCTCCCCTACAAATATTAAACCTTAGTTTTAATTTTACAAGCAGTATAAGGATCCAACCTACTCTGGAGGTTGAACTAGGGAGAAATCCTAGTCATCCAATCTTGGCTAAAGTCTAGGGGTACTTTACCGACTAGGCATATTTTAGATCGAGTTTTTGGCATGCCTAGTGGGGTGAATTTCTTCAATCTATCCTACCTATTCGATTAATTTTTTTTTAGTGAAATTATAATTTTTAAGATCTTACAATCATTCACCTGGTGACTCTATTAAGAAAGACTCCAATTAACCATGACCTAGTTGTCATTTAATCTAGATTTTTGTGTTTACAAGGTCAACAACCAAAAAACTTGAAAACCCCTTATCATTTTTTGAGTTTTCATCCCATAGGTTTAGATGAAGCAAATATTTACCCCCTAAACCATCCCATTCTATAGAGAGCATATATTCTATGTACTTTGGTTCCCAATAATTTCCTAATTCCCTCCATTCAGAGGCTATGGCTTAGGAAGCCCAACAACTTTATTAGAATTTTCTTGATTGGAACACTACCAGATTGTTTGGCTTGGTATATCTCAATGACATTCCTCAAGCGACACTTAAAGCCTTACCCACTTAAGATGGTATAGGCAAAATAACATATGAGCACTATCAATATGTGGTCTCATTGGTTGCAATTCACAATATCCAAGAAGAGGACATCATGGTATGACTTATAACCCTATCTTTTAGAGGAAAGATATCACACTAGTGTCATACTCTTCAGGATAAAAGTATCCATTCGTGGGTTGACTTAGATAGACAATTTATTAAAGAATTTAGTAAATTAGCTAATTCCTTCTCATTACTCACATAATTCACTACCATTAAAAGACATCCTCAATAGGTCATCACTAACTTAGATATCAAGTTTAGTCAAACTTGGAGGATAATTACTCTGGAAATTAGACCACCTGGTCCTTAAGCATATATCCATTATATTCATTATTTTTATCCTAATCTAGGCCTTTAGATAAGACAATCTAATTTAATGACCTTCGCTCAAGTCTATCAAGTTATTGTGAATGTAGAGAATACTTTATTTCTATGGAAAAACTTCTCCCTAGTGTTGTTATGCCATATTTCCTAAATTTATTCCAGCCCACTTGGTAGAGATAAACCTCAATCACCATAACACATTTGCATTTAATAGCCTCAATTCCACTCTTAAGGTATTACCTCTTGTGCCAACCTTGCCAACATTACCTTCCCTAGAGCCGAAATAATATCCAATGATGCAAGAAGTGCTTACTACACTACAAAATTTGAGTAATAAGATGATGACTATTAAAAGACAAGAAGCTAAAAGATATTTACCTAGAAGATTTACCTATGTTACTACATATTAGGGAGCTTCTACTAGCAATACTACTGCAAAAACTAGTAATATATTTAGTGACATAGAGGCAAAACCATCTAGCTTAACATCTAAAGGAAATTATTGGTGCCTAATATGCAATGATCCTCGTAATATTGACACCTATGTAATGTATCAACATCGAGTTCAACTAGAAGCTACAAAAAAAGTTAAGACACAAAAAATCTAGATATATATGCTATAGGATTTGGAATAGGTCATGATAATGCAAGATCCTTCGAAAGAATAGTGCATCTTAGTTTTGATAAGGTTTGAGAAGAAATCCTTACAAGTGAATCCACAAAAAATAGAGCCATTCAAAGTTTTGGATTAGTCTCAAATGATGAAAGAGAATAAATAAATATAATTGAAATCTTGGAAAGCTCCAACCTAATCAAACCCTAAGAAGACCTAGCCTTCATTGGAGCTAGACAAAGAACGACCAAATCTGGAGCAAGGTAAAGAGGCAAAGGAGATTCCAGTCAAATACAAATAACAAACCTCAGATAGACTAAGATATTATTATGTAAACAAAATATAAAGGATAAAAGATACTCATGGATACTAAAAAGGTTTAATGAACAATAGAAGAGTGAAAAGAGACAGTCTGAGTAATTGGGATTCAATATCATTGAGGAACTAAAGAAAACTCCCTTGAAAGTGAGCATGTATGATGCTCTACTGATTATTGGATAGATTGATCTTCTTAGAGCTTCATTTAAGATAACCAATCCTAGAGGTGTACCACACACAGAGTTTAACAAAGAATTCCTAGAGTGAGAAATAAAATACCACCTCCTTTCTACATGTCTTTGCACATGGAAGGATGGATCATGCATAACTGCATGGTTGATTCTAAAGCTACAACTATTGTTATGCCTAAAGTGATGTGCGAATCCATGGTCATGGAGAATACATGATCATGTCCCAAAGTTTTGGAATTGGATGGTACCCCTATTAAAATAGTTGGAGTAATAAAAGATATCTCCATGGTGCTACATAAGGTGACCGAGATCGCTATGATACAAGAAGTGGTGATAGTAGACCTTGAGCCTTACTTTAGACTTTGTCTTTCGTAGTAATTCAAAACAAGGTTGGGAGGCTATATGTATTTAGATTATTCCCATATGGTAGTTTTGCATAAAGGGAGGAGGATAAATATCTATGCAAAAAAGCTAACACCCTATCACATAAAAAATATGGAGGAAGATTGCATCAATTTGATCAGTGAAGAGGTAGATCCTTTGGAAATAATCATAGAAAAACTATAAACCAAAGATGAATTCCCCCTTAGATATTTCAACACCATGATTGAAACCATATTAGGCACATACTGCATAATAGAATCAAAACCACAAAAAGTACAATCCATGTCAAATCAAGAGCTCAAAAAAGAAGAACTTTGAAAGCTTTATTTTGATGGAGCTAGATGTAAGAATGACATTGGAGCTAGAATAGTGCTAGCATCTCCTTTGGAGGGAATGAAGGTGTTCTCTTATAGATTAACATGTAGTTGCATAAATAATACAACCAAATATGAAGCCCTATGCCTCGACCTAGTGCAAGCAAAAAAATAGAAATTAAATTACTATCAATTTTTGGGAACTCCAAGCTAGTAATAAATCAATAGAAAAGTGCAATAGTAAGCATCATTACTTGAGGGCCTACTAGAATAGGCTATGGTACCTAATGGAAGGGTTTTGAAGCTCTAAATATGAAATCCATTTCCAATGATAAGAATGAAATGGTCGATGCATTAGCCTCTCAAGGAGCAAATTTTATGTTTGACATAAGTTATGGTAATAAATCAAATATGGTTAAGATGGATTTTATACATTCAATCCCAAATATAAAATATTCTATCAAGTGTTTGAGGATGATCAACAAATTATGATTTCTTGACTAGAGAATCTATCTATGTAATGCAACCAGAAGATATGCTACAACATGTTGATAAAGAAGAGAATATTTAGCTTAAGAATAACCATATCCCTAAGGGGTTTATTATATTAGAAATATTATTTGATAACAATGATCGAGCAACCAAGTAGAAGTTGAAAATAGATGAACATCCATTCAAAGAAGTTCAAATCAAACTCGATAAAAACCTAAAATTCAAAGTATGGTTCTATGAAGAAGAAGTGAATGATTTCATGTCACTATGCAAACAATATCAAGATATAATAGCATGGAGTTATGATGACCTCTGAATTTATAAAAAATATGTTATTTAGCACACCATATAGCTGATGCCCAATGTCAAACCATTCAGAAAAAGGTCTATCAATCCCAAAATTGAATTTATAATGAAGCAAGCACTACTTAAACTTTTGAATGCCAAGATTATATATCCAATCAAACAATCTACATGGGTTGCAAACGTAGGCCCTATGAGGAAAAATGGAGATATTTTCCTCTGTGTTGATTTTTGGAACCTAAACAAGACTTCACTAAAGGACCATTTATCCTTTGTCATAGATTGATCAAATATTGCAGGTCATATCTAGAGCCAAAATGTTTTTGCTCCTCAATGGTTTTTTGGGATATAATAAGATATGGATAAAATATGAATATCAATACAAGATGACCTTCGCCACCAAATGGAGAAATTATTCATATCAAAGGATGCCATCCAATTTAACCAATGCTAAAGCTACTTTCTAGAGAGCGATGGAATTTACTTTTGATGAGTTGATCAACAAAATAATCCTGATTTACTTGTATGACATGATGATTTTTTCCATGATAAGTAGAGACACTTGGATCACCTAGAAATGGTCTTTCAAAAATATAATGAATTTAGAGTGTTATTGGATCCCAAGAAGTCAATATTTTTTGTACATGAAGGAAAGCTACTAGGACATGTTGTGTCTAATAAAGGTTTAGCCATTGATATAGATTGAATTAAAGCTATTATAGCTTTACCACTCCCCCTCAATAAGAAGGTTTTACAGTTTGTATTGGGAAAATCAACTTCATCAAGAAGTTTGTTTTAGAATTCACACAAATAGTCAAAACTATGACAAAACTCTTAAAGAAAGATGCAATATTCACATGGACTCCAAAAAGGAGGAAAGCGTTTGAATAAATTAAATAGGCTATAATAAAAAACCCCAATTTTGGTCAAATTTGATTACAACAAGGATTTAATTCTTTGTCTATGGGTTAGAAGATAGTTATGTTGTAGTACTAACTCTAAAAAATGATAGCCAAGAAAAACATTTGACATATTTTCTCAGCCAGCCAAACACTACATGATTATTAGAAGAATTATAACTGCGTAGAGAAACAAGTGTTTGCTATCATGAAGTCATTTAAAAATCTTAGACATTATTTATCTCAAAGCAAAACAATAGTCTATGTAGTTCATTCAAACGTAAAAAATTTCATTCTCCAAGGAGAATTGGAAGAAAAAAGAGCTAGATGAATCACTAAGATAAAAGAATATGACATTGAAATATGACCTAGCAAGCTAGTGATAGGTAGAGCCCAATACGAACATCTAGCTTCTATAGTAAAATTGAAACACGATGAGTATAGAATATAACCTTGGGGTACAATCCAAAAATGAGATATTTACAAAAGAAGTAGACTAGGTTGATAAATGGCCAAATATTTCTAAACACATCGATGTCCAAAAGGATTAAGTTCCTCCTAAATATGTCAATATAGACTATAAGAGTTGAAATATGTCCTATTTCCAAAAGGACTATTTAAGAAGAATTTTTATTGGGTCCTCCTCCATTGCATAAAGCCATAACAAGATGAGAGCGTATAAAACAAATTTTGCTTAGGCCTATCTAGAGGTCACTATTTAGGATAGCCTACCACAACCAAAATTCTTTGGATTGGGTATTATTGGTTTGAAGATACTTATAAAATATCTAGAGCTTGCAAGAAGTGTCAAAGGTTTATTTATAAAAAATAAAAATATTGTACTTCCCCTACAACCAATGATTGTAGAAGAACCTTTTTAGTAGTGGGGTCTTGACTTCATTTGATTCATAAACTTGAATTCATCCATCGAACACAAGTATATTCCAACAATCGATTATTTTACAAAGTGGTTTGAGGCTGTAGCATCTAAAACAACAAATCAAGATACTATGATCAAATTCTTAGAAAGAATAATAACAAGGTTTTGTATACCAACTACTATAGTAATAGATAATGGACCTACTTTCATAGGTGCAAAGCTTATAGACTTCACAAATAAGTATGGCATCTACCTAAACGCATCCTAAAACTACTACCCACAAGGGAATGGGTTAGCTAAATCTACCAACAAAAAATTGCTAAAGATAGTTAACAAGATTGTTGGAGAAAATAAAAAGAGTTAACATTTAATGTTGAATCAAGCCTTGTGGGTAAATCATATCACAATGAAAAATATACTAAAAGCATAGCCATACTCGCAGGTATGTGACAAAGAATCCATTCTACCTCTAAACCTAGAATTACTTGTGATGAAGTGGATAGACAAAAGAGAATTTCACGATATCCAAGCAACAAAAGTTTGGATGGTAGAGATTTTATTCTTAGAAGAATAAAGGGAGAAATCCTATAATAACCTCTAGAAACACCAATCCAAAATTAAAATATGGTTCAATAAAAAGACCACATTTCAATATTATCATGTTGGTGACTTGGTGCTCAAGTGGGATAAAGATAGAACAAAGCTGGTAAACCATTGGAAATTCAATTTGTTCTGGTTTGGGCCCTATCGAATCACAACAAAACATGACCATAATGCATATAAGCTGGCAAAAATTAATGATTAAAATTTATTTATTTTAATTATTGACCTGCATTTAAAATATTTTGTAAGAAGTGTCACCACTCTTGTATTATATGTACATAGAAAAGAAAAAACAAACAAGCCTCAACAACTTTGAATCATTGAAAGCTAATTGGCCAAGGCAAAAGCTAGTTGATGACAAAATTTGAACTAGCACATGCTCATTCATAAAAAAGTACAACAATTGTAACTCAACATGCATGCGAGGGTGTTAGCACATTCCCAAGAAAAACAAAAAGTTGAAATTTTAAAAAAGTAAATCATGCACCAAACCATTGCATTAATTGTGTTAACGACCAATTTCACACTACATAAACAAAAGCTTCAAAAAGAAATATTTTTGCATAAAATTTACTAAGTGTGAGAGCCCCCTAAGCAACCAAGACATGGAGAAAGATTTTTTTACAACTTCATGCATACATAGTAGTGGTTTCCATCAGTAGTTTAAAAAGGTGAAGCATTAAAAACAAAGCTTTTGTGACCATGGATGTCAAAGCTAAAACATATTTTACAAAGGCAAAAAGCACTCAAAAAGACACATATAGCAAGAAAGTGAAAAAAGAACAAAAAGTGTTGCAAGACTACACCAACAAAATTTGAGACACAAAAATTACTCTAAAGTCAAAGTATAAAGGTCTTCGAGAACATCAAATAGAGGGCACAAGGTGTTTCACCTAGTAGCCTAGGGGCGTTTGTATGATGTTCATTTTTATCCTCATATATCTACAAGTTGGTACAACCCTACCCAAAGTTAGTGCTAACGTTAGAAAAATATTACAATCCCCAAATGTGAGTGGTTCAAAACAACAAAGGCCAAGTAATTTTCTACTTTATACTTGATATTTTTGTTGATGCATTTGTAATAGGTGTTACACCCAAAGTGTCTCCCAAAAAAATCACCATCAAGGGTAAAAAAAAATATTATAACCTAAGACTTATAAAGATAGGGGTAGAGGTCTAAAATCCTAGCTCGACCAATGATTATATCATCCCATGCCTAGTAGTGCCTTTCTAAAAATCCCAATTCAAATTTTTGAGTTTCATTTTCCTGATATGTTCTCTACACTAGCCATAATTTTTGGCTTTCCAATAGATAAACATGTCTATGAATATCAAATTGGTATGGTCTATGCTATGTTCAATCCTTGCTATTATGACACTTCCTACCATGACCAATAGAAACACCCCATTTTATTTAATTGGGTTGATTTCTTGTATGAAAGAATGCATCAACAACTCACCAAGTTATAAATTTTGAAATACAAAGTATTTTGATATCCTTCACACCTGGCTTGGCTATTTTTATATTGTACATTGGATAATATGCCTTGGATAGAGGTGAGTAAGCAAAATGAACAAGGAAAATACATGGCGGTAGTAGATTTGACACACCTTATCAGAGCTTCAAATTCCTATTACCACTTCAATAGGAAATTTCTAGGCCCGACATTAAAGCTCATATATGAGAATTTACCCCAACTACCTGAAAAGGTAGTTAAAAAATTGCAAACCCCTTAACTAGAGGAAGAAGATTGGTATTTCTTAATAGAGCAGACAATGATAATATTATATGGCTTTGTGGGATAACTATTTTTTTTTCCTTACTATGTTATAGAATGGATATTTGGTATAGAATATTTTTGATAGGTGGATGAGATAAACAAAGTCTATGACATTGGCATAACTAAGGTTAACACGTATGAATTATCATTTGGGGTTGAATCCATTACTTTCACAACAAAAGGGTATGGTAAAGTCCTAAAAGCTAGTTTAGAGAAATTAAAATTGCATGAGATACCACACAAATGGAAGTATGACCCACTTGATATATTCAAAGATAGACTGATAGAGTTGAAAACATATAGAACTCTGACCTTCAAACATGTTGAATGACCCAAAATAAAACTCTGGAATAAATTAAAGAAAAATGAACTTAATTGGAATATATTCAAAATGCAAGAGTTGCCTATGTGGAGAGATTTCAATGACATCCTAAATGATTATGATCAAAAGAAAAATACATATCATGTGTTAAATCAAAATAAGATAAAGGCAATGCAAGCAAAATAAGGCTAGTCAAAAGGAAAAAATATGGAATGGTGGATATTCAGATGCCAATGCGGCTTACAAAAATAAAGATATCCATTGGCTATGGATAAAACCTTTTCAAAAAAATATGATAAGCATATAGACACTTGGAAGCCAAAGGAAGAATAGGTCAAAGCTAAAATTGTGGGAAGTGATGAGGAAGAAGAAGGAAAAGAAGAATCTCAAACAAAAGAAAAAGAAGAAGGAGAAATTGAGCAAGTAGATTCTAGAAAGGAATATGTCGAGGAAGATGTATAAGCCTTAGGTGAAAAGTGAGCTAAAATCCCAATTGTAACAAATCCATAGGAACAAAGGCCTTAAAAAATAACCCTAGAATCCCACCAAAAGGCTCAAACATATGTCCTAAGCGAATTCCAGTAATAAATTTACCCTAAAGGGTAAAAATGATTGGAAAGAGGGAATATATTGGAGGAGGCCTAGGGAAAACACCATTTGAAATACAAGATCCCTCAAGGGTACAATGAATGCCAAATAGTCTAGCCCTAGGAGCCTCGATTATTGAGTTAAAAAAAAAATATTAGGCATTATATACTAGAGTTGCAACTCATGCTTGGGCCACATTTTGTACTAGGGCCACCTGAACACCAAAATCACTTAGAACAAGAAGCACCAATAAAGACTATGTAAAAGCAAGATCAAACCATAGAAACCAATGTATAATTTAATATGAGCCTAAGGATATTTCTATAACAGAAGTTGGGATTGCAATCTTCTAATCCCATTATCCCATTAAAGGAGAAGATAAAAGCCCCCCTTTCAAGAAACTACAAGAAAGGGTAGCAAAGAAACACAAAGTTGAAAGTTTAGTTTGGGTAGCATAGGAGGTGATCACATCAACTAAATAATATCCACAAAAATAAAGATAGCTATGATTGCTCAAAATGCTAAAACTTCTTCTATTCCTTTGTCCTCATTCATATTCCCCCCTTCTATTCCACCACCAAGACAAAACACTCAAGAGAAAACACCACTTGATCTACTGTCCATCACATCCATTATAAAAATACAAACTCCCAAAGATATTGTTTTAATAATTTAGAGAATCCCTTCATATCCATTCCCCATTCTCCACTTCATCTTCCCAACATTACCACCTTTCAATCATCCATCCACCATCACCATTAATAAACTCAAAGAAATGAACCCAGAATGTCCAAGACTGGTGGAAGGAAATACCACCAAGGAAATAAAAGAAGAGAGTGCCACCAAGGCTAATGAACGTAGTCAACATGACTACTTACAAAAAATTAAGGGTTACTGCTACCCAAAGCCAAAATCTCAAATGATGCCAGATAATAACAACATATCAATGCAAGAAATAGATATTATCTAGTTATCACTGGAGGATACCTTACTCAACATTCAAACTTAGGTTAGCACAATGTATCTCCCAAGTGACTAGCTAAGAAGCAAATACAACAAGATTGTAGAAAAAATAAAGAGCCTAGAGGGTAGAGTAAAAGAAAAGCAAAATATAAAGGAATCCTTACAAAACAAGAATTAGAAATCATGAAAATCATGACTCTAACACTTCTCCAAGAAAATGAAGAAATGAATCAAGTTTTGCAAGAATAAATGCAAAGCATGCAACAAGAGCTAGAAAGAGAGAAGAAAAAAGCTCAAGCTTATCTCTCCCCATAAGAAACACTAGTACAACTAAAGAAGGAAGGCTAGAACAAGATCATCCAAAACTCTCTCAAAGCATATTAGATTGTTGACTACCTATCATTCAACATAGAAGTCACCAAAACTACAAAGGCAAGGAGAATATATGACCTACTATGTACAATTGTGATAAACAGAGAATGGAATAATGCAATATATATCACCCAAAATTTATTACGAAAAAAAGTAGTCTAGTAAGGATGGGATATACTAAATAAACTATTGATAAAAGTTGCAAAAATAATGGCTCCAACAGATGAGGCCAAAACTATTGGATTTCCAATATTCTAGGATGAACAACTTCGATTCCATACCAAAGAAGTTGTCTAGGCCCAAATAGAGCAGATTGTGAGTAGCGAGGAAGAGTTCAACCAATGGCTAGATACCATCATAAAAGTTCAAGTTTGTGAATTCCTAAGCAAGCTAACCACAACACAATAAAAAATCTAGGAGATGACTATAAGGTATTAGGACCCCTCATATAAAAAAACCTTTAGAATGTTAGCAATTAATGATAAGGTTATATCAATTAAATATCCAAATCTGAAAACATGGAATACCACCTATCAAACATTGTAGAAAATCAAAGAAATACTCACTAAACAAGAGGTTGATGAAGAAGAACAAGAACAAGAAGAATACCCAAAAGAGGTAGGGCATGAGCTAGAAGAGCAAGATGTATTCACAAAACTCTAGATATTGAGGCTATAAGGGCAAAAGCTAGTTAGAGAATAATCGACATGCAAGGACATGAAAAAGACATATCAGTCTCTAGACATGACACCTAAGTACCCCAATGATGTAAGCAAACATAGAGTTTCTAAATAGGAGTGAGTGTGTTGGCAAAACTCATTGAAAAGATAATCCCATAAAAGAATTAACTAAATAAAGTGGGATTTTTTTTGAAAAAAGACTAGGTTAGAAAAAGAGCCTTGGTCCTCAATTACTTGAGGAAATTTTCTTGCAATTGAAGTAACCCCTAGTTATGCTTAGGAAGGCTTTTATTTTTTGCAAAAGGTACCATTCATCTTTACCTACACTTTTCTTCTTTTGCTTAACCATAATTCTGCACTTACTTTATTCAACTGCCTCCTTCTCACTTTATTATTACATCCACTTCCCATTTTACACTTCACTGTCATCATCCTTCACTCTTCCCACCTTCATAACTACCTTTCCTTATATCATTTTGAAGTTTCTCTACTTTCTAAAATTTTGACTCCATACCCAATGATATAAGGTTCTTTGGTTCCTTAATTCCTACAAGCAGAATTCCCTAGGAGATGCCAAGAATATAGGTCAAATTTATGCCCTCATTCACAAACCTTTTTGTTGAAATATTACCCAGATATCGCTAAGGAAAAATACCTTGAGGTTGGTATGAATACTTAAGTAGTAAATATAGCAAAAGCTCCAATGTATTAGTGCAAAAATAAGTTCCAAGCCAGTTAAGCATTTATTGAAAAATATTCTAAGTCTCAAAGAAGATTGTGATAGTGCACAAATTGAACAATCTCAAAATTTTATCAAGTAATGATGTTAGCAAAGTGTTATGAAAGTCCGAAAACATGGCAAGATGCTAAAGTATAATAAAATTTGATTTTTGAATTGCAAGACTAGAATTGTACAACTCCAACATCAGTCAAAGGAAGCTCTCCCATAAATCCAATATGTGTGATCCTATGATTCAAAGGGCTACTTCTAAAAATAACTATAATATGGATCTTTTCTACCCCACTACAATATGGAAACCCTAACTCCAAAATGTGTGATCCTATGGTCTTCTGATCCCTCAACTTCTCCTCCACTACAATATAAAACCCTATAACTTTGGTGTGATTCTCATGATTTAATTCTTGAGTGGGTAGAAGGTCCCCCTAAAATATCTCAAGTCCACATAGTTGAGTTGTTTGATATTTTTAATATTGAATAGATATTCTAACATGTATGCCAATAAATCAAAGGGCATGGATGAAAATATGAATAAGTAGATGAATGAGATTGGTATCCCAATGTAGTAGTCTATGTTAGGCCATTCCTCTAATAATAATAGGTCTCATTCCTTATTTGAAAGCTTAGGTACCTTTACTTTCATCTTTTCCATTATAACATTGTATAGTGTCATAGAAGCAATAACATGTTTTCTCCACTTCTCAACAAGGCAAGTGGTAATCCACAACTGATAATGGTTGACCATTTGGCCTTTTTTGGTCTAGTTGGAGATAAGGAAACCAATCCTTATTTTACTACAAGATGAGCCAAACTATATTAGAGGTACAAGGGAACCAATCCTTCAACTATTTGTTCATTTGGTCCATTATAAATCTAGCACAATCAACCATTTGTGAAAGTATCGAGTGTTTTTTGACTATGTGAAGGAGTAAAACATGTTTTTCATAGATCTATTTATCTAATTTCTTACCAAACACCACTACAATCCTATATAATACCAATTGCACATCATATTTGAACCAATTCAATTCCAATAGGATGCTAAAATTGATAGCCTTATTTGGGTTCTTTAGATGTGGGGTTAAGAGATACTGTTAATAGTTTTGGTTAAAATAACAATAATAATATTTCTAGGTATTGGGGTTGCATGTGACCCATATGGCTAGGTCATAAAATGTGTTCACCATTTTTCTTATGTCTTCCTCTCAGATGTAGAAAGACTCTTCAATCCATTGAGGGAGTTTTATGCTCTTCCTAGTGAAATCCTATGTTTTAGCACATGATTCCACAAGCTCTAGATAATTTCAAACTTGTAGGACCAAGTTCATGGTCCAAGGTCCAAACTTTATTTATGCTCCAGGAGTTAGTGTTTGCACCCAAATTGAACCTTCATGGGTTTTCTTTCATTACATTCCCTAGGAAGTGTTTGTACTTGCCTTCTTCTACCTTCATATATGACTAATAAAAGAGATCTTCTAGTCTTTGTGGGAAAGGGGTGAGCTTCTTCATTTTAAGTTTCTTCTTCACCTTCTCTCCATAATGTCCTCCATCATGTATCTTGCTTGTATTAGAACTATTGGGGCTAAAATTGGAGGGGTAACGGTGGTGGAGGGGGGATCACCAGGTTATCCTTAGGCACAAAAGAGCTTGTGGATGTGAAAGTGGTGTCCATGATGGGTGTGATGGATGAAAAATAATTTTTAGAGAGGAAGGAGAAAATATACTAAGTGTTGGTTTAGGGAGAAATATGTTCAACCAAGGGAGCAACTATTTTGTAGATTGGAGCAATTTGCTTATCTAGGACTTATAATTTTTTCACCTTTTTGAGTGATTTACTCTTAGGTGAGTAAATTGCTAGAAAATATTGACTTAAGATTTTTTTTTTATTTGGGGTGGCCTATTTTATTGTAGTGATTTTCTTACTAGGTTGAGTGAATTGCTCATAGCCTAACACTTTGGCAAAACTAGTTAAGTTAGAGATCCACCTAACTTCTAGGTGAGCAAATTACTCTCTATAGAAGACTTGGAGCTTTTGGTTCTGTTATAGGGTGTCAGTTCACCAGGAGTGAATTGTCATAGGATTCAGTCGATCTAGCAGGAAGCCACTATAGGGTTTAACCTAGTCAATATGTTACAACATGTAGAAAGCTTGAGAGCTGATCCCTTAAGGTATAATCAGAAGATCCATCTTGTTGATATGGTCCAACCTAAGGTAGAGCAAATTAGTGTGAGGTATAGACAAGGGGTTATAAGTGGATCAATGGAAATCAAAAGGAGCAATCATGAGCAAATAGACCAATTGGTGTTGAATGAGGTGGTGAAAATTTGGAAGTTTAAATTATGCAAGGTAAGAAATGAAGGGGGCAAGCACCTTTGGTGAGGGATTTATAGTCTCTAACTTTCCCATGTCTAGCCATAAATGTATTGGGTGATTAAGTCAACCCAAAAAGGGCTAATTTATCCACTTGACTAGTTAGTTTGTTGGGCAAGGCATTAGTCGATGATTTTATTGCCTTGTTGAGCAATTCACCCATTAGCCTTGCCTGCACACTTTTTTTAATAGCATTGAGAAGAAAACAAGAATATTTGGAAGAAAATTAATTTAGAGATAAGGAGAAGGAAGGAAATAAGTAAATGATATTCTCTTACGAAGGAAAGGGAGAGAAAAAAATAGGAATAATCACCAAAAATATAAATATAGAAGGGGTTATGTACATATCTTATATTTCTTTTGGTGTTGGACCTTCCATCAGATGGGTCAAAGATGCTTCCCATTTAATAAGATTGGTAGAAACCTTTCACCCATTATATTAAGCTTGTAGGCATTCAAACATGCGATTTAAAGGATTTCATATGGTTTACTCCAAAGAGAATCAAATTTCTAATGGCCTCCTAGTTTAACTCTATCCAAGTCCCATTTGAAAATCAAGTTGCCTTATAATCCATTTTACTGGATCGTTTGTCAAAACACCTTTTAATCACCTCTTGATAATGGATCATCATCTTCAACACCTTTTTTCTTTCTTCGTCAAGATCTTGTAGGCCATTTAATTTAGCTTGCATTAGTTTTATGTCACTGTACTCTAGTTATAATTACTATGTCAAGAACCCATTGCTGGAATGGATTAATGATTGTGATGGCCTTCAAGAGAATTAACACTTTTCTCCTTCTTCCCATGAACATGCAACATGCTCTATAGTATTTGATCCACTAGAAGTAGTTGAAGAAGATGGTGGGCTAATAATATGCCACTCTTAGGATTTTATGCATTGTGGTTAGCATAGAATAGTTCCTTCATCATGATTTTCCTTGATTATGATTCCCACTCTTTATTCTTCAATACATTTCATTAGTAAACCACCATTTCCTTTTTGAAAAATTACAACTAGCCATACATAGTGTATTACCCTTTGCCTGGATAAAACTCTTTCTTTGGATGTCAACCCATTTGGGACTTGTCTAGTCATCATGTATCTCTTGATATCTCCCATCTATCCTAGTTGATAATCCTATACTATTTCTTCTACTAGTGTAATATAGTCTTTTGAGATTGACATTGCAAGGTTATCACTTAAGGATCTACCTAATATGAGCTTAGTGGGTTTTATATTTATGTCATACTTCTAGATTTTGTTTATCCACCCTACTCTCTTGTCTCCTAGTTCACCGTGAAGCACTACACCTTGAATATTAAGATAAACTACAAAGACATTAGTTTTGCTCTAAGAAAAATAATACCTAATTTGTTTTGGGCTTTCATGATGGAAAAAATCTATTTATTTATGAATGTATATCTTCCTTTGTAATTGTAAAGGACTCAACTCATAAGAGAAATGGGATGTTCTCCATATTTCTCATTATTTTGAGTCAATACAACAATAATGCTTTCATCTATACCAAAATAGAGCTTGATATCTTTGGATAAGTTATAGTTAATTAGGATTGGGATTTGGTAATGGTATATTTTATATATTGGAAAGCATTCTTAACTTCTTTGGTACACACTAGGGTTACATCCTTTTTCAACATTTTAGTGATCAACCTAACCAAATGTGCGAAATTGGCTATGAATTTAACTATAAATTGGATTTGACCTATAAATAACTAGACCCATTTGATGGATGTGGGTGGGGGAAGGTCTTGGACCACTTTTATCCTATCGAGATCTATGGCTAGGTCATATTTTGACACATGTCCTAATAGTTTTCCTTCTTGGACCATGAAAATGGACTTCTTACAATTAAGTGAGATGCTAAATTCCCTACAACTTTGAAAATTAGACTCTAAATATTAAATATACTTATTTATTTCTTTAGAAAATATGATTAAATCATCAAGTCATATGAGAATGATCTCATTGACTAGTCCTACACAGGTAATCTCTATAGATCATTGGAAGGTGCCCCTACATTTGACAACTCAAAAGACATACTTTGATAGAAAAATATCACCCATTTACTGGTAAATATTATCTTGTGCTAATAATCCTATTTGAACCATATTTTGTTGTACCCTAAGAAGTTATCTAGAAGTGATAACATTTGTGATTACCACATTTTACAAAATCTAGTTGATAGCAGGCAAAGGATAGTGATCTTCAAATGATGCCTTGTTTAGATTCTTGAAGTCAACACACAATGTAAGGTTACCATTCTTCTTGTATACTATTACCAAGTTGGATGCACATGTATAGTGCTTGATTGGAAATCTTTCAAGTGTTTCAAAAGCTTCTTTTTAATGACTACTTCAATATTGTGGTTCATAGGTCTTTGTTTTTCCTAAAAGGTTTTGCATTAGTTTTCATTTTGATGGTATTTTATATGATGTTTTTGTGATACACCTTGAAATATTTACAGGACTACATGATGATATCTTCATATTTCCCATAGAGTTCCTTGAAAAAGTGAGTTTCCTATTCAATGCACTCCTTGTCAAGAAGTAAATTCATACCTTTGACGATATCAATAGGGTGATAGAAGGATGCTTTAACCTTAATGTTGGATATATTTGTAACTATCATACATGTTAAATAGGATCTTTGGAATGATTAAACCCTTGAGTAACTAATTGATGTTTAGTTTAATTATCTCATATTTTATATCATCACTATATTCATTCTTATCTTCATCATGTTGTGCTTATTTGTTGAGAAACTTGATGATCTATTCATTACTGTTAAATACTTGCTAATAATCAAAATGATCAATGGTTACTAGTCTAAAACTACCTCCATATCCTTTGGTTTATTCCAAATACCATCAATAGGATCAAAAGTTTCTACCATTGATGCCAACTCATCTACTTTGGTATTTAGCTCTTAGGTAACTACCTTAATCTCATAAGTACTGAAACTTTCTAGCAAATCCTAGACTCTATGCTTGAATGACTTTAGGTGCTTTTTTTTTTAGCAGCACACTATGAATTAACCTAATTTACTACTAGATTTAAGTCATCAAATATTGTAGATATTTTTTATTTTCATCTTTTTAGATTTCCTCAAACTAGTGCACAATGCTTCGTATTCAACCACATTATTGATGCAATCGAATAGTATCCTACAAGAAAAAATTGTTTTCTCTCCTTGAAGGTCTATGAAATGAATGCCCACATTAGCTCCATTCTAGGTTCTTACACCATGAAAATGTATAATCCATATGCCCACTAATCCCTATACTTGTTGGTTGCTTAGAGTCGATATATTTTTTGGTTCCTTATATATCAAATAATTCCCTAGCTTAGTTTCTTCAAAGTTTATCTCTAACTCTTCATCCTCTTGGAGTACACTAGTCATCATATCTATCTTAGACATTTATTCATCTTCATATTCAAGTATTTGTATGAAAATTTTTTGTAAACAGGTTTTGGGGACCCTGTTAAAAAAACCCACCCCTTTATTTACCTAATAAAAAAATAAATATTCATGGATTTCATCATCCCTAAATTTAGAAAATTTATTCCAATTTATTGTGCCATGTTCATCCAAATTGTGCAACAAGTAGTTATATGGATGCTCATTTTTTAATAAATTCATATTTCCATATCATGGTACCTTAATTTGGGTGTAGTTTATCATCAAGTATCCATCTCCAAAAACCTCACAAGTCCATTCCCTAGACAATATCATATCAAAATATAGAGGGAGGTCAACCACTATAACCTCTTGGACCACCACTAAAATGGGATGCTTTTCCATAGTCATGATTAAGTATTTCAACACTCCTATGTTATTTATTTGGTTACCATCCATCTAGATCAAACTCCTAGTAGTCTTTAAGTAAGGTAGTCTCGTATCTTTGTATATGACCTTAGGCATTAGAGTAATAATGACTCTTGAATCCACTTTGTAGTTTCTTAGTAGATAATTATTGATATAGAGTCACATCAAACAATGTTGGTTTTAGGATTTTGGACTTAGAAGCATTTATGAAATTTATTGCATTAACCTAGATGTTTGAAGGATCTTCTGCTACCAAGTTCTATTGTTATGCTAGATTGGGCTAAACAAGACTACATTGCCCATTCTTAGTCTAGCACTTTTATTGCTCCTTGAGAGTTTCTTGAAGTAAGTCTATTTGACCTAGAAGAGCTAAGACCTCTAGCATGCTCACATTTATGGGGGTTCTCTTCATTTCTTTGGCTATATTGAACTTGAATTAATTGAAGCTACTTTCACTACATTTTGTGAACTTCTTATACTACCTTGTGGCTATTGCATAGCCTTTAATGATGAGAGAAGGGAATTTGAGCCACTATTCAACCTCATTTTGTATATTATCCCTTTCTCTCTCATTTTCCTTGTCTTTGTATTTACCAATTCTCTCCCAATTTCCTTTTTCTATTTCTAGTCTCTTCTATTTGTCCATTTGTTTTTCTTTTTTTTATTTATGTATCCACTAGAGGGGTATTGGTTGAATATTTCTTAGCATTTACATTCCATTTCTACCATTGTATTGAGTTCAATGAACATTTATCCTTCATATGTAGTGGTGGACTTCCTTTCTAAGCATAATAATATATTTGCTTGCTTCAGCTTGTTTTTGAACTTGTGTTTGTTCTTTTGCAACCTTTCTATTTCCTCTGGTGTAACAACCCAAATATACCAACCTAATGTTTTTACAAGGAATGATTACAAGAAAAGGTTCCACAATGGAGAAACCCTTATTTTAATTATCTCACTATACAAGACTTCACCACATTTGAGTTCTAAGTCATTGTAGACGACACTCAATTGACAAGAGTGGCTAAATCTTGTATTTTATAGGGTTCATCTTTCTAAACCTATATTTTTAGAAGGATATCAAAAGTGGCTTCCCACCTTTCCTATACCCTAATTGGCATAGGACCATGTGACCATGGCACCCATAACACTTAAAGGGGGATGCTTATTACCTAAATCGACTCTAAGTCCATATAGGCAGGTTAATCAAGCGTAGAGCCTTGGTGCTTAGTTACCTCACCTCCATGGGTTAACTAAGGTTATTGATGCTTAATTGAAAACTAACATGATCACCTGATCCTACATGTTCAAGGGATCACCACTACTGACTTGTGAATAGTTCCACAACTCCTAGTTGGGATACACCTGATCCTACTCATTCAAGGTGCAATGATTCACAAGAACCTTGGCTATTGTATTCACACAACTCATTCCAGGTTTATGAGTTCTTAGCTATTGCATCCTTTCAACTACTTCTAAGACTCATATTTACCTGGTTATTGCATCCATGCAACTCCCCCTAGGATTGGGCTTAATTATGTTTTGATTTACAAGAGCATTTCTAACCACCCCTTCCCAAGGTAACAAATCTTGCATTGAAACATAATTCTAAAATAAATCATTACATATTACATAATATGAAAGCATTTATAAAGCAACTTTATAATCCAACATGTTGTAATTGATAATAAAAATTCATCTTGAAACAAATCCAAATTGCACATAATACAAATGCTTAACATAAAAATTCAAGGATCCTTTTTTCTAACATACATACTTTAACACAAGAGATCCAAATAACATAATAAAGCATTCTAGCAATTTTATTGAGTTTCATTCTTTCATACTAACAAAAATCCTTCAGATTATACAATAATTAAGTTTTACAATATTTCTTTGAGCAAATCATTCCTTTACATAGCTTTTGATTCTTCTATCAAAGCAACTATACATTCCTAGAATTATAAAGCCATCCTCCAAGGATCTCCAAGGCATCTAAATATATACAACATCTCCTTGCTAGGGGTCCATCCATTGCTTATGAGGAATACTTAGGGATCAAGACAACTCTAGATGTAATTAAAATTAAATCATGCCATATCCTACTATGCATCCACCATGCATAAAACATAATATGAACAAGCCAACATGAAGAGAATTCCATTCTTATCTTTACAATGATTCCTTAACTCTCATAAGTCTCAAGAATCATTATAATAGTTTCTCTTTCAAAACCAACATGCAAAAACCCATTTAAATAAATAGAATCTCATACTTCTCTTATAATTATTCCCTAACTCTCATAAGTCTCAAGAATCATTACAATAGTTTCTCTTTCAAAACCAACATGCAAAAACCCATTTAAATAAATATAATCTCATACTTCTCTTATAATGATTCTCTAACCTACACAAGTCTTGAAAATTATTATCATAGCTTCTCTTTTAAAACCAACATGCAAAAACCCCATTTAAATAAAGAGAATCTCATACTTCTCTTATAATGATTCCCTAACTCTCATAAGTCTCAAGAATCATTACAATAGTTTCTCTTTCAAAACCAACATGCAAAAATCCATTTTAAAAAGAGAATCCCATACTTCTCTTATAATGATTCCCTAACTATCAAGAGTCTCTAAAATCATTATCATACCTTCTATTTGAAAACCAACATGCAAAAAACCATTTAAATAAAGAGAATCCCATACTTCTCTTATAATGATTCCCTAACCCACAAGAGTCTCAAAAATCATTATCATAGCTTCTCTTTCAAAACCAACATACAAAAACCCATTTTTGATAATTATACTTCTAAAGTAAAGAACATACATCCTTCCACTTTTATTTCTCCAAACCATTCCATAAAGAAATAAAGTAAACTTAAGCATTTATTACTAAATGAGTTTTCCAATAACAAAACCTACCCTTCCCTTAAGATCTAAAAACCAATGATATATTTCTTTATCAAAAGCCACCATATAAGAATACAACATTTGTTTACAAAAATAAAAGGAGACTTATTAAACTTCAAAATAATTAAACTTGATAAAAAAAACCATAACCTGCACTAACAATTGATAAAAACTCAGTCACAAGGATATGGCTCAAAGCAAATATGCATAGGCAATAGGCGATTACATGATCAAACCCTTCGAATCTCCACACAACAAAACCACTAAAAAAAAAACAACCAAACAACATGAGCATAGTTGGGTTTGAATATTACAGGGCACATTGGCTAAAGGATAGCTTGGTCCTTTATAGCAAGGAGGTTAGAAGGACGTGGCTTAGGAATATATCACATGCTCTAAAAACAAACCAAACTTAGCAAGAACACATGCCATAAAGGCCAAACTAAAAAGTGAAGAGCTTTGCAACAAAATAAAGCCAATGACAAAGACAATAGGGTGACATTCGAACGTCCAAGCAATACACAAGCTAAGGACAACTTGGTATCAGAAGAGATAGCTACCAAATAACAATACTAAGGAACCAACAACCAACATATAAAGAATTAAAGCATAAATAATAAGAAGCATCTGGTTCACACAAGATTCCTCAATGTCCCAAGACATCACTACTCATATGGTTTTCTTTCTTCCTACAATCTTCTAGCCCTTCTTCTCTTTTCCTCTTCATCCCCCATATATTATCCACTTTGAGTTTTTTTAAAGCAATAACATGGGCATAAATTTCTTGGGAGGCGATCATATGAGAGATTCCCAAGAAGGCATTTCCCCATATGTGCGCCACCCTAGCCACCAAAGGAAAGCATTCCAAGAAAATTGAATTATCTTTATTCTTTTTGAAACTAAAGAACACAAAAGGGTGGTCATAATATCCTTTCCTTATTTAGCCATTTTAAAACATCATTCACTTAATCAATTTAAATCCCATATTAGCTTCATGGCAATAATTGATTTTCATTAACTTGAATGACAATAATTTAATTTATACTTTTACTTGGCTAAAGTATTAAAGCCAACTAATAATTTGGAAGTATTAATTTTATCAACTAATTAATACTTAATGATTTCTAGAGCATTAATATTACCAATCAATACTCAATAATCCATGCATATCAAGACAAGCATAAATTCACACCAACCATGTTTCACACCATTATTTTATCCCTAAGTAGGCAATCTCCTTTAAGATAGTCTATTGCTATTTCCAACCTATTAAGGAGACTTGTTGTGTAAGCAACTTCCTGGCCCAATGGTGTGATCATGAGAACAAGCAAAATGCAATGCATCTATATGAAGGGTGTTATGGTCACCCTAGGCTGTTGATGAGCAAGTCATCACCATCATTTCCAAAAATATATCTCTTGTAGGTGGTTCACCCATATGATCCCATGAGAGAGAGAGATCACTTGGTCTTGCATCCACAAATACGTCAGTAGTACCATATTCCAAGCTCAAAAGAATGTAATCATTCCATTATATAGACATCATTAAAGAAACTATGCCATTAAAAATTCACATTAATACATAGTTCATTGTCCATAAGAGTTTTGCCAAGGAGGGTTGTTACATACTCCTCCCCTTAGACTAAACACAATCCTCTATGTTTTCCTACAAAAGAGTACATCAAATAATTTCATTCAAATAAGTATGGAAATTGTTGTCTCATTTCTTCAACATTTTCCCATGTAGCACGATTATAAGAAATTTGGTCCCAATAGACCTTCCTTTAATCTAGGGTTTGTTTCCTCAACATCTTGGAATAAAATCCTAAAATATTAATTGGTCTCACCTCAATGGCTATGGGATCTATCATCTACAATTTAAACATTCCATGCATGAGTAGGATCAACAACATATTTTTGAAGCAGGGATATGTGAAAATTATCGTGGATATTTAATAGGTTGGACAACAAAGTGAGCCTATTGACTACTGGGATAATCTTATCAATTATCTCAAGGGGCCCAACATAGAAAGGATCTAACTTGGTTGAATTGATGAAACTTTTCATAGGTCTAACTCTTAAGAAAAATCTATTTCCCACAAAGAATTCTCTTGGTGATCCTTTCATATCAGCATAGCTCTTTTAGCAATTGACCACTTCCTTGAGCCTAAGCTAGATTGCTCTAATTTTCTCCTCCATATCTCATATAGTGTCTGATCATCACCTCATCCTTTAGATTATCCCATGATAGAGGTGTTCAACATCTTCTACCATACAAGGATTCAAATGAGGACATCCCTAATGATGCATGGTAACCATTATTATATGCAAATTCAACAAGATGCAAAAAGTCCTCCCACTTAGACTTTTGGTCCATGTAGTACATGTGTAGCATGTCTTCCAAAATCTGGTTTACCCTCTTAGTTTGACCATCTATTTTGGGATGATATGTAGAACTATTATTCAGCTTAGTGCTTACTGCATGGTGTAGAGCTTGCCAAAATTCTAATGTGAATCTAAAATACCTGTACGATATGATCACCTTAAGATACACATGTAGCCTAAATATTTATTTGGTAAACTTATTTACCACCATTGGTACATCATCCTTGATGTTCCTTGATATGAAGTGTGCAACCTTGGTCAACTTGTCAACCACTACCAAGATCACATCATGATGGTACCTAGTCTTAGGTAAACCCACAATGAAATCCATAGAGATTACCTATCATTTCTACATAGGTACATCATGTGGGTACAATTTCCTTGCTAGGTGTCAATGTTAAACCTTTTACCTTCTTGCATTCTAAACATCTGGCAATGAAACTAGTGATATATTGCTTCATTATGACCCAATAGAAGGTATTTTTCATGTTTTCTCTCATTTTTGATCCTCCCAAATGAGCAAAATAGGGAGAATTATGTGCCTCTTGCATAATAAATCTCCTTAGATCACTAGTTTTGGGTATAACTACCCTATCTTTAAAGCATAAAAGTCCATATTTTATGTTGAAATACTTATTCTCTTTAGGATTTCCCTTGGTTTTATCTTGAATTTCTATGCAATATGGGTCTTGTAGTTGCATTTACTTGACCCTATCCATCAAATCTATATGGCTCTAGGTCAATGCTGCTATGTGCCTTCTCCTACTTAAGGCATCTACAACCTTATTCTCCTTCCCTTTGATATACTCAATACCAAAGTCGTATTCAACTAAGAATTCTACCCATGTTCTTTGTCTTGCTTTCAACATAGGTTGGGTGAAGATATACCTTAGAATTTGATGATCTATCCTTAGCTCAAATGGTTTTCCCAACAAAGAATATCTCCAGTGAAGAGAAAAATGCCCCAATAAACTAAATCTAGAAAAACAATCAAATAAAAAAGAATAAGATAATAGATACACACATAATACAATATTTCACCTAGGAAATCCTTATGGGAAAAAACCCAGTACAGTAATATCTCCTTATTGTATAAATGTAACCATCTCTAATACAATAATGTTCATCTCTCATCTCACTTCAAACCTTGATGCAAGTGTAATTAAATAACAACACAAAAATGAATTTTACAATACCACGGGCGAAAAACCATGGGTTCAAATATTTAACCCTAAACAACCCACATGTGTCTAAAAAATAGCTTAAGAAACCCTAAACATGGTTACACGAATATAGAGAGTCTTCAGTACTTTTTAGAGTTAACCCCACTAAAATAACATGGAAAATATTCAACATATTTAAAACATTCTCCCACCTGTTGAATACTTTCCATAGGAGCCAAAAATTACCTTTGTCAATTTTAAGGGCAACCATGCCCATAGATCTTCTACACCAAGAAATTTTTTGAGCAGGTATAACCTTTGTTAATGAGTCAATAAAGTTATTCTCTATATCAAATTTATCCAACATCACCCGATTCCCTTCTACCATCTCTCTCACAAAATGGTACTTAATATCAATATGTTTTGATCAATCATGAAAAGTAAGATTGTTGGCAAAAAATATTGCACTCTGATTGTCATTGTTAATTATCATAGCCTTCTGCTTAAGACCAAATGTTGAGCATAACCTCTATAGCCACACTGCTTATTTATAGGTATGAGTTTCTACAATGTACTCTACCTTTAGTGTGGACAAAGCAACCACTGATTGATTTTTACTCATACAACTTATTGCCCCTCCAAATAGTCTAAAAATATAAGCACTTGTGGATCTTCTCTTGTCTATATCTCTAGCCCAGTCAGCATCCACAAAACCTTGTAGGTTTACAATATTTGTATCTCTAGATTTTCCTTGGTAAAAAATAACATAGTTTGAAGTTCCATGCAAGTATGTGAAGATCCTCTTCACAATAGTTCAATGTTACTTTATTGGATTGGACATATATCTGCTAACTACTCCCATTGCATGTGCAATATCAGGTCTAGTACATATCATTTCATACATTAGACTACTGCCAATGCTAGCATAAGGAACATTATGCATTTCTTCAATTTCCTCATTTATTTTAGGATATTGTTCAATAGATAACTTTTGACCAATAGGATATGGAGTACATACCGTTTTACAATCATGCATCCTAAACCTCTGTAGTATCAAATCGACATATTTCCTTTGATTTAACCATAACTTTCTATTTGCACGGTTCCTTATTATTTCCATACCCAAAATAAATTTTGTGGCACCCAAATCCTTCATGTCAAATTTAGAAGATAACTATGATTTTAGTAACTTTATCATCTCCTTATTGTTACCAATTAACAACATATCATCCACATACAAAACAATGATAACAAATTTTTTACCTTCTTTAAAATACACACATGGATTTGCTTTACTTTTTCCAAGCCCAAGTGTCAAAACAAACCTATCAATTTTTTGGTTCCACATTCTTAGAGATTGCTTCAAGCTGTAAAGAGACTTTTTCAACTTGCATACCAAGTCATCCTTACCTTTTATCCTAAAGCATTTTGGTTGTGTATATATATATATATATATATATATATATATATATATATATATGTCTTCCTCAAGTTCACCATGTAGAAATTCTATCTTTACATCCATATATTCTATTTTAAGATCAAGAGCAACAAAAATAGCCAACAAAAATATAATTGAAGTTAGTCTAGACATAGAAGAAAAAATATCACCAAAGTCAATTCCCTCAACTTGAGAAAGTCATTTTTCTACCAGGTGCAACTTGTATTTCTCCATCTTTCCTTCTACATTGTATTTCTTCTTGAATACCCACTTACAACCAACCGGTTTTATTCCAAGGGGTAATTTCACCAAGTCCCATATATTATTTTTATCTAGGGACTCCATTTCTTCCTCCATAGCCCTTTTTCAAGACTTATTCTCACTTGATTAAAGTATCTCATTTACAGTCTTGTGTTATTCATTAGTAACTAATATATTAAATGCAAACAAATATTTGAAGGGCTATACCTTTCTAAGAGTCTTCTCACTTGATATGATCTCCTCAAACTTGGAGTTCCAGGTTCTACATCTTCAGCTTCCTCCTCACCTTCCTCTTTAGAATCTCTATGTAGTTCTTCTTCTTTTGTAGCACCAAGTTCTACCATAGGTTATTCCTCCTGTTCCAATTTTACTTGAACTATTTTAGGTTCTTTGCTTGGTTGCATTTCCTATTTCAAAACTCCTTTTGTTTCTTTAAAGATCACATTACAATTGTAAACAATCTTCTGTGTTTCTGGGTTCCACAACTTATATCCTTTAACACCAATACTATGTAGCACAAAGGGAGTATTCCCATAGGGGGAGGTGAGTTGGGATGTTTTGGAATAAATCCTTATGCTTTGTAGTAACTTTGGTCCAAATCGTACAAGTGTACGATTTGCTAGTGTATGATTTACAATTTCACAAAACTGCTTGTATGGTCTCCAAATCGTATAGTTGTACAATCTAAATCATACAAAAATCTAGAATGTATAATTTGGCACTTGCATAGTTTACTGGAAGTCATTTTGCAACTCATATTGATCAATTTTGTAATCGTTCTCTTCCAAACCCTAATTTTCCTTATTTGATAGGTTTCCACTATGCAATTGCACTTCTAAATTGGGCAAACGATCAATTGTACAGTTTGGTGGCTGGTTGTAGGGTTTCACCAAACACTCACTAAAATTTTATAATTATAGATTTTCCAACTTACACTTAGAATATTCACAAGGCAAGGTTTGTCTATCCTTAAGGTGCAATTGCCCACCTAGTATCCCAACATGCAATGCATAATTTGCTATATTTGATTAGTGACATCAAATATCATTCCCAAAAATCATACAATAGCCTGTAAATGTCAAAGTACAACAATGATAATGCATGAAACTAATATTTTAGTATCACAACAGTTTATGGGTTCACCAGTAGTGCTATTCCATTATAAGTTCTTCCACTTGCCACACTATTTTGGCCATACTTGCACAAAATATATAATCAAGATTCACCATCAACATGCATAATGGAATTCACAAGAAAACACAAGCTTTGATGCTACACTCATATTAATATTGCTCTGTAAAGATGTACAATCACAAAAAAGTTAACAACATCCATCAATAATCACAATATTCTTCTACTATTATGAACATAGCAATGAAAAACTATGAACAACTATCTATAAACATGAAAATTCATCAAAAAATGAATGGGAGATCTTTATAATGTTTGCCTAGACCATTCCAAAGTGGTTCCTAAGAAAATCAATTATTCACAACTTCCACCCCGTAAGACAACCATATTGCATTAAGGTTTTCCTAAGTCCAATTCTATTATTATCAAATTAATCCAAATGCACATTTCATTTAATTTCATTTCACATCTAATTGCACATTTACAAAATCGTACAATCACATCCAATTGTACATTTTACAACCCTTCCTTGCACAACTAGGTAACCCTACCTTGTACATTTTAATAAAAATTGTACATTTGATAAAACTGATAAAATTGTGCAAATCCAACTTATTTCTTCTTCTAGGAGATGGATTTGCTGGCTACATCCTATAACCCACAAATATGCATTTTATAAATTTATAATCTATCTTAGTCCTTATAGGTGAAATTTTGCACCTCTTCACCCACTCTTCTTTACAAGATGATGATCTACAAAGTTGGCCAAATTTTGATGCATTGATGGTCGGGCAAAAGATGAAGATAAGGTAATAGCGATGAGCAATGGTAAACCACAAATGGGTGGAAGATCTAAAAAATCTGAGTAAAGCAATAGTTCAAAAAGTCTACCATAAGTGTAAAGTTTTTGAAGAGTGGGTGAAGAATTAGTTGGGTGGACAATTGGGATCTACCTTTGGGTGGAGGCATCCTAAAACCTCACTTGCAATATGGGCGGGAACTTCAGCCAATCAATAGGGTGGAACTATCATAGATCTTCACCCGTGAGGAGGGCAAAAACTTTCACCTATCAAGACGATAGAATTTTGGAAAGTTAGAAGGGTGGAACTTTGTAAAACCCTACCAATTGTGAATAACATGTTGGGTAGAGTGTAGCAAGGAATATAGGCCCTAGGGGCCCTTCCTACATTAGAAGCTATCGAGGCATGGGGTTCATGGGAAAGCGAGCATTCCAACCAAGATATGAAACCTTGAAACACAAAATCTAGGTCAATCACAGCTCAATTTCCCACCTCCTTCATAGTGCCACGATGGGCAAAAATTTGGGAAGTTGATGAGCTGGAAGATCCACTCGGTACCAGAATCACCACCATCATTGGAAATCTCAAGGGAAAGACATTAATGACCTCATATACCCAAGTATGGGTTGTTATAGGCATGGAGGTGTTTATTCAAAATGTGTGACTCCTAAGGTAATAAATTCTCGTCATTTGTTTACCTAACTAAGGGACCTTTGACTGGTTGAAGGGGTAAAGTAGATGAGGATTAAAGAACCTGGTAGGAATTTTAGAATCATTGAAGGTCCAAATTCATACAAAATTTCCTACCCCCTTTTGAATGACTGCCACTCTTCCAAAAATTAGAGTACCTATTGCGTACCTATCCGTTTCAGCACTGTCTTCTCGCCTAACACCATTAATGCATGTAATTTGAATTTACTGTAAATGTTTCTATAAATACTGGAATGTTTACCATTCCAAGGGTGGCTCTTTGGCCATTACAATTCATATGTAATACTTCTCATCATTTTGTAAATATAAGTATACTATTGTTTGGTCTCCAATATCATCTTTGCATCTTTTTGTTGAGTTTACAATGCTTATTTTTGCTATGGCTATCTGAGTAATCTCATTTAATTCTACTGTCTAGATTTCATGGGTTTTGCTTAGTGGTTTTGGAATTTACATTCGTATTGGGTTGGGGTTTATTTTTGCTTAAGCTAGTCGGGTGGGAGTGCTTTAATTCTACATCTTGAATTTCATGCACCCATCCATCGGTTCTAGAATTTGCTTTTCAACCCGCTGCACTGAATTATGAGTGAGGGTGTGATTGGTTGATCTATTAGGTAGGATGCTTATATTTTTGCTTGCAATGTTAAGGGTGCATGTGTCTTAATGCAACCATAACCTATCCTTGTGAGTTTTGGCTATGACCTTCTTTTACCTCTTTTCCACCCCCTTTTCCCTTTGCACTCTCAACAAAAGTAGCTAGGACTTTCCATACGGAACTAGTCTTCTCTAGAGATCGATCGCCCAAAATCCCTGAGCACGATGGCCATTTGATATTGGTGCAGCTCCATGGGTGCATCAGGATTCTGAAACCCTACCTTCCTGTTAGGTGTTGGATCTTTGACCAACCATTTTTGACACGCTTGGTGGGACCAACAAATATCATCCCTATAGAGTCTAGTGGACCTCCACTTTGCAATATCCATCTATTCACCTGATGACTGTGCTGCATAATGAACTGGGTTCCTTGTAACCACTAATTCAAACCATTAAGGTAGGACAACACTGTACACTACTCCTTATTTGAAGGAAACCACAAATTAAAATATCTCAATATGAGACATATACAATATTCTTCTTATCCATATCCTCTATATGAGTTTTTGTCCATATTTATAATGCCCAACTACCTATCACTTCCACTTATTCATACATGAGGAATAGTTACATCTAATATAAAATTATAATATTAAATTCTTATCTTGGGTACCTAAGATTCCATCCCCTTTACAAAATTTTTTGTCCTCAAAACATAAGAAGAGACTAAACAATATTATTTTCTAAGCCTTGCTATGAACTAGTACAATCTTGGTCATCCATCCATCCTAGTGAAAATTTGATTGGTATTTGTCTTTGTTGACATTAATATGCCCTTCTACCATTTGAATTTTTCAAAGTAATTCTTTGGTTCCATGTGTTGGAGGCATCTTTCTACTGGAAATAAATATCGATCTTTTTCATCCATGCTTGGTTTTGCCATATGTGTATCCAAGGCTACTTTGTTGACTCCTTTCTTCTATTTCTCTACTTTGGCAACTTTAATGATGGGTCCATTTGTTCCTTGATGCTACTATACAACTCTGATAACTAGAGTCACTATGCTTTCTTTTCCAAATATTGCCATAGTTGGTACTCTTTTGATTCATGTAGAACTATAATATTGTTGCCTTAAGATGTAGACACCCAAAATGTATCAATTTCATAATTACCTAAGGTCATTGTACCCAGTTCCACATAAATCCTCAAAAACACAATAACAATAATAATAATAATAATAAAAAAATAAAAATCCACCTTCTTGCACAATAAAAAATTATAAAATGCATAAATTAATAATAATTTTCCTAGCCCCTCTCTACAACTCTAAGCCACCATGTGACCTCCCATCCCCACTTGCCACATGTCCACACACCACTCCACCACTTCACTTGCCACATCTCCCACATGTGCACACATCACTCTAACACCACTCCACCACTTCACTTGCCACATCTCCAAATCATAACTATCCTAACTTGACCACTCCACCACTTCACTTGCCACATCTCCAAATCACAACTATCCTAACTTGACCACTCCACCCCTTAACTTGCCACATCTCCCCTAACTAGAACACTTCAAACTCTCCATCCCACCTACCCTTACCACTTGGTTACCTTGACTTGCCAAGTCATCTCCCCTCACCAACCATCCACAATCCTATAAATACCCCCATCTCCTCCCTCATTTGGAGAGGAAGAAGCTTGAATATACCCAGATGCTACCCAAATTACTTAGGACTTGTGTATGCATTTTTGAGTATGTGCTTTGATATGCTGTTAACTTATTTTTAAATTTTATTTTTATTATTCCATTATTTTTCCCAATAGATGCTACTAAAAATTTGTCATGGGCTTGTGTGCAAGAGTCAGGGGCATCATGAGGCTTAGGACTGTCATGCATGTAAGCAACCAAAACCTGTCTAAGACTCCTGAGTGTGATCTACAAGAAGATTGAATGCACCATCTAGTTTATTTCCAAAGAAAACCCTCCCTTTTGGGGATGTCTGTTGTAATCAAAATCGATGTTTTTAAACCAAAAGAAGACACATTTTGCAAAATCAATATTAATTTTTTTTGTTACTTTCGATTTATTTACATTGTTATGGTGCATTTCTCAGGTTACATAAATGGTGATCATGGTTAGTATTTTTAATTTTTTATGAACACTAACTCCTTGATTTTCATGGTTATAGTTTGCTATCCAAAAACTAGCTTCAAATTACTAAAAAAGGTACTTTGAAAAACCCTATGTATTTAGTTTAATAATAATAAAAAGATATTATTCCTTGTTTTGGAATTTTTATTATTTTTGTATCAAGTGGCATTATCTCAACTGGTTAGATTCCTCCACATTTAAGGAGGAGACCAAGGTTCAAATCGTTCCAAGTGATACACGAATAACATCCAAGCTTTGTTGTAATACCACTATGTGGTTATGATGTAATACAGGTGGGGCCCATTTCAATCCCATAAAACTAATTGAAAAAAAATCATTATTTTTGAAAAATAATTTAATTTTCTATTAAGTGATAGCAGTTCATAGTTTTGGATCAGGAGGAGTTTTGATAAGTCAAGTTGCATGCATTAGGATTTTGAGTTCTTGGTGCCATACTACCTCTCCACTCTGAAGTGTGTGCGGTATGCTTCTTAGGGTATTTTTTTTGTTGCTTTCATTGACTTTAATCCACCGTTTGGTAGATTGAACCTCTTTTTTATGGATGAAGCTCAATTAGAAGCTCCAACTTTTGTTGAAGCTACAGAAGGGAGCAATGGCACCAAAGGTGAACAAGCAACCATGGAAGTTTGTTCCCAAAGTTTATCACGAGGTAATATTTCTCCTTCGGATGTTGTTATCCCATCGAGTGAGTTTAATACTACTTGTTCTTGGCTGGAAAGCCATATGTTGATAAGGTATTTTCTAGGTTGCATCCCTGGTCTTCTTCAAAACTGGATTCAACAAGCTTGGCATGACGTCAAGGTTGATGGTATCAAAAGCCTCACCAAAGGATTTTTTTTTTCATTTTGTTGAACCTTCTTAGGCCAAAGCAGTCCTTAGCTATGGGTCTTGGTATTTTCGTAGCTCCATCCTAGAGTTGATCACTAATTGGAGGTCTATTACTTTGTTGAATTTTAGTTACAATATCATTGCGAAAGCTTTGGCTCTTTGCCTTAGGCCTCTTCTTTCTTTGATAGTCATATCAAAGCAAACTAGTTTTATTCAAGGAATGTACATCCTCGATACTGTTTTGGCTGTTTGAAAGGGCATTGAATGGGCTCGGATGTCAAACCAGCACATGCTTTTTATTAAGATTTATTTTGAGAAAGCTTATGACTGCATTGAATGGAGATTCATTCTTGCTATGCTCAAAGCTTTAGGATTCAAGCTAGTTTTCATTTAGACTATTGCTATGCTATTCAGATATGCTTCGACTATTCTCAATTTGAACAATTCACAGTCTAAAGTAATGGGTATTTTTAGGTCTATTCGGTAAGGGTGTCCTATTGCTCCCTCTTTATATGTGCTTGTTGCTGAAGCCTTTGGATATCTTTTAGCTGCTCAAGCTTCTACAATTCTTATTAAAGAAATTGCTCTTTTGAATGATCAGGAATAACTTATTAATGGTCACTTTGCTGATGACTCCTTTTTTACTATAAGGGAAGAGATGCAATCTATTTCTAATGCTCTATTTTGTTTTAACACCTTTTGCACAACCTCTAGTTCTCGCATTCAATGGAGGAAGACCTCCCACTTTAGACAGTCTCCCTTGCCTATACCACCTTGGATTCAAGGGTATCATTGGAATTGGATCCTGCATGGGGAAGTTTTTAAGTTTCTTGGTATTCCTTTTGCCTTTCAAGGCTCCCCTACTCAACTTTGAAATTATGTGCTTCAAAGAGTTTTTAAGAAGCTTGAGCAACTCCTTCAAGATTTTCTTTAGAATAATTCTTCTAAAACAAAGGGATTTCATAGAGTTGACTGGGATATTTGTTGTCTTCCCAGAGAGTCTAGTGAAATGGGTCTATTGGACTGTAGATGGCAAGGTATTGCTTTGTGTGCTAAGTGAGTGGTTAGGGCTCTGAGAGGATCTAAATCTTGGAAAGTTATGGTTTGACAATTTATTTCCTCTAGTCTTCCCTTAAACTGTAGAGTATGGAGAGGGTTGGATTTTCCCTCTCTCATTGTTGCTTCAATTTTTGTTAAGATTTATGGCTCCTTTGTTATTAAAAGTATATGGAAAGCCTGACAATAAATCACTCCTTGGATCTACTGGAAAGAAGATGGATTTTTTAAAGGTTTATCCATCAATTTTATGAATATTTGGTGGTTCCCCATGTTTCTTCATCAAGGTTCTTCCTTAGCTCGGGTGCAATGGATTCATGCTCAGCAGTTTTTTAAAAAGGGTATTGTTACAATAGATGATTTCTTTTCTCACCAGAACAAGGATTAGATCCCATGGAATGAGTTCAAATGCACCTTCAGGAGAATGGTGTAGACAAAGATACTTATGATGTTATTGCTCTCACCCCTTTTTCTATGTTGCACAAGATTGGTGTGTGCTCACAATGAACTTGGTGGTCAGACCAGAGATGGCATGTTGACACTCCTTTGCTTAATTATAAGGCTCATTTGGGATAAAAATGGTTATCTCCTCATCTTCCTCTAGTGCCTAAGCTCAATCAACATTGAGACTTATTTTCTACAAGGACTAGATGGAATTCTAGATTTCAGAATGTTTGGGCTACTTATGTTAAGCTCAAACATTCTATTTTTGTGTAGATCTTGCTGTGTCAAGGCCTTCCCTTAGGGGAATGTTTGAAGAACCTTAGAATTCCTCATCCTAAATATCCTTTTTGTGGTGTACTCGAGTCTTGTACTCACCTATTTTGGAATTGCAAAATATCTAGGCAAGCCTAGGAATGTGTTCTTTTCTTTTTTTTCCCATTTACAGCTGCAAGAGTTTCTTGGCCCTAAGATATTATTAGGGACTCTTTTACTTTGTCTCTCACACTTTTTAAAGTGTGGCAGGTTTTTAGAATTAACCTACTCTTTCATATTTTGAATGCCTATAGCAAAATTATTTTTAAATAGTATACACTTTCTATCACATTTACTGATGTTAAAAAATTAGAAGTTTCTAATGACATGTGGCTACATATATGTACTCAATCCAAAAAAGTTGCTAGGGATTTGAATCACCTACAAGTTATTCTAGTGCACTAGGCCAATGCTTTGTGTACAGTCAATCAGACCCCTCCAAAGTGCTCTTCTCAGGAGTATTTTCGATCTCGCTCTCACCGTTGGCCTCTATCATATGCAAGAAGTGCTCTCGTAGATAGGCACTGGTCCTAGTACTCACTAGTTAGGAAGTTATCTAATATTGACATTGCTTGTTTGTCCTGCTAGGTTGGGAGGTGGGATGATGTTCAACCAGTTTCACCTAGGCTAGTTACTGGTTGGAGTACTGAAGGCCTTAATTTTTATGCAGAGGGGTGGATTCCCATCCATAATCACTAGCAATTTATGGAGGACAACATGTTAGGGCACATTACTCCATATGATATGATTTCTTTGATGTAATGATCATTAATGATCATGATTGGTAAACTTGTGTTTTGTTGGCGGATTTGTTTCCTAACCCTTGTCATTAAGGGTTAGTTTATTTTTGAAGTGATTTACGAAGCGAAGCAATTTTTGAGATTCCCATGGTTGGTGGGTGTGGGTGGTTTAGCCCACGGAGTTGTGCCCATTGTATTCTAATACCACATAGTGGTTTAGGGTTGTGAGAGTTTCCTTTATATTTAATGTCCCATTTTTGGGCAAGAAAGTGAATAATAATATCAAGGAGGTGTGGCTCTTATTTTGTTGGACGTAGCCCATATTGGGTGAACCAGGATAAATCTTGTGTGTTATATGTGCATTGTGTGGTGTTATTTCTTCTAAGTTACTTATTTTTGCATTATATCTCTTCATACCCAACATCGATACGCTCATGGATTCCACTACTGGCCATGAAATGCTCTCCCTAATGGACTATTTATTGGGATACAATCAAATTCACATTAATCCCAATGACCAACACAAGACAAATTTTATGCCTTGGGGGATATTTTGCTATAAAGTAATGTCGTTCGGTCTTAAGAACGTTAGGACCACCTATTAATGTGCCATGACTTATTTATTCCATGATTATGTGCACAAAATTGTTGAAGATTATGTGGATGATATTTTGGCCAAATCCAAAACTCACCCTGAGCACACTGATGTGTTGCAAAAAGTTTTCGATTGATTACTTGAGCATAATGTGAGACTCAACCCTAAAAAGTGTGTCTTTGGCATCACTTCAAGAAAATATTTAGGGTTTATAGTCTCCAAAAGAGGAATTGAAGTAGACCCTAATAAGGTGAAGGCCATTGTCAAAATGCTGCCTCCTACGAACCTTAAAGAATTGCATAGCTTTTAAGGAAATATCCAAGTGATCCATAATTTTATCGCTCAATTATCTGATAAAAACCATTCAACCATATTTTGAAAAAAATGATTAAATTTGCATGGACCCAAGGGTTCCAAAATGCTTTTGAAACCATTAAGCATTACCTCGCTTCCATGCCAGTTTTGTCACCACCTCTATTAGGCATTCCATTTCATTTGTACACATCCACTATTGATTTTTGTTTAGGGACTATGTTGGCTCAAAATAATGATGCTAATCAAGAACAAGCCATCTATTACATTAGCTGTAACCTAGTGAGTTATGAAACCAAATACACATATGTGGAGAAGCTATGCCTAGCTATTGTATTCACAACCAAAAAGTGTCATCACTACATGCTCAATCATACAACATATATCATTGCCAGAGAAAATCCATTGTATTATATGATGAGTCACACTTACACCAATATTTGTATTGCCAAATGGATAATGCTCTTAACAAAATTTGATCTTGAATTCATAAGTAAAATATCCATAAAGGGTCAGGTCATTACTGACCAACTTGCTAAAGCTCATCTTCAAGATAATAAAACCCTTATCATAGAGCTTCTAAATGATTTTGTCTTTAGTGTTATCAAACTCAAAGAGCACATCAAACCTAAGGATAAAGTTGATATTATCCTTTTATTCGATGGTTCTAAGTGTGAATGAGGGGGAGGTTTCGAAGTTATCTTCTTCATGACTCAAGGGGTCCCTATCCCTTTTTCATTCAAGCTCGGCTTCCCTTGTACAAACAATAACATAAAGTACAAAGCATTAGTTATTGGAATCCAAATTGCTATCACCATAGGCATCAAACATATCAAAATCTTTGGTGATTTCCTTCTTATTTTTAATCAAGTTAAGGGGGTATACCCATGTAAATACCCAATCTTAAAGTCCTACAAGTAGATCATGGATAAATTGCTTTCTAACTTTGACTGGTATGACATTGATAACTTGCCAAGATCATCTAATCATTTTGTAGATACCATGGCCTCTCTTGGGTCCCTTATTCCACAAAATCCCACCAATAACATTACTCAAGTTCAAGTTACCACACTTTCTCAATTGGCTATTTCTCGTGAAACTTCTAATAATGAACGAGATGTCCATCTAGTTTAGGTAGAGCCATACCATGACTTATTTGCTCAAATAAAGGATTTTCTCAAACTTGGTACCCTTTATGTCAACTTGTCACCATCCATAAAAAGAACCTTAAAACAAAAAATGGCTTGATACACTCTCTTAGGAGATGTGGTTTATCATCATGGCTATGATGATATTCTTCTTCAATGTCTTGAACCACAAGAAGCAAATTGGATAATATCTCAAGCCCATTATGGTACATGTGGTGGTCATTTTAGCAGGATGGCCATTACAAAGCATATTTTACACATGGGTTATTATTGGCCCACCATGGAACATGACTATTGCACATATGTTAAGAAATGTCCTAAATGCTAATATCACATCAATTTAACCCATGTACCATCACAAGAATTGTAACCAATACAAGCTCTATGGCCTTTTTAACAATGGGAACTTGACCTTGTCAAAAATATTTCTCCCCCTTCCTTGGGACAACATACATTAATCATAATAGACACATAATACTTCACCAAGTGGGTTGAGGCTATTCCTCTTACTAGTATGATAAGACCTCAAATTGTAGAGTTTATATTACAACACATCATTTGTTGTTTTGGTATTCCTTCAAAAATCAATTTTGATAATGGGCCTCTATTCAAAAACAAAGATGTTCAAGAATTTTGCAACAAGTATCATATCCAACATAAAATTTCAACACCTTACGATCCCTAGAGTAATGGACAATCCAAAGCCACCAATCAAACTATCAGTGCCATTCTCAAGAAAACTATCAAAGAAAATCATAAATATTGGTACCTCTAGCTCCCTTTAGCACTAGGATTATTGAACAAGCATCTACACACCAACAAGGAAAACACCATTTTAACTAGTATATGGTGTTGAAGCTATCATGACTCTTGATCTCGAGATCCCGTCATTGTGCATATCCTTGTAGGAATTCATAGATAATAACACAACGTGCCAAACATGGGCCAATCAACTTAATCTCCTTGATGAACATTGAATCAATGCTCTTGAACATATTCATTTTTATCAATATTGAATAAAAATATCCTATGATCACAAAGTGCATCCATGTGAATTCCAAGTTGGTGATCTCGTACTCAAATAAAATTAGCAAAAATTAAATCTTCTACCTCATCTATGCGATAATTTTACTGCCAACTGGATTGGTCCATTCATTGTCACATAAACATTTGGATTTGGGGCCTATAATATTGCCACTCTAGAGGGAATTGAGGAACTTGAGCCTATCAATATCCTTTATTTGCAAGTATTTTACACCTAGCTGATATTATACTTGTACATAATCAATTTAGAAAAAAAACAAAGAAAAATCACCCAAAAAAACACACACACAAACCATATCACACACCAACAAGCTCATATCATAAGCACACTCCACTTTCCAAACACCAACACCAACTTGGTCATTGTTCGGTTAATTTTGACATGTGTCATTATGAAGGATTTTGTTGTATTAATCAAGGGCATATTCATAATCATAATTGTCCACCCTCTTTCTATGTACTTTTTTATAATATCCACTATTACCAAATTTATAGCTTGCCATGTTTGATATCTTTCCTCTCTTAGGTTTGAAGAATATTTGGTTTCTTTCATTAGCTCAGGCATACCTAGTGTCTCAATCAATCTTCATTGAACATCACTTATCTCTTGAGTGCTATAAGCCTTCCTAGTTTCCTTAGGTATTATCCTAGACCATGCACACATCTCATATCTTAATAATATTTTGAGTTTAGGTAAGATGAAGCCATGAGTAGCTCTCATCATTAAGTGAATGGTTTCCCCTGCTCATCCTATCATACCATAATTCAATCCCAAGGATCCATATCATAAAAAAACAACTATGAGTTCTAAAAATGAAAAGAAAATCATCATGGATCCTATGAAATTTTAGACATCTCCACTGGGGCTATAGATGCGTGGTTGGTAGTGGAGTAACATCAAACGATTATGGGGCTATGTCCATCGGGGCTATATACATTTGACTAGAACTGGAGTATGCCCTCGTGTGGCAATGTGTCTCTCATATTAGCAATATTATTTTGTAGAGATCTATGGCTGCTTGTGGTTGAGCTAACTTATAATGGCTTGAGTCACAATTGGCCAGTCCTACCTTGCTCAAAAATAGAATTGAACATAACTAAATACACTTTGGCCTTTAAGCAACTTGAATCACTTAGTTGATCTTAGTATCTTAGAGTGTGTATTTGATTAGTAGATGAGTTTGATTGATGTCACTAGGGTCTTTGAGCTTCCTGAAATCACTTGTCGATTCTTCATTCCTAGGATATGTGATAAGATAAGTTATGTCACCTTTGCTTCTATAGTCTACTCATTTATTTCATAAATTGTATCACATCGACTCCCATCCATTCCATAGTTATGTCAGTACCATTGTGTTGATACCCTTGATTAATCATTAAAATCTTGAGTAGTGATACATGTCCAAATATTTTTTTGAACGATAATAAAATGTGATTGTATAACTATCCCATTTTATATCATTCCTTTTTTATCTATTTATACTTCACTCATCTCACAAATTCATCATTCAAAAATACTCACATCATTCTCCATCACTTTCACATATCTCCAAAAAAATAAATATAAAAAACCAAAAAAAAAAAAAATTCCTTCCTCATTTCATGCCACATTCCACTTCACCTTTTGTCAATCGAGTCACGGTTGTCACCTATTCCTTCCACCCACTTGCTGATTGAGAGGGTAGAAAATACACAAAATTTGTCTCAAAAAATTCCAATAATAAAACACCCAATTATGGAGTCACATATTTTCAAGAATATTTGCTTGAGATTGTAAAAAAAAACCTACTCTATTGGGTCAAAATGCAGAATTTGTTTCTCAATCAAACTCTAATAAAATTTGATTTGCTATGTGTCATACCTATGTTTGTATAGGATCTACATGCCTATGCTACAATCAATGTGGTAAAAA
Source organism: Wollemia nobilis (assembly GCA_028583015.1). Lineage (NCBI taxonomy): Eukaryota > Viridiplantae > Streptophyta > Pinopsida > Araucariales > Araucariaceae > Wollemia > Wollemia nobilis. Next base: position 2,599,720 of record JAQPPZ010005606.1, read on the forward strand.
TGATGACCACTTATAATCGATTAGAGCATCATGAGGACACCTACCATATGGTTGGCTTATTTACCACATCAAGTGATCTCATCAATCTATTGAAGACCAGGATTCAAAGACACTTGTCCATTCCATGATTGGAGCATATCTCCAACTAAATGAATAATATTTCAACAGAGGCATTATGAATCATATTATGCATTCTATAATTTTTCCTAATCCAAGTAAAGGAACATTTAACTCCCTATAAATCACATTTCTCAAAGTATAAGTAATATTCATTTCATACTTTATAAATCTATATGTTTGATCATTATTTTAGAAAATGATATAATAAAACTTCCTACAAATTTCACTTTATGTAAGACAAAAGTATTTGTTGGATATTGTGAGTCCCTAAGTCAAGGTTGTCATTGATGTCACCATTGATGCCACCAGATGGAGTCATTATTAATACAAAAGATTTCAGCAGGAAATAAAGGCGACAAAGATGGTCATTTGATATTCAGCAAGAAGGCAGAAGTTCTAGTGAAATAATGCAAAAGACAGAATTTAAAAAGGAGTTATAATATTTATTTTATTATTTAAATATTAATATCAATTATTGTGGAAGGAGATTCTCTAAATATCATCAATTATTTAAAAACTTCAAAACCCAATAGTTGGAGGATTAGAACAATTGTGGAAGAAAGCAAACAAATTATTGGTCAACAACATAATGCCATTGTTCAACATGCCTTTAGAGAGGCTAACTCAGTTGCTGAAAAATTGGCAAATATTGTAGCTAACGCCCAAGGAATGCTGACGTGGACTGATACTCTTCCTCTTGAGGTGGCAGAGCTTGTCAGACAAGATAAAAATAATGGTAATTGTGTTGAATCTTGAAAATTTCATTCATTTAATTGCCCAACATTCTGCCTTCCACGTGAAGCATTGGGTTCATAACCAAAATATTTTTCTATCCCTTCCTCCAAGGAGTATGCCTTACTTCGAAATCTGGACTCATAACCCTTTGTGTTTTGATTTTAAATTACCCATTTTTGCATGTGCCTATTTCTTGATAACCAACTCCCTTCAGAATCCCAAGGCAATGTCCAACATGTTTTTTAATCATAATTCTCCCGTGTATCTTGATATTCGCAACCTTGCTTCTTCGAGAACCATCTTCCACCGCCTGGCCAATTCCATTGTCCCAAGATTTTATGGTGTGAACATCCCAATCCTTTATGTTTCTTGTGCCAGGCTATCTTTTTGGTTTTGTTTTTTAAACATCCTCGATGGTCAATATTTTCTTTTGACGTTGGTTTTCCCAACCATCTGTCACAACATTCGATGCCTAAAAATCTGCCTTGTCACCTACCCTAGCCAATCCCATTTCTTCAGGTGGTTTTTTCGCTTTTCAAAGCATCCTCTCTGGCATTCATTTAAAACTCAGAGTAGCAACAACGCTTTCCTTTTTTATAAGACTCTACATGCTCTGCTCACCTATCAGTGTACCTATCCTTTGCCTATTTTTCTTATCACCAGCCATTTCCTTTGCTTTCCTTCTTGCTATTTTCTGTATGCAACCATGAAAGAAGGAAAGCCCATCTTCATTAAGCCTGAAGTGTTCAAACTTGAATCCATAGTCAAAGATATGTGGAAGGAAAAAGAAGCACTGGTTGAGTTTTTCAAGATGTTTTCTGGTGTTGACGAAGAGGTGACAAAAGCCTTTGTTGAGTCCTGAAACAAGGACCTAGTTACTATTCACGATGTTGAATTTCAAATCAGCATCGAGTTACTGGTGGACTTGACAGGGCAACCTCTGGATGATAAGGTGATAAGAAGGAACAAACATAACTAGGAAGCGAAGCTGACGCATTTTGAGAAATCCTCGATGATCCATAAAATGGTCAAGAAAGGTCTATACCGTAACCATATTTCCACTCCTTGGAAAGAAATCCTAAAACCTATCATGCAATACCTGACTTGTGATAATCCTGAAGCCCAGATTTATTGTTTCTATTTAGCCTTCGTAAACCACTTCCATGAAGCCAAATTGATGAACATTCCCGCAACCCTCTTTTGGTCCATTTATTACACCATTACCTCCTCCTGAAAAAAGGAGGGTTTACCCTGTCATCAAGGGCTTTTTAAAGTCCTATACAAATTTTTCCTTTTGAAATTCCCCAAAGGCAACATCCTAGGCCTAGAGTCTAATGAAGATAATTCATCCTCAACTCCCAGTCCTAGAAATTCTAGACCCAAGAGGAAGGAGAAAAGTGACAAACCTCTTCCCAAATTTAATGTCAGAAAAAAGGTCAAGGTTGAGGGTACGCCTGTTAGATGTTCCTAGAGGCTCAAGCTTAAAGAAATTTTTGAAACCCCTCCCTCCACATCTATTAAACCCTCAAAGTATCCTTCCAATTCACCTAACATTGTGGAGAAATATCTTCACAAAATTGCAGTCCAAGCAACCTCTGCCACTATTGATCATATGGAAACAACCCATGTGGCTATAGGTAAAGCAATTTTAAGGTTAAAGGATCAGGACCAAACTCTCAGTCTCTTGTTATTTTGTGATTCATTCGAGGAAATCCATGCATTTTCCATTGATGAGGGTCCCTCTGATGCCAAGGGTGATGGCAAAGATGAGGACGTGGTGGAGATTGCTAAGGAGGCGTGTCTTGATGTTCTGAAAGACGTTCCTAAGGATGCACCAAAGGATGAAGCAAAGGCTACCACGCTGGAAATCATTGCCGCTTCTTCGATGCTTACTGACGTTCCTCTTTAAGCGAGGATGGGGTTTCACCTGTTGCTAGTTTTGTTTTGTTCCTTCGATCTGAAGGATTTGGTCTAGTTGTGTCCTGCGGGCTTCAAGACTATTTCTTTTTGCTCCTTTCTGTTCAAGGTTGATTCCTTTTTGATGTAGCAGGCTTACTGCCTCTCTTTTGTGTTCCTTTCTATTCTCTTCTTGGGTTCCTCTTCTTGTCTCACTATTGTACAAGGCGTTAGGGCACCTTTCAAATGCCCTCTTTTGATAATATTTTTTTTTTAACTTACCAAAAAAAATAATATTTATTTTATAAATTATTTAAATATGAATTTAAATTTTATAAATAAATATTAAAAGGTAATTTATCAAAGGTGAAATATTATAATGGTTAGAAGTGCCATGGTGAAAACCCAAATAAAATATTTGTAATTTTCATTACAATATTTTATATTACAAAAGTGGGTTTATAAAGTCTAAAAATATCTAAACCCAAAGGTTGGATTTAAAGTTTTTAAACAAGGCAAAGTTTATTTCTATTGACATCATAGAAGCCAAAGGGAAGTGCCGACATTTTTGATTTAGTGGAAATGCATATAAATACCATGCCCAAAGTTGATTTTCGAATTATCCTTGCTCGAATTGGAAAGAGAAAGCATACGAATTAAATGCAGAGCTCGTGAGATAGAATTACAAAATTCGTGTTTGACTTGACAACGAAAGGAAACAAAAACAAACACATTGATTAGTTGGAAGCCAACAAGGCACCTTGGCCTAGTGGCAAGTGGGCTGCAAGCTTACGTTTTTGTGTGCATGGTGGATAATGTTCGAATCTCATAGAAGCTTTTGGTGGACATGTTGAAGGTGCCAATATTTAGGTGCATACGTTTTGCAAGGCAAGGAAGGGGTGTTGAAGCACGTGGTGCTTCTTCCTTCCCAACAATATTGTAGCTCATGTGGTGGTTTGTGCCATGGGTAAAGACGTTTGTGTAGGCTGCGTTGAGAGTTCAAAACTCTCCAAAGGCAAAGGTATATTTTTATGTTTTATTTTATTAATGCCTAAGTTGGAGGTATAAGGTATTTGGTGGTTGAAGTCTTTGCATTGTGATAAAGGTTGGTAGTTGAGAAATACCATTAGGAGTTATAAGGAGAATTTTATTTTTATTTTAAAGTCTTAAAATTTGCTATTGTGAAATATTGGAAGGTTAAGACTTTGTGGGTTGTATGTTATTTTGAATAAAGGGTTTTGTGATTATTGTGAGGATATTGCTTATTGTTTAAGTTGGAGTGATAAGGTGTAATTGTGATATTATTTTTGTGATATAAAAATTATCCTCTAACCCTTATGTGAGTTTGGAAAAGAGTTTTTGTGAAGTGTGGCAGATTTTGTGGACAACTCCTTGGCAACAAAAAGGTATGGGCAAAATTCTTCTCTATTGAGTTGGTTGAAAATTAAGTTTGGAGTGAAAAGGAATTGATTAGGGTTTCCTTTTCAAAAGTGGTTGGTTTAATGCTTCAAGGTTTTATGGATTGAGAGTTGTGATTGAACCTTGTTTTATAAGCATTGTTGTTGAAGCCATTGGTTGTGTGAAAAACCTGAGTTAGGATTTGAGAAGAACATGAGTATAATTGTTAGATGAAGAATGTTTTATTAGCATTGTTGTTGAGGCAAATTGTTTATGCAAAGAATTTAACTTGATTTAGAAAAGAACATGAGTATCATTGTTATGTGAGATTTATGTTGGGCATTGTTGGAAATATTTTGATTTGGGTGATATATGCTTGGACTAGGGTTTGTGTGAAAGGATTATTCCTTGAGGTGATTGGTTGAGTAGATTTGATTGAGCCTAGTCAAGTGAATGTGTGAAGTGGTTGTTCAAGTTCCATAAGACAAACTATTCTATATTCTGATTGAGTTGAGATTGAGCTTTGAGAATAGAACATATTGAGTCTCTAACAATTCTCTTTATGCTTCTATGAGATTGAGTTAAGATTGAGCTTTGAGTATAGGACATATTGAGTCTCTAACAATTCTCTTTATGCTTCTATGATATTGAGTTGAGAAATTTATTGAGCATTGAGTATAGAACATATTGAGTCTTTAACAATTCTCTTTATGCTTCTATGAGATTGAGTTGAGAAAGTGATTGAGTATTGAGTATAGAACATATTGAGTCTCTAAAAATTCTCTTTATGCTTCTATGAGATTGAGTTGAGAAAGTGATTGAGCATTGAGTATAGAACATATTGAGTCTCTAACAATTCTCTTTATGATTCTATGAGATTGAACAAGTTTTGTATGGACTTGTTAAGCTGATTTGAGGCAAGTATTTGAGTAGGCTTGTGGACTATTTTTGTGTGAGATTTTGTGGAAGCTTGCAATGCATATTTGAGAAAGTCCTAGAGAGGACTTATTGAGAAGATTTGTATAGGTTCTATGTGGACCTGTTGAGTAGATTTGGACAGGTTCTGTGTGGACCTATTGAGCAGATTTGAATAGGTTCTAAGTAGACATGTTGAGCAGAGTTGTGCAGGTTTTGAGTGGACCTGTTGAGCAGATTTGATCAGGTTCTGAGTGGACCTGTTGAGAAGATTTGAGCAGGTTTTAAGTGGACCTATTGAGAATATTTGAGCAGGTTCTGAGTGTACCTATTGAGAATATTTGAGCAGGTTCTGAGTGGACCTATTGAGTAGATTTGAGCAAGTTCTGAGTGGACCTGTTAAGCAAATTTGAGAAGGTTCTGAGTGAACCTATTGAGCAGAGATTTGGAGGTGACAAATTAGAGAGGACAGAGTCTCCGATGGATAGAGATCCATCAACCAGGACATTGAGGGCAAGTATTTTGAGTGAGGAGAAGATTATTCAAGTGGAGAGAGATCCACAGTCAGTGCAGTGGAGGCAATATCTTCTAGAGGATCACCAGCCAGAATAGAGGAGAAGGAGTTCTCCTATGGATAGAGATCCAAAAACCAGATTTAGGAGATCAACATCTCCTTTGGACAGAGGTCCATAAACATTGTAATTGGGAAGAATTCCTAAAATATTATTTGAGAAATATTTAGAAGAAAATTTTCTCTATGGAGGTAGCCCACATTGGGTGAACCACGTTAAATATGTGTCTCTATTGTGTATGGTATTTTGTGTGTTGCTTTGATTACTACTATTGATACTGCTATCTATAAACTGCATAATATTAATTTGAAAAGAAAAGTAAAAAGTGGTCTTATACTGTTCACCCCCCATCTGAGTATAAGCTTATGTTCTTTAGTATTCTATCCTTTCAAAGAGTATATAGACCATAACTTGAGATGTTTTTACTCAAGTGGAATTATCATCCATCTAATAATAATACACCCCATCAAGGTATTCTCATGCAGACATAGGGCCAATTCATGGTACCAGTAACATGGCAATGGAAGCATAACCAGGAAAACATCTATAAGATTAAATGGATGCACATTTCAACACATTTAATTTGTGACAACTCAAAATAAAAAATTTCAATCTAATGACTCAGCTTGGTGTTATAACATAAGGTAGCCCAAAATAAATTAAACCCTCATATACACTTCCTCAAATAAGACCTCACATCTTTCTAAGCCACTGTGTAGACATTGTTGCATAGACAAAACCATGGTACAAGACACATAATTAAAGAAATCCTTACCCTAATGTAAAATCCATATTTACTAGGGTTAAAATACCAAATTTGGCATTGGTTCAATGCTGAATCAATCTTAGGTTTTTTTTTATAGTGAATCCTCCTAAAATGACATTCATATGCATGCTCTTCATAGCCAAACATACTATGCTCAAGGAGGAATATTTACATGGTCACGTTTTATGAAAAACCAACCTAAAAGTTTACGTTCTCTCAGACATACACAATAACAAAGCCATGACCCCTGTAATGACAATGTTGTTCTACCACAAAGGCAACTCTATGTTTTACATAAGCCAAACAATATTTAATTTTTAAAACCATGTTCATTCTTTCCTTACACAAGTTTAAGACAACTGCATTAGATAATTACAGAGAAAGGTACCTTTATAAATTCAATGGATATCTTGGGTATGACTCTATTGAACACCAAAGGAATATTTTTTTGCCACTTTCGTTCTTCCACAACTTCCAAAAGCCTTCTCTCTTTGTGGTACGTTCACCTCTAAAACAAAAACAATGATCCCCCATTTCTTCCATTGAAGGTCTACTAAAGAGAATAAGACAAGTTTCATTCATGGAATGAACTCCATAACTACCCAAACCTATTCACTTTTAGTTGCTTTCTATTAGAAATGATACAAAATCAATTTAATATTTGTAATCATTCTAATGTTCAAAACATTGGTCACTTTGTTTCCTACCAATAAATTCTTTCTTTAATAAGACCTTAGAAATCTATTTTCTAATTCAAACATAAGGAATATTTTAACAAATGAAACTCATCATTTTAATTTCATAAGCAACTACTATTGCAACAAAGGCTTATTCCATGAAAACTTAGTAATTCCTTTACTACTAAGCATTATCAATAAGCATCCCTTAGTATTCTATGTTACTTTAAAACTATTTAAAGTAACTCAACTTTTCTTGAAGATTTAGACATAATACCATGCATTCACAACAAGAAAGATAAATGCAAAATACACAAAGTTTAAAGAACAGGGGATTCAAAGATCCTGGGCAGATTAAAAAAAATATAAAAACTACATTTTGAGCCTTGCCAAAAAAGGTAGGATATCAAAATGGATTTGTATAAGCTGATCAGTTTTTTTGAATAATTTTTTTACCTTTTACTCAAAAAAATACATAATTGTAGATTAGGTCTAAATGTGGATATCATGTGTCAAAATATTTGGCTATCTTAACCATCAGTTATTTGTTCACTCATGAGAACACCTATTCCTATGAAACACACAAATCCATTAGTAGTATATAATAATCCAAAAACTACCAATCATCATAAAATCCAATAGTTTTTCATTTGAAATAACATATAAATTCATAAGTCTGTTATATGAAAAAGTTTGCCAAGGGAGGGTCACGACATTATTGGACAATTTTCTTCTTAGATTAATTCTTATGGGTAAAGAATTTTGAATCCTATTTCATGTTCATGGGATGAAGAAGAAGGGCACCAATGCATTTATAACCAATAATAGTGACCAAACTATTTTAACAATGGGGTTAGAATTCAATGGGAATATTGAAAAATTTCCATTGTAGGTCATGAATGGATCCTACCAATGATAGATTTCTTCACTAGATAGAGGTAATTCTAGTTAATACTAGCAATCAAGAAATATGCATATAAATTTTAGAAGACATTATCACTAGATATGGTGCTCATTCAATAGTGGTTACTAACAATGCTACAATTTTTACCATATTAAAGTTGATATAGTTTTCATTAGAGAATGAATTTATCTTAAAAACATCCTTAAATTATTATGCCTAGGGAAATGGATTAGCTAAAGCTTTAAATAAAAATATAGTCTAAATTTGAAGAGGATAATTATTGAATCAAAGGGATTGACACACATATTGAAAAGGGTATTCTATAATGATAGGATTAATGAAAACATCTTCATTGGTATTTCACTATATATGCTTGTATTAAGGAAAGTAGTGGTGTTGTCAATCAATATTAAGCTCCCTTAACTCAAAATATCACAAAAACTAGAATTATAAGACATTGATATCAAGTCAATGCAAGCAAACATTAATGTTTTATTGTCTCTAGAGGAAGATCATGATAAGATGTTCAAGAAATTCACCCATCATCAAGTAGGAGTGAAGTGATGATTTGATAAGAGAGAAATATACATGGAATTTAAGAAAGGAAATACTGTGCTTAAATGAAATGATGATCATGCTAAACTAGGTAAGCATGACACGTTTGACTCAGTTTGGAGTGGGCCTTATAAAAATCATCAATGTTAAAGGAGCTAATACATATGTATTAACAACTTTGGAAGGATGAACATTATCCATTTTCACCAATGGGTGGCACCTATGTCATATTTGATCAATGAAGATAAATTTCCATTTAAAAATATGTAAACGATTTATATATCTATCTATCTATCTATCTATATCTATCTATATATATATATATATCATATTTTCAAGTTTTTTTACTTGTTTTAATTTTCTATAACAAAGAAATAATAATCCTTATATTTTTTGAACCAAAAATCTTGAAAGAGACATTTACGTTTCACCCTCTTCTTATCCCCTTTCTCATAAGAAAATAGAAAGCTCTAATTTTTTTTAATATTTAGCAAGTAAAGAGACTAGCAATCTAGTCTCATAAAGTAGAATAGTTTTATCTTCTAAGCCAAGGAATGTATTGAAGTTTTCAAAGACTCCATTCCATAAGAGTGAATAGTTCCCTTGAGTTTTGATAGGTAATGCGAATTTAAAATTCATTTAATCAACTCAAAGAGTGAATCACTCACCTAGATTTCAACAAGCAAAACTAAATGGAGATTTTGGCCTATTAGTTAAAGGAGAAAATTATTCCAAATAAAATGAGAGAATCACTCTTTAGGTGAAATAAATATAAAAATGGATGTAGTTATATGTACAAGCATAGGGTTTTAAACCCCTCTTTTTGTGTGATTTTACCCCAGTATAATCCATTACAACAACAAACCCTTAACATTGTTTGAGATATTTGTTTGAGTAGCCAAATTGAACCATTAAAAAGGAAACAAAGGCAATACAAATTTTAGATTTTAGCAAATAATATAGTATTATGACCACAATTTTCATAAAGGATCTTTTGATATATTACTTGAATAAAATGGAAAAATATGACCATTTTTTCCTAGTAGTTTCACACCCATCTTATTGTCTTTGCTTACATTACCATTTTGATGAGATAAATACTATGGAAAAATCTACGAACCATGCCTTTGAGTGATTCATGCCATATAGAAGTTTTCCATCATGTATAAGAGCAATTTTCTCTCTAGGAGTCAAAGAACTAAGTGACGTAGAGAGGGATTTACTTTATATATTTGGAGCATATCATTCTTTTTGAGTAATTTTTTCAATTGGTTATATGGGATTGAAACATACCCCACCTATATTACATCATCACCACATAGTGGTATTACAAAAAAGATTAGATATTATCCATGTATCACTTGGCAAGATTTGAACCTTGGTATCCTCCTTAAATATTGAGGAATCTAATTGGTTGAGCTAATGCCACTTGATTTTTATATTTTTCAATGAGTTTACATAGGTTTTTATGAGGGTCCTAGTTCCCTCATATTGAGTGGGGTATGAACCTTGGACCTCTCAAAGAGAGGCCAAAGCCCTTACCATTATAGTAAGCTTACAAATTCTTTTTGGGTAAATTTTAAAAAGATGCTAAATGAAAAATTTTAAAGTCCTTGAAGGAGAAATTCATTTTCATAAAATATGAATAGGTCCCTCCCCCATAAAGAGAAAAATTCATTAAACATTAATAGAGTGAAGCACTCCTGTTGCAGTGACACCCAAAGAGAAAATAAATCTTAGAGGGAATTATCAAAATTTTACCCTAGGTTAACAGCAAAGAAATACAAATTTAACATAAAAAAATATATTCATGGTGCATCAACAAGTGGTATAGTATATAAGGTAGTCCTAACCAACCAAAAAAAATAATAGTAAAAAATCGTACCAAAGTAAGACCTTAAAAAAATAGGGCCATACAAGAATAGGCAGTGCATTCAACAATTAAGATTCCTAGGAAAATAAATGGATCATAAAAAATATGTACAAGGGCACTTATAACAAGTTAAATGAAGGGAAATATAATTATGTACCTACATATGTTAGGAAAGATGCCACAAGTAGGTTTAGAGTGGGTGCTAGCATTGACTCATGGAGCATTAGTTGGATTTGGACATCAAGGTTAGACAAATTTCTAGTTTCTCAATGTGGGATTTTATTCAGATCATGGAGTCGTTCATTAAAAAATATGATAAAACTTGCCATATAATCAAGGTAAATTCATGGGAGGAAACACCAATTTTTCTCACTGAAGGAATAAGAGAAATAATGAATGCAAAAAATTACATGGTGCACTAGGTTTAATACATGCCATAAGACCAATTTTTTTTAATAAGCAAAAATCATGTTAATATTTTTCAATGAGTTTACATAGGTTCTTATGAGGGGTCCTAGTTCCCTCATACTAAGTGGGGTTTGAACCTTGGACCTCTCAAAGAGAGGTCAAAGCCCTTACCACCACGTAAGCTTACAACTCTATTTTTTTTCAACGAGTTTACACAAGTTTTTATGAGGAGTCCTGATCCCCTCATACTAAGTGGGGTTTGAAACTTGGACCTCTCAAAGAGATCCCAAAGCCCTTACCACTGCAATAAGCTTGTAACTCTTGCCAAAAGACCAATTAGATTACTATTAGAAAATCAATAAAGATAGAGGGGTAGATTTCCTAGCCCAATAATTACAGAAAGCATAGGAGGCATGAGGCTTTAAATTACCTCTTAGAATAAAATAATTTAATCTAAATGCTCAAAATACTTTTCTAGCCTAGCTATAATGATGGGAGAGATGAATGCTGAGCTAGTAAGGGAAGAACATATAGTGATGCTACATGTAATGGAAAACTATCTAAGATATACTCAAATGTTAGATTATATTTTTTATATCATGTAATATATAGAATACGATTTATAGATATTTAGGAAGAGTAAGCAATTCAAACTTTCATTATATCTCATCTAGACTATCATACATCAAAAGGAAATTTGATTTCCATATCTATTTTTAAATAAGGTGGAAATAGATGAAAAGCTATTTTCTATCTATGACTACACATATCCATACAAGGGCGAAGGGGGAAGTAGTTATAACTTCTATGAAATTGTAGACAAGCCTATTTTTAAGGGGTTGTGTAGGTCAATTTTGTGACCTCAATGGCATAGCATGAGCAAAAGTATTTTTTTGAAAAATTGGCTAAGTGTGCTAAATACTTGAAGGCTTGCACAAAACCATGATGTCCAAAGCTAGGATTACGTCAACAACAATGTTAACACGGTATTGCCATTGTTTGGTAATGATTAAGGATATTATGCACAAATTCATGATACTCAAAAGTAGGTTTGCCTTAGATATAATGTTAGCATGCTCGAACCAAAGCCTGATATCATGCAAAAGGAGAAAAGTGAATAAACCCGAGGCACACAAAGTTGCACTGTCCAAACATATGATGTTAGCATAAGAGAAAAGGGGTCCAAAATCATGCAATTCAAATAATTAAGACACATTGCACAAGGTTATGATGAAAAATATTGGGTCTATCCTAGTGATGATGTAAGAATTCTCACACCAAAGCCTAAAATCATGTAAAAATAACTAAGATGCACAAAACCAGGATGACTCTTGCACAAAGTTGGAATATATCAAGAAAAAATGCACAAAGTCAGGCCACCCAAGCAGATGATGTTAACATATTCAAATTAAAGCTTGGGATCATGCAAATTAAATCAATATATAAAATTAAAATGAACAAAGTTGAAACACATCTCAAGGTGATGTCATCACAAGAGTTGCAATTCGTGGTTTCATTTCAAGAAGCTTTGAGAACAAAATAATAAGCTTGAATTTACAACAGACATCCATAAAATATCACTTTTAGATATACAAACACCATGGTGCCTTCTAGATATTTCTAGTTTATTATACTATGGCACAAAAATGATAGCTCTAGCGAATAAGTTGTAATAATGTAGACACTTTTAGAAGACAATTGTAGATTGACAAAGTAGGCTCCATGGGAATTCAAATTGAAATAAAGGATGGAATCTAGAGCAACCACCCTAGAACTTTAATTTATTTGCTAGGCTATTATCATAATAGTATCATAACAACTATAATCTCTTGCTACAAAATTTCAAAATGTAGCCTATAAATAAGCCATTAGACCTCAATTGAAAGGTCAACTCTGCAGTCCTTGCTTAGATCTGCTATGTAATATTGCTACCAGTTAATGAGATGATAGATATTTGGCCTCCATTGCTATTTAATTACATATTTTTATGAATGTATATTTGATTTATATCATTTATGTTACAATTGAATGCTTAGTTTATTCTAATAAAGCAAATTTTGCTTTTTAGATCACTATTGGATTGCCATTCGTTTAAGTCCTTGGAATTACTAGAGCAAATATTTTAAGTTGGATAAATCTATAATTACAACTGATAATGGTTGGTCTATTAAGTATCATGTAAATTAGTTGTGTTAGCATATTGCTTAGTGAAATCCAATGTTGTTACACTATATCCCGTCCATTTTTATTAGATATTTCTAACCCTTACTCCCTCTTAATCCTTTTCCTATAAAGTATATAATTATTCTAAGGAGATGACCTTCTTCAAAAAATAAAATTGAGAGAAAACTCATTTCATCCAATCTAAACCATTGGATGGAGTTTAGGGCACACTATCTATCCACAAATATAACAAATTTTAGTCAAACAATTTAGTTTTCTAGCATGCCTGGTGGGACATTTTATATCACTTTATTGGAGAGCTTAAGGTTTGGTGAACAATCTTGACCTCATAAGTGGAGAATGTATGTTTGTCTAGCAACTGCCTTGAAGACTAAATTTAAATTTTTGTCATATAAGACCATTGAATTTACCCTTCTCATTTAAGGAAATTATAAACCCAATTTTTATTACCTCATAATATATACATTTTAATTCATCCTTATATTATTACAATATTTGTAGCTAAGAAGTTAGAGAATCCATCACCATTCCTAGAGCTACCTACTTATAGATCTAGGAGTTATAAGTCCTTACCTCCTCGATTTTTTTTTATCAATGTAGATTCCTCATTTTTCAATTATCTTAAACCCTTGTGAACACTTAGTTTTGAAGCCATGTCCCAAAATCAATAATAGGCCCTTCCAGATTTTCTTGACTGGAACCCTTAGGTCTAGTGCATGAAAATGATATTCCTCAAGCAATGCTTTAAGCCCTTCACACTTGTGATGGTACAGATACAACTGCCTATGAACACTGTCAAAATTTGGTGTCATTGGCTACACTTCACAATATAAGGGAAGAAGATGTTATGGTTAGGCTTCCTGCCCTATATTTTAGAGGGAAGATACTTCATTGGTATTAGACCTTGGAGTATGGAAGTATTCATTCATGGGATGATCTAGCTAGGCATTTTATCAAAGAATTTAATGATTTGGAATATCCCTTCTCATTGTTCACTTAGTTTATAGTAATTTAAAGTCATCCTCAAGAACTCATCATAAATTTTAACCTTAGATTTAGTATAACTTGGAAAAGAATCCCCCAAGATATCAGATCTGTAGGCCATATGGCATATATCTATTATATTAGAGAATTAGGTCCTAACCTAATTATGCAAACACAATAATCTAATGTAATCACTTTTCCATAAGTTTAAAAGCTGCTGTTAAAATTGAAAATACATTAATATCTATAGGAAGATTACCCCCTAGAGTTGTGATGCCATATTTCCTTGAAATAGACCAAAATACTTAGCAAAACAAGGCCCTAGTAACTCCTATTATGATCATACCCCTTCCTTCAGTTACTCCCATTCCTACACCTTAGATATTGCCTCTGATACCTACTTTGCTAGCATTACCAACACATAAGCCTAAAGAATCATCAATAATGATAAAGGTGTTTTATATATTGAATATTTTTGAATAATAAGGTGATAACTATTAAAAAAAAATCTTAAAGGTACTATCCTAGGATATTTTCATATGTTATTAAAGATCAAAGAGATTTCAGCAGGAATATTTCAGATAATATCAACAATATTTACCAAGATCATGAAGTAGAACCAATAGCACCAGTGCCTAAAAGTTGTCCTTGGTGCATAGTATGTAATGATTCTCATAACGTAGAAACTTATGTAATGTAGTAGCATTAGGCTTAGCCAGCCATTGAAAAAGCTAAAAGATCTCAAAAAGGTCAAGTTAATATGTTGTGTGAACTAGAACAAGTCACGATCACTCAATACTCCTTGGAGAAGAATAGATATTAGTGTTAACCAGATCTAGGAAGAAGCGAATTCAGGTATATCCATAGAAACTAGAGCCATTTTGAGTTCTAGCTCAATCTCAAAAGCCTAAAGCGCAAACACTATGTCATATTGGGAAGGCTATAAATCATTCAAAGATAGAGGAATTTCATCCCACATTAGAACTATAAAAAGAACAATCAATCTTGGAACAAACAAAAAAGGAAAAAGAAATTTTGTCTAAATCAAGAGAGCAAGACTGAGATAAGCTCAGTTACCCATTTATGAAAAAGAGGTAGAGGATAGAAGCTACTCAAGAGTATATAAAAAGGTTCGATGAATAAAAAATAAAAGGTGAAAATAAACAAGCAAAAGCATCTATCTTCAACATAGTTGAAGAGCTTAAAAAGACCCCTTCCAAAGCAAGCATGCATGATGTCTTTATGATTCCTAGACAAATAGATTTACTCAGAGCTTCATTAAAGAAGACCACCCTAGGAGATAAATCAAGGTCAGAGTATAACCTTGCTCAAATATTTAATAACTTTAAGGGCCAAGAAAAATAGGCCACCTCATTTTTACATATCAGAAGATGAGAAACATGCTGATGAATCAGAATATGAAGAAGTACTGGAGCATCACAGCTTGAAATTGGAAGATGATTACTATGATTCGTGGAAGAAATGGGAAGAATATTATCAATTTAAATATTCTAATGAAACTTGTGTGCCAATTGATATACAGGACAACATAATCACCTACTCAAAGGAAGATATTACAACTCCTATACAATTTGAGGATGTTTTGGAAGAGGAATTCGAATCTCATCAAATTTTGGAACATGATAAGGATTCTACAACCATGAATCAAGAAAGAGAGTCATTTGCTTTAGATTCCTTTGAAGGAAAAGAAATTGAAAATCTTGATCCACTTACTTGTGCTACAACGATTATGCCATTTCAAAATGAGAAAATTACAAAACCTAAATCATTTGGGTTTGATATCATTGATGATCCAATTGAAAATCTCACATTACCCAAAAAAACCCAAGTGATTGATCATGGAAATGTGTTAGTTAACCCAACCCTAGATAGACAAGACTTATGGTTTGAAAGGGATGGGCATATTTTCAATTAGGTACCTAAGTTTGGTGCCTTTGATAAACGAGTCATGGAGAAAGAAAAAGTGCTACATGATGATCAATGTCATGAGAGAAAAGAAGAATTTTCAAATCCTCTTCAAGTAAGGTCAAATGAAAACATGCCAAAGGTAAAATCTCATCTTTTTGGTTTCACCATGTAAAATTCGAATAAAGATTTTCCTAATGAATGGTTTGATTCAAATATTATTAATGTTATGGCTTTATTGAATGAAAATGAAAGCTTATTTCTACACCGTGAATCAAAGTGTGGAATGGACATCTTAAAGAATAGACATAAAGGAATTGAATATCAATTGTCTAATCAATTTGAAAACTTGAAACTCCACCATAGGATTATTAATGAAACTAAATCAAATTGGTATGGTGAGAGGGGAAAGTGGAAGTTTGTTTCTTTTTTTGGTTTGATCTTGTTTTTTTTGGATTCCTCCAAAACTTGGTATGCATATCACGTCATACGTCTTTTAAAGAATTCCAATCAGGTTTGGGATCCGAGAAAATGATATCCAAACTTTTGCACCATCTTGCATTATATTGTACATTTGTATACACTTTTGGTTTTCATGTTTTGGTTTTGGATTGGATCTAATTTTGGTTTTAAGTTTTGTGTGTTGGTCCTTTGGACACGTTTGGTTTGTTTTAAAAAAAAAAAGAAAAAAAAGAAAAAGAAAAAAAACAAGATGTTAACTTAGGTCCTTATGAATGTTGACTAAGGCTAGGAGAATATGAAACATCGGAATTGTATTGCAAAAAGCTCCATGAATATCGCAAACACATTAAAGAATATCGTTTGGAACTTGTGATGCATGAAGTTGTCAGTTTTATAAATTATGGCAAAGTAGGTGGTATACTCCATCCGCATTTAAAAAGGAGTAATGCATTCATATCTCATGTACATTCTACATTGCATATACATTTCATATCAGTTGCATCTTCATTTCATGTACAATCATTGAAAAGGTGTCGAATCCTCTTAGGGTTATTACATAACATATATTAAAAGGATCCTAAGGTTGGGAACTAATGCCCGAACTATCTTGATCCAAGCACGTTCTACACATATTAAAGAGGATCTTGAGAAAAATGGTCAAAATGATACTTGAAAGAAAAGGTGAGGCGAAAGGAGTATTTTGTGTCTGTCCTATTATGCAACATAATCCTTAAAACAATAGTTTTTACCACTCCCATAGTGCTTAAAGCCTAAAATCAGAGTAGTAAGGATAGGGTTAAATCCCCATCGAACTTAGGTTGACGATCCAACTCCCCAAAGCTCTGATTTGACCTTCATGAAGTAGTAAGGATAGGGTCTAATTATCATCTTGCTTAGGTTGAGAATTCGATTCCCCAAAGCTTCTATTTTGCCAACTCAAGAACTTGAAATTCCAAAGAAAATATTTTTTATTCTATTTTTAATTTCTTTATTAATATTGGATTGAAAGGATCGTACTACATGTCCCTTGCAAGGATGGGTAGTCATCTCCAAGGTCCAAGAAATCAAAAGTAGAGCCCTATAATGGATTATGGGGTTAATATCCATCGGGGCTATAGACGCCTGGCTGGCAGTGGAGTATGCTCATGCGTGACAATACGTCTTGTCTAAAAGCAAGACCACTGACTACTCAAATGGACAGGCTAGCTTGATAGTTTCATCCATAACAGGTTAAATAATTTTGTTCAAGATGAGGTAATGAACTCCAGATCAGAGTAGTAAGGATAGGGTTAAATTACCATCTCGCTTAGGTTGGGAATCCTATTCCCTAAAGCTCTGATTTCACTTACACTTGCACATGGGTTCAAGATGGTAGGGGCACATAACCAACTTTGGGATCTAGTAAATTAATTTAGTATACATATTTTTGGTCATAAGAGGGTTTGAAAGTTTTAATATGTTTGTTCATGATACTAGAAAGCCTGAGCTTTTGCAAAGCAGGTTGTTATATCTCTAACATAGTTGTCATACATCAAATCTTGTACAAATCATTCATAGCCTTGCATGCGAATCATAAGTGAAACTGACAATGGAAAGTTGAATGAGTTTCAAACGATAGGGAATGAAGCACATTGCACACACCGAGCTGATGCTTAATAATTCTAATGCTTCATGTATTTCTCGTCTAGTTTTATTCTTGGAATATTTGCTGACGCTTGTATTTGAGTCTATGTGTTTTCAGGTTGAGTTCTCACCGAAATGCTCAGGAGCATTTTCCAGCAGAGTTGCTATTTGTTGTGGCTGCTCCACAACGTACCCCAAAATTGGGGACCCACATTTTTTGCATGTGTTCCAAGAAGACCGAAGTGGCCCATAGGCTAAAGATCAAAGAAAAAAGCAAAACACCACAAGGAGAAAAAGTGTCGCGATATCGCGACATGTTGCATCGTCATGGCCAAAAGAGAAAAAGTGTCGCGATATCGCGACATGTTGCATCATCAGGCCAAAAGAGAAAAAGTGTCGCGATATCGCGACATGTTGCATCATCACGGCCAAAAGAGAAAAAGTGTCACGATATCACGACATGTTGCATCATCGTGGCCAAAAGAGAAAAGTGTCACGATATCGCGACATGTTGCATCATCACGGCCAAAAGAGAAAAAGTGTCACGATATCGCGACATGTTGCATCATCGCGGCAAAAGAGAAAAGTGTCACGATATCGCGACATGTTGCATCATCGCCAAAAGAGAAAAAGTGTCGCGATATCACGACATGTTGCATCGTCGTGGCCAAAAGAGAAAAAGTGTCACGATATCGTGACATGTTGCATCATCACGGCCAAAAGAGAAAAGTGTCACGATATCGCGACATGTTGCATCATCGCGGCCAAAAGAGAAAAAGTGTCGCGATATCGTGACATGTTGCATCATCACGGCCAAAGGAGAAAAGTGTCACGATATCGCGACATGTTGCATTCATTCCGACAAAAGAAAAGTGTCGCGATATCGTGACATGTTGCATCTCATCGCCAAAAGAGAAAAGTGTCACGATATCGTGACATGTTGCATTCTCTGCCATAAGGAGAAAAGTGTCGCGATATCACGACATGTTGCATAAAAGGAAAAGTTACATCATGACATTTAGAAGGAAGAAAAAGTGTCGCGATATCGCGACATGTTATATTTTTGCGATGAAGGGCCACAAAATGAAACGAACAGTCAGGGAAGGTGAAACGAAGAGCCATGGGAAAATGAAACGAACAGTCAGGGAAGGTGAAACGAACAACCATTGGAAAATGAAATGAATAGTCATGGAAGGAGAAACAACATTTTTTTCAGAAGTTTAAATACGCCATTCAAAGAGGCCAGGAGAGGTGGGAAACTGCTGCAAGTAGCATTGCAGATTTGAAGGCAAGATAGCCATTCTGGACCTAGTTGGGTTGTTTTTCTTTCGTAGACTGGTTTTTCTTCTTCATGGACATGGGTTGGAAATTGTTGCGAGCAGAGTTGCAGACTTGAAGGCGAGAGGGCCATTCTGGACCTGTTTGAGTCATTTTTCTTCCATGGACTGGTTTGGGAAAACCAAAAATTTTTGTTATTGTAAAATGACAAATTTTTAATGCAAAATTTTCAGAAAGTTGCATCTTATGGACAAGAAAGGAGGAGTCATTTTCTGCATGCAATATTAAATGTCTATTTTTCCCCTTTTCAGATTTTAGGCTTGTAAATGGAGTTTATGCAAGTTTTCTTGGTTGCTTCATGCGAATGTTTAAATCTGAAAAACCTCATTTAAAACCCTAGGAGCCAGCACTTAGCTTATCCGGATTGTGCTTGTTTTGCAGGTCCAATAGGTTAGGTTGCATGCATGAAAACCTCACATCTTCGGTTTTGTCGAAATAGGATAGCATCATACTCAATGCATTTTATTTTCAGTTTTCTGCATTTCATTTTCATTTTTCTGCATTTTATTTTTTCCAAAAATTTTAACTTATTTTAAATTTTCGGCATTAAAATAAACATTTAAAAAATTTCAAAATCCAAAAAAAAACAATGAACAATCACTAAAGTTTCATGGTGAAATAAACCAACATTGCCCCTTGTTTACAGTTACTTGCAATCACTAAGGTGTTCCAAGCATTTAAATTGAATATCTTTATTTGAGATTACTAATACACATATGCAAATGCTAATACAACGGAGACCTTGGAGAAGTTGTTTGTTTAACTTCTTTGCAAGAGGGGATTTGGAACCCAAATCCTAAAGGAGAGTGTACTTTCACAATCGGGTGAAAATACCACTCAACAGATTGGCGCTAGAAGGAGGGCCTGAATTGTTTTATTTTAGAGTGATTTAAATGCTATAGGGATTTAAATTTTGAATATTTCATGCCCTATTGATTATTATCTTTAGCCCTCTTTTAACAATACAACCTTGTAGTGTTAAAAGGAGGACATGAATTGCTATGCATTGTTCTAACGCTTTTGATTGTTCATACAAGAATAATGTGTTTTGATTTGATTTAAAAAAAAATTTGGTCTTGACTAACGAGGTTGTCTCCATGCAATTACTTTCATTTGATTTTAATGGATACATCTCTTGGTTGATGCTAACATGATTATTAATACGTTACATGTTTGATATTTGCTAGTCAATTTCATGCTTATTTGTAAGGAATTATTTTTTGTCTAAAATGTATTTGTTGTCGGTATTATGCTCTTCACTTGCGTGTAATGCGATCTTGTGAATCAGAAAGCCTACAACACTAGGAGTATGCTCTTCACTTGCGCATATGCGATCTGGTGAATCAGAAACTTACATTTTTAGAATACTGCTTTGTCATGGTTCCTTCTTTCATTCATGACTAACAAATTGATTTTGAAGTTATTCTTTGAATTTCATTAATTGCAAGATTTTCTGTGTGTCGCAGGTTTTCTTTGAGGTATTGAGAGTTTTGTCAAGTTTTGTAGGGTAGTTTCATTTACAAGCTAGACCCACCGCATCGCATCACAACTAGGTCCAAAACAACCGAGGAAACCATATTCCAAAGCCTCTCACTCACTCATAGGAATCCAAGGAATAAAACCGAGCAAATTGTGGTCCCACCAGATATTCTTGTTACAGAAGATCCTTCTATTTTAGGCGCATCTAGCGGACTTGCACCGATGGTGTCATTTGCCACTAGTGTACCAATTATCAATACCATTTCCACGGTTCTTGTAGGGTTATCATCATCGATTTTGAATCAAATGGCCCAACCTCCACCACCTCCTTGGTACGGAGCCCATAACATTCCTTTGAATATTGTAGGGGATATTCACGAGATCCCTAAGAATATAGAGAGATTTTTGCCCAAATACAAACCGGATGGCCCAAGGACCGTAGAAGAACATATTCAGGCCTATAGGGATGTTTTGATAAGATTGCAAGTTCAACATGAAGATGTGGCTTGTAGACTCTTCCCCATGAGCCTAGACCAAGTGGCTTACGAATGGTATATTTGCTTACCTATCGGTTCCATTACGTCATGGACGCAAATGGAGGATGCTTTTGTCAACCAATTCAGGTCACCATTAGATCCCACAATCATCTATAATCAGTTCATTACATGCAAAAGAGGCCAGGGTGAGCCAATCCAAACTTTTAATCAGAGATTTCAGAAGTGCTATAATAGAGCAATTCGACATTTTGCCATTGATCCCGCAGTAGCTTTGCAAATATATTTTGGGGCATTGGATCCTATGACGGCAATGTTTGCAAGGCGAAATCCTCAAGTTACCACGCTTGCTCTAGCCTACAATGAAGCTATGACCATTGAACAACAAATGACACCACAGAGTTATGGGTTTTCCCAGATGCCTATGGTAGGACAATATGGTCCATATGGTCAAGCTCCTATGATGAATCAGATCATGGCACCACAAATATCAGGCATAAATGCTTTGCCTTATCAACAACCATATTCATCAACACCCGCTTACGCACCCAATCCAATTCAATTCGATTCAAAGTGTGAATCCCTACGCAAATCAAGTGGCTCAAAATCCAACTCAAATGTTAAGTCAAGATCTCACCAATTACGCAAATCCTATTGGAACTAGCAATAACATAGCTCAACCAAAAGAGATTTATTCGAGAGGTTGAAGAACTCAAAAAGATAGTTCACAAATTGAGTAATGATTTGGTTCAAAAATAGAAGTATGAATCCCATGCCCCTCACCCAAATCAAAATTTCAACAATAGAGGGAGACAGTGGAATACGAAGCCAAACAATGGGGGTGTGCCTTCCCCTATTGCTAATCAGATAGATACTTCTATAGGACCAAGTCACTCTAGTTCCATTCTTAATATTTCTGATTTTGCATGGGAAAAGGGGTGTAGATTGCATAATACAAAGGAGCATAATGAAAGGAATTGTCCCAAAATTGCTAGGTATACCCATTGTCTCCAAGCTCAAGTGGATGATTTGGAACTTGTGCCAAATAAGGGTCCACCCCAACATCAACAAGGAGAGGACAACATTTTGGTGGTGGAAACTCTATATCGTCAAGAGAGTGAGAATGAGGAAGGTGAAGATGAATTGGATGAGAAACATGTTGATGAATCAGAAGATGAAGAAGAAGTACTTGAGCGTCACAACTTGAACTTGGAGGATGATTACTATGATTCATGGAAGAAATGGGAAGAATATTATCAATCTAAATCTTCTAATAAACTTGTTGTGTCAATTAATATGCAGGATAACTCAATTGCTTCCTCACATGAGGATACTATAAATCCTATACAATTTGAGAAAGTTTTGGAAGAGGAATTCGAATCTCATCAAATTTTGGAACATGATAAGGATTCTACAACCATGAATCAAGAAAGAGAGTCATTTGCTTTAGATTCCTTTGAAGGAAAAGAAATTGAAAATCTTGATCCACTTACTTGTGCTACAATGATTATGCCATTTCAAAATGAGAAAATTACAAAACCTAAATCATTTGGGTTTGATATCATTGATGATCCAATTGAAAATCTCACGTTACCCAAAACAACCCAAGTGATTGATCACGGAAATGTGTTAGTTAACCCACCCCTAGATAGACAAGACTTATGGTTTGAAAGGGATGGACATATTTTCAATTGGGTACCTAAGTTTGGTGCCTTTGATAAACGAGTCATGGAGAAAGAACAAGTGCTACATGATGATGAATGTCATGAGAGAAAAGAGGAATTTTCAAATCCTCTTCAAGTAAGGTCAAATGAAAACATGCCAAAGGTAAAATCTCATCTTTTTGGTTTCACCATGCAAAATTCGAATGAAGATTTGCCTAATGAATGGTTTGATTCAAATATTATTAATGTTATGGCTTTATTGAATGAAAATGAAAGCTTATTTCTACACCATGAATCAAAGTGCGGAATGGACATCTTAAAGAATAGACATAAAGGAATTGAATATCAATCATTGTCTAATCAATTTGAAAACTTGAAACTCCACCATAGGATTATTAATGAAACTAAATCAAATTGGTATGGTGAGAGGGGCAAGTGGAAGTTTGTTTCTTTGTTTGGTTTGATCTTGTTTTTGTTGGATTCCTACAAAACTTGGTATGCGTATCACGTCATACGTCTTTTAAAGAATTCCAATCAGGTTTGGGATCCGGGAAAATGATAATCCAAACTTTTGCACCATCTTGCATTATATTGTACATTTGTATATACTTTTGGTTTTCGTGTTTTGGTTTTGGATTGGATCTCATTTTGGTTTTAAGTTTTGTGTGTTGGTCCTTTGGACACTTTTGGTTTGTTTTAAAAAAAAAAAAAAGCAAGATGTCAACTTAGGTCCTTATGAATGTTGACTAAGACTAGGAGAATATGAAACATCGGAATTGTATTGCAGAAAGCTCCACGAATATCGCAAACACATTAAAGAATATCGTTTGGAACTTGTGATGCATGAAGTTGTCAGTTTTATAAATTATGGCAAAGTAGGTGGTATACTCCATCCGCATTTCAAAAGGAGCAATGCATTCATATCTCATGTACATTCCGCATTGCATATACATTTCATCTCAGTTGCATCTTCATTTCATGTACAATCATTGAAAAGGTGTCGAATCCTCTTAGGGTTATTACATAACATATATTAAAAGGATCCTAAGGTTGGGAACTGATGCCCGAACTATCTTGAACCAAGCACGTTCTACACATATTAAAGAGGATCTTGAGCAAAATGGTCAAAACCATACTTGGAAGAAAAGGTGAGGCGAAAGGAGTATTTCGTGTCTGTCCTATCATGCAACATAATCCTTAAAACAATGGTTTTTACCACTCCCATAGTGCTTAAAGCCTAAAATCAGAGTAGTAAGGATAGGGTTAAATCCCCATCGAACTTAGGTTGAGGATCCAACTCCCCAAAGCTCTGATTTGACCTTCATGGAGTAGTAAGGATAGGGTCTAATTCTCATCTCGCTTAGGTTGAGAATCCGATTCCCCAAAGCTTCTATTTTGCCCACTCAAGAACTTGAAATTCCAAAGAAAATATTTTTCACTTTTCATTTCTTTATTAATATTGGATTGGAAGGATCGTACTACATGTCCCTTGCAAGGATGGGTAGTCATCCCCAAGGTCCAAGAAATCAAAAGTAAAGCCAAACCATGGATTATGGGGTTAATCTCCACCGGGGCTATAGACGCCTAGTCGGAAGTGGAGTATGCTCATGCGTGGCAACACGTCTTGTCTAAAAGCAAGACCACTGACTGCTCAAACGGACAGGCTAGCTTGAAAATTTCATCCATAACAGGTTAAATCATTTTGTTCAAGATGAGGTAATGAACTCCAGATCATAGTAGTAAGGATAGGGTTAAATTCCCATCTCGCTTAGGTTGGGAATCCTATTCCCCAAAGCTCTGATTTCACTTACACTTGCACATGGGTTCAAGATGGTAGGGGCACATAACCAACTTTGGGATCTAGTAAATTAATTCAGTATACATATATTTGGTCCTAAGAGGGTTTGACAGTTTTAATATGTTTGTTCATGATACTAGAAAGTCTGAGCCTTTGCAAAGCAGGTTGTTATATCTCTAACATAGTTGTCATACGTCAAATCCTGCACAAATCATTCATAGCCTTGCATACGAATCATAAGTGAAACTGACAATGGAAAGTTGAACGAGTTTCAAATGATAGGGAATGAAGCACATTGCACACACCGAGCTGATGCTTAATAATTCTAATGCTTCATGTATTTCTCATCTAGTTTCATTCTTGGGATATTTGCTGACGCTTGTATTTGAGTCTGTGTGTTTTCAGGTTGAGTTCTCACCGAAATGCTCAGGAGCATTTTCCAACAGAGTCGCCATTTGTTGTGGCTGCTCCACAACGTACCCCAAAATTGGGGACCCACCTTTTTTGCATGTGTTCCAAGAAGACCGAAGTGGCCCATAGGCTAAAGATCAAAGAAAAAGCAAAACACCACAAGGAGAAAAAGTGTCGCGATATCACGACATGTTGCATTGTCACGCAAAAAGAAAAAGTATCGCGACAGGGCGGCCAAAAGAGAAAAAGTGTCACGATATCGTGACATGTTGCACTGTCATGGCCAAAAGAGAAAAAGTGTCGCGATATCGTGACATGTTGCATCATCGAGCAAAAGAAAAAGTGTCACGATATCGCGACATGTTGCATCATCACGCAAAAGAAAAAGTGTCGCGATATCGCGACATGTTGCATCATCGCCCAAAAGAGAAAAGTGTCGCGATATCGCGACATGTTGCATCATCCCAAAGAGAAAAAGTGTCGACGATATCGCGACATGTTGCATCATCGCGGCCAAAAGAGAAAAAGTGTCACGATATCGCGACATGTTGCATCATCGCGGCCAAAGAGAAAAAGTGTCGCGATATCGTGACATGTTGCATCATCACAGCCAAAGAGAAAAAGTGTCGCGATATCGTGACATGTTGCATCATCACGGCCAAAGAGAAAAAGTGTCATGATATCGTGACATGTTGCATCGTCGCGAAAAGAGAAAAAGTGTCACGATATCGTGACATGTTGCATCATCGCAGCCAAAGGAGAAAAGTGTCACGATATCGTGACATGTTGCATCATCGCCAAAGGAGAAAAGTGTCGATATCGACATGGCAAAAAAAGAAAAGTGCATAACGACATGTTGCATCATAAAGGAGGAAAAAGTGTCACGATATCGTGACATGTTATATTTTCACGGCGAAGGGCCACAAAATGAAACGAACAGTCAGGGAAGGTGAAATGAAGAGCCATGGGAAAATGAAACGAACAGTCAAGGAAGGTGAAACGAACAACCATTGGAAAATGAAACGAACAGTCATGGAAGGAGAAACAACTTTTTTTCAGAAGTTTAAATACGCCATTCAAAGAGGCCAGGAGGGGTGGGAAACTGCTGCAAGTAGCGTTGCAGATTTGAAGGCAAGATAGCCATTCTGGACCTAGTTGGGCTGTTTTTCTTTCGTAGACTGGTTTTTCTTCTTCATGGACATGGGTTGGAAATTGCTGCGAGTAGAGTTGCAGACTTGAAGGCGAGAGGGCCATTCTGGACCTGTTTGAGTCATTTTTCTTCCATGGACTGGTTTGGGAAAACCAAAAATTTTGTTATTGTAAAATGACAAATTTTTAATGCAAAAGTTTTCAGAAAGTTGCATCTTATGGACAAGAAAGGAGGAGTCATTTTTTGCATGCAAGATTAAATGTCTATTTTTCCCCTTTTCAGATTTTAGGCTTGTAAATGGAGTTTATGCAAGTTTTCTTGGTTGCTTCATGCGAATGTTTAAATCTGAAAAACCTCATTTAAAACCCTAGGAGCCAGCACTTAGCTTATCCGGATTGTGCTTGTTTTGCAGGTCCAATAGGTTAGGTTGCATGCATGAAAACCTCACATCTTCGGTTTTGTCGAAATAGGATAGCATCATACTGAATGCATTTTATTTTCAGTTTTCTGCATTTCATTTTCATTTTTCTGCATTTTATTTTTTCCAAAAATTTTAACTTATTTTCAGAGCATTAAAATAAACATTTAAAAAATTTCAAAATCCAAAAAAAACAATGAACAATCACTAAAGTTTCATGGTGAAATAAACCAACATTGCCCCTTGTTTACAGTTACTTGCAATCACTAAGGTGTTCCAAGCATTTAAATTGAATATCTTTATTTGAGATTACTAATACACATATGCAAATGCTAATACAACGGAGACCTTGGAGAAGTTGTTTGTTTAACTTCTTTGCAAGAGGGGATTTGGAACCCAAATCCTAAAGGAGAGTGTACTTTCACAATCGGGTGAAAATACCACTCAACATGAGGGATGGGTTGTGCATAATTGTATGATTGTGGTAAGACCCC
The DNA here is from genome assembly GCA_028583015.1 of Wollemia nobilis. NCBI lineage: Eukaryota > Viridiplantae > Streptophyta > Pinopsida > Araucariales > Araucariaceae > Wollemia > Wollemia nobilis. The sequence continues at coordinate 2,626,964 of JAQPPZ010005606.1, forward strand.
AAGGTCTTACTATAAAATTATTAACAAATTAATGTAAATGTAATCGCAGGCCACTCAAAGGGGGCTCCCTTGTAATCGCTTTGCCACTATAGGGGGCTACCTCCTTAGAATCTATGCTTATTATTATTCTTCTTGGATTATTTGATATGGATGACCAACCTAATAGATATATCTACCCTAAAGCTACGTTGGTGAAGAGACATGATGGTTCACATATGAAGAGACGTGATGGTTCAAGTTATGAAGGGTTGTGATGGTTCACTTTATAAGTTAATAATATAATAATTAAATTATTAATAATACTAACTAATACTAACTAATAATTTTAGGATTGAGGATCCTAACATGCCACCCTCCTTAAAAAGATCTTTGTCCTCAAAGATCAAAGTGAGAAGCTTTGTCCTTTATTTTCCAAGAAGGATTTGTGTAAGTTCTTGGACTCTTTTAATGGCATCCTTTCATAGGTAGGGATATTGAGAAGGATGAAGCATTAGTTGGGGGTTGCCAATAACAATAGTAGAATTTTACTTAGAAAATCATGATGACGATGGGAGGACAACCATTGGGGTTCCTCAAATACTTTAGAATGATGCATCAAAAGTGATGGTAATGATTTCATATCCTTTTTTGGTTCCTTGGTAGAGCCAACGGAGAAGGAGTGTGTAGTCACTCTACGTTGGTTCTGAATATGTTTGGTCATATGGTAAGAACTCACTATTGGTGAGGAAGGTATGTGTAGGTCTTGTAGAGTGCATGTTTGGCTAGCATTGATCACTTTGGTTATGTCTACCTCATCCTTGCTTGGTACATCAATCACTTCTTGCACATCAACCTCATTGTCTTCATTGCGGTGAGTAGGTGCACTAGTCGCTTCAAAAACAACCACCTCATCTGCTTGCTCTATGGAGAGATAGGGATCAACTTCCTTCAATAAATACAATTTTAGTGTAGCACATTTATGGTGGGGTCCAAATTGTTCATCACAATTATCACAAAGTCCTTTTGCTCGTCGTTCCTTCATCTCCTCAAAGCTAAGATGTTTAATTCGTAAAGTTCGGTTAGATTTGGGGGTTGTGTAAGTGCTTTGTGCCCTTCCATTATGCATAGGTTTGGAAGTGATGTAAGTGGTCGATAATTTTTCCATAAGTGGTTTCCCTAATCGTTGTTGTGCATTGATTTTATCTTCAACTAATTTTGCCAATCCATAGGTCTTCATCATGGTATAGGGATTGAACCTTGTCACCTCCATTCTAATTTCCTCTTTTAATCCCCTAATGAATCCCTTGATGAGAATTGATTCATCTAATATTGTGTTGTGTTTGGTGATATCCTCAAACCGAGTTTGATACTCATGCATAGAAGTGATTTGATGAAGATCTTTGAGCAATTCCCATATGACTGGGTCCCACATGGCTTTGATACCAAATGGTAAGACCCCAAGGTCTTACTATAAAATTATTAACAAATTAATGTAAATGTAATTGCAAGCCACTCAAAGGGGGCTCCCTTGTAATCGCTTTGCCACTATAGGGGGCTCCCTCCTTAGAATCTATGCTTATTATTCTTCTTCTTGGATGATTTGATATGGATGACCAACCTAATATATATATCTACCCTAAAGCTACGTTGGTGAAGAGACATGATGGTTCACATATGAAGAGACGTGATGGTTCACGTTATGAAGGGTTGTGATGGTTCACTTTATAAGTTAATAATATAATAATTAAATTATTAATAATACTAACTAATAATGTTAGGATTGAGGATCCTAACAGATTGATTTTGGAGCTATAACTATTGTGATACCTAAGGTAGTATGTGAAGCTATGGGTATGGAGTATACTCGTTCATATATTAGAGTTCTCCAACTAGATGGTACTCCCATCAAGATAGTAGGGGTTATCAAAGATGTTTTTATGATGCTACATAGAGCACGGGAGATTACTGTAATTCAAGAAATAGTGGTCAAATTCAATTAATAGTGGTCATCAACCTAGAGCTATATTTTGGTCTTTGACTTACTCAAGAATTCACAATAAAGTTGGGAGGTTATATGTACTTGGATTACTCTCATATGACAATCCTCCATAAGGGTAAAAGAGTCAAAATCATCCTTGAGAAACCAATGACCTATCTTAAGAGGATAGAAGAAAATGAATGCACTAATACAATTTTGGAAAAAGTATATCCCTTGGAATATATTCTAGAAGAATTGCAGATTGAAGATAAATTCTCTCTAAAGAATTATAATGCCCTAATAAAAACCAAAATTGGCACATACCGCATCTTAAACCCAAAACACCAAAAAATCCTAGTTGTGACAAATTAGGAATTATGAAAAACAGATATTTAGAAGCTTTATTTTGATGGCACCATATGCAAAATGGGGTTCAAGAAGGGATCATGCTAGTATATCCTTCAAAGGGAACCACGAGCTTCTTCTACAAATTAACATGGAGCTACACTAACAATATTGTAGAATATGAAGCCCCGTGCCTTGGCCTAATGCAAGCCGAAAGAATGGGTATTAAGTTACTCTCAATCTATGGTGACTCTGAGCTTGTGGTTAACCAAGAAATAGAGAAATGCAATAGTAAACATCATTACCTAAAAGAATACCAAAATAGGGTATGGGATTTGATGGAAAGCTTTGAAGAATTAAATATAAAAACCATTCCCTAAGAACATAATGATCTAGATGATGATCTTGCTGCTCAAGGATCAAACTATACACCTACTACAAAGTAATGTCCAAGAAAGAACATAGTAAAAATGGTTTTTAGGCCAGTAGTCACAGATAAGGAAATATTTTGGCAAGTGTTTGAAGACGACTGATAAATGATTGATTTCTTGACAAGATACAAAATCTAATAAACTCAACAATAAGAGATATCATAAGAAGTTGAGTAAGAAGAAGTTATTCAATCGAAGAATAATAACATTCCATAAGGACTAATTACTTTGGAAAGGTTTTTTGATAATAGTGATAAAAATACAAGGCATAGAATTAAAGTAGAAGAACAAGATTATAAAGAGGTCGAAATTGAGCCAGGTAAAATTTTGAAGGTTGGAACTCATCGTTCTATAGAAAAAGTAGCTCAAATCAAGTCACAATACATGAAGTTCTAAGATAAAATAGCTTGGATTTATGATGATCTCTGAGTTTATGATAAAGAAATAATTTAGAATACTATTGAGTTAGCCTCTGAAGCCAAGCCATTTAGGTAGAAGTAGAGACCGATTAATCCAAGATCAAAGCAACAAGGAAAAAATAGCTCTTTAAATTATTGAATACTAGTTACATATACTCTATAAAATATTCTACATGGGTTACCAACCTAGTACTAATGAGAAAGAAAAATAGAGATATCCACCTTTGTGTTGATTTCTGAAATTTAAACAAGGTGTCATTGAAAGATAATTATCCCTTACCTATAAATGATCAGATTCTACAAATAGTAGTAGGAGCGAAAATGTTTTCTCTCTTGGATGATTTTATAGGGTATATTAAAATATGGGTCAAAGATGAGGATCAACATAAAACAACATTTACTAGGTTTATGCATAAGGGATCAGACCCAAAATGTAATTATAAAAAAAAGTGAATTAGTTTCAAAATATTGGTGGTAAATCTTGGCCAAATTCATTTAGTAGACACGGCGAATTCACCCTTTTTTCACCAAAATTATAAAACAATGGTAAATTTGAGAGGTCTGACCAGAAACCGATTGAAAAACAAGGTCTAACAATAAATCGGTCATAAAATAGAGTTCGACAGTCGATCCAAGTGCAAAACAGGATCTGGGTATTGGTCTGGATGTAAAACAGGGTTCGAGTTTTTGTTTGGGTGTAAAATAAGGTTCAACTTCTAGTGTGAATGTAAAATATAGTTTGAATTTGGATCTGGATGAAAAATCAGGTCCAAATTTTAGTCCGGGTGCAAAATAAGATCCAAATCATGGTCCGAGTGCAAAACAAGTTTTGGCTCTTGGTCAGGGTACAAAACATGATCTGAATCTTCATCCAAGTGGAAAAAAAGGTTTGACTTTCGGTTCAACTATAAAAAATATTTGGCTCACGGTTCGGATGTAAAACAATGTTTGAATCTCGGTTTGGGTGTAAAACAATATCCGACTCTTGATCTAGGTACAAAACAATATTCAATTCTTGATCCTATTGCAAAACATGGTCTAACCTTAGATAGGGTGCAAAATAAGGTCTACAAATCAATATAGTTGTAGAAAAATGTTTGGCTCTTTATTTGGGTGTACAACACGATTTGAATCTCGATCCTGATGCAAAACAAAGTTCAATTTTTAGTCTCATTGTAAAACATGGTCTGACATTGAACTAAGTGTAAAACAAAATCCAGCTCTTAGTTCAAAGACAAAGCATGATTCTGTTGGCAATTTTGGGTTTGAGATCCTAGCTTCTTGTCTATGAGTTGTCATTGATGTCAAAAGGAAATGGCATTAATGTTAAGAGGATGTGTTGGCTTCAAAGGTGGAAGATTCCAAGAGAATATTTTTAAGAGAATCCGGAGAGATTCCATTGGCAATGGTTTTTATTAAAACCAATGGAGGTTCTCTTTATTATTTATTTAATTATTATTTAAAACCCTTCAAGGTTTTAATTAATTAATTATTTAATTAATTAAGGGAGAAATTATTTTTAATTTATTAAAAATACTTTAAGGGTTTTTAAACCCTTTAGAAAGCAAATTTCGATTAAATTCGAAATTACTTTTCTTTGCAACCGACGTGTTCTAAAGTCCACGTATGGACTATAAATATGAGAAGGTTCCTAAGGTTAAACCCTACTTGGAAAATCGAAGGCAATTAATTGGTTTGGCTGCGATCGAATGTTCTGTTTACGCTGCGAAAGAGGAGAGCTCGTGGTTTGAAAAGCTTTCAGAAAGCTTGACCGTTTATGTGGAAGGAAGTCCGTCTTGGACTTCGTAAGCCCCTTGTGGGCTAGTGGCAGCGAAGGCTGCGTTTGGGCCTTGCGTAGGTGGAGGTCTGCATTTTGATCCCCACGGAGGGAGTTGTGCATGGATTAGTCACGTTTTTATTAAAACGTGTTTTGTGCCGCGAATTTTGGATTCTTCAAGGGCAGCCATTATAAGGTGTGATTATTTTCTTGATATGATTTTTGGCATTGTTTAGCATTGTTTAAAAGACATAGGAGAAATAAGGGGATATTTCTTTGGTTGTATTTTTGAGATTAGTCTTTTGCTATGCTAAATTTAAAAATGGAGATATAAGGTGTAAGTTTTGGTTGTTGTGTTTTTGGCTTCTTTGGTGGTTGTTTTTAAAGAAGAGGAGCTAAAAGGTGTATTAAGGAAAGTTTTTATATATGCTCATTTATCTTGGTTCTAACCCTAACTTGGTTGGAAGTTTGAGGGTTGTGTGTGGTGACAGCTTTAAGGATCAATTTTCTTCTACTCCAAAAAGGTATGGGCACATTTTCCTTATGAGTATGATTGGTGTATGTTTTTCTGAAATAAGGTTGGAGTGAAAAGGTTTTCAACTAGGTTTCCTTTGGTTGGGTGTAAATCCTATTTTCTGGTTTGTTGAAGACTTCTTATGCATTGTTATCCTTGATGAGAGTTTTGGTGAATGCATAATTCTGGTTTGAGGTAGTGGAAGCATTGTGCACTAGGGTTTATGTTTGTGAGTCTTGCTACTTGCATTGAGTTGGTGGAACCCTTGGTTGGCTGTTTTGAGTTTGATGGTTGAGTTGCTTCCATAGAGGTTGTTTGATCAAGTTATTGCTTTACTTGATTCATGATATTGGGCTTACTCCATTGAGTTGATTTGAGCAAGTTATTCTTTGCATTTGGTGATATTGTGTTGGTGGCTGTTTTGTTCAAATATCTTTGGAGGGAAAAGGATTTCTACTTGTTTCCTTTTCTTGTGATGATTGGTTGAATGCTTCAAGGTTGATGTTGAGTTGAATGGTGTTGGTTGACTAAACCTTGTTTGATGAGCATTGTTGTTGAAACCCTAATTGATGGTGAAAAGAACATGAGTATCATTGTTATGTGATTCTTTGCATAGTTGGCAATTGTTGGGGTTTCATGTTCTTGAAAGAAAACATTCTATCCTATCCATTTCAGATATTGAGTTGAGTTTTCAGATTTGAGATTGAGATTGAGCTGAGTTGATTTGAGTTGAGTTTTGAGATTGGGATTTGAGTATAGAACATATTGAGTCTCTAACAATTCTCTTTATGCTTCTATGAGTTTGAAAAATCACATTGGGTCTCTAACAATTCACTTTGTGATTTCCTACTAAGAAAGTTTTTCTTGGTGAGCTTGCTGAGTTTTTGGACAGTTCTCGTGGGGACTTGTGAGCAGTTTTGGACAGGTTTCGGTGGGGACTTGTGAGCAGATTTGGACAGGTCCTAGCAGAGGACTTGTGAGCTGAGTTTGATAGTTCTATCAGAGAACTTGAGGACAGAGGTGCATTGGTTCTATGAGAAGAACTTGAGGATAGTTGGCAAGTCTTTGAGAAGGCTTGTATGCAGAGGATTGATTTGTTCAAGAGTTGGACAGATCTGACAGATAGAGGAAGACTTGTACTAGACCGACTGACTATGTTTGGTACAGGTTGTTGAGCTACTGTGGACGTGATCATAGAAGGCAGAGGTCTCTTAGGCTAAGCATTGAGGACAGGAGGTCTTCGGTGGAAAGGAGTTCCATGTGCTGGCAAGAGGTAGAGGTAGTTGATCTTCTGAGGGATCATTTCCAGAGTAGAGGGGAAGGTATCTCCTTTGAGCAGAGGCTCATAAATTTTGATTGGGGAAGGTATCTCCTTTGAGCAGAGGCTCATAAATTCTGATTGGGGGAAGGTATCTCCTTTGGGCCGAGGCTCATAAACATTGTAATTGGGAAGGATTCCCAAAGAACTTTGAGATAACTTTTAGAGAAAAGTTTTGTGGACGTAGCCCAGCCATTCTGGGTGAACCACGTTAAAATTGGTGTCACTTTGTGGATGATATTGTGCATTGCTTTGATATTGCTTTGGGTATATTGCTTTACTATTTTGAAGTATAAAGGAAAAAGTAAAAAGAGGTCTTATACTGTTCACCCCCCTCTCAGTATAAGCTTGTGTTCTTCAATTGGTATCAGAGCAGGTGCCTTCGAAAAGTTTAACAGCTTGAAGGAAAAGCTAGTAAAGAACACAATGGATCATTCAAGTGGCAATGCAACACCTATTCTTGATGGGTCAGATTTTGGTCTTTGGAGTGCAAGGATGAAGGTTCATCTAATGGCACTTGGGAATGAGGTTTGGGAAGTGATTGAAGATGAGTACACTATTCCTGAACATGGTCCTAATACTAAAGAAGAAAGGCTCCTACATCACAGCAATTCAAAAGCAATGAATGCAATCTTGAAAGGCTTACAGAAAGCAGATCTCACCAAAGTGATTCACTGCAAGACAACTAGTGAAATGTGGAAACAGTTGAAGGTGGTTCATACAGGTGATACAAATGTCAGAAAGGCCAAGTTGAGACACTTCAAAGGTATGTTTGAACAACTCAAGATGAATGATGATGAAAATATTAGTGACTACATGCTTCGTATGGATGAGGTTGTTAACTCCATGAAAGACTTAGGTCTTGAGCTTGCTGAAAATGATGTTTGTGATAAGATTTTAAGATCTCTTCCTAATAGATTTAGTGAAAATATTTTTGCTATTGAGGAAGCTAAAGATTTGGATAAGTTGAAAAAGGATGAGCTCCATAGTATACTTGCAGCATTTGAGTTGAGAACTCAAGTGAAGGTTGATGTCAAGAAAGAGGCAACTTTCAAGGCTACCAAGAATTCCAAGGGTAAACAACTTCAAGATAGTGATGAGTCTTCTAGTGATGAAGAGGCATATTACAACAAGAAAGGCAAGTTCTCTAGAAAGCACAAAAGTATGAAAAATATAAGATGTTTCAATTGTGGAAAGTTTGGTCATTATGCTACTAACTCTACTGTTCCCAAGAATGAAAGTGATGAAGATAAACAGGATTCTAAGAGCAAGGATTCTGAAAAGCACAAGCATCACAGGAAAAACAAAGATGAGCACAACAATCAAGGAAAGAGGTATTCTCACAAGCACAAGAAGAGTTTCTACCTAGACAAAGCAAGTAAGTGTTCTAGTAGTGATAGTGAAAGTTCTTCAAGTGATAATGAAAATGAGATGTTGTTCATATCAGAAAAAGAGGAAGAACCGAAACATAGATTCATTATCATGAAATGTCTTAGATGTGGAAATTTTGGTCACCTTGAGGATGATTGCACAAATAATGATTTGGTTTCTAGTATGTATGAGGATGCTTCAGAAAACTATAAGGAAGATGCATGTATGGTTTTTGAAAAGGGTAGCACCTCTAGTGATAAGAAATCTGAAAAAGGCTTTGATGATTCAAAAGGAAATCAAATAAAGGATCTTGAAAGTGAACTTATTAGTGCTCTTAGTGTTTTGGAAAAGGAAAGAAAGAAGAATGCTAGACTCAAGGATAAGTTAGATGAATGTTGTATGGAGAGAGATGATCTTATAGAAAGTCTTGACTTCTCTATAGCTAAGACACAAGAACTCAAGGATGAGTTAGAGTCTAAGGTTCTTGAGTATAATGAGTTAGAACAGAAAATGGCTTCTTTGAAAGAGGAAACTAAAGAGTACAAGGATAAGCTTTACAGGTTTCAAGATAGCTCCAAAAAGGTTAAGTCACTCATCAAAGGTCAAAGAAAGACAACAGATAAAACAGGCCTTGGTTTTGTTAAGCCACACAAGGAACAAGTTGGAGAGTCTAGTAAGAGACTCCAAAAGGAAGAGAGTTCTGATGAGGAAAGTATTTCAGAAAAGGAGTCCTTGAGTGATAGATGCACAGAAATAGAAAATAGGAAACAGAAAAAGGGGAGAAAGTTTACAGGACCTAGAAGGTCATTTACAAGAAAGTTTAATGGCAGATGTTTTGCTTGTCACAGGTTTGGTCACATGGCTTCACATTGCATGACTCAAGTAAGGAAGGTAAATGACAGTTTCAGAGGTGGTAATTTCTTTCAAGGGTATTGCTACTCTTGTAAACAGTTTGGGCATAAGGCAATTTTTTGCAAGGCTAATAACAGGAACAGGGTTAGTCAGAACAGGTGGATTCAAAGAACAGGTATGCCTAAAAGAAATAACATTGTTACTTGTTATAAGTGCAACAATGAAGGTCACACAACTAGACAATGTAGAGCTGAACTTCCAAGGTACAGGAACAGGAACAGTGGTATGAACAGGTCCAAGGATCAAGGCATGGATAAGAACAAGAATGATAACAGGAACAGGAACAGTGATAGGAACAGGAACAGGAATATGGACAAGGAGAACAAGAGAAGACATGGTAAGGCAGCTATAGACACTGATGATGATCAGTGCCTATTGGGAGTTTTACTCCCACCCTAGAATTAAACACCTCAACAGGAGGTGGGGGAGGGACTAAGCTAAGAGGCTCATTCTTAGTCCCAAGCCCCAAAGGTGACCCTTTGCCATTGATGACAAAGGGGGAGAGATATGAGTAAGGGGGAGAGCCTCAAGACAGGGGGAGCTGTTTATGTTGAGTTTTTGTGTTGTTGAGAAGCATGGTTTGCCATCAATGACAAAGGGGGAGATTGTTGGCAATTTTGGGTTTGAGATCCTAGCTTCTTGTCTATGAGTTGTCATTGATGTCAAAAGGAAATGGCATTAATGTTAAGAGGATGTGTTGGCTTCAAAGGTGGAAGATTCCAAGAGAATATTTTTAAGAGAATCCGGAGAGATTCCATTGGCAATGGTTTTTATTAAAACCAATGGAGGTTCTCTTTATTATTTATTTAATTATTATTTAAAACCCTTCAAGGTTTTAATTAATTAATTATTTAATTAATTAAGGGAGAAATTATTTTTAATTTATTAAAAATACTTTAAGGGTTTTTAAACCCTTTAGAAAGCAAATTTTGATTAAATTCGAAATTACTTTTCTTTGCAGTCGACGTGTTCTAAAGTCCACGTATGGACTATAAATATGAGAAGGTTCCTAAGGTTAAACCCTCTTGGAAAATCGAAGGCAATTAATTGGTTTGGCTGCGATCGAATGTTCTGTTTACGCCGCGAAAGAGGAGAGCTCGTGGTTTGAAAAGCTTTCGGAAAGCTTGACCGTTTATGTGGAAGGAAGTCCGTCTTGGACTTCGTAAGCCCCTTGTGGGCTAGTGGCAGCGAAGGCTGCGTTTGGGCCTTGCGTAGGTGGAGGTCTACGTTTCGATCCCCACGGAGGGAGCTATGCATGGATTAGTCACGTTTTTATTAAAACGTGTTTTGTGCCACGAATTTCGGATTCTTCAAGGGCAGCCATTATAAGGTGTGATTATTTTCTTGATATGATTTTTGGCATTGTTTAGCATTGTTTAAAAGACATAGGAGAAATAAGGGGATATTTCTTTGGTTGTATTTTTGAGATTAGTCTTTTGCTATGCTAAATTTAAAAATGGAGATATAAGGTGTAAGTTTTGGTTGTTGTGTTTTTGGCTTCTTTGGTGGTTGTTTTTAAAGAAGAGGAGCTAAAAGGTGTATTAAGGAAAGTTTTTATATATGCTCATTTATCTTGGTTCTAACCCTAACTTGGTTGGAAGTTTGAGGGTTGTGTGTGGTGACAGCTTTAAGGATCAATTTTCTTCTACTCCAAAAAGGTATGGGCACATTTTTCCTTATGAGTATGATTGGTGTATGTTTTTCTGAAATAAGGTTGGAGTGAAAAGGTTTTCAACTAGGTTTCCTTTGGTTGGGTGTAAATCCTATTTTCTGGTTTGTTGAAGACTTCTTATGCATTGTTATCCTTGATGAGAGTTTTGGTGAATGCATAATTCTGGTTTGAGGTAGTGGAAGCATTGTGCACTAGGGTTTATGTTTGTGAGTCTTGCTACTTGCATTGAGTTGGTGGAACCCTTGGTTGGCTGTTTTGAGTTTGATGGTTGAGTTGCTTCCATAGAGGTTGTTTGATCAAGTTATTGCTTTACTTGATTCATGATATTGGGCTTACTCCATTGAGTTGATTTGAGCAAGTTATTCTTTGCATTTGGTGATATTGTGTTGGTGGCTGTTTTGTTCAAATATCTTTGGAGGGAAAAGGATTTCTACTTGTTTCCTTTTCTTGTGATGATTGGTTGAATGCTTCAAGGTTGATGTTGAGTTGAATGGTGTTGGTTGACTAAACCTTGTTTGATGAGCATTGTTGTTGAAACCCTAATTGATGGTGAAAAGAACATGAGTATCATTGTTATGTGATTCTTTGCATAGTTGGCAATTGTTGGGGTTTCATGTTCTTGAAAGAAAACATTCTATCCTATCCATTTCAGATATTGAGTTGAGTTTTCAGATTTGAGATTGAGATTGAGCTGAGTTGATTTGAGTTGAGTTTTGAGATTGGGATTTGAGTATAGAACATATTGAGTCTCTAACAATTCTCTTTATGCTTCTATGAGTTTGACAAATCACATTGGGTCTCTAACAATTCACTTTGTGATTTCCTACTAAGAAAGTTTTTCTTGGTGAGCTTGCTGAGTTTTTGGACAGTTCCTCGTGGGGACTTGTGAGCGTTTTGGACAGTTTTTGTGGGGACTTGTGAGCAGATTTGGACAGGTCCTAGCAGAGGACTTGTGAGCTGAGTTTGATAGTTCTATCAGAGAACTTGAGGACAGAGGTGCATTGGTTCTATGAGAAGAACCTGAGGACAGTTGGCAAGTCTTTGAGAAGGCTTGTATGCAGAGGATTGATTTGTTCAAGAGTTGGACAGATCTGACAGATAGAGGAAGACTTGTACTAGACCGACTGACTGTGTTTGGTACAGGTTGCTGAGCTACTGTGGACGTGATCATAGAAGGCAGAGGTCTCTTAGGCTAAGCATTGAGGACAGGAGGTCTTCGGTGGAAAGGAGTTCCACGTGTCTGGCAAGAGGTAGAGGCAGTTGATCTTTTGAGGGATCATTTCTAGAGCAGAGGGGAAGGTATCTCCTTTGAGTAGAGGCTCATAAATTTTGATTGGAGGAAGGTATCTCCTTTGAGCAGAGGCTCATAAATTCTGATTGGGGGAAGGTATCTCCTTTGGGCCGAGGCTCATAAACATTGTAATTGGGAAGGATTCCCAAAGAACTTTGAGATAACTTTTAGAGAAAAGTTTTGTGGACGTAGCCCAACCATTTTAGGTGAACCACGTTAAAATTGGTGTCACTTTGTGGATGATATTGTGCATTGCTTTGATATTGCTTTGGGTATATTGCTTTACTATTTTGAAGTATAAAGGAAAAAGTAAAAAGAGGTCTTATACTGTTCACCCCCCCTCTCAGTATAAGCTTGTGTTCTTCAGATTCTACTCTTAGTCTTGATGCAAAACAAGGTCAAACTTTCTATTGAGAAAGGTGCAGCAAAAGAATTGCAAAAGTATTGTCATTGTTGTCAACACAGTCAGATTGATGCAGTTGATGCAGTTCAGAGGTCAGTCAGATCAAGTGCGAAAAGTTTCAAGGAAAACAGAAGTGACCCAGATTCAAAAATTGGCAAAAATAGACAAGGAAGAAAACTGTCGCGATATCGCGACATGTTTTCTGTCGCGATTTCGCGACATGGTCGAGGAGAGAGAAGGCGCAGCCGAAAATGTCACGATTTCGTGACATGTCAAGTTTTCGCTGAGGAGAGAGAAAATGTGTCGCGATATCGCGACAAAAAGTAGGAGAGAGAAAATGCACGCCAAATTGTCACGATTTCGCGACATGATCGAGGAGAGAGAAGATGCGAGCAAAACTGTCACGATTTCGCGACATGCTGGCAGAGAAGGAAACAAAGGTGTAGCGATATCGCTACATGTTGAAATGAAAGGAAACAAAGGTGTAGCGATATCGCTGCATGATGAAAATACATGAAACTAAGGTGTAGCGATTTCGAAATGTTGAAACAAGAAGAAACTAAGGTGTAGCGATTTCGCTACAGGTTGAAACAAAGAGAAAATAAGGTGTAGCGATGGCGCTACATGTTGGAACAAGGGGAAACTAAGGTGTAGCGATTTCGCTACTAGTCAAAAGTGTAGATCTGAAAGATGCAACATTGATATTACAAGTTAAAATTTCATAAAAAAGGACAAGGCAAAAAGTTGTAGCGATTTCGCTACTGCATGGAGAAAGAGCGTACGGATTCCAGAAGTGTCACGATTTCGCGACAAGCAGGATGATGACGTAAGCAAGAGCCAGAAGCGTCACGATTTCATGACAAGAAGGATGATGACGTCAGCAAGAGCCAGAAGCGTCGCGATTTCGTGACATGTTCCATTTTCACTGGAGTTGGCAAGGAGAGTTGTACGGAAGAACAAAGTGTCACGATTTCGCGACATGTTCCTTTTTTCGGCAAAGAAAAGTGTACGGAAGTCTGAAGTGTCACGATTTCCGACAAGGATGATGACGTCAAAGTTGAAAAGTGTCACGATTTCACGACAGGATGAAAGGAAAGTCGGAGCCGAAGCGTACGATTTCACGACAAATTGAGGATGAGTCGCAAAGCTCAAAGTGTCGCGATATCGCGACAAGATGGTGGAAAGCTTCCGAGGGCCAAAACGGTCGACGATTTCGTGACAACTTTGAGGTGACGTCAGAAGTCAAAAGTGTCGCGATATCGCGACAGGTAACAGTCTGGCAAATAAAACCCGCAGCAACATGCAAGGTGACACGTGTCAAAAAGTAGACAGAAAATCATGCAAATACGTAAAAGTAAACTCAAGTCGAAAGTTAATTGTTGACAGGTTTTGGTCATGCATTGCAAAAGACAAACATGCATAATTTAAACGCTTCGCATTCAAAAGCCGCCAAATTTGAAGGATAATAAAAGTATTCGAAAGGTCAAATTTGTAGGCATTCAAAAGACGTATTTGAAGCATACGAAAAGCCGAACATGAAGAATCGAAAAGCTTTCAGAATCATACATGGAGTTTCAAAAAGCATTCGAAAAGCCGTATACGAAGAAATTGGAAAGTCGAAGTACATGAAACAAAATTGTCGTATTGCATGGTTTCCAAAAGACGTATTGCAGGGTTTCAAATAGTCGAAGTGCATGGAACCGAACAACCGTATTGCATGGATTCGAACAGTCAGAGTATGTGATTCGATTGCATGCAGATTGAAAGGTTATAAATGAATAACCGTACAGAGAATAAAGTTGCTGCTGTTAGAGAGAAATTGCTGTAAAAGGAGAGTTAGAAAAGAATCAAGAGAAAAATAAGCAGAGCCGTGAGAGTGTGCAGAGTTGAGTTAATTGCAGACCAGTCAGGGTCGTGCATAAAGTGAAGACATTTTTATGTCATTCAAAATTTATCAGAATTGCAGTCCAAAGTTGGTGCTTGGTACTAGGCAGAAAATTACAGGGGTTGGTGCTCCTTCCAGTTGGTGCTGGTAAAGTGTTTGTAAAATTGATTTTGCAAAGACTGGATTTGGATTGGAGTCCAAGCAGTCATTTTTGAGGAGTAGCCAAATTGGTGAACCTCGTTATATTGAGTGTTGTGGTTTGCTCTCTTGTTCAAGTTTTTTTTATTCTCTTTATTTCATATTAAATGTCTGTAGATATAAAAATTTAATAGCTACACTGATTCACCCCCCTCTCAGTGTCATTGTGTAAACATCAATTGGTATCAGAGCACAGGTTCCTTGTACAAGCTTAATCAGCTAAGGAGATCTTGGAAGAAACAATGGCAGGTGGTGAAGGATTTTCATCCAACAAAGCTCCGTTATTTGATGGAACAAATTACACCTTCGGAAACTCGTAATGCAAACATATCCCGAGTGCATTGGGATACGATATTTGGGATTCTGTAGATAGTGGATACACAAGGACCCACTACCCCTCCAACAGACATCGCTGAGAAAAAGAAATTTGAAAACAACTCCAAAGCCAAGAATGCCATAATGTGTGGGCTTGTTGACAAGTGAACTAATAAGAGTCATGAGTTGTAAATCAGCAAAGGACATGTGGGATAAATCGAAGAGCATCCATGAAGGAGACAAGAAGATTAAGGAAGCAAAACCGCAAACTCATCGAGCACAGTTCAAGCACCGCAAATGAAGGAAGATGAAAACATAGAAATTTATATGCCGAGAGTCAACGGAATTATTAATGCAATCGGAGGACTTGGTGAAGAAATTGATGATGCAGCTTGTGGTGAAAAAGGTTCTCTAACACTTCACAAAAGATTTAACTCCAAAGTCTCTCGCAATAGAAGAGGCAAAAGATCTAAACGACTTCAAGGATGGATGAGTTGCATGGTTCCCCGACAAAGATATGAAATGAGAATAGGACAAACCAAGTCTACAGACAGAGAAGCAGCATTTTAAAGCACACAAGAATGTAAAAGCTGAATATGAATCCGAGGATGAAGGAACACTGGATGAAACAGAAGCCAATTTTGTTCGAAAACTCACAAAAGGAAAAGGAAAATATAGAGGGAAGCTACCTTTTAAATGCTTCAATTGTGGAGGAGTCGGTCATTTTGCAGCCAAATGTCCAATGCAGGAGAAAACCAAAAATGGTGAAGGGTCACACCAAGAAAAAGGTGACTGGAAGAAGAAACAAAATTTCAGAAAGAATAACTTCAAGAAGAAAAGCTTCATAACCAAGAATGTCAGCAGTTCTGAAGAAAGCACAGATGAGGAGTCCGAAGAAGAAGGAGGTGAAGCTCTGTTCATGGCACTTGAAGAAGAAAGAACAGAGGAAAATCAGGAAGGTGATGAAAATTCCAAGGATGAAGTTGAAGTGTATTTGGAAGGAGAATTGGTTGCTCGCACTTGAAGAGTTGAGTGCAGAAAGGAAGAAGAATAAAAAATTTTCAAAGAAATTAGAGAATGCCACAGACATAATAAACAATCTGAAAATACAGACAGAGGAATTCAAGAAAATGTCCCAAGTTCTTGATGAACAATTAACTGTAAAGACAGCTTGAATGCAGCAAGTTAGAGGAAGACATCCTTAAGTTAAGGATGCAACTAGAGGAGATGAATAGAAAATTGAACTGTTTTCATAAGTTTGAAGAAAGTACTGTAAAGCTGGATAAAATGTTAAATAACCAAAGGCCTTCTGGCATCAAATTTGGTTTAGGCTTTGATGAAGGAGAATCTTCAAAGGATTCAAAGAACTTGAATATAGAACCCACAAAGAAAGAAGAAAAGATCAGGGTTGAACCAGAAAAACAAAATAATGCAAAAGAAAATAATAATGCCAGATTCAAGAAGAATACTGACAAAGATGGATTCACAAAAGTCACACATCCGAGGAGGAGAAGAGTCATGGCACCTACTTCAAACTGGCAAAGACCGGCACCCAGGTTTAATCATGCATTTTTTGGTTATTGTTTTAAATGCAATGCTTATGGCCATAAAATTTCAGATTGCAGGCATAATGTATCTCAA
The DNA here is from genome assembly GCA_028583015.1 of Wollemia nobilis. Classification (NCBI taxonomy): domain Eukaryota; kingdom Viridiplantae; phylum Streptophyta; class Pinopsida; order Araucariales; family Araucariaceae; genus Wollemia; species Wollemia nobilis. The sequence continues at coordinate 2,643,413 of JAQPPZ010005606.1, forward strand.
AGGAATTTTACCAAAGAGAAATGTTTTTTCTCCTTTAATGAATTATGCAGTTGAATGTTATAATTGTCATAATTTTGGACATATTGCTAGAAACTACAGAAGCACTTTTTCATCAAATAATTATCAGGGCAGAAAATCTCAGCTAAGTGGGTTGAAACAAAACCAGAAATTTCCTGTAAAACAGGCACATGCTAATGAAAGGACAAAGGCAAAACAAATAGCAAAATCTGCTATCAAACCAGAATGGAAAGAAAAGGAATCTTTGATTGTCCAGATCGCTTTTAAAGCTCGTAACAAATCAGCACCTTGGATACTTGATGATGGTTGTTCCAACCACATGACAGTGACAAGCAAAAGTTTGAGAATTTACAGAATTATGAAGGTGGTTCTGTGAAATTTGGAAATAATGATGGAGCAAAGATTGTTGGAAAGGGATCACCAAGATTAGTGATGGCAATATAAAATCAAAAGAAGTCTTGTTTGTAATTGGCCCGAAGCATAACTTGCTAAGTGTAAGTCAAATATGTGACAGAGGTCATGATGTAATCTTCAAGAAGGAGGGCTGTGAAGTAAGAAAGACAAAAAATGGAAAGTTAATAGCCACTGGACTGAGAACTTCAGGAAATCTGTATACACTTTCAGAAACTGCAGAAGGAACATGCTTGATGGGACAGAAGATGAAAACCGGCTATGGCACAAGAGGCTTGGGCATATTAGTTTTGACAATCCGGCAAAAATCAGCTCAAAAAGAGCAGCCTAGAGACATACCAAACATTGGCAAACCCGTAAATAGCATCCGTGAGTCATGCCAAAAGGGAAAACAAACCAGAGCCACTTTCAAAGCAAAAGAATACTTCACTAGCAAGCCATTAGAACTAATTCACACCGATCTATGTGGACCCATGAGAACCGAAAGCATAAATGGACACAAATATTTTATGCCGTGTATAGATGACTACTCAAGAATGACATGGGTACTATTTCTGAAACTCAAGTCAGAAGCCTTTGAAATGTTTAAAACCTTCAAAAATCTTGTTGAAAATCAATCAGGAAAAAGAATTAAATGCCTAAGATCAGACAGGGGAGGAGAGTTTATCTCCGAAGAATTTGCAGAATACTGTCAAAAACATGGGATAAGAAGACAGTTCAGCAGCTAGGACACCTCAAAGAATGGTGTTGTAGAAAGGAAGAATAGAACAAGGCAGGAAATGGCAAGGACAATGTCGAGTAAAACAAAATAGCCGACAGATTTTGGAAAGAGGCAGCTCATACTGCAGCTTACATTCAAAACAGTGCATGCCGAGACCACATGAAAGCAAAACAGCTTATGAGTTGTGGTTTGGCGTAAAGGCAACTGCAAGACATTTCAAAATATTTGGCAGCAAGTGCTACATAAAACGGACCAAGATAACCTTGGTAAATTTGAAGATAGAGCCGATGAAGGTATCTTTCTTGCTACTCAACAAAAAGCAAGGCATACACATGTTACAACAAGAAGTTGAAGAAAATTGTTGAAAGTGCTGATGTAAAAGTTGATGAAGGTAGAGAACAAGAAACTACTTATCAAGAAAACTACCCTATGTATGAAGAAGTCATTGAAGGTGATGATGAAAAAGAAACAGAGAAGAATCAGAAAATTGATCCAGATAGTGTAAAAACTGAATCTGAAGAAGAAGAAAACAGAAAATTTAAAACAGGAAACTGCAGTAAAAATCATCCAAGTGAACAGATTATTGGGGATCCCACAGATGGTATTCAAACAAGAAGAACAAGAGTGAGGAACTATTCTCTGTTATCTAGTATTGAACCTAAAAATGTTGCTAAAGCAAGCACTGATGAAAGTTGGATGAAGGCAATCAATGAAGAACTAGATCAGATAGAGAAAAACAATACCTGGGAATTAGTACCTAGACCAACAAATAAAAACATAATTGGTACTAAATGGGTTTTTAGAAATAAATTGAATGAAGATGGGCAAGTTGTCGTAAATAAGGCAAGATTAGTATGTAAAGGCTATGCTCAAAGTTGAAGGCATTGATTTTGAAGAAACTTTTGCACCGGTGAGCTGACTAGAGGCAATCGAGATGTTTCTGGCATTAGCAGTTCATAAAAACTTCAAAGTATATCAAATGGATGTAAAATCAGCATTTTTGAATGGAAAACTGGAAGAAGAGGTTTACATTGAACAACCCGATGGCTTCCAACTTGGTGAAAATCCAGATTTTGTTTGCAGGGTTAAAGAAAGCTTTATATGGATTAAAACAGGCACCCAGAGCATGGTATGCAAGGCCGGATAATTATCTAATTAAACAAGGGTTTAAGAAAGGTTTGGTGGATAGCAACTTATATGTCAAAACAGAGAAGGGTCATCTTATTGTTCTTGTTGTTTATGTAGATGACATAATATTTGGCAAGAAAGGATGGATGAATACTCGCAAAGACATATCAATTAAAATGAAAAAAGAATTTGAGATGTCAATGATTGGTGAACTTTCTTATTTCTTAGGATTGCAGGTCAATCAAAATGAAAAAGGCATTTTTATTTCTCAAGTTAAATATGTAAAAGAAATGCTGAAAAAGTTCACAATGGAAGACAAGAAACCGGTCAAGCACTCCCATGACAACAGGCCGCAAGTTGAGCAAGGATGATAAATCCCCGGATGTAGATCAAACAATGTACAGGTCTATGATTGGAAGCCTAATGTATTTAACAGCCACTAGACCAGATATATTACAAGCAAGATGTATGGTTGCAAGATTTCAGGCCAGCCCCAAAGAAACTCATGTAACAGCTGTAAAGAGGATTTTCAGATATCTCAAGGGCACTATGGATTATGGGTTGTGGTACCCAAAAGGTAAAGATTTCACTTTGATTGCATATTCTGATGCTGATTGGGCAGGATGTATTGATGACAGAAAGAGCACAAGTGGAGGAGCATTTTATCTTGGTGACAGTCGGTAGCATGGCACAAAGAAGAAACAAGAATCAAGATCTCTATCCACTCGCAGAGGCAGTAATACATTGCAAAGCAACAACATGTCGTACTCAGATATTATGGATGAGACAAACGTTGAAAGATCTTGGTATTCATTTCAATGAACCAATTTCAATTAAATGTGATAACACTAGTGCTATCAACATATCCAAGAATCCAAGGAATGCATTCAAGAACCAAACATATTGCAATCCGATATCATTTCTTGAAGGATAAAGTTGCAGTAAGGAGAGGTTAAATTGGATTTTGTTCCAACTACAGAGCAAGTAGCCGATATATTCACAAAACCTTTGCCTAAGGAAGTATTTGAATACCTTCGGAAGAAGTTGGGAGTAGTCACACCACCCAAGCACTCACTAGCTATGGGAAACACATTCTCGTGGGGAGCATTCAAACTTTTTAAGTCTCAGAATGTTGTGCATAGACTCGTGGGGAGTCTACAAGCAGCCCTTTGGTATTATTGGCAAAGGGGGAGAAGAAATTAAGCAAGGTTGCAGTATGTTGCCAACAATTCCAAAGGGGGAGATTGTTGAGCAAGGTGCAGCAAAAGAATTGCAAAAGTATTGTCATTGTTGTCAACACACATGCATTGATGCAGTTGATGCAGTTCAGAGGTCAGTCAGATCAAGTGCAGTAAAGTTTCAAGGAAAACAGAAGTGACCCAGATTCAAAAAATGGCAAAAATAGACAAGGAAGAAAACTGTCGCGATATCGCGACATGTTTTCTGTCGCGATTTCGCGACATGATCGAGGAGAGAGAAGGCGCAGCCGAAAATGTCGCGATTTCGCGACATGTCAAGTTTTCGCTGAGGAGAGAGAAAATGTGTCGCGATATCGCGACAAAAAGTAGGAGAGAGAAAATGCACGCCAAATTGTCGCGATTTCGCGACATGGTCGAGGAGAGAGAAGATGCGAGCAAAACTGTCGCGATTTCGTGACATGTTGGCAGAGAAGGAAAAAAGGTGTAGCGATATCGCTACATGTTGAAATGAAAGGAAACAAAGGTGTAGCGATATCGCTACATGATGAAAATACATGAAACTAAGGTGTAGCGATTTCGCTACATGTTGAAACAAGAAGAAACTAAGGTGTACGATGCACGTTGACAAAGAGAAAATAAGGTGTAGCGATGGCGCTACATGTTGGAATAAGGGGAATCTAAGGTGTAGCGATTTCGCTACTAGTCAAAAGTGTAGATCTGAAAGATGCAACATTGATATTACAAGTTAAAATTTCATAAAAAAGGACAAGGCAAAAAGTTGTAGCGATTTCGCTACTGCATGGAGAAAGAGCGTACGGATTCATGTCGCGATTTCGACAAGAAGATGATGACGAAGCAAGAGCGAGCTCCGATTTCACGACAAGAAGGATGATGACGCGAAGAGCCGAAGCGTCGCGATTTCGCGACATGTTCCATTTTCACTGGAGTTGGCAAGGAGAGTTGTACGGAAGAACAAAGTGTCGCGATTTCGCGACATGTTCCTCTTTCGCTGTTGCGGCAAAGAAAAGTGTACGAAGCCGAAAGTGTCACGATTTCGTGACAAGCATGATGACGCAGTTGAAAAGTGTCGCGATTTCACGACAGGATGAAAGGAAAGCCTGAAGCCGAAGCGTCGCGATTTCGCCAAAGATTGAGGATGACGCAAAAGCTCAAAGTGTCGCGATATCGCGACAAGATGCAGGAAAGCTCGAGGGCCAAAACGGTCACGATTTCGTGACAACTTTCGAGGGTGACGTCACAGAAGTCAAAAGTGTCGCGATATCGCGACAGTAAAACGTATAAAACCCGAAGAACATGCAAGGTGACACGTGTCGAAAAGCAGACAGAAAATCATGCAACAGCTACGTAAAAAGTAATCGAAGTCGAGACAGTTAATTGTTGATAGGTGTTGGACATGCATTGCAAAAGACAAACAGGCATAATTTAAACGCATTTGAAAAGCTAAATTTGAAGGATAATAAAAGCATTCGAAAGGTCGAATTTGCAGGCATTCGAAAAGACGTATTTGAAGCATACAGAAAAGCCGAACATGAAGAATCGAAAAGCTTTCACAGAATCATACATGGAGTTTCGAAAAAGCATTCGAAAAGCCGTATTCGAAGAAATCGAACAGTCAAAGTACATGAAACAAAATTGCCGTATTGCATGGTTTCCAAAAGACGTATTGTAGGGTTTCGAATAGTCGAAGTGCATGGAACCGAACAACCGTATTGCATGGATTCGAACAGTCAGAGTATGTGATTCGATTGCATGCAGATTGAAAGGTTATAAATGAATAACCGTACAGAGAATAAAGTTGCTGCTGTTAGAGAGAAATTGTTGTAAAAGGAGAGTTAGAAAAGAATCAAGAGAAAAATAAGCAGAGCCGTGAGAGAGTGCAGAGTTGAGTTAATTGTGCATCACCAGTGGTCGTGCATAAAGTGAAGACATTTTTATGTCATTCAAAATTTATCGAATTGCAGTCCCAAGTTGGTGCTTGGTACTAGGAGTTGGTGCTCCATCTCATGTGCAGAGAAAATTACAGGGGTTGGTGCTCCTTCCAGTTGGTGCTGGTAAAGTGTTTGTAAAATTGATTTTGCAAAGACTGGATTTGGATTGGAGTCCAAGCAGTCATTTTTGAGGAGTAGCCAAATTGGTGAACCTCGTTATATTGAGTGTTGTGGTTTGCTCTCTTGTTCAAGTTTTTTTTTATTCTCTTTATTTCATATTAAATGTTGTAGATATAAAAATTTAATAGCTACACTGATTCACCCCCCCTCTCAGTGTCATTGTGTAAACATCACTTTCGGTCCATTTGTAAAACAAGGTCTGGCTCACGGTTTACGGTTTGCATGTAAAACATGGTTTGACCTCAGATCAATTACAAAACTATATTTGGATTCATATCAAATCATGTTATGTGATAGGTCAACCACATTGCATGTAGAATGACATGCTACCATGTATCCACCTATAGTCGTTTCTATCTATATAAGACATCGAGAGTTATTTTTTTGGTTTTCATTTCTATGACTGCGAACTAGAGTAAACCCTTCCCGAGTGACCATTTCCCAACAACCTTCCCAATCCAATTTCTCCTGCTTCCACAAATTCTAGCAATGGCCACCACATCCACCCCTTATGCAAAAATTATATTCAAGAACCTTTCTTGCTCTACAATTTTTGATATATTGACCACCCTAGGTTACAACTTTTCATGGCTAAATGATGTAGGTTTGTAGAACTTGCTTTCTATGCCCCAATTCAAGATAGATAAATTTATTCTGCATAGTATCATAGATGGTTACGACCATGACCATGCCACAGTTAATCTACAATTATGGAATAGAAAATTATCATTTACAATCATGCCTACAGACATCCAGATATTGATCGATCTTCCTTTCAAGGATGCTCCTCCAGTGTCACCGAAGTTCATGTTATCTCCAAATGATAGAAATTACTTGGAGACAATGTACAATCTTGGTACAAAATTGTTGTTAGGTATAATTCTCATTTCTTAGATTCTATTAATGCTCAAAATTTAAAATTTGTAATTTGTAAACTAATTTTTTTGTGCAGCTTTTGCCTCTAAGTCAAAAAGAGGGTTAACAAACACCTCTATTCAACATCCAGCTTTGAAGGTGATTATTGAGTTCTTCCAAGCAAGACTGATTGTGCATGGAAGAATAGAACTTCAGTTCTGGGCATTGGCCTACATGGTTCGTTGTTTGCACCATGAGAAGTTTGATTAGTGCACATATATTGCAGATCACATCAAAGTAGAGTTGCATGGCATCCAAATGAACACATCGACCATCATGGGCACCGTTAATTATATTTTAGCACTTTATTATGAAAGTTTTCATAATTTACAGAATACTCTTGTACCAACTGTAGTGCATCCAACACTACAGGGCATTGCCATGACACCCCAAGAGTTAAAGGTAAATAAGTCCATCTTAAACCATCAAATAGTTTTTTATATTTTAGCATATTTTCATTTTTTAATTTTTATTTGCACCTAAATGCAGACTAGGGCAGCCACCTCAAGGGTAAAATAGGATAATGCCATAAGGGGTCACATGCCGGAGGCCACTGGTGATTCTAAAGACACTGGATCACACGCATCACCATTGCAGAGGTCGCTTAAATGTTTGAGGTATGTTTCTTCTCCTGGGGGTTCTCGTGCACCTATGTTTGCACAAAATGTGTAGTGTGCATCTAGTGAGGTCAACCCTACAACATGTAAGTTTCTCTTTTCAAATTTTATCTCTATATTTGTTTACTTAAAATTATAATAATTTTTATTAATTTTTCATATGTTTTCAGACTTACGCCCCACCCCACTCGACACCCAAATACATCAGATCTCATCATCTTCAGGTAAATGAATGTGTATTTACTTTGAATTAACATGTATTTTTTTTCTATTTTATTTTTTGAATAATTCTAACAAAATATTTTTTACTATTTTCAGGCACCTCTCAACAACAAGTTGTGAGAGGTAATGTTATGCCGCCACCGCCTCCACCACAACAATGACAACCATAGGTTCAGAGAATGAGAGGGCATATGCATGTTGGTGTTGGAAAACAACTTTTTTCATAGAGATCATGGGGGCTAACATCAAGTGAGAATGTGTCTGTGTTCCCAAATTTTTCATTGAACACAAATACACAAGCACCAGAAGTTTCAAGTGTGGGATTAGATAATATCCCACTTGATGATGATTATCTGTTGCAAGAAAAATTTTCATGCTTCAAGGCAATAGATGTGCTTCAAGAACCACATGGAGAAGCACAAAAAATAGAAGCCCCTACAGCTCAGTAGACATTATCGCCTAGATAGTCAGATGACCCTCATCCTCAAACTGAGGATGACATAGTAAATTATGATGAAAATGCTTTAATGGTTGAACAATGTGAAATAACAATAAAAGAGTTGTTGCTTCAATATTTGGAAGTGGTGAAGGAGTGGGAATATCGGGCCAAGGTCCTCATGAAGGAAATTAGTGCCCGATATAAAAATTTTGATAAAAGAGAATCAATTTTTTCTTTGGTCGAGAATGAACTAGAAAAGCTTGTTGGCTTGCTAGATCAGGCTACATCAAGAAAAGTGAAGTCTATTGTTGTGTATGATGATGATATTCTAAATATTATGATTAGTAGAATTGAGAATATTAATGTTGAAGCCCAAGCATTTTATAACCAATGGGCTTTCGATAAGAAAAAAGTTGCAGTTGTTGAGGTTGCAAGGGATGTTGTTGAGGTGAGCAAATATTTTCTTATGTATTCTATTTCTTTTGCACTCAAATTTTAAAACTCAAATGTTAATTCAAATGTTTTCTTCTATTTTCTTATATATATTTTTATAACTCTTCTAAATTATATTTTCTTTTTCTTTTTGCAGTCAAATTTTGATAATTAAAAAAATAAGTTAAAAGCATGGAAGTTAATATTGAAGTGACCAAGAAATTCTTGAAAAATGTAGTGTTAATGAAGAAAACCATGCAATCCAAAGTTAGGGATAATAATATTTTAAGAAGATATATCAAGGAAAAACTGAACCAGGATCTGGATCTCATGCTACAAGAGCAAAAAGTGAAAGAACCACTTCAAACAGTGCTAGAAGATCCAACCCAAGAAGAATATGCTTTGTTGGGCAATTTTGAGAAAATAGAGGAAGGCCTAGTTAGAACTGGAGCACTACCAACAAAGGGTGTTGGGGAACAAGAAAAAGGAAAGGAAGTGGCAACTGAAGGAGAAGTTGAGGTAGAAAACCCCCAATATGATGTTTAAAAAACTATGGATTGATTACTAGTTGATTGTATTTTTTTATATTGCAGTCAACAATTTTGTACAATGTAATATATTTTTAATCGTATTAATGAAAAAGGTATTTACTAATTTTGTGTCTTCTATCATTCAATGGTTGTTTCCATTTATAATTTTGTGTTGCTTTTTTAGTTTATGTCGATCCAATAATATTTACTATGTTCATTTCAAACAACAAAGAAATATTATTGTTGGTTAATAGTTATTTGCAAAGTAAAAAGACCTCAATAGTGCCAATACATCAATATTCATACATTAACAATACTATGATATAAAACATAAGGATTTATCAATGAAGGCAGTTGAGACACTATGATATAAAAGATACAATTTTTAAAAACAACAATGTGATATAAAACATAAAATTTATGAATAAACAAATTTTGTGAAATCTAATAAATCTGAAACAATATTTTGAAATCTGATATCAAATGAAGTCAAATCTATGAATGTTGTGAAATCTTGAAAAAATTACAATTCAGGTAGCTGAAACAAACACTTCTCAACTTCTCTAGAATCACTATTAAGCATAGCGGATATCTGTGTCTCCACTATCTGATCACTACAACCATCATTATCCTCCTTATCATGCGTATTAGTGATACACCTTTTGTCTGCTAGGGATTTCCAGTATGCCAATGCTCTATCATAGGGAAATTTGTCCAGCTCATACACTAACACATAAATCCTCAAACAATTTTCCAAATTTTTATCCAGCCTATTACGAAGTTTAGATTTCACAAAAGATAGTGCACTAAAAACCCTCTCATCTTCCACAGATCCCAAAATCATTGTTTGGCATAATTCATATAAACAAAAGTATTCACTAATCGTATCTTGTAAGACACTACTTGGATACAATTTTTGCCACAAACGTGCAATGGAACCAGGCTCATGGATGTTGCTCAAAAGTGATGTTTGCTCAACCATTGTACTTCCAAAATGTGATGATTGTTGTCTTAAAAGTTCTTTGTTGAGAATACCTTTGATTTCAACACCATTGACTTCCACACTTTTACTGAAATGCTTACTAAGTATGCCCATATATTTAATAAACAACTCATGTGTGGATTTGTAGTCAATACAAGGACCCCAAAATAGAGGGTTAACCACACCCATGGCCTCAAGCAACTCATCTCTTTGAAACCGATCTCTTATTTCACTTGTCAATGATTCTGCTATTTTTAACAATTTAATCTTAGTATTGTGTAAAACAACTTCAAATCGATTACGTGTTATGGGAACTTGTTCAACATCATCCATAACTATATTAGACCGCCTTTCAAAAGAATATAGAGGTATCATTTTCTCATGAACTTTAATACAAATATGATCATTGATGTCAAACTTCAAAAAGCTTTGTGGATCATTCACGTTAGTTAATATTCTCCAACTATCAAACAAGGGATCTATAAAATTTCCTTCGAAGACATATAACCTATCAATAATCATACATATTTGTTTTCTCATCCTCATGAAATCAACAATATAGATGGATCTTTCTTGTGCAAGTTTAATCAATCTATTCATTTCTTGTAACATTGGAAGAATACCACATAATGTTAAAAGTGTTTCCAAGTCAATCAAACGGAATAGCAAATCTTTTGCCTTATCAACTGCCCTACGATTTGCATACATAAACCCTGTTAATGATTGATATTCTTTAAAAACTCTGTGTGCAGGTTGATACAATGAAATCCACCTTGTATCCACATATTTTAATAACTTTTTCCCTTCTGTAACTCCTAGTGCAAACTGTTGAAACTCTGCAAACCTTTTTGGACTACACAAAAAATAAGCATGTATTTCATGAATGAGGTCTTCCACTCTTGCAACATTTTCAAAAGTGCTCACTATTTTATATGCAAGATTCACTCTATGAGCCATGCAATGAATGGGTATCATATATGGGGTAACTGATATCTGGAGTCGAACGCAAAGACCATTCCTATGTCCTTGCATTATAGTAGCACCATCAGCTCCAATGCATATTAACTTTGTGGCTATGTCTATATCATTCATTCCCGCAATATATTTTAAACTAGTTACAACAACATTATAGATATTTTCTACATTAGAACTTTCCACCATCTTATGTAATCCTAGCAAACTAGGTTGCCTTACATGATTTTGTAATGTGTACACATGCATGCAAATCCAAGATGTGTTGTCCACAACCGTCACCTCATCAATTGAAAGTGAAATGAATTTGGCAAGTTTTACTTTCTCCCTCAGGTCCTCCTTCTCAACCAATGATAGATATTTTGCAATTTCCCAACCACTTCGATCTGACCAATGGGAACTAGGAAGGTTTTGCACATCAGCTAGTTGAAGTAGGTGCTTATAATCAATTAAATCAGACATGGGTCTACCCTTTTTGAGAATACTATATACAACAACAAACTGCAAAATTTTTGAAGCTAAAGTGGTCTTATGAATTTTATGAAATTGGGCTTCAATCATTCCACCTTTCTCAACAAGAGATTGTTGTAGCTTGATATGATTATCATATTCTTTTGCATATCTAACATGCATACATTTTGATTCATTCTTCCACCTAACTATTTTCTTAACTATTCCATCACTTTCTATAACTTTTGAATAAACTTTGCCATAATATTTTTCTATTGTATCTATCTTCATTTGCATCCTATGATCCTTACCTAGTTTCCAACTACAAATTTTGCATCTACATTATTTTTTATTGTCATTGTTGTTATCCATCAAGATTAGCTCTATAAAGGGAAATTTTGATGCCCATTCAACCTGAAATGACCTTCCAATAGTCTAGCTAGATAACTTTCTACATTTAGTTTTAATGCTTGAAGATTCTCCAAAATTTTGTATTGTATTTGATTTATCGCTTTCATTTTCAATTGGCATGTCATTTTGAGGAATATCTTCAAGTGTTTGTTGGATGTCATTGTTAAGAGAATTTTCATTAGAAGGCATCTCTTGGTGAGGAATATCTTCAAGTGGAGGTATATCAGGGTCAACAGAGTATTTTGTATACAATAATATTCCTTATCATTTTTGGATTTAACAAAAAAAATTTACAAATAGAAAAGAGATTCATATCTCCATGCAATATGGCTAGAGCCACATACTAAAAATTTAATTTTTGAGGAAGAAAGCATTATTTTAAATAATTTATAGAATACACAACTAATTGTTTAGTAGGTAAAAATCATTTGTACCTTGAATTTGCATAGATGTCGATGGCTCATTGGATTTTGATATATGGCTAAAATATTTGAGGATACTCTTTTCAGCAGAAGATTTGCCTCCCTTCTTTCCATCGCTAGTAGGTGCCATTTTACTTGTAAAAAAATGTTTTTCATTTTAGAAAATTAATAAAATGTTGAATAGATCTTACTACTATGAGGCCTCAAGATAATATTGTAACTAGAATAAACAGATGGTTGGTTGGTAGAAAATACATACCAGTTTCCAGGTAGGCTTTATCATGATTTTTTAGTGCATGCCACTACTCTATTTTCTAGAGATAGCACTTGTCACTATTAAGAGCAAAAATATAATCAATATACTAAATATAATTAGAGGTACAAATGTGGAAAAATATCATATTATAGTACTGAATGGACTAGAAACTAATAGTATTATTGGAATAGACAGAGGATGTCAGTGTCTTAAGGGAAGTTCAGCTAGGTAAAAAATCCTTGAAAATAGTCACTCATCGAACAAAGGAAAATAGGGGAAAACATATTCTCCTTGAACTCATATTCTCTAAGAATCAGGAAAAATAGAGAATACCAATGTCTTAAGAGAAACAAAGCATTTAACTATTTACAATTTTATGATAGAAAAGCAAATATCAAGAGAAACTAAGAATCAAAGTGTCTTAAGAGAAAGAGAGAATTACATTTCCTTAAGAGAAGGACAAGTAGCTAAAAAATGCAACAAAACATTCACATGCGAAATAGGGCAAAATAGGGGAAAACATGGGAAACAGAGCATGGACATATTTTCAATAAATGATAGAAAAACAGCAAAAGAAAAACCTGCAATTAGATGATAGAAAAATAGTTCTTATTACTACAACTGCATCAAAACACTCAAATGTGGAATAGAGGAAAACAAGGGAAAACAGAGGAAAACAACAAAAAATAAACCTGCAAGAAGAGAATAACTACTACAAAAAACACATGTTACTACTACAACTACTTGAAATCATATTCTCTAAAAATAATTTAGAGAGGTAAAATTTTGTACCTTTATTTTTCACAAGCGACACATGATCCAGATATGGTCCGAATGCAAAGCAAGGTCCACAGGGGCCCGACACACATAGAAACACACCTGTTTTGAGCTTGTTAAGGTCTTAGGAACCCGACACAATAGATATAAGGCCCGATTAGGGGAGGAAGCCACTAAAAAATTAGTATGTATCTAGAAGCTATCAATATAAGGAGTAAGGGTCTCATACGTGCACAACCAACCTGGAAGTTAGTAAGAGCACCTCTCTCCTACGATGTATGGTGGGCATGATATTGTGTCAAATGACCTCAATGGTAAATGTTATCATGCAAACGATAGGGTGGTTGGATATATAAGAAAATTAAGGGACCAAGTGCAACCAACAAGTGAGCATGACTCAAGATGATGCTGATCCAAGCCACATTAGCAAGCACATTTGGGTAGTTGGAGTAGCTATGTTTTCAAAGTGGCCCAATAGGTTGGCAAAATCTCTGACATAACAGTAATACACTTCTTAGGCAATGATGTTTTTGATTGCTATAGGATTGTAAAAAGGTCTATATGTACAAGAATATATAAGGAAAACTAGTCGGCTCTTAGGCTTTTACAATTAATTTGTAAAGATGGATAATACATATTAATACAAACAAACTAATATCTAGCCTCTGGTTTAATTCATTTGTAGAGTATGAATGTATGTATTGATGACTGCATATTTCTAATTTAAGCATGTTGAATGTTTATGGTGATAATTCTAAATCTTAGATTTCCATTGTACTCATTTACTTGTCTGGAATTCTTGGTCTCATTAAGATACATATAGATTAAATTAAATTACTCTATGATTATTTATGCAACTAGCTGATCTGTTAGGTAGTTGGTTGTTTAGTTGCATGTCCTTGTTATTGCATATGTCTTGATGTTGCTTAATCTGTACCACTTTAAGTTCTAGCTATAGTTTAGTTTATTTCTTTTAGCACCCTTTTCCCCCCACTTTTAGGAATAGTTAGCCGAGACTACAAGGAACCGACCTCCTTCAGAGATTGATTGCTATGGTTCTCATGAGCTTCTTGATCTGTCAATGTTGGTTAAGGTTTGTGGGTGCACAAACCTTTCCATTAGATAGATTTTTTGACCAATAATTTTGGCACACCTAATGGGACTCAAAGGTCCCTTAGTTGGATAGTACAAGTATACATTATTTCCTATATTATCAAATCCCATAAAAATCACCTGGCAACTCCACTAAAATTCATATATCCACATCATATGACTAGTTGCCTTTTAGATCTAAATAGAACTTTGTGATATTCTATTTTGGTCCACAATTTCCATCACTTGGTGACTCCCCTATAGATTGAACCTGACATTTATGATTAGTTACCTTGAGAAAAATAAGGTGACTCTACTAAAAAATGACTAAGGTTCATGATCTGTTGCCACTTTGCATCATTCTAAAAGAAACTACCTCCTGGAGACCCCAATGTTTAATGAGTAGCCTCAACCTCACTAGCAGAGAAGCTATGCTCATATGATGATTTCAAGAGCTTAAGTGCTACAATGGCTCATTAGAAGTTCCTTGATAGGATTTTGTAGGTCTGCTAAATATTCAAAATCTTGATAAAATTCCCAAAGTTACCTTCAAATCCTTTCCAAATTTTTATGGGATAGAAAAAATTGCATTTGAGCATTGCCAAGATATTGCATACCTTGTAATGATTCATATCATCAAGCATGAGGATGTAATGCTCAAACTCCTAATTCTCTCTCTCAAAGGAAGGGCCTTGCTATGGTATAGATTCTTGGAGGCTGGAAGAATTCATACATGGACCAACCTGACAAAGGCTCTGATTGACAGATTTGATCATTCTAGTGATACCTTCTCACAATTGACCCAATTTATATTTATCAAGCAAGATTCTCATGAAAATATGTCAAAATTCAATATCTGGTTACAAAGAACCTGGAGAAATATTCTTCCAAAATGTCAACCATCCTAGGCTCTAGCCTACTTATGTTATATCCAAGTTTTCCATCATGACATAAACCTCTTGATTGCACGGTCTGATGAGAAAAGGTTTTCTCAAGTCTTTCAAGAAGCTTTGAAAGCTGAAAATATGTTGATCCAAGCACGAAAGTTACCACCCAGGGAGGATATGGTTCCTATCCAACCTCTCATAACTACATACCCAGTAGGGTCCCTTGTTGCTACATCCTATCCTTCATTCCCTAAAATAATTGGTTATGATTCATTTTGGATACCAAGGGATACTACTCTGTCTGAGGTTCAATTAGAGGAAAAGTAATAAATAAAGATTCAATGGCTCATTAAGGAGATAAGAAGCATGACAAATAAGTCCATAGAATATGAAACACATTTTCATGATAGCCTCCCATTGGCTATACGAACATTTCAACAACCTATCCATGTTCAACTAGAAGGTCCTAGAAATAGGTATAAACAAGGGAGAGAGGGAGGTCAAATAAGTAACTCAAAAATATAATGAGGAAGATGAACACCTAGTATTTTTCTTAAGTCAGACATTCCATGATTACCAAAAGAATTACAATTTTATAGAAAAATAGGTGTTCATTGTCATGAAATATTTGAAAAAGTTTAGAATTTTTTTTTTATAGAGTAAGATGATAGTTTATGTGGTACATTCAAATGTCAAAATTTTAATTCTTTAGGGAGAATTAGGTGATAAAAGAGCCTTATGGGTCACCAAAATATAGGAATACGATGTTGAGATACACCCTACCAAGCTAGTAAGAGGCAAAGCCTTATTCCAGTAGTTGGTTACCACCCTTGACAAGATTGTAACATGTGTCTAGAGGACAATATTAAAAGAAATCCCGAAATAGAGCAACATTTAGAAGAGCCCAATAGGGTAGAAAAATTAAAAAAATATTTCCAAATGGGAAGATGTCTTGAAGGGTTGAATGCCTTGAAAAGATGAAGATACAAGTTATAGGCTATGAATTACACCTTGTTACTAGAGAGACTGTATAGGAAGAAATTTAACAATGTTGTCCTTCATTGCATAAAATCATAGCATATAGAAAAGGTATTGATCGAGTTTCATTTAGGAATATCTATAGGACACTAATTAGGGTAGACAACAACCACTAAAATCTTTAGAGCAGGATATTATTGGCCCACCATTTTTGCAAATTCATTCAAAGTGGCTTGATCTTGCAAAAAATATCAATGATTTATTGGAAGAAATAGTAATGTATCTCTATCTCTAAAACCAATCATAGCATAGGAACCTTTTCAACATTGGGGATTAGAATTCAATGGGGTCATAGACCAAAATTTGCCTGCAAGCCATAAGTATATGTTAATGACAATTAATTACATCACTTTTTGGACTAAGTAGTGGCCACAAAAATAGCCAATTAGGACACAATGATTGAGTTTTTTGAAAAGCTAATAACAATGTTTGGCTTCCCATATGTATTAGTAATCAATAATGGATCTGTTGGAAATATGAGCATAATTTGTTGTCATTGATGTCAAAGGAATACTAAGTAGATATCAAAGGAATGTTAAGCAAATGTTTCACGGTTGATTTTCTAAGAGGCAAGGATATAATATTTAATTCAAATATTATATGGTCGAAGCAGAAATAAGAGAAGCAAGAAAGATAGCAATATTATAATATTTGGGTAAAAGAAAAAGGTTGAAAAGATATCTCCATTCCATGAAGAATGCAAGAAAATAATAAGGTTATTTTGCTAAGGTTAAATTGGCAAAAGGTTTTTCTAAAAACCTAAGGAAGATTATATTTAAAAATGCCAAAAGGAAATTTAAAAATGTAATTATAATATTTAAATTCATTCTAAATTTAAAATAATTATAATTAAATTATTATTCTCGAAATGCCAAGCATCCTCCTTGAAAAGAGCAAGTGAGAAAGTTTTAATAATATTAAAGGAGGCAAAGGTTAAATAATTTTAATTAAAATATTTTAACCTTTTGGTTAAAATTTTAATTCAAATTATTCTTGGCATCAAATTTCTTTTTGATAGATGGTGGCAAATCGAATAAGGGCCGATGTCATTGATTTTCCCCCATCCATCGACATGGGAGAGAGTGAGGCATATGGTATAAATACCATAACCTGTGCCTCATAACGAAGTAAGTCTTGGACAATATTTAGCATGCAAACTCTCTGTAGAAGTGCAATAATTTAAGAGCATAAGCTAAGGTTGGTTGCCCAAAAAATTACGGAAGTCCAAGCGTGAAAGACAAAAAGACAAACTCCTTAGAAATTGACCCAACGACGAATTCAATGTGTGCACGTGTTTCAAAGGTCTGTGTTTGATCTTCACAAATGATGGTGGAGAAGAGCCTTTTGGCTTTTGGTGCATGAAGGAGAGTCAAAGTACAATTGTTGCATTTGACTCCCATGTGAGCTTGTGGCTCACGCAGCTAGGGAGCCATGACTAAGGTGCCGCACATGATTCGACCAGGGATAGAATCCCACAACAACGCATGAGGAGGTATTTATTTTGATCAAAATTAATTTGCATAAGATTTTTATATTATTAAAAGGGCATGTTATTTTGAGGGTTTGACTATTGTGTGAAAAAGAAAGTTACTTAATGGAATTTGGTTGATGTTGTAAAGTTATTAAGGACTGATAAGGTTGTAAGGTGAATTATTATATTATTTGAGATAAAGGATTTTTGAATATTATTTTAAATTTGGAGATTATAAGGTGTATAAGGACTTGGCTATACACATTGTTAAAGTGTAGTGTTATGAGAAAAATATTATTGAATTGAATATTGTGAGTTTGGAGATTATAAGGTGTACAAAAGGATTTGTTATTTTGTATGAAAATAATCTTTGAGAAAATTATTTTGTGGAGATCTTGAGAGAGGTTGTGGTAACCTAACCCTAAAATTTGTAAAGAAAATTTTGATTGTGGTTAAGACAGGTTTTGAAAATATATCTCCATCAAAACAAAAGGTATGGGTAAATCTTCCTTGTGAGAAACATACTTTTGAATTGGATGTTGTGAATGCTAAGTTGGAGTGAAAAGGTTTGTTTGGTAATCATTGTTATATGAGATTGTTTGATAAGCATTATTGGAAATAAGTGAGTGAGTGTTCATATACTTGGACTAGGGTTTGTAAGCAAGGAGTGATTTATTGAGTGAGTGAATGAGTGAGTGATTGAGTGGAGTTGATTGAGCCTAATCAAGTGGAAGTGCTGAAATGATACTTCAAGTTCTGTAAAACAAATTTTTCTATATTCTAATTTGATTTAAGAAAGAGATTGAAAGTGATTGAGCATTGTTGTGAGTGTGAAGCATATTGAGTCTCTAACAATTATCTATATGTTTCTATGAGATTGGACAAGTTCTAGTGAGGACTTATTGAGTATATTTTAGGTAAGTCTTTGTGAATACTTGTTGAGCAGATTGGACAAGTTCTTGAGAGGACTTGTGGACAAATTAGTGTGAGCTTTTGTGGAAGCTTACAAGGTAGATTTGAGATAAGTCTTTAAGAAGACTTGAGAGAAGAGTTGATTGATTGATTTGTTCAAACCTTGGGTTAAGGTTTGGGACAAATATAGCAGATTTGATTTATGATTGAGTCAAGCCTTGTGTTAAGGCTTGAGGATAGATTTGAGGACAAATTTTGGTGCAGATTTGAGGACATATTTGTTCCAGACCAAAGACAGATATTGAACAGATTTGTGCTAGATCGAAGGACTATGTTTAGTGTAGATCAAAGGATAGAGATTGAGAATTTTTTTTCTAGATTGAAGGACTGTTTTTAGTGTAGATTAGAGGACAAATATTTAGTAGATTTGTGCTATATCGAAGGACTGTGTTTAGTTTAGATCAGAGGACAAAGATTGAGCAGATTTGTGCTAGACCGAAGGACTGTGTTTAGCGCAAATTTGAGACAGAGCTAAGAGATAGCTTTGGAGGTGACAAAGTATAGAGGATGATGGCCTCCAGTGGATAGAGATCCATTATCTAGGGTAGTGAGGATAGGTATTTTGAGTGAGGATAGTTTTATTTAGTGGATAGAGATCCATAAGCCAGTGCAGTGGAGGTAGTAGTTCTTCTAGACGATCACTAGCTAGAGCAGAGGAGGAGTTATCCTATGGATATATATCCATGAACTTGATTAGGGGATTGGTGTCTTATTTGGATAGAGGTCCATAAATATTTTAATAGGTAAAGGTTTCCCAAGATATTTGTTGAGAAAATTTTAGTGAAATATTTTCTCCATGGAGTAGCCTACATTGGGTGAACCATGTTAAATTTGTGTCTCTATTGTGTATGGTGATTTATGCATTTATTTAATTACTGCTATTGATATTGCTATTGATACATTTCATAAATATTGATTGGTAAAGAAGAGTAAAAAGTGGTCTTATACTGTTCACCCCCCTCTCAATATAAGCTTGTGTTCTTCAATTGATATCAGAGTGGGTTCCTTTAAAAGAGTTTAAAAGCTTGAAGAAAAATTTCATAAGAACACAAATGGATTCTAAGAGTGGATCCTTAGATAATTCAGCACCAGTGTTTTATGGAAGTGATTATGTATTTTGGAGTACGAGAATGAAGATTCATCTGATTGCACTTGGAAATGAAATATGAAAAGTAGTCGAAAATGGATACATATCACCAACAACTCCGCATATAGATAAATATGGTAAGATCCTACATCATTACAATTCAAAAGAAAAATTTTAAGAGGTTTGCATAAAATAGAGTTTATAAAAGTTATGCATTGCAAATCAACAAAGGAAATTTGGGATAAATTGAAAGGCATATATGAAGGGGATAAAAAGGTCAAAAAGGTAAAGTTGCAAAATCTCAAGGGAATGTATGAAGACCTATGTTAGGACACTATCCTAACATTAATTAATAATAATACATGTTATCCTATGGTTATATTAATAAAATAATATAATAAATAATATAATAATTAATTATATTAATTATTATATTATTATAAGATTAGGGTTAGGGTTAGGAAGCATGGTGACTCTTCACTCATAACCCTAAAGGGGTATAAAAAACTATGTGATTCTATCATTTAATATATCCATGAATATGAAATATAATACAACTTATTGAAGGGACTTCCCGACAATCCAAAAGTGATTCTTTTAGTTTAGGTTATTTATTTATTTATTTATCAATTTATGTGCTAGGAACCCTAGGTTCCTACCATCCAGTATCAGAGCCCTATGGATCCAACCACATTGGTCAAGGAAATGAAAAATGACATTACAAAAATTAGAAGAATGATTGAACAAAAATAAAAAAAACAAATGGAACATTCTGATCGTATTATACAATATTTAATGAAAATGCAAGAGGAGACCCTAGCCATGAAATCTCAGGTAGAGGAGGAAGAACCTATAGCCATGGAATCCCATGTGGAGGAAGAAACCATATCCGACGAATCCCAGGTGGTAACCATTGCTCTACCCAAGAAAGAAAATAATATTTCAAACCCTAAAAATATTTTTTTAAAAGAAATACATGAAGAAGAGAATGATAGCTTTCCCACAAAAAATATTGCCAAAAATGTAGAGGTTTTTTCTAAAAACAATATACATTTTGCCTGGAATTCTTGTGCTGCTCCAAAAATGTTTTCAAAATTTGCAAATAAATCCAAATCATATTCAAAAAATCACTCAAATAATTTCTCTTTCGAAACTAGACAGCAGCACTGCAAAGGGTTACATGAAAACAAGAATTTTAGATTACCCCATATGAGAATTAGAAAAGGCATTGCCTCATTTAAATTGAGATATTATTTTCTATCTCCTTTGAGGCCACCACCTTGGCCACATCCTCTCCTCCAACAATGAATTTCTCCATGCTGTCTAACTGGTTCGGTAGTGCACCATTCAATGAATTGAAACTCAAGCCCAACATATACAAGAGTGCCATGCATATGGATTTGATCCATCCAATCATAATCAAGCGTGAATACTATTGCAAACCATACCTTATAAATGATATTAATTAATTTAACCAAATTTTAAATAAGATTAATCCAGATAAGGTGGCAAGCTTAGTGACATAAGTGTGGTGATGCTACCTAGGAAGGACTTGGTGGTAACTTAAATTCATTGAAGCACCTGATACTGTTCATCCTACTGTGTTCTCATCACTGCACTTATCCAACTTCTTAGACTGGTTCACATCTGATGGTCTATTTTTCAAAATATTTGTCGTATGTTCCAAGTTCTCATGGGTTTTCTATTGATTGTAAGCCTCATGTGAAGATCTTCCTATCCATGATATGTTCAATCCTAGATATGTCCAATGCTAAATTAAGATGATAACATTGAGTGAAAACCCTAAATCTAACAAAAGCCATTAGATTTAAACAATGAATGTATGAGATGCATTTTGCCTGAAGATATTTAAAACTATAGAGCATGATCTTTGTTGTTCATGTTGTATTGAGTTGAATATGGTCCGAACGTCACATGGTGGATGTTAAGACACCCTAGTGGTCACCAATAGTGGTATGGTTGTTGCAATCCACATAATTACTAATTGATGCGATGAAAATAGTGACTGGAACAGTGTTGGGCTTGACCGATCCCTCCAAAATACTTTTGTTTCTTCGCACAAAATAAAAGTGCTTGACCTTACCATGCATCCTCACCCACAAGAATTAACCGATCACTAAACTATAGAGCAGAAGGAAGCAAACGGTAGCACCCATAAAACTATAGATAAAAATCTAGTGTCGAGATGTGGTATTTTGTAGAAATGACACACTGAGAATACCGAAGCAATGCTCCTATTTGTAGGCCCAAAATCATTTGCCACGCCTACATATCATATAAACATACAAAGTAATAACATTGTAGGCTTGACCTTTACATAATATTCTTAATCATGTTCACCAATTTCCTCTGAACAACATCTCTTCTACCATGACATGAATTGCACGCAAAGACTTCAGTGAGATCTCCCTTGCAGGTCGTGTCCAGCGATGTATGCCCGACTTTAACAATTCACATGAAATGGAAAATTATGTTTGTACTATTGCAAATCTCATGTTGAAGGATGCATGAAGGTACTACAACCTTCCATCAGCCTGGAATAAGCGATGTTGCTAGATGCAATTAAAAAGAACAATACCAAGTTAAGGAGTATATTATTAGGATGAAAATTCATCCCACCTGAAACACCTATCCCAGTCAATAGGCATAATGGATTAATTGTCACTTCATAAATCTACATACAATAAATCAATAAATCAAATGCATCAAGCTTGAAGATATATACATATTATTTATAGTCGTTAATGGTCAACATTGTTCTCAGTTTTATAGATGTTATTTGAATTGTTGAATGTGTTTATGAGTAGATGTGACAATGGTAGACTCACATTGACAAATTATCATCCTCGTCCTCTTGACTCCCCTGAATTAGGTGATCGTTAAAAAAAAAAAAAAAAAAACTGGTTACCACTGCAGAGAGGAGACTGACATCTAGTATCTATATATAGGGTTGTCTAATGCAGAGCAGCAACAACAAAGAAGTTTAACAATAAGCACATAATTTTGTATCTCTTAGTTGTGCTATTGTGCATCGCCTTCACCATTGTCTATTGTGAGCTAACTATTGTGAGTAGGAAATTTCACATTTTAAATCTTGTTGTTGATTAGTTATTTACTGATCGCTGCCTCTTCCTATTGAAAATTTCTCTAAATCTAACCATTGATGCTGAGATTTGAATTTCTAACTATTGAAACTCTTGTTGAATCTGACGACAAATAAAAGTTTTTGGAAAAAATAAAAAGCCAGCAATGGCAGTTCTCTCTAGGATTTAAAAATGAATCTGCCTCGTAATTTTTCAGTTAACAAGGCATGGAAATGAGTGAAAATGACAAGCCTACCTGTTTGTTTCTATTTCCTATGTTGTTAGTTAGAAGGTCCATGAATAAATGAATCTACCAGACCCATCTTACAGAGTGCATCGATAAGCTTGCACAAGCAAGTTTCAAGATTTGGGTGTTAACTGGTTATAAAAAGGAGACTGCAATCAACACTGGGTTTGCATGTAGTTTTCTTTGACAAGGCATGAAACCAATTTCTCTTTGTTTGGCACCGCATACTGGGATGGATGGAAAATGGAGTATATACATCTCTGGTACCATTATTTCTGAACATATACATCTACAATGCTAAAGCATTCCAATCTGGAGGTGAGACCTTCGACTCCTCAAACATTGGAGGTACAATGTACACAGCCAAGAGCATCGTAACTGATTTAAGGGCTTATACAACTTTTGGGGGCTGTGTCTCATAAAATCATGCCACAAATTTCTTAATACGGATAAGGGGTCTACTTATGTTTGAAGAACTTGAAATAAAAAAATAAAGGGCCGATTTATACGAGGTTGTTATATGCAACATGACATCACATAAACTCTTTGATGTGGGTCCCGTCACCTTGAGGTTAATCGAGGTCTCTATCTGCAATTAACGTATTCCAGAGGTGGAGGTATTTATAATACCCTTTGCACATTGAAGGTTCTTAACCTAAAATATAGACCCTATGAAAGCCAAAACAACCATGTGTTCTATGTGAAAAGTGTTCCTAATGTGAAGTTATATTTAAATCAAGAGGAAATAATTGATGCTAATGAATATCTTCACAAAACTATATAGACGTTAGAGCATATTTTTTAAAATTTCTAGCTTTGAGGGTCATGTTCTAGTTGATGGATAGAGCCAATTGAGATGTGAAATCATGACACTGACCTACCAGGCCCCTCAGTGGGTGGATTATTATTTTTATAAAAATTTATCAGTGTGTCCAAATAAGAAAAATCTCCTGGAGGACCTATGGATGCTTCCATAATAGGGATGTCTTGAAGGTTTAAATCCCTATAGATGGTATTGGTGTCATTATGAACACTAGGATGCCATTCAAGAATGACCATATCCTCTGGGATGAACCAGAGATGTTTCATGTCTACTTGTAGATTTTTAGAAGTGCTAGCTCGTGAGTGAGCTTGGCTACATATTATTACCATGATATGGATTAAAAGAATAGTAAAGAAACAACCAAGCAAATAATGTGATTATCTCGTTTAAATTTTTATTGTGAGTCCCTATAATTGTTTGAGTGTGTTTTTATGTTATACCTTATGCCTATGAAAACTAAGGGTGAAAAATAGAAAACTACTAAAGGTAGTTTGAGCACACCCCCCTATCGGGGAGTGTAACTCAAATGGAAAAAAGTGGCTTCCTATGGATGTGGCTCAAGGTAACCTTATGGGAATAAAATAACCCTTGAAGGGGTTACATTGTCTAATGTTCTACTATTGGTAAAGCCTTGATTTCGCTTAACCCATGTGTTTAGGGCATGAACAAGAATGACAACTGCATCCACTAATTATTTTAAAGAACCTTATGGTAAAGGGGATCACTAATCCTTCTTACTTTAGGCACACCCAAGAGTAGGGGACTTTTCGATGATGAAATATAGAAAGCCACTCACTTTTGGTCACTAAGGTTGCTATGGTGTGAGCCAACAGATGGAGATGAAGCCCATAATTGTTGGTCTCGATTAACGGTTGGTGATAAAATCAAACTCATTAATTTTAAATAAACCATGGTGTGTGGGGTTATTTTTATTATGCAAAAGGTAAAACCAAAAAACACTTAATGATTTTTTTACTAATGTATAAATTGATGTTTTACTTTCAAAAATCCTATAAAATAATAGAACTCTAAAATATAGAACCCGACATGAGATCAGCCTTTGATTAGATAGTAATAGGCAAGCCAAATAGTGATAGATACAAAGCTATCATGCATAGGGACAACTACAGCTAAATACCATCTATTCCATAGATGATCGTAGATAGAGGTATTCTGGACCAGGGATAGTCTCAAATAGGGGTTGTCTAAACCAGGGACGATCACAGATAGAGACCCAAAAATTTTAATTTTCTTTATAAAAATAGAGAAAAGGAACATAGGTACTCACTTTTTTGGCCTAAATTCGATGTAGATCCCGCTCTTTGATTTTTTTGGGTATATTTTACTCTTGATCGAGGATTGTCTCCCTTTCCACACATTGTTCATATTATTAGATCTTGGAGCCTCAAACTTAAAGGAAATGCAATCATATGTATTTAAATAAGCATGCAATGTTATAACTATGATAATGGCAACTTAACATGCATGAAAATATGTTAGAAAACTTGGTACAATGCTCTAGCAATACTCATATAAGAAAGCTCATGAAAATTACATTGCTCTTCCTATGGAGTTTACAACCTCTCCAATATAACAAAATGAAGCTACATTGTGACTACTACTACACTAACCTATGCACTCCAAAAATCCTTAATCAAACTCCCACAATGAGGCCTTTATATAGAAAGATATATTCCTTGCCTCTTACTCAACCCTAAGACTCATGTACATGTGGACTACATGCACATTTACATCATTGCACATTCTAACACTTGTGCATTTATTAAATTACTCTAATAAACTATTTATCTCCTAATATAATCCTAATCTAAATATATACCCATGAAGGTACATTAGTAAAGAACCAAATGATGTAATATATTCCAACACCCCCTTGTATTACATTATTTGGTTTTTGAAGACTTTAGTATTCAATAAGGATCTGCAATCTAGTACCAAAGTTTATATTATCCTTCCTGTTCAAGTAAGTAATTAGAGTATTCATAAGAGTCTATATTTGCTGAGAGAGTTTTAATTCCACGTTCATATGAAGGTTCTTCCATTTCTTCAACTTCTTGAATATTTTGGGCAATGTGTCCTTTATGATTTCCTCCATGATATTCTAGTTGAGGGTATTGATTTTGAGAAGAATATGTCCTTTGGAACTGTTGCTTTTGAGGTTGATACTACTTTGGTTGAAATATCTTATTTTGTTGATTTCCATAGGATGTTTGATTTCCTTGATTCTGATTCTTAGGATTGAATCTGCAGTAGTTTGTGTTGTGTCCTTTCTTTCTGCATATTTGATAATATCTATTATTCCAAGGTCTTCATCCTTTTGAGGATGATGCCATATTTCCCCGTGGATTATATTTTGTCACCAAAGCATTGTTAGTCATCTCATATTTAACTATATTTTCTACCTCATATTCTTGGAGAACATTGACTAACTCATCAAAGGAAATATCTTTACTTAAAATTTGTAAGGAGGTAACTAGATGCTTGTAACTATCTAGAAGTCCTCTCATGGTCACTTGAACTAGTGTTAATAATTTTCCTTTGATATCTACTACCTTCCTTAGAAATAGCTCTATACTTTCACCATTGTTCATTTTCAAGGAATGTAATTGAGTTTGAAGGTTTAAAATGGTAGCTTTGTTTTTCCCTTCAAATATTTTCTCTAAGGATTTCCAAGATTCTATAGATGTTCTTGCTAAATTGATATATGGTTGTATTTCATCTGTGATAGCAAAGGTTATTATCATTAATGCCTTAGCATCACTTTATTTGAACTTCTAGATTTCTATATCATCTAAATCTGGTTTAGTTTTTGTTCCTATAGTAATTTCCTAGAGTTTTTCAAATGTCAAGATGGCCTTCACTTTGTTTTTCCATGAGAAATAGTTTGGACCTTTAAGTAGTTGAGATTATATAAGAATGAACTTATTTGATGTCATGATGGTCCTAGTAGGCTACCTTATGACTCCCTAGTGATTAGAATAATGTTTAACTTCTATCACTTGCAATTAAGTATTCACTTGTAGAAAGCTTTTAGAAATGCAATTTCAAAGATAAGAGTTCAATATATTTAGTTGGATTGTCTATATCCTTTTATCTCAATCTTCCAACTATAATTTTGATGCAAGCAATATATTCAACTAAGAATCAATGCAATGATAGGTTTCTAAACTTCTAGAAATTCAATTGAAGTAGGATTCCTTATATCTCCCTAGTTAGAAATTTCAGAAACACTAAGTATTTGCAAATTAAGTTTTACTAATCCTTTTATCTCCTTGAATTTAAGATTTGCAAATATTTTGAAGCAATAGAAATGGATTAGATAATTCAAAATTTCAAATTCTTTCTTGATATAACCAATAAGTATTCTAGAGATTCTTTCACAACCTTATTACTCCTAAAACTAATATCTCTAGAATAGAGCATAGTTGATATTAGCCTGAATAAACTTGCAGTATAATTATGGATAATTCTCACCTTTCAAATGCTTGATTCGAGTTTGTAAGTTGATTGAAATGAATGTAGTTTACTTCATATTGATACTATTTGACTACTCCTTATCAAATATTAAATGTTTCTTGTAGTTTTTCACTTTTCATGCATGCTTCTCTTGGATGTAAACACATTGGTCTAAGTTCCTTTCTTCAACCATGATTTCATTATATACAAATTGAACATGTGCTGGATTGTAGATGTTTATATGCACTATCAATGTTGGTCTTATCTATGTTCACTTGGATCTTATATTATTAACAAATATTACTCCTAAATTCATGTGCACTTGGACGTACTATTTATCTTGTTGTTTCACTGACATGCAAGGTATATAGTGTCAGGTGGCACCTTGAATTTTCAATGTCTGTTGTAATGCCTTAATCTTCCAATGCCAGTGCCAAGTGATACCTCAAAAATTTCTTCTACCTTCAATACCTTTGAGGTAGATCTAATGCTTCTATCAAAGCATTTTCTATTTGAGTAATGAGTACTCAATGTAACTCCTTTATCTTGAGATGTATTTAAACATGCAACATCTCCTATTTTACTTGCCCCAATACCGTGAGGCTAATACTATACGTGGTGTATGTGTCTTAACCACTGCTCCTTATTATAATGTTTACCTATTGTGCTTCTTTCTCAATGCTTGAGAATATTATTTCTTTATTTGTTGGTAAAGATATGATGATGTTCTCTAAAGTTTCTTTCAAGTGCCAACCATGATTGTGCTATAGTTTGTAAAATGTATTTGACTAGTCAGTGACTCCTTTTGATTTCCTATGAAGTTGGTTCAAAAAACTAAAGACTTAGAATTACAGTTCAATGTGTCTTATTTCTTTTGTGGTACAAACTATCCAAAATTGCTTTATCATATGTAAATCCATCCACATTGTATATCTACATGAAATGGAGGATTTTCTTGGTGGAAACTACGGATGCTTAGTATGGATACCATCTATAATACTCTGGATGTTGTTATGTGGACTGAACCTATGTTGTTCATTTTTCATCGCTCAGAGGTAGATGCAACTGAGTTGCTATGATGCCTTCACCAAGGACTATCAAATGTTAGAAGTATCTTTCTTATTCAATGTCATCTGGACATTTCCTAACTATTTCCCAATGATCCTTGGATGGATACATAGTTCTAGAAGTCTAAGATTCAATATTTACTTTACCTTTATCACTGACTTATATTGATATCTAATATCTAATATTTGGGTGATAAAATGTGGGTTGATGTTATTACCACTATCTCCCTTTCCTTGGAGATATTCTGCCATTTAGAGCTCTCTTGAATAGCTCCAATACTTAAACTATGTGTTGAGTGGTACTTTCACCCGATTGTGAAAACACACTCTTTGATAGGATTTGGGTTCCAAATCCCCTCTTGCAAAGAAATTAAATGAATAATTTCTCCAAGGTCTCCGCTATGTTAGCATTTTACATAAATAATAATATTCAATTTAAATGCTTGGGACACCTCAGTGGTTGCAAGTAACTATAAACAAGGGGCACTATTGGTTTATTTTATTTAAGATTTTAATGATTGTAAATTAAACTAAGGTTAAACTTTCTGGAAAATAAAAATGCAGAGAATTTGAAGAAATGAAAATAAAATGCAAAGAGACTAAAACTAAAGTACATTCAAAGTGTTACGATTCCTATTTTGACAAAACCAAAGATAATGAGGTTTTCTGCATACAACCTAACCTATTGAACCTGCAAACTCGCACAATCCAGATAAGTTAGGTGCTGGTTTCTGGGATTTTAACAGTTATTTTCATATTTAGACATTCGCATGAAGCAACCAAGAAAACTTGCATTAAACTTCACCTATAAGCCTAAAGATCTGAAAAGGAGAAAAATGAACATTAAATCTAGCATGCAAAAAATAACTCCTTCTTTCTTGTCAATGAGATGTAACTCTCTGTAATTATGTATTAAAAATAATGTATCAGTTTACAAGAACAGAATGTTTTTGGTTTTAACAAAACCAGACAAAGTGGGGGAAAACACTCCAAAAGCAGGCCCAGAATGGCCTATCACCTTCAGCTCTGCAACTCTGCCCGTAGTGGTTTTCGAACCTTGTACCTGTATTTGGCTTTTGCTTTTAAACCCTATGGTGCGGCTCTCTATTTCACTCTGTGACGCTTCATTTCATTTCCCAGATCTTTTCGTTTCATCTTCCCCGACCCTTCATTATTTCTGGTTGTTGTTTGAGCGTCGAAATGTTTGATCTTCTTTGCTAACTATAGCCATCCTGTAACCCTTACACCTTTATGCTATGTGTTTAGCGCTTCCCTACATGTTCTATAATGGCCCGTCATGAATCGTGACGTTTTTATATCTATAGCTTTGCTCCTCTACTTGCATCACGAAAACAAGACATGTCGCGATATCGCAACATTTTTTTGTCAACAGCCTTGTCCGCCTTCATGCACCGTGAAAATGAGACATGTCGCGATATCACGACATTTTTCTATCAACGAGCCATGCAAATGCAACCTGTCATGAAATCATGATGTTTTTCTGTTTCGGGCTGTGTAGATGCAACTTGTCAAAAAATCATGACACTTTTTCATTCTGCACCATCTCGCTGCACTTAGCCATGAACACGCGACATGTCACGAAATCGTGACGCTTTTCCTCTATGTTCATTTTGGTTGCTCTCGATCACAAAAACGCGACATGTCACGATATCGCGACAGATTTCCCTTGCTTAGCTTATAGGTCGTCGAAATCGCAAAAATGAGACATGTCATGATTTCGTGACATTTTTCTATCTTCACCTCTGTTGCTGTCGATAGATCGTGAAAACACAACCTGTCATGATTCCGCAACCATTTCTTTCCTTTATTCCTTTCTCACTTTCTTGCTGCGAAAACCTGACATGTCACGATATCACGACATTTTTTTTTTCTTGCCCTATTTTGACTGCTTTGATCGCGATTTCATGACATGTCATGATATCACAACAATTCTAGTGCCTTATCTTCTCTCTCCTCTATGAATCGTGATTTCATGAAAAGTCGTGATATCGCGACGTTTTCACTTTGTCTTTCTCTCTCCTCCATGAACCGTGATTTCATGACAAGTCATGAAAACATGACATGTCGCAAAATCGTGACAATTTCTATACTTGGCTGTTTTACCCATCAAACATCACAAAAACACAACATGTCACGATATCACAACAAATTTGAGTCTTTAACTTAATTCTTTGTCTTGCATCGCGAAAATGAGACATGTCGCGATATCGTGACATTTCAGGCATCTTGTTTTGTTTGACCGCTTTGACCACGATTTCCCAACATGTCACAAAATCGTGACATTTTCTCATCATGCTACATTCTGTTGCTCCTAGCCGCAAAAATGTGACATGTCACAAAATTGTGACACTTTTTCGTTCCACTGTACTTCGCTTGTCTGAGCCGCGAAAATGCGACATGTCGCGATATCGTGACAATTTTCATTTCTGGCTGCGACGGAGCAAAATGTCGCGATATCGTGACAACTTTTCATTTCTTGCCACGACGGAGCAACATGTCGTGATATCGTGACAACTTTTCATTTCTTGCTACGACGGAGCAACATGTCGCGATATCGCGACAAATTTTCATTTCTTGCAGTGACGGAGCAACATGTCGTGATATCGCGACAAATTTTCATTTATGGCTTTTCTTTGTCCTTTTAACATCTGGGCCACTGCAATATTCTTAGAAAGTGTGCAAAAAAGGTGGGTCCCCAATTTTGGGGTGTGTTGTGGAGCAACCACAACAAATGGCGACTCTGATGGAAATGCTCCTGAGCATTTTGGTGAGAACCTAACCTGAAAGAAAATACATACTTGAATACAGGCGTTAACACATAAAACATAAAAAAATGCCGATAGATCAGAAATACATGAAACATTAGAATCATTAAGTATCATCTCGGTGTGTGCAATGTGTTCCATTTTCTATCATTTGAAATTGATCAACATTCCATTGTTAGTTTTACATGAATGCATATGTGAGATTGTGAATGATTTGTGTAACCTGATAAATATGCTTAGAGATTTTGCTTTTATAAAGGCTTAGACCTTCTAGTATCATACACAAACATTTAAGATTATCAAACCCTCTTAGGATCAACTATATGTATAATGAATTGCTTTATTAGATCCCAAAGTTGGTTATGAGTCACTACTATCTTGAACCCATGTGCAAGTGAAAGTGAAATCAGAGCTTTGGGAAATCAGAATCCCAACCTAATCGAGATGGGAGTTTAACCCTATCCTTACTACTCTGATTTGAAATTCATTACCTCACTTTGAGAAAAATAATTTAACCAGTTATGGATGAAATGGTCATGCTAGTCTATCTGTTTGAACAGTTAGTGGTCTTGTTTTTAGATAAGACATGCTGCCACGCATGGGCATATATAATCCATGATTTAGCTTCATTTCTTTATTTCTTGGACCTTGGGGATGACTACCCATCCTTTGTAGAGGACATGTAGTATGATCCTTTCAATCCAATATGAAGATGAAATGGGAAATATTTAATTTTTATTTCTTGGACCTTTGGGATGACTACCCATCCTTTGTAGAGGACATGTAGTACAATCCTTCCAATCCAAGATTTATGAAATGGGAAATATTTAGTTTTTATTTCTTGGACCTTGGGGATGACTACCCATCCTTTGCAGAGGACATGTAGTACAATCCTTCCAATCCAATATTTATGATGAAATGAGACATAGGAGCTTTGGGGAATCAGATTCTCAACCTAGGTGAGATGAGAATTATGCCCTATCCTTACTACTCCATGTAGGTCAAATCAGAGCTTTGGAGAGTTGGATCCTCAACCTAAGTTCGATGAGGATTTAACCCTATCCTTACTACTCTGATTTTAGGCTTTAAGCTTTATGGAAGTGGTAAAAACCACTATTTTAAGGATCATGTTGCATAATAGGATAGACATGAAATACTTCTTTTGCCTGAACTTTTCTTCCAAGCAAGGTTTTGATCATTTTGCTTAAGATCCTTTTTAATGTGCATAAAATGTGCTTGGTTTAAGATAGTTCGGGCATCAGTTCCCAACCTTAGGATTTTTTTTTTTTTTATGTTATAGAATAACCCTAAGAGGACTTGACATGCTTTAATGATTTGTATCTGACATGCATATGCAACTAAGATGGCATGTATATGCAAAGTGGGATGTAATATGAATGCATTGCATTTTGAAAGCACGAGATTTCGAAAGATTGAAAGGAAAACTAATGCGATGTATTCAAAACCCAAAGTTAACGCTTAAGGTCCTATAAAGTGAAATGCATGAAATGAAAGAAAAGAGACGAATTTAAATGAGATAAAAAGAAGTACAGAAAGCACAGCCCTTTTTATTTATACTCTTCCAATTCGGTTACAAAGACGTCTCCTCCCTTTTAAGGGGTAGGAGCGTTAACATAGTTTCAATTACAATCATGGATTTAGTGTTCCTCCTTCCGCGTGCCCACATGTGAAATGGGCGAGCCAAAGTGTTGCCGCCGCTGGTATTGATAAGTCTTTAATCCTTGCTGCTCCTCCTGCGTTCAAAGAAACAACAAATCGTCAGTAGCACCTGTGTATGATAATGAAACTCGCAAATCTGAAAGAGTACTGTTAATGAATGTAAAAGATGAATATAACGATGATTAAAATGAATCCAAATAGACTAAAAATTTGACAGAAGCGTAATCATGTAACTAGCAAAATACTGCAAAAGAAACAGTCACCAAATTCGATACAGATCCGTATTCGTCCCTGGGTCGGACGAGTAAACCTGCAACAGTTTGGTACTCGTTCAGGGGTGAGACGAGAAAACCTACGATAGTTTGGTACTCGTTTCGGGGTGAGACGAGAAAACCTGCAATAAGGTAGGGGGTGCCCGAAGGCAAACCACCCACGGGTTGAAACTTTGTTTCGACACCAATCCGCTTGGGATGGGTCCGAAACCTGTTGTGATGTGTTGTCGAAAAATTGATAGGCTATTGTGGTCAAAAAAATTGGGTTTTTGGTTCTTGATTCGTGCCTTCAAAGTCACCCAATAACCTCCTTTTCGATTAAGAGATTATGGATGTAAAGCACAAATCGTAAGTAAGTAAACTGGCAGCACTTCGTCGCTCAAAATGCTCCTTCTCTGTATATCCTTTGGGTGAGGAAACTCACCATTTTATAGACCCAAGGGGTCTCTTTGAATTAGCATGCAAAAGTGCTACTTAGCATGAATGCTTTTTCAGGGAAGAGAAGACTTCTCCCTGATCAAGGGCTCCATAACTGCTTCTGTAACTGCTGTTGCATGCCCAAAAGAACTCACTCGCACTCCCATGCAATGAAGGGAGAGTTAAGTAGCTAATTTGAGTTGTCATGAAAAAGCCCACTCTCACTCCCATGCAATGAAGGGAGAGTCAAGTGGCATATCTGAGTTGTCCTAAAAAGCTCACTCTCATTCCCATGCAGTGAATGGAGAGTCAAGTGGCAGATATGAGTTGTCAAAAGAACTCACTCGCACCCCTATGCCATGAAGGGAGAGCTAAGTGGTAGTTCTGAGTTGTCATGTGCCGAGGTTTGACTTTTTGCAGGTCAAACCTGGCATTCGTCCCACCCAGGAGCGAGCGCTGGTAATCGTCCCTGGGTGGAACGAGTACCAGTCTGCACTCGTCCCTGGGTGGAGCGAATAAGTAGCAGAGTGCCTAAAAGGTGCCAAATTGATCTCTGACTTTTAAAACTATTGTGTGAGTGGTTAGAACCATTGTTTTAACCTCTGGGGCTGCCCTAGGGGCTGTGTGTGTTAATGCGATCAGTGTTTGTAGTCACATAATCGGATTGGTGTTGTTTTGGTGTCTACAGATGCCCCTTTTTGGAAAGCGCTGCACATGGTGCAGTGTTGAGCAAAAATAGATAACCAAAGCACTAATGATTAGGATTTCTCAGTAACCTAACCAACTCTTGATGCCCCAAGTATGGAAAGGGCATGCATTCTTGAATCCTTGCTTCTGACGAGCTAAGGAACTTAAATCAAGTATTAACCTAGTTTGGTGAGGTATTACTTGAACTTAGACATTGATCAATCATGAATAGGCAAAGGGCGCAACCTTTTGTCTGTGGGAACCTTGAGTTCATGATTCATGAATGCCAAGTGTTTGATCAGCTTGTGATAATTGCTTGTTTGCTGCCCCAAGCAGGGGCGTGATTGTCTTTGTCAATGATCCTTTGAATGCATGTCATTTCCATGATTGGGTATATTGTTGTTGATTGGTAACTAAGTGTGACTACCCCCTCAAGCGACGAATCGATGAGGGAATGACCGACATGAGAAAAGCGACGAGTCGCTTGACCCAAGATGACTTAAGTGAGGGTGCCTTCAGATGTTATCCGATGAATGCTCGAGCAGTTTCCCGATTTTTGTGACCTATTTTTGGTGGGTGTGAACCCATTTTGGGATGCCATTTGGGGTTAACATTGGCAAAAATCTGATCTCTCATGGAGCGGTCCGGCCATGGTAGCCTTCTTTGGGAGACAGATAATGACAATGTAAACCCCGACATTTGTTTTTTGATGCCAAGAGATTAAGTACAAGAGCACTTTTGTCCGGCAATTTTTAGTGGTTTTGTTGTGGTGCATTTTTCAATTTTTTTAATTTTGTTGGTTTTGATTTTTTTTTTTTTTTTTTGGTATTCATTCCGGGGTGGGACGAACTCCATGATGGTACTCGTCCGGGGGTGGGACGAGCGCTCCTCCGAGGAAAAAGTGCTCGTTCCAGGCAGGAACGAATACCAGCAAGCAAAAAATATAAATATGCAAAAATTACGGATTTGGCTCATTTGCACTGTTCATCGCGAGCGATTTGGAGCTCTGAGGAGGAGGAGGGAGATTTTCTGACGCGAAGCGCTATCAAATTTTCCAGCTACCATGAGTGCACAAACCGGGTCGTCAAGCGGCGGAGCCGAAGCGAGACCAGTAAGTGAACTATCTCCTCGAGTTTTAATTTGAAAAAGTGCAAATTTGTTTTTATTGTGTTTTTCTTTTGTTTAAGACATGGAACCCTAATTAATTAATTAAAAGGTGAATGAATTTGATTTAAAGACCATGAAACAAAATGAAACGTGTATGCAAACCGATGGAAACCTAGATGGAAAACCGTAGAATAAACCCAAATGAAACTTAGAGTAACACCTTAGGGTAACCACGGTTATAAAAATATTTTTTTTATGTGAATGGTAAAACTTAGGTCGAAACCGTAGGTAAACCATGTCCATTTTTGTCTGTTTTTAAAATGAAACCCTAGATTAAAAAAATGGATGAATTTTTTTGTTTGAATGGTAAACTTAGGTAAAAACCGTAGGTAAACCATGTCAAATTGTTATTGTGGAAATGATGAAAAATGAAACCCTAGGGTAAAAATTGATGAATTTTTTTTTTTGAATGGTAAACTTAGGTTAAAAACCATAGGTAAACCATGTCAAATTTTTGTTTTGTTTGTATGAAATTAAAGATGAAAAATTGATGAATTTTTTTGTTTAAATGGTAAACTTAGGTCGAAACCGTAGGTAAACCATGTCAAATTTTTGTTATTTTTATGAAATGAAAGATGAAAACTTAGATGAAAAATTGATGAATTTTTTTGTTTAAATGGTAAACTTAGGTAAAACCATAGGTAAACCATATCAATTTTTTGTTTTGTTTGTATGAAATTAAAGATGAAAAATTGATGATTTTTTTTAATGTAAACTTAGTAAAACTAAAACCATTTTTTTTGTATAATAAAAATTATGAATTTTTTTGTTGAAATGTACAACTTAGGTCGAAACCATAGGTAAACCATGTCAATTTTTTTGTTTTTGTATGTTTGTAAATTGTAATAGATGTACATGTGAATGAATGATGTTACTGTATATTGATGCATTTTTGTATATGTGATGGTGATTTGATGCATGTTTTTGATGTGTTTATGTTTTGTGATATGCAGGTGGTGAAGAGTCGGTATCGGGTACCGACTATTTTTTCTAGTGCCCGCGAGGCGTTGAGTGCGGAGGACTGGGAGTGGCTTGATGCCTTGGGGCTCAAGCATGTGGCTCGATTGGAGCCAGTTGTTGGGGATCGGGCATACTTGATAGCTTTGATCAGTCTATGGGATGTTCGGATGAACACCTTCCATCTCCCGACAGGGGAGATGACAGTTACCTTGGAGGATGTGTATCGGATTCTTTGGATTTCGATAGACGGGGTTCCCATCCGGACGATGCCATGAGGCCAGAGGACGGCTGTACTGACCCGATGTTTTGGACATGGGGAGGACTTGGGTGTGGAGGACGCGGTGTAGAGAGTGGAGGATGATTGTCAGGTGGGTGGGATCTTAGTGCGGTGGTGGTACGAGAGGAGGGTGTTGGGAGTGAGGCATGCACTACTCATGAGCCTCATTTCCAACATGTTGTTGCCAGACTCCTCGGGGGCGAGGTTCCCATGGAACCTACTGGAGGTGGTGTGGCAGTTAGTGGATTGTCCTGTGACAGAGCCGGTGATCATGAGATGGGGCCAGACGCTCTTGGCTCAACTATATGATGAGTTGTATGAGGTCCGCTGTCGAAAGTGGAAGGGGATTGGCTGTAGTTACTTGTTGCAGTGTTGGGCCTGGCAGCATATAGCCATGGAGCGACCACGAGGGCTACCCTGGACTACACGGGTTGACATGGTGGATAGAGACATTGGTTATGGGGCTTTATGGTATCGATCTGAGGAGCGAGGGTAGAGTCGGCGGTTTGCGGGAGACGTGGACCATTACGTAGATGCATTGGCATGACTGACTCCAGGAGATGTGGTGTGGAGGCCATATCGGGATTGTCCCGCATGGTCGGAGGCTGATGAGTGGCTTCGATGGGTCCGAAGGGGGAGGTGGGTCATTGGATGACACGGGACAGAGCAGGAATACTTCCATTATCTTTGAGTGACATGACAGTTTGGGGTACGCCAGGGGTTGCCTAGGGAGCCCTTAGTCTATCGACGTCGGAGCGATGAGAGGACTCTAGCTGCATCGATCCTCGAGCCGCTAGGGGAGGAGGCGGATACAGTACTGGACACTCCGGACGTGGATGACGTCGGAGTTACTATCGAGTACCAGGAGTGGTGGACGCTCCGACGATGGCGAGGTGAGGGGCCATTGGGAGGGGATGAGGCAGCGGTAGGCGGAGAGGGTGCAGAGGCACCAGGAGAGGGTTGGGGAGCTCCTATTGATGTGGACATGGTGGAGGTGGCAGATGCGGGAGAGGACTTTGGTGAGGAGGAGCAGCCAGAGATGCAGGATGCTCCGGAGCAGGCCGATGCTCCAGAGAGGCCGACGCAGCCGGCCGTGCCGGGGGATACAGAGGCGGGGTTGCGCGTTGAGGTAGCACGATTGACGGAGGTGCTACGGAGGTGAGATGGGGAGCTTGGGATGTGGGAGAGGGATCTCCTACGGATGAGCATTGTGACCTATCATCAATGGGAGAGGGACTGGTTGCGACAGCGGTATGAGCTGGAGGATGAGATTACCCACCTTGGTGGGCAAGTGCCTGCATTCTCGGAGGTGGATCATCGTGACGCTCGAGAGGGAGCGACATGGAGCAGACAGCATCCTCGTAGCGGAGGCGGTAGGATGAGGGAGAGGCCAGTGGGCATGGTGCAAGGGCGAGCAGTAGCCACCCGAGAGGTCTCAGAGGACCCACACCATGGGGGTAGTTCCCATCGCACCGATCCTACGTGATCATGGTGGACGATGCCCTAGACTTGGGGATTTTGAGTTTTTGGATTGTGGTAGCGAGGTCCGAGGACCAGTTCATTGTAGCCTACGAGCAATTTTGTTATGATATATATATACAGATGACTCTTTTTGGTGTTTATACATTTTTCATGATTTATTTTTATGTACATGTTTTTACATTGATGTATGCATATGCGATTATGAATGCGATGGGTCTAATTTGTATGATGTATGCATATGGAATGAATGAAATGAGTTGTTGATGATTTGTCGATGCACCATAGACTGTACAAGATTTGACTGACTTGCTATATTAATGGGATAACTTTGTGGAATGCTTGTGCATGTGAAAACTTTGTTTTTGTATTTTGTCTATTTTTTGATGGTGATGTACGGAATGAAATGTACCAGTTGTTTGAAAATGTAGTTAAGCTTTTCTGAGATGCAGATATTTTAACTAACTAGCCAAGACTGTACATTTATCTCGCAAGACTTTTGAACAAGGTCTAAATCCGACTTGAATTTAACCAAGTTATTTCACATCCCTGTGTGTGCAATTGAGTTCGTTTATGTGGTATTTATCAGGATACCGCCAATGCCAGATAGGCTATCAACCAAACTTGTACTGAGGATCACCTAATTAGCTCCACTAACTCCGTTGTTGTATTTAGCAAGATTAATCCACGTGACAATCTAAGGTACCATAAGCTAGCTCATCCACATGCAAACATTGGTCTACGCACACGCAAAGCTAATGTGACGGACATATCGTCATGCGGGTAGGATACCACCATTGCCAGGTAGGCTATCAACCAAACCTGTAATGAGGATCACCTAGATGGTTTTCGAATGCTGAGAATTCCAGGGATTCAAGTTCAGGTTATTTGTTGGCTGAATGATTTGGGAGACTTGCTCGTCTATATAGTGATGAAAATCACTATTTATTTTTCTATTTATTTTTCTTTTTGAGCAAGGATTTTGAATAGTGGTGATAACCACTGTTATTTGATTTTGTATTTTGAGCTTTGTAAGTTTGAGCTTGTGAATGGCCTTGATCCTATTGGCCTTGGGGATGACTACCCATCCTGTTTAGGGACGTGTAGTACGAATCCTTACGACTTTGGGACACAAGGGGATAATGGAGATTATGAAGTAAGGGCATTGATCTTTTAGGCCTTGGGGATGACTACCCATCCTGGTTAGGGGCATGTAGTACGAATCCTTACAACTTGGAGACCAAAGGTGAATGGAGATGGTTGTGATGATGGTTTGTTGGAATGGTGTTTGTGAATAACGTTGATCCTTTTAGGTCTTGGGGATGACTACCCATCCTTGGCAGGGACGTGTAGTACGAATCCTTACAACTTTGGGGACCAACTATGATTGGGATTTGTGGGAGTGGTGAAAACCACTATTTATTATGGGGAATGGATAGGGAAGAGCTCGTCCTTTTGTCAATTCTCAGCATTCTAGAACCATTCGCACAGGGGGATGAACAGGCTAATCTTTCACCTATGGTACCCTAGACTGCTTTGTAGGTTTCTCTTGCATTCACACAACTTAGGAATTATTTTATGTGTGTTAATTTGTGTTGGGATGCTACGTAACAAGGTGTGATCCAAGTAAAACTTTCCCATGTAAAATCTGTTTAACTATGTACAGTTTTGGCTAGAAATTTAAAGACAGCTGAATGACGAAAACCCTATATACATTTAGGAGACAACTGACTATGCTAAAAAAAATGGTGATATGCTAGATGTATGCATTTATGAAAATGGATTTGATGTGGAAAATGATGGAATTGCCAAGTAATGACAGCCTATGGTGCTTTTGACTTGTATGACCTAGCGAAGTATGCAATGTATGGATGCGATGCCTAATGCAACCTATATTTTTGTATTTTGATTTTTATGAGAATGCATGGAATTGAAATGCAATTGTTTTTGTAATTTTGATTTTTTTATGAGTATGCATGGAATTGAAATGCAATTGTTTTTGTGATTTTTGATGATTGTATTATTTTTGTTTATTTTTGAATATTTATTTTGACCAAGCAGTTATGGTAACGCTTGGAGCTTTTGGTGTTGACCAAAGGGTTTATGGATACCTTTGGAGCATTTTGGGGTGACCAAGTGATTATGAGAATCCTTGGAGCTTTTGGCTTGACCAAAGGGTTTATAGAATATTTTTTTTTTTTATATATTTTAGGTTGGTTGACCAAGCGATTATGAAAATCCTTGGAGCTTTTGGCTTGACCAAAGGGTTTATAGATACCTTTGGGGCATTTTAAGGTTGACCAAGCGATTATGAAAATCCTTGGAGCTTTTGGCTTGACCAAAGGGTTTATAGATACCTTTGGGGCATTTAGGGTTGACCAAGCGATTATGAGAATCCTTGGAGCTTTTAGTTGGACTATGGCTCTCTAGATGTGGAATGGCCTCAAATGACTGATGTTCAAGGGTTCTGTTTCCTTGATTCCTTCAAGAGAGGCAAGCCGGTATGTTCCAGGTCCTATTCTACTGTCAATGATATAAGGACCTAACCAGTTTGCCATGAACTTGTCCCGTAGATGGGATGAAAAATTAGAATTCTGTTGGTTCTCTTTTAAGACCAAGTCACCAACCTAAAATTCCCTGAGGTGGACTTTCATGTTGTATGCTCTCTTAAGTCGCTCTTGATAGATACGCAAATGCTCGAGAGCATTAACGCGTCGTTCATCGAGCAACGTCAGTTGATCTAACCGGGCCTGCCATGCAGTGTCATCATCGATGAACTCTTGCATTGAAATGCGCAGGGAAGGGATTTCCAACTCAAAAGGCATGACTGCCTCGGAGCCATACACCAACAAAAATGGAGTTGCCCTAGTGGGCGTCCGAATGCTGGTGCGATAAGCCCATAGGGCAAGCGGGATCTGAATGTGCCAGTCCTTATGATTGTCTGCAACTATCTTTTTGAGAATGGCGACTAGCATTTTGTTTGACGCCTCTGCTTGCCCATTTGCCTACGGATAATAGGGTGTTGAAAAACTATGCTGAATTTTGTACTTTGTGGTCAAAGCACGCACATCTTTGTTCTTGAATGGTGTCCCATTATCTGACAGGATCTTGGATGGAATACCAAAATGACATATGATGTTATGCAAAATAAACTCCGCAATGCGGGATCCAGTCATAGAGGTTAGCGGAATTGCTTCCACCCACTTGGTGAAGTACTCTGTGGCCGTTAAAATAAATGTGTGATGACCAGACGACGTAGGGGAGATCTTTCCAATTAGGTCAAAGCCCCACTACGAAAAATGCCAAACCGATTGGATCGGTTGCAAGGCCTGAGAAGGTACGTGTGTCAAATTAGCATGGTGTTGACACTTCACGCACTTCTTCACATATGCGCAACAATCTCGCTCTAAAGATGGCCAATAATAACCCATGCGAAGAATGCGCTTTGCGATGGCCATACCGCTGAAGTGGCCACCACATGTACCATCGTGAGCTTGGGTGATCGCCCAAGCGGACTCTTGCTTGGTCCAAACAACGAAGGAGGATTCCTTCATAATTTTGACGATACAAAATGTCTCCTAACAAGACATGCTTTGCCGCTTTCTATTTGAATGATCTTTTCATGGCTTGTGTCAATCCAAGTGGGAGGTTACCTAGCTTGAGGTAATCCCGAATGGGTGTGTACCAATCCTGCTGATCAGAAACCTCGATAGTATGAATGGCCAATCCCTCTTGAAGTCCATCCCTAGCAAAAGTTGAGCGGGAAAGAACTTGTAAAAATAACGTTGTGTTGCTATTAAGAGGGGTCGGGGAGAACAAGGACCCCTAGTTGGCTCGAGTCAAACAATCATGGATTCGAGAGAACTTATCCGAAGATGGTTCAATCTGGATCAGGTGGATTCCTGGCATCAGATCAGAGCTTGCACGCTCCATCACAGATTGCGATAATGTTTTAACCTGAATGGTTGTCATTTCACCAGAAGGGTCTTGCGGGATTAGTGACCCCAAGGAGGCCATAGTATCCACAAAATGATTTGATGATCGAGGGAGTGCCTCGATGTCATACCATTCAAGTTGTGCCAGGAATTTGTCCACAAGGGCTTTGTAGGCCTACAGAACTGGACATTTACATTGAAAAATCCCCTTCACTTGATTGACAATCAACAATGAATCACCAAAGATGTTTAGACATTTAATGTTCATGGTGATTGTTGTTTGAAGACCTATGAGCAAGGCTTCGTATTCTGCATTGTTGTTGGTGCACGGGAAGTCTAATTTAAATGACAAAGGCATTGGAGCACCTTGTGGAGTGAAGAATACAATTCCCATGCCACCCCCTTGCTCACATTTAGAACCATCGAAGAATAGGGTTATGTCAGCCTGTGACTCAGGCTCATCAGAATCTAGCGATTCTAAAACATGGAAGACCCCATCATCAGGTAGTTCGAAAGTAGAGGCTGATCATCTTCAAGAGGAGCCTCGGCTAGTTGATCGGTGATGACTTGACCTTTTATGGATTTTTGTCCAATGAACTCTATGTCAAACTCCATCAACAACATGATCCATTTCGTCGTGCGGCTACTATGATAAGTATGACTCATCATGTATCGCAATGGATTCTCCTTAGACACAACATACGTCTTATTACTGAGCATGTAGTGGCATAGCTTTTTGGTAGCAAACACCACTGCCAAGCAGAGCTTTTCAACGTATGCATAGTTAAGTTCATAACTGACCAGGGTGCGGCTAAGATAGTATGTAGCCTGTTCTTTGTGAAGTTCATTTTTCTGGGACAGCATGGCGCCCAGTGCCACCTCAGTAGCTGAGATGTATAAATAGAATGACACTCCTGGTCTAGGTGGTGCCAATACTGGTGGAAACCAAGTACTATTTAATGTCGTCAAAGGCTGACTGGCACTCGTCATCCCAATGAAATGTGACCCCCTTATGCAATAATTTATTCATGGGTCGGCATTTGTCAGATAACTATGCTATGAAGCGCTTGATCGACGCAACCTTTCCCTGTAGACTCCTGAGCTGCTTGATGGTGGTTGGGGGAAGCATTTCAAGGATTGCCTTGACTTTGTTTGGGTCTACCTCGATTCCTCATTTGGAGACTATGAAACCCAAGAGCTTTCCAGAGGTGATGCCAAAGATGCACTTCTTGGGGTTTAGTCTGACTTTATGTTCAATGAGGTGATCGAGGACCTTGCTCAAGTCACCGAGGTGATCTGGGCGCAAAAGAGATTTGGCCAACAAATCATCCATGTAATCTTCCAAAGTCTTGTGCATGTAATCATGAAAGATGTACGTCATGGCACGTTGGTAAGTGGCGCCAACATTTTTAAGGCCAAAAGGCATGACCTTATAGCAAAATGTCCCCCAAGGCATTGTGAATGCCATTTTTAGTTGGTCCTCGGGATTGATACGAATCTGATTGTATCCTGAGAAACCATCCATAAGGGAAAGCATTTCATGGCCCGTTGTGGCGTCTACCAACGCGTCGATGCTTGGCAAGGGAAAATCATCCTTAGGACTCGCTTTGTTAAGATCTCAAAAATCGGTGCATATGCGAATCCTCCCGTCGGGCTTCTTGACGGGAACCATGTTAGACAACCATGGAGGATAATCCACACAGATGACAAACTGGGCATCCAACAACTTTTGTAACTCATATTTTACCATTAAGGCCACTTGTTGGGTGCATCTTGCGTAGTTTTTGCTTTACTGGCTTGATTGTCGGATCAAGCGTTAAATTATGCGTGACTAGCTGTGGGTCTAGTCCCGGCATATCCTTGTATGACCATGCAAAAACCTCCTTCTTTTCCTTAAGAAGGGCAACATAATCGGCTTGCTCTTCGGGGGAAAGACTTACCCCCAGCTTGAGAATCCATGGATTCATTGGATCTGTGCTGATGTCTACATCAGTCGTTGCCTCGACCGACATGTGGGATCCATCCTCCAACTGGTGTGGAGTTGGGATCAGATGGATATCGTTTGCTGAATTAAGATCATCATTAGGAACGTCAAGTTCCTCTTCAGCATGGAAGACATCCTGAGTCTGTCCTGGAGTGAAATGAAACATCCCACCGCAAGGCCAATACTCTGATGGGGATGGTGGTGTGTCAGCGCGATCCCAATCTATAGCCTCTATGTCTAGATGCAATGATCATGTTGGATTGGCTGGATCATGGATGGGGGCGGTCAAGTCAATGGAGATCATGTTTATGAGATGATTGTAACCTCCATTACCGTAGGTGTGATAACTCTGACATTCTGGATGTTCTTGATGCGTTGGATCTGGCTCTGTAGGCACTGGCACAAAGGGATCAGCCCTATGCATGGACATGCAAACAGGGTCTGCCCTAGGCACTGATGGTTTGATAGGGTCTCCAGGTGGAAGATGCTCTCTGTATACCTAGAGTGGCGGGTGCAGTAATTGCTATAACTACGTCGGGTTGAGGTGCCACCTATGTCTTGGACCTATGTGTAAGTGTTCAAACATGTCATCTATGTCCAAGGGATATCGTTGTTGCATTTGTTGCCTTTGTTGCATTTGTCGCATGTGGTTGAGATAGGCCATCTCAGTTTCATCTTTCGAATCACTGTCGGAGAACCACAGGCCTTCATTGGCTCCAAGGGTTGCTTGCGACACATGGGGCTCACCTTGTTCAAGCAAATTTATGTGGTCCCATCTAGGTTGTTCC
The DNA here is from genome assembly GCA_028583015.1 of Wollemia nobilis. Lineage (NCBI taxonomy): Eukaryota > Viridiplantae > Streptophyta > Pinopsida > Araucariales > Araucariaceae > Wollemia > Wollemia nobilis. Next base: position 2,688,141 of record JAQPPZ010005606.1, read on the forward strand.
GCCCTCTACGGGGGGACCGGATTGTCTTGAAGTGGCATGTGCTCAATTGGAGCAGCCAATGGGAACATCGTCAGGAAGCTTTCTTGATCATCATTCATTGGATATTCGTGCGAATGATCGTACTCCGACTCATCTTCGAAAGACCCTTCTTGGTCTTGTCCATATTCCCCTTGTGGGTGAGTCCGTGAGGTTTCTCCTTGTTCGGCCGAAGGGAAAGGGTTGTTGAGGTCAACAAGGTTGTTTGTTTGTAATGGGAAATAATCCCCCAATGTATAAGTTGTATTTGGATTGGCATATGGATCTGATGCCAACCCATCCTTGTTGCCTATCCCTAGGCCTTGCATGTTTTTGACCAAGATGTCGAGGGGCAAAGGGTGATTAAACCCTACTCCTGACTTGTCATAAGGCATTTGGTATCTTGGTTGGCACAAAACACGCACTCCTTGTTCATACCTGCCCAACCCATATCCATGCCAATTGCATTGGCTAAGATATCGTAATGCGAAGTCTGGGTTAGACAGATAATTGACATCTTCCACAAAGGGCTCTTCATCTTCCTCTTCTCGTCGGGAAGGTTCAACGCCATGATCCAGGCCCCCAAAAATAAAGTTTGTCTGATTAGGTGGGTAGCCTAAAGGAACCACGGAGCCTATGGGGAGTCGAGGTCTTCCCATGTCTTGCATAGACTGAAGTGTGGGCGTTGCAACAACATTGCGCACTATATACTCCCCCATGCCTGTGTTAGACATCTCAACAGTAATCATTGGCGATTGAGAGGAAGCGAATGGGAGTTCTCCCTGAGTCCACTCCATGTGGGGTGAACTAGGTGTCTCGACTTCCATTCTATTAGGCATCTCTTCTGTCGAGATGTTGGAGACTAAGGGTGGTTCCGCTTCTAGGGGCTTCTTTCCTTTGTCCGTTGGTGTGGCCACCGTAGGTGGCATCATTGTGGGAGGACCAGATGAAGAAGATGCACCCGCCTGGGAATTTGATTGATTTGGTAATGGAGATTCTTGCTTAATCGGACCCCTTTTAGATGGATTTAACTAGAAATCCACATGCATTGAAGGAAGGGTCGACTGCGGCATTAGTTGCACTGAATTGTAGTATTTAAAAGGTTCTAAATCTATGGGGACCATGTGCACTTGTCCTTCAAATGTGTACTTTAAACATTGATGAGCAATTGAAGGGACACACTTCATATCCCGGATCCAAGGCCGCCCAAGCAAGATATTGTAAGCCATCTCACCTTCTAAAATGTGGCACAATGTATGAATGGTCTTTTGTCCCACTTGTATGGGTAGGACAATTGTGCCAACTGTCGAGCATATCGCATCATTAAATGCTCGAAGAGTATAAGTGGAAGGTACAATGTGAGAGGCTGGCAGCTTCAAATGTTTCAGTGCAGCGGTTGTAATAATGTTACTGGATGAACCAGTGTCTACCAACACCCGCTTATACGGAGTCCCGTTGACCCACGCAATAACGTGCAGGGGTGGATCCGCTACATCCCCAGTCACCATTTTTAATTCATCTTCCCTAAAGGTGATGACTGGTTCGGTACACTGTTTGACATGCCCCACAAAATTGTTGAACGAATTCGCTTCATGGGGTTGCAGCTCAATTGCCTTTAATATCTCCATGAGAGCTTCCCGATGGGGCATCGATTGTTGAATAAGCTCATATATGGAGAGCCTAGCCGATGTGGTCCTTAGACTTTGAGTAAGTCTAGTTCGAATCATGGCCACTGGTCTAGGCGGGGGAGCTGTGTAGGATTCACTTGAGGTTGTGACATGGATGGAACTTCCCTTGTGGCTGTCGCGGGGGCAGCTCCTGGGTATCTCTTGTTCCTTGTCACAATGTTGATCATCCCAACATACCCCTCCATGGGGCAATTCTGTTGCACTTCATTGACATGAAGAGGTTTTGCTTGTGCATCATGTGCGGGTAAAGGATCTCTGAAAACACCCATTTGTTGGTTGTTGGGTGCGATGGGGTTATCCACTACCAATGTGTTATTGTCAATGAGGTCTTGCACTAAACCTTTGAATTTCCAATAGGCGTTAAGGTCATGCCCTTTCCTTCTATGGAATCTACAGTAAAGATCCTCTCTGTAGCCCTTAGGCTTTGGCGCATTAGGATCGATTGTTTGAATCTTTGGCAGATTAATCAAGTTTGCCACTGACAAACGGTCAAACAAAGAGTCCCTGGACTCGGTGTATGGTGTAAATTGCCGCCTAGGGTGACGCTGCTGATTGTGGTCCTATTTTTTATTATCTTTCTCATAGTTATTGTGAGGCACCGCCTGATAATTAGCCTTTGGAGGCTATGTTGCTTGGGTAGGCTTAGGGGCATTGATAGCAACTTGATTGACCACGATGGGTTTCTATTGCGTATTCCCTATTTTGGTGCTCTTGTTCCATTCTTTTTTCTTAGGCTTGGCAATTTTGCCATCCTGTATCTTGATCTCTTCGATAATTCTAGCTTGCGCCAGAGCTTCTTCTAAAGTGGCATATTGCTGTAGCTGCAATAGCACAGAGATCGATCGCAAATAGCTCTTTGCGAACATTTGAGTTAGGTCAGACATAGGAGGGAGGTAGGATAGCTTTGAAAGCAATGTCCTCCATCGATTCCCATATGCCACCATAGATTCCTCCTCATACTGCTTGAGGCTAGCTAGATCACTTAGTGACGCCTTTTTCTTTGTGTTGAAAGTGAAACGTTCTAGGAACGCGTCCACTAGCTGATCCAAGTTGTAGATGCTATGCTTTGGTAGATGGGTAAACCAATCCGAGGTAGGTCCTACGAATGTGGTTATAAATGTTCTTAATAGCAATGCATCATTGTCTTGTATACCGAAGCATTGGCTCAAAAATCGAGTCACATGCTCTTGAGCATCTTCATCCCCTCTAAAGAGTGCCAACTAGGGCAGCTTAAAATGTTTGGGGTATGGAGGTGCTGGCACTGATGGATGCACAGGATGACTACGGAGTTGGCGTAAGGTAGGCTTTTGGGGCCCAGAAGTCTTGAGTTCCATAGTCTCTAAGCATTCTAACAACACTTTGTATGCATCGGAGGACTTAATCTCCTCCTCCTTGGTTTGCTCCCGCTGTGGGTTGCGGGGAACTTGAGGCCTTTGGAGGGGTAACTGGGTAGCATCCCTTCTGCCTTGATAGGGCATTTCAGCCCACTCTTCTTCTTGGTCATAATCCTCATAAGCTTCTTGAGGAGTGTCTGGCCTAGGCCTATAAACATTGATAGGTGCCCGTGGAGGATGCCCATCATGGTTGCGGGGAGTGGCCTCCCGCTCAGGTCTAGGAGGTCTTAGAGGTAGTGCTTGATGAAGTCATGGAGACCTGTCTCGCACTAGGGGGTTGTGCCTCACATACATCTCAGATTTCTGTGCGCGAGGGACTGGGGCCTTCTCAGGCGCATTGTTGTGAAGCAATTCAGCTGTCTGACGTTGAATGCGCTCTTGATTAAGGTGACACAAATGTTCTAATTGTTGTTGGTCTTGCCTAAGCCGCGTGATCTGCGCTTGGCGGGCGGCTAGTTTGGCAAATGCCAAGTCATTTTGTTCCACCGTCTCTGGGTTAGGAGGCCTAGATGCCTCCCCTACATGCCTTTCTCGGTCATGATACTCCGAGACCCCTATCTGTTGCTTCCCTCTGTCGAGGTTAGCAGCATTGACTTGAAGCTCTGGTCTCAATGAGCGATTTGGATATAAAGTGGGTGCAGACGTGCATCATTCCCATGCTATGTACTATCCTTGAGGAACGTAGTGATCTTCCTCACATTCTCTGTTATATGCATAAAAGGTGCGGGCAGAATTGTCTTGCCCTATCGGGAGAACCTGATATTCTGGATATGGTCTAGTGTGTCTGACATTAATCAGGGGTAAATTAGGAGTAACGACATCATATGGTTCCTCCTTGTGGACCCTTTGTTGTTCTAGAGCAGTACATAGCACTTCATCACTAGGCCACCCATAACGAACTTCCAAGGGAGGCCTTATATCTAGGTCAAGTGCTACATGTTGGTTGTCTTCTTGAAAGGATCTTTGTTGAATGGGAGTACCCCCTAAGGAGGTGCCTCTATAGTCTTGTCTAGTGATGGCATGAGTTGGAGTGCCCCTCAAGGAGGTGCCTCTAAAGTCATGTTCTATAACTGCATGGTGTGGACTAACTTGTGTACCCTGCCGCCAAGGCGGGATGGCCAAGTCTTTAGGGCTATATCGGGGGTGACTTGTCCCCCTTGGTGCATTCTCTGTAGCTTCTGCCCGTGATTGGGCTTGGCTACGAGTATACACCATGGTGATGTTAACCTAAAGATGCAGAAATTCTTTTTTTTTTTTTATGATTTTTTTTTTAAACAGAAAATAGCATACACACACAAGCAATGATTATCTCTTTTAAAGATTAATAGTGTGCCCTAAATCTGGTTTAGTGTGTTTTTGTTGTTTGTTTTTTTGAAAGCTTTTTATGAAAACCATTTAAATGCAATTATGAAGGCTCTTATAACTCCCAAAATGGTCGCCCTTCAATATACCATTGTCGGACCGATATACCAACCTCTCTATATACCCGCCCTTACGTGAGGGAGACTATAGGTACGTGAGAGCAGATGATACATGGAACATAGGTGGTACGAAAGGGGGATTGTCCTGTTTATGACACCTACCATAGAAGACTTATCCTCATGCATTGGGAATCACCCCAACGACACTCGGTCAGCTTTCATCAGGATTTACGTCGAGCAACAGTGACAATCGGGGTAAATGGATGCAAATATCCAAGCCAATGTGGTGATGAAATCCACTATTGGTCTTGCTCAAGGGCTAGGGTTTTACGACCAGCTCCTTGGTTTAAGTAACCACGTGATGTGTGGGGTTCATTTTAATTTGCAAAAATTGAAACAGGCAAACAAAAAGGAAACTTTCCCTAAGCCATACAAAAACTGAAAACCAGAAAACAGAAAACAGAAATTTGATAGAGGCTTGTTAAAAACCCCTACCTCTTCTCTGCCCAAAGGATGCTTCTGATTTGCTGCTCTAAAAAATGCACAGAACGCTATTCGTCCCTGGGTGAGATGAATATCAAAACGATATTCGTTCCAGGGTAGGACGAATGCCTATTCGTCCCTGGGTGAGACGAATCCCAATTCTGTAATCGTCACTGACAGAAACGAATAATAGTCTGATGACTAAAAAATAGGTACCTGTAATCAAAACAAGCAATTTCAGATCAGAAATCTAACCTAAAAAAAATAGAGGACAGAAGGTCCCACCGTGATCGCCATTGAAAGCACGAGATTCCGAAAATTGAAAGGAAAACTAATGCGATGTATTCAAAACCCAAAGTAAACGCTAAGGGCCTATAAAATGAAATGCATGAAATGAAAGAAAAGAGATGAATTACAAATGAGATAAAAGAAGTATTAAAACACAACCCTTTTTATTTATACTCTTCCAATTCGGTTACAAAGACGTCTCCTCCCTTTTAAGGGGTAGGAGCATTAACATAGTTTCTATTACAATCATGGATTTAGTGTTCCTCCTTCCGCATGCCCACATATGAAATGGGCGGACCAAAGTGTTGCCGCCACTGGTATTGATGAATCTTTAATCCTTGCTGCTCCTCCTACGTTCAAAGAAACAACAAATCGTCAGTAGCACCTATGTATGATAATGAAACTCACAAATCTGAAAGGTTACTATTGATGAATGTAAAATATAAATAAAACGATGATTAAAATGAATCCAAATAGACTAAAAATTTGACAGAAGCGTAATCATGTAACTAAGCAAAATACTGCAAAAGAAACAAGTCACCAAATTCAATACAGATCCGTATTCATCCCGGGGTAGGACGAGTAAACCTACAATAGTTTGGTACTCATTTCGGGTGAGACGAGTAAACCTGCAATAGTTTGGTACTCATTTCAAGGTGAGATGAGAAAACCTGCAATAAGGTAGGGGTGCCCGAAGGCAAACCACCCATGGGTTGAAACTTTGTTTCGACACCAATCCGCTTGGGATGGGTCCGAAACCTATTGTGATGTGTTGTCGACAAATTGATAGGATATTGTGGTCAAAAAATTAGGTTTTTGGTTCTTGATTCATGCCTTCAAAGTCACCCAATAACCTCCTTTTCGATTAAGAGATTATGGATGTAAAGCACAAATCGTAAGTAAACTGGCAACACTTCGTCGCTCAAAATGCTCCTTCTCTGTATATCCTTTGGGTGAGGAAATTCACCATTTTATAGACCCAAGGGGTCTCTTTGAATTAGCATGCAAAAGTGCTACTTAGCATGAATGCTTTTTCAGGGAAGAGAAGACTTCTCCCTGATCAAGGGCTCCATAACGCTTCATAGCTGCTTTGCATGCCCAAAAGAACTCACTCGCACTCCCATGCAATGAAGGGAGAGTTAAGTAGCTAATTTGAGTTGTCATGAAAAAGCCCACTCTCACTCCCATGCAATGAAGGGAGAGTCAAGTGGCATATCTGAGTTGTCCTAAAAAGCTCACTCTCATTCCCATGCAGTGAATGGAGAGTCAAGTGGCAGATATGAGTTGTCAAAAGAACTCACTCGCACCCCTATGCCATGAAGGGAGAGCTAAGTGGCAGTTCTGAGTTGTCATGTGCCGAGGTTTGACTTTTTGTAGGTCAAACCCGGCATTCGTCCCACCCCGGAGCGAGCGCTGGTAATCGTCCCTGGGTGGAATGAGTACCAGTATGCACTCGTCCCTGGGTGGAGCGAATAAGTAGCAGAGTGCCTAAAAGGTGCCAAATTGATCTCTGACTTTTAAAACTATTGTGTGAGTGGTTAGAACCACTGTTTTAACCTCCGGGGCTGCCCTGGGGCTGTTTGTGTTAATGCGATCAGTGTTTGTAGTCACATAATCGGATTGGTGTTGTTTTGGTGTCTACACATTTTGAATTGCAGATGGAGTATTGCCATAATCTGTAAAACCGGCTACTTCATGCTTCACAAGTTTTAAATGATATTATTTAAACTATTCGTGTTTCTTGCGGAGCTTTCTACCACACAATTCCAATGTTTCATATTTCCTTGATCTAAAGCATAAGTTAACATCTCAAAAAAAACAAATTTTTCATCATATATATATATATATATATATATAAACAAACCAAACATGTCAAATGAAATCAAACACACAACTTAAATCCCAACTAAACTAGCAATCTTAAAACAAATGAAACAAAATTTGAAAATCCATACCAAAACTAAAAAATATGATATCAATCTCCTACGACTTAAGGGCTAAAATAGTGCTTTAAAAAATGCCCATTAACTGGTAAAGTCAGATCCTTCCCTTCTAAAGTTCTTAACCTGAAGGTATTTTTCCCTAGAATTTTTGAAATCTGATAAGGGCCTAACCAAAGACAATCAAATTTTTGATGATTCCCTTTTTCTTTGAAGAACACAAGCTTATACTGAGAGGGGGGGTGAACAAGTATAAGACCTCTTTATACTTTTTCCATTATACTTCAAAATAGTAAAGCAATATACCCAAAGCAATATCAAAGCAATGCACAATATCATCCACAAAGTGACACCAATTTTAACGTGGTTCACCCAGAATGGTTGGGCTACGTCCACAAAACTTTTCTCTAAAAGTTATCTCAAAGTTCTTTGGGAATCCTTCCCAATTACAATGTTTATGAGCCTCGGCCCAAAGGAGATACCTTCCCCCAATCAAAATTTATGAGCCTCTGCTCAAAGGAGATACCTTCCCCTCTACTCTGGAAATGATCCCTCAGAAGATCAACTGCCTCTACCTCTTGCCAGCACGTGGAACTCCTTTCCATCGAAGACCTCCTATCCTCAATGCTTAGCCTAAGAGACCTCTGCCTTCTATGATCACGTCCACAATAGCTCAGCAACCTGTACCAAACATAGTCAGTCGGTCTAGTACAAGTCTTCCTCTATCTGTCAGATCTGTCCAACTCTTGAACAAATCAATCCTCTGCATACAAGCCTTCTCAAAGACTTGCCAAATCTATCCTCAGGTTCTTCTCATAGAACCAGTGCACCTCTATCCTCAAGTTCTCTGATAGAACTATCAAACTCAGCTCACAAGTCCTCTGCTAGGACCTGTCCAAATCTGCTCACAAGTCCCCACCGAAACCTGTCCAAAACTGCTCACAAGTCCCCACCGAAACCTGTCCAAAAACTCAGCAAGCTCACCAAGAAAAACTTTCTTAGTAGGAAATCACAAAGTGAATTGTTAGAGACCCAATGTGATTTGTCAAACTCATAGAAGCATAAAGAGAATTGTTAGAGACTCAATATGTTCTATACTCAACTCCCAATCTCAAAACTCAACTCAAATCAACTCAGCTCAATCTCAATCTCAAATCTGAAAACTCAACTCAATATCTGAAATGGATAGGATAGAATGCTTTCTTTCAAGAACATGAAACCCCAACAATTGCCAACTATGCAAAGAATCACATAACAATGATACTCATGTTCTTTTCACCATCAATTAGGGCTTCAACAACAATGCTCATCAACCAAGGTTCAATCAACACCATTCAACTCAAAACACAACCTTGAAGCATTTCACAATCAACATCAGAAAAGGAAACAAGTAGAACTCCTTTTCTCTCCAACATTGTTTGAACAAAAAGCATCCACCAACTCAAATCTCAATAGCACAAAACAACTTTTCAAATCATCAACAAAGAAGTAAGCCCAACACTTTAACCAAGTAAAGAATAGCTTGATTATAACCAATTTAATGAAAGCTAATGTCAATCTCAAAGCTGCCCACTTAAGGTTTCACAACTTCACACAAGAAGCAATTCTAACCTTAAAACATCATGCTTTCATTTCCATAATCAACCAAAAGCACTCTCAACATTACAAGAAATATTTATCCCTTATACACCTTATTTCTCCCTTATAGTCTTATCAACAATAAACTTTATCTCTCATAAGAATGCAATAAGATAATGCAAACAACACCTTCAAAAGAATATTTTATCAAAATAAAGCAAGCTTCAAACTCCTTATAACTCCTAAGCTGTTTTTCTCTCTAATAAACTTCCTCCATCCGCAAAATACACTAGCAAAAATTAATTTCGAAAATACCTTGGCCAACACCAAAAATCGTGCTATGGAGAAATTGCGCATGAACTCTAACACCACCCATTGCGTCCACTTCAACGAAGAAAAACCCTTTCACGTTATTCGAACGCGGAACCTCCCGTTCGGGTAGCGCGCCAACAACCTAGCCGCTATCGGTGCGCCAAAGGCGTCCGGTGAGGTTTAAACCTCACTCTGTTTCCCTTGTACCTTCTACGCCAGGGCTAAAATAAACAACAGGCCTCCCTGTCTTCTGACGCGAATGACGACGATGAAACCTTACGGCGGATACAAAAAATGAACGGCGGATATCCGAACAGCGGATCACGAAATCTCAGCGAGGAAGAAATCGAACATCAGATCGCGAAATTACAGCGAGCAACACTTTTCGAAAATGCGGATGGGATAATCTTTGATCTTCATCGTGGGAGATTTATATGCATATTTCCCATAAACTCTTGACGTCGGCGAGGAGTTTAACACGTCGACGGAGGAGTTTAACACGTCGGCGGAGGTCTTGGCTAGCGCCCACAATCTTAGAACATAGCGCCATCAAAGTTAAGACATTTGCGCCATGGGTTAGGAGAACCCAATGCAAACAATAAATTAATATTTATTTAAAAATAATTAAAAGGAACCTTAACAAGGTTTTTAATTATTTAAATAAATACTTCCTCCTGGACCCAAATGCATTAAACTAATGCATCCACCTATAATCTTTAAACCTGCCAACTTGGGGTTTACAAAAGACCTTTGAAACTGTCATGTCGTAACCTTCATCAAAACAAGTTATTTGACATCAAATCAAATTCCTTCAAGAGCTTCTTGACATCAATGACAACTTATACACTTGAGCAAAGGCAATGTACCCAAAGTACCCAAAATTGCCAACAATCTCCCCCTTTGTCATTGATGGCAAACCTTTACTGAAAACACTTCTCAAGAGCCAAAACTGAAACCAACTGTGCTAACAACCGACCAACTGTGCCCACAACTGAGAATCTTCCTTTGAAGTTTTGCTCCCCATGACTTGAAGCTCTCCTCTTCACTTTGAAGCTCTCCCCCTTACTCATATCTCTCCCCCTTTGTCATCAATGGCAAAGGGTCACCTTTGGGGCTCGGGACTAAGAATGAGCCTCTTAGCTTAGTCCCTCCCCCACCTCCTGATGAGGTGATTAATTTTGGGGTGGGAGTAAAACTCCCATTAGGCACTGATCATCATCAGCATCTATAACTTCCTTGCCGGGCCTTCTCTTGAACTCTTTGCCCATATTCCTATTCTTGTCACTGTTCTTGTTCTTGTTCTCATCCCTGTTCTTGTCCATGCCTTGATCCTTGGACCTGATCATGCCACTATTCCTGTTCTTGTATTCTAGAATTTCAGCTCTACACTTGTCTGATTATGTGACCTTCATTGTTGCACTTGAAACACTTGACGATGTTGTTTCTCTGAGGTAAACCTGATCTTTGAATCCACCAGTTCTGACCAAACCTGTTCTGACCAAACCTGTTCTAGCCAAACCTGTTCTGACCAAACCTGTTCTGGCCAAACCTGTTCCTGTTATTTGCCTTGCAATAAACTGCCTTGTGCCCAAACTATTGACAAGAGTAGCAATACCCTTGAAAGTAACTAGCACTTCTGAAACTGTCATTTACCTTCTTCACTTGAGCCATGCAATGTGAAGCCATGTGACCAAACCTGTGACAAGCAAAACATCTGCCTTGAAACTTTCCTTTATTTGACCTCTTAGGTTTTGAAAACTTCTTCTTCTCATTCTGAATTCTGTTTTCTGTTTCTGTGCATCTATCATTCAAGGACTCCTTTTCTGAAATACTTTCCTCATCAGAACTCTCTTCCTTTTGGAGTCTCTTACTAGACTCTCCAACTTGTTCCTTGTGTGGCTTAACAAAACCAAGGCCTGTTTTATCTGTTGTCTTTCTTTGACCTTTGATGAGTGACTTAACCTTTTTGGAGCTATCTTGGAACCTGTAAAGCTTATCCTTGTACTCTTTAGTTTCCTCTTTCAAAGAAGCCATTTTCTGTTCTAACTCACTATACTCAAGAACCTTAGACTCTAACTCATCCTTGAGTTCCTGTGTCTTAGCTATAGAGAAGTCAAGACTTTCTATAAGATCATCTCTCTCCATACAACATTCATCTAACTTATCCTTGAGTCTAGCATTCTTCTTTCTTTCCTTTTTCAAAGCACTAAGAGCACTAATAAGTTCACCTTTAAGATCTACTTCACCTTTCTCTATATCTTCCTCTATTTGTTTGCTTTTTGAATCATCAAAGCCTTTTTCAGATTTCTTATCACTAGAGGTGCTACCCTTTTCAAAAACCATACATGCATCTTCCTTATAGTTTTCTGAAGCATCCTCATACATACTAGAAACCAAATCATTATTTGTGCAATCATCCTCAAGGTGACCAAAGTTTCCACATCTAAGACATTTCATGATAATGAATCTATGTTTCGGTTCTTCCTCTTTTTCTGATATGAACAACATCTCATTTTCATTATCACTTGAAGAACTTTCACTATCACTACTAGAACACTTACTTGCTTTGTCTAGGTAGAAACTCTTCTTGTGCTTGTGAGAATACCTCTTTCCTTGATTGTTGTGCTCATCTTTGTTTTTCCTGTGATGCTTGTGCTTTTCAGAATCCTTGCTCTTAGAATCTTGTTTATCTTCATCACTTTCATTCTTGGGAACAATACAGTTAGTAGCATAATGACCAAACTTTCCACAATTGAAACATCTTACATTTTTCATACTTTTGTGCTTTCTAGAGAACTTGCCTTTCTTGTTGTAATATGCCTCTTCATCACTAGAAGACTCATCACTATCTTGAAGTTGTTTACCCTTGGATTTCTTGGTAGCCTTGAAAGTTGCCTCTTTCTTGACATCAACCTTCACTTGAGTTCTCAACTCAAATGTTGCAAGTATACTATGGAGCTCATCCTTTTTCAACTTATCCAAATCTTTAGCTTCCTCAATAGCAGAAATATTTTCACTAAATCTATTAGGAAGAGATCTTAAAATCTTATCACAAACATCATTTTCAGCAAGCTCAAGACCTAAGTCTTTCATGGAGTTAACAACCTCATCCATACGAAGCATGTAGTCACTAATATTTTCATCATCATTCATCTTGAGTTGTTCAAACATACCTTTGAAGTGTCTCAACTTGGCCTTTATGACATTTGTATCACCTGTATGAACCACCTTCAACTGATTCCACATTTCACTAGCTGTCTTGCAGGGAATCACTTTGGTGAGATCTGCTTTCTGTAAGCCTTTCGGGATTGCATTCATTGCTTTTGAATTGTTGTGATGTAGGAGCCTTTCTTCTTTAGTATTAGGACCATGTTCAGGAATAGTGTACTCATCTTCAATCACTTCCCAAACCTCATTCCCAAGTGCCATTAGATGAACCTTCATCCTTGCACTCCAAAGACCAAAATTTGACCCATCAAGAATAGGTGTTGCATTGCCACTTGAATGATCCATTGTGTTCTTTACTAGCTTTTCCTTCAAGCTGTTAAACTTTTCGAAGGCACCTGCTCTGATACCAATTGAAGAACACAAGCTTATACTTGAGAGGGGGGTGAACAGTATAAGACCTCTTTTTACTTTTTCCATTATACTTCAAAATAGTAAAGCAATATACCCAAAGCAATATCAAAGCAATGCACAATATCATCCACAAAGTGACACCAATTTTAACGTGGTTCACCCCGAATGGTTGGGCTACGTCCACAAAACTTTTCTCTAAAAGTTATCTCAAAGTTCTTTGGGAATCCTTCCCAATTACAATGTTTATGAGCCTCGGCCCAAAGGAGATACCTTCCCCCAATCAGAATTTATGAGCCTCTGCTCAAAGGAGATACCTTCCCCCAATCAAGATTTATGAGCCTCTGCTCAAAGGAGATACCTTCCCTCTGCTCTGGAAATGATCCCTCAGAAGATCAACTGCCTCTACCTCTTGCCAGCACGTGGAACTCCTTTCCACCGAAGACCTCCTGTCCTCAATGCTTAGCCTAAGAGACCTCTGCCTTCTATGATCACGTCCACAGCAGCTCAGCAACCTGTACCAAACACGGTCAGTCGGTCTAGTACAAGTCTTCCTCTGTCTGTCAAAAATCTGTCCAACTCTTGAACAAATCAATCCTCTGCATACAAGCCTTCTCAAAGACTTGCCAAATCTGTCCTCAGGTTCTTCTCATAGAACCAGTGCACCTCTGTCCTCAAGTTCTCTGATAGAACTATCAAACTCAGCTCACAAGTCCTCTGCTAGGACCTGTCCAAATCTGCTCACAAGTCCCCACCGAAACCTGTCCAAAACTGCTCACAAGTCCCCACCGAAACCTGTCCAAAAACTCAGCAAGCTCACCAAGAAAAACTTTCTTAGTAGGAAATCACAAAGTGAATTGTTAGAGACCCAATGTGATTTGTCAAACTCATAGAAGCATAAAGAGAATTGTTAGAGACTCAATATGTTCTATACTCAACTCCCAATCTCAAAACTCAACTCAAATCAACTCAGCTCAATCTCAATCTCAAATCTGAAAACTCAACTCAATATCTGAAATGGATAGGATAGAATGCTTTCTTTCAAGAACATGAAACCCCAACAATTGCCAACTATGCAAAGAATCACATAACAATGATACTCATGTTCTTTTCACCATCAATTAGGGCTTCAACAACAATGCTCATCAACCAAGGTTCAATCAACACCATTCAACTCAAAACACAACCTTGAAGCATTTCACAATCAACATCAGAAAAGGAAACAAGTAGAACTCCTTTTCTCTCCAACATTGTTTGAACAAAAAGCATCCACCAACTCAAATCTCAATAGCACAAAACAACTTTTCAAATCATCAACAAAGGAGTAAGCCCAACACTTTAACCAAGTAAAGAATAGCTTGATTATAACCAATTTAATGAAAGCTAATGTCAATCTCAAAGCTGCCCACTTAAGGTTTCACAACTTCACACAAGAAGCAATTCTAACCTTAAAACATCATGCTTTCATTTCCATAATCAACCAAAAGCACTCTCAACATTACAAGAAATATTTATCCCTTATACACCTTATTTCTCCCTTATAGTCTTATCAACAATAAACTTTATCTCTCATAAGAATGCAATAAGATAATGCAAACAACACCTTCAAAAGAATCTTTTATCAAAATAAAGCAAGCTTCAAACTCCTTATAACTCCTAAGCTATTTTTCTCTCTAATAAACTTCCTCCATCCGCAAAATACACTAGCAAAAATTAATTTCGAAAATACCTTGGCCAACACCAAAAATCGTGCTATGGAGAAATTGCGCATGAACTCTAACACCACCCGCTGCGTCCACTTCAATGAAGAAAAACCCTTTCACGTTATTCGAACGCGGAACCTCCCGTTCGGGTAGCGCGCCAACAACCTAGCCGCTATCGGTGCGCCAAAGGCGTCCGGTGAGGTTTAAACCTCACTCTATTTCCCTTGTACCTTCTATGCCAGGGCTAAAATAAACAACAGGCCTCCCTGTCTTCTGACGCGAATGACGACGATGAAACCTTACGACGGATACAAAAAATGAACGGCGGATATCCGAACAGCGGATCACGAAATCTCAGCGAGGAAGAAGTCGAACATCAGATCGTGAAATTACAGCGAGCAACACTTTTCAAAAATGCGGATGGGATAATCTTTGATCTTCATCGTGGGAGATTTATATGCATATTTCCCATAAACTCTTGACGTCGGCGAGGAGTTTAACACGTCGGCGGAGGAGTTTAACACGTCGACGGAGGTCTTGGCTAGCGCCCACAATCTTAGAACATAGCGCCATCAAAGTTAAGACATTTGCGCCATGGGTTAGGAGAACCCAATGCAAACAAATAAATTAATATTTATTTAAAAATAATTAAAAGGAACCTTAACAAGGTTTTTAATTATTTAAATAAATACTTCCTCCTGGACCCAAATGCATTAAACTAATGCATCCACCTGTAATCTTTAAACCTGCCAACTTGGGGTTTACAAAAGACCTTTGAAACTGTCATGTCGTAACCTTCATCAAAACAAGTTATTTGACATCAAATCAAATTCCTTCAAGAGCTTCTTGACATCAATGACAACTTATACACTTGAGCAAAGGCAATGTACCCAAAGTACCCAAAATTGCCAACATTCTTCATGTCTTTTATCCCATAATAAGACTAAATCTGAAATTATGAAGGCCTTAATTTTAGCTCTTCTGTCAAACCATCTTTTAACAACCTCTTGGTGTTTACTCATGTGAATCATGGCTTCCTCCATTTTTTCATCGAGGTGCGGTAAATGACTTAGTCTGGCTTCAGTGTGGTTATCTTTTCCTAGGTATTCTTGTATGAAATGCAGGGTTTGAAGCTTCAAGTTTTCTGGAAAAATTGGATCTTGTCCATAAACCAAATGATAGGGAGTATTCCCTATTGATTCTTTTACTCTGGTTCTATCTACCCATAGAGCAAACTTTAACTGGCTATGCCAATCTCGAGGGTTCTTTTCCAGTAATTTCTTAATGATATTCAACAAATTTTTGTTTGAGGATTCTGCCAACCCATTTCCTTGAGGGTAATAGTTAGATGCAAATTTTAAACTCACTTTATTGTCATATGCCCAATTTGCAAATTGCATAGAAATAAAAGCCTTACCATTATCACTAACAATAGAATTAGGCATTCCAAATCTTGTTATAATATGATCCTCAAGGAATTTTATTACCACATCTATAGTGGCATGTTTTGTAGGAACTGCTTCTGTCCACCTTGTACAATAATCTGTAGCTGTTAGTATGAATTTATGGGAATCTAAATAATTTGGGTTAATAACCCCAATGAAATCTAATCCCCATTGTGCGAATGGTCTCATCTCAACTACAGGTTGTAGTGGCATGGCTGCATTTCTTTCTCTATTGGTAGCTACTTGACAAATGTGGCAAGATCGTACATGAGCGTGTGCATGTTTAAAAATGTGAGGCCAATAGTATCTTGCTCTCAGGATTTGATGCACTGTAGGATTTGCCGCACCATGGCCAGTTCCATATTTCCTATGAAATTCCTGCAGAACCTTTGCAGCTTCTTCTTTATTCAGGCATCTCAAGTAGATCCCATCATGATTTTTCTTGTACAGAACACCAAATCTAATCAGATAATTAATAGATTTAAGTCTTAAAGCCCTTCTTTGAGTGGAATTCAAATTGGATGGAAACTTACCGTTTAATAGAAAATGCACAATGTCAACATACCAGTCATCCTTAGAAATGTATTCTGCATTGGAATATTGGCATGTCATTTGCGGATTATTTTCAGCGATCGACCTCACAAGTCCCTGTCCTCGAACTAGATTCATAAGTTGGATTTCAAGATCAAATTCTTGGATAGTAGAAATCCATTTACCTCTTTTATCACCTAGCTCGTTCTGTAAAAACATAGTTTTGATAGCAGGGTTAGACACAATGGCAAAAACTCTGCTATGCACAATGTAATGTCAATTTTTTTTACCATTTTAAAGAGTGCGTACATCTGCTTATCGAGGATCGAATACCTCAATTGAGCATCTTTTAAAGGAGCACTTAAAAAAACTATGGGATTTTCTATGCTATCCTCACCTTTCTGGGTCAAGACACTCGCAAAAGAGTGTTATGATGCGAAAGTATAAATATAGAAAGGTTTAGCATAGTTTGGACTTATGAGGGCAAGGGCTCTAGAAATGACATCCTTAATTTTTTGAAAGGCCACCCTACTTTCCTCGTTCCATATAACATCTACATCCTTCTTGAGCATCTTGTTCAACGATTTGGCTATCTCAGCGAAGCTTGAAATAAACTTCCTCACAAAATTAATTTGCCCGAAGAAAGATCTCAACTCCTTTTTACTACCCGGGAGAGGTAAGTTTTGGATAGCTTCTATCCTTTCTGGGTCAATGTATATGCCTTCTTTTGAAATGATGTGACCAAGTAGTCTTCCTTCTGTTACTCCAAAGATGCATTTTTTTGGATTTAAAGAAATTCCATGCTCTTTGCATCTTTGAAGAACCCTTTTCAAATCCTTGGCATGGTCTTCTCTTTTCTTTGAAAATACTGGAATATCATCCACATACACAATGATACACTTGCCTATAAGCCCTTTGAATGCATAGTCCATGGCACGTTGAAATGTTGCACCAAAATTTAACAGTCCAAATGACATTCTTCTGTAGGCAAATGTCCCCCATTTGGTTGTGAAGGCTGTTTTCATCCTGTCATTGGGATGAATAAGAATTTGGTTATATCCAAAATATCCATCAAGAAAAGACATCATTTTAGATCCATTCACTGTTTGTAAAATTTCATCAATGGATGGTAATGGATAGTTATCCTTTTGAGAGGCCTTGTTAAGATTTTGAAAATCTATACATAGCCTAATCCTCTGCTCTTCTTTCTTACTGGAACGAGGTTAGCAACCTAGGTTGAGTGCCTAACAGGAAAAATAATCTTTGCTTCCAATAATCTCTTGACCTCCTTTTCTATTAAGGGCTCAAATAGCGGGTTAAAAACTCGTTGTCTTTGTCTGAAAGGCTTGGGGTCCGGATTTAGAGGGATGGTATGTGTAATGACGTTTTGGTTGTATGTTTTCAATTCGTTGTAATTCCAAGCAATGCAATCCACATAGTGTTTTAGTGCATGTATTATATTTTATCTTTCTTCAGCTGTTCCTGCCTTTGTGATGTACACTTCCCATGGATTGTCTGCACTCCCTAGATTATTTAGATCACATGCATCTTTGGGGAGTGGAACATTTTTTTATTTTTTGGCCTTGTATCCCATATCGAACATTTTCTCCAATGAAACTATGTCTTTAGGTATTTTGTTGGATTGAACTGTAGTTTCACTTTCATTTTTTGCTTCTTCTTGCCATCTTTGCTCCTCATCAATCACCTGGTTTTCAAAAATACCTGAGTTCATGAAAAATTTGAATATGTGTCCTGTCATTTTCAAAAACTTGGAAATTCTTGACATTATCAGGTATCGATGGACAAGGAACTAATTCGATGGAGAAATTTTTACACCTTTTTATATCATCTGGATTTAACATGCCTGCGATGACTACAAGAGAATCTGCTATGCGATTTCCTTTTCTATAAATAAAGGCTATATTGAAAGCATCAAATTCCTCAATGAGGTCCATTACCCTAGTTCTATAAAGGCTTAGTCTCTTATCGCAGCATGTATATTGTCCTTTAATCTGTTTGACTACCAGTTCAAAATCTCCCAATACTTTCAAGCATTTAACCTTTTTGCTCAATGCCAGTTGTAAACCAAAGATCAGTGCTTCATATTATGCCATGTTGTTCGTGCAATGAAATTGCAATCTATAGGCAGCAAATAATGGTTTACTTCCTGGGCAAGTGAGCTCGACTCTGGCTCCTGCTCCCTGTTTGGATTTGTATCCATCAAACCTAAGCAACCATATGAAATTATTTCCCTCAAGAGAGCTACCATGAAATATTTCTCTTTTAGGCTCTTCGGTAGCTTCTTCAACATCAAATGCATAAACCCCCAACTCAGGTTCAAAAAACTAAACTTTGTTTGGCTTATTAAATTATGTTATGATTTCCTTAAGCCTCAGTTCATTTTCTACTCTGATTTGATTCGTGATTCCTTTCCAGGGTAGCCACATATGTGAGCAATCGGTTGAAAAATAGTCATTCAAAGTTTTCATCCAATCCCTTGCAAGTAGCATTCCATATCTACTTGGGATATTAACAACTAGAATGTCGACCACTTGTTGGACCCTGGGTTCAGAATTTAGTTGAATTTTGACATCATAAAGGGTCCCTACCACATTCACCTCAGATCTATCCAATTGCAAAACTTTGCATTTGGATGAAACAGGCTATAGACCTAGCATTTGACATATCTCTGAAGGCATGAGATTGCTCGTGGCACCCGTGTCCACCAAAAAATTATGCAAATTCTTACCAGCAATCCTCAGAGTCAATAAGAATGGCGGGACATCCCGTATCTCCTTTCATAAAATAAAATGAGACTTAACTTCCTTTCCCTTACATACTTGATTAGGTGAGTTCAGATCCTTTATCAATGCTTCTTTTTGGCCAGGTAACCTGGCTGCTTCTAAGAATGAAAGGCTTGATTTGTACGTCTTTAGATCCTCCACTATGTCATAGTTTGATTTTTCAAGTTTGACTGTCTTCTACGTGTCATTAGACGTTTCTCTTCTAAGTGGAGGAGGAGGATTATTATCTGCCTTAGTATCTAGAGGGAGAATAGAGTTATTTGGAGGTGTTGATGATGTTTTAGGGGCTTTAGATTTACTTCTCAAATGATATCCATGATTCCCCTTTCTAAACTCTCAAAAATATTGCACCTCCTATTCCAAAATTTCATCTTCTTCTTCCTCACTCTCACCTTCTTGACGGTATAAATTTTCCACCACCATAATGTTATCATATTGATGTTGGGGTGGACCCTCATTTGGCACAAGTTCTAGGTCATCTACTTGGGCTTGGAGACAATGAGTGTATCTAGCGATTTCAGGACAATTCCTCTCATTGTGCTCTTTTGTATTGTGCAATCTACACCCCTTTTCCCACACAAAATTGGAAAGATTCAGAAGGGAACTGGATTGACTGGGTCCTGTAGAAGTATCTAGTTGATTGGCAAGAGCGGCAGGTACTCCTCCATTGTTTGGATTTGTGTTCCAATGTCTCCCTCTATTGTTAAAATTTCAATTTGAGTGAGGGGCATGGGACTCATACTTCTGTTTTTGAACCATGTCATTACTCAGTTTATGAACTATCTTCTTGAGCTCTTCAACATCCGAATAAATCTCTTTCGATGGAGCTACATTATTGTTAGTTCCCGTTGCGTTTGCATAATTCGTGGGATCTTGATTTAAAATTTGAGTCAAATTTTGAGGAATTTGATTCATATATGGATTCACACTTTTGATCAGAGTTGGATTTGGGAAAGGAACTATAGCCTGAGAATTAACCTGGCTAGTTCCTTGCATAGTCGATTGACTATTTTGCAAAAATGTGAGAACGGGTGGAATGGATGTGATCGGTTGGATCAAAATGGGTGCATAGGCAGGTGCTGGTGGATATGGTTGTTGATATGGGAAAACATTCATGTTTGACATTTGCGGTGCCATGATCTAATTTACCATGGGAGCTTGACCATATGGAGCATATTGTCCCATCATAGGCATCTAGGGAAATCCATAGCCTTGTGGTGTCATTTGCTGCTCGATGGTCATAGCTTCATTGTAAGCTAAGGTGAGTGTGGTGACTTGAGGATTTTTCCTAGAAAACATCATTGTCATCGTATCCAATGCCCCAAAATAGATTTGTAAAGCTACTGTGGGGTCTATGGCAAAATGCCGAACTGCTCTATTATAATATTTTTGGAATCTCTGATTAAAGGTTCTGATTGGTTCACCTTTGACCCTTTTGCAAGTAATGAATTGATTTTAGATGGTTGCAGGATCCAAAGGTGACCTAAAATAATTGACAAAGGCATTCTCCATTTGTGTCCATGAAGTGATCAAGCCAGTAGGAAGGCAAATATACCATTCATAGGCCACTGGGTCTAGGCTCATGGGAAAAGTCTGCAAGCCACATCTTCATGTTGAACTTGCAATCTTATCAAAACATCCCTATAGGACTGGATATGCTCCTCTGTGGTCCTTGGGCCATCTGGTTTATATTTGGGCAAGAATATTTCTATGTTCTTAGGGATTTCATGGATATCCCCTGCAATATTCAAAGGAATATTATTAGCTCCGTACCAAGGAGCTGCTGGAGGTTGGGCCATTTGACTCAAAATTGATGAGGAAAACCCTACAAGAGTGGTGGAAATAGTACTAATGATAGGTACGCTAGTGGTAATTGATACCACCGATGTAGGTCCGCTCGGTGTTCCTGAAATAGAAAGATCTTTTGTGACTAGGCTATCTGCTAGGTTCACAACTTGCTTGGTTTTATTTCTTGGCGTACAAGTGAGTGTAAGGTCATGGAATATGGTTTCCCTAGTTGTTTGGGACCTAGTCGCGATACGGCACGGTGGGTCTAGCTTTCCTGATGAAACCCTCGATATCTCCAGGAAAACCTGCAATAAAAAAATGCTGTAGTTTAGTCGTTAATGGGATTTAAGAAATAATTTCAAAATCAAATCAAAAACACATTATTTTTGTATGAAAATCAAAATAAAGTAAACCAATTCGGCCCTCCTTCTAGCATCAACCTGTTGAGTGGTACTTTCACCCGATTGTGAAAACACACTCTTCGATAGGATTTGGGTTCCAAATCCCCTCTTGCAAAGAAATTAAATGAATAATTTCTCCAAGGTCTCTGCTATGTTAGCATTTTACATAAATAATAATATTCAATTTAAATGCTTGGGACACCTCAGTGGTTGCAAGTAACTGTAAACAAGGGGCACTGCTGGTTTATTTTATTTAAGATTTTAATGATTGTAAATTAAACTAAGGTTAAAATTTTAGGAAAATAAAAATGCAGAGAATTTGAAGAAATGAAAATAAAATGCAAAGAGACTAAAACTAAAGTACATTCAGAGTGTTACGATTCCTATTTTGACAAAATCAAAGATAATGAGGTTTTCTGCATACAAACTAACCTGTTGAACCTGAAAACTCGCACAATCCAGATAAGTTAGGTGCTGGTTTTTGGGATTTTAACAGTTATTTTCAGATTTAGACATTCGCATGAAGAAACCAAGAAAACTTGCATTAAACTTCACCTATAAGCCTAAAGATTTGAAAAGGGGAAAAATGAACATTAAATCTAGCATGCAGAAAATAACTCCTTCTTTCTTGTCAATGAGATGCAACTCTCTGTAATTCTATATTAAAAATAATGTATCAGTTTACAAGAACAAAATGTTTTTGGTTTTAACAAAACCAGACAAAGTGGGGGAAAACGCTCCAAAAGTAGGCCTAGAATGGCCTATCACCTTCAGCTTTGCAACTTTTCCCGTAGCAGTTTTCGACCCTTGTACCTGTCTTTGGATTATGCTTTTAAACCCTCTGGTGTGGCTCTCTATTTCACTCTGTGATGCTTTGTTTCATTTCCTAGATCTTTTTGTTTCATCTTCCCCGACCCTTCATTATTTCTGGTTATTGTTTGAGCGTCAAAACGTTTGATCTTCTTTGCTAACTGTAGCCATCCTGTAACCCTTACACCTTTATGCCATGTGCTCAGTGCTTCCCTACATGTTCTATAATAGCCCGTCATGAATCACGATGTTTTTATATCTATAGCTTTGCTCCTCTACATGCATCACGAAAATAAGACATGTCGCGATATCGCGATGTTTTTCTGTCAACAGCCTTGTCCGCCTTCATGCACCACAAAAATGAGACATGTCGTGATATCGTGACATTTTTCTGTCAACGGGCCATGCAAATGCAATCTATCATGAAATTGTGATGTTTTTCTATTTCGGGTTGTGCAGATGCAACTTGTCGCAAAATCGTGACACTTTTTCATTTTGCACCATCTTGCTGCACTTAGCCATGAACACGCGACATGTCACGAAATCACGACGCTTTTCATCTATGTTCATTTTTATTGCTCTTGATCGTGAAAATGTGACATGTCACGATATCGCGACAGATTTCCCTTGCTTAGCTTATAGGTCGCCGAAATCGCGAAAATGAGACATGTCACGATTTCATGACATTTTTCTATCTTCACCTCTATTGCCGCCAATAGATCACAAAAACACAACTTGTCATGATTTCATGACCATTTCTTTCCTTTATTCCTTTCTCACTTTCCTACCATGAAAACCTGACATGTCGCGATATCGTGACATTTTTTTTTTCTTGCCCTGTTTTGACTGCTTTGACCACGATTTCATGACATGTCACGATATCACGACAATTCTAGCACCTTATCTTCTCTCTCCTCTATGAACCGTGATTTCATGACATGTCACGATATCGTGACGTTTTCACTTTGTCTTTCTCTCTCCTCCATGAATCGCGATTTCATGACAAGTCAAGAAAACATGACATGTCACAAAATCATGACAATTTCTGTACTTGGCTGTTTTACCCATCAAACATCGCAAAAACACAACATGTCACGATATCACGACAACTTTGAGTCTTCAACTTAATTCTTTGTCTTGCATCGCAAAAATGAGACATGTCGTGATATCGCGACATTTCAGGCATCTTGTTCTGTTTGACCGCTTTGACCGCGATTTCCCAACACGTCGCAAAATCATGAAATTTTCTCATCATGCTGCATTCTGTTGCTCCTGGCCACAAAAACGCGATATGTCATGAAATCGTGACACTTTTTCGTTCCACTGTACTTCGCTTGTCTGAGCCGCGAAAATGCGACATGTCACGATATCGCGACAATTTTCATTTCTGGCTATGACAGAGCAAAATGTCGCGATATCACGGCAACTCTTCATTTCTTGCCATGATGGAGCAAAATGTCGCAATATCATGACAAATTTTCATTTCTTGCCACGACGGAGCAACATGTCGCGATATCGCGACAACTTTTCATTTCTTGCCGCGACAGAGCAACATGTCGCGATATCGCGACAACTTTTCATTTCTTGCCGCGACGGAGCAACATGTCGGGATATCGCGACAACTTTTCATTTCTGGATTTTCTTTGTCCTTTTAACATCTGGGCCACTGCAATCTTCTTGGAAAGTGTGCAAAAAATGTGGGTCCCCAATTTTGGGGTGTGTTGTGGAGCAACCACAACATTATGCAAAAATAGA
This sequence comes from Wollemia nobilis, assembly GCA_028583015.1. Lineage (NCBI taxonomy): Eukaryota > Viridiplantae > Streptophyta > Pinopsida > Araucariales > Araucariaceae > Wollemia > Wollemia nobilis. Next base: position 2,712,073 of record JAQPPZ010005606.1, read on the forward strand.
ATAAGATGTGTAGACGTTTGTCCCCCTATGGTCTTGAAACTATTTTATTTCCTCCTCAAACTGGTGACTTCCACTCCTTTTCAAAAATTTAGATGAGTGGGTGGGATAATACAGTGTTCAATATTACCTCCAAATCCTTGGCAATGTTATCCTTTGCTTGGTTATTCTTTCTCTTAGCAACCCAAGATTTCCATTAATATTTGCACTATTGTATATGCAAACTTGTAAGGTCTTCTTTTACTTAGAATAAACAATAGAATGTTGATACGTTTATTTCTCTCGAAATATACCTAACTTCTATTTTATTCTATGTGTAGGTTTCAACCTTGTAGACTATAACTTCTGCACTACCTTTGAATACTTTAAATAAAACTTTTGATGCAACCTTTAAAATTTTGTAACTGGTGCTTTATAACTTAAATAAAAGTCCAAATATAAAAAGCTCAACTAATGAACTTTTGTACCTTTTTGTTGCATACCTTTTTCCTTGTAGATGATGATGATGATAGTGACTTTGTTCACTTAAATTTGCTGCCTTTTGTAGATGTTATTGCAGCTCTTCTAGGATGTTTAAAATAGCTCACTTGCTCACCTTTTTGTAGCGTCAATACTTGAATAATATGCTGCCCAATACTATAACTTGGAGGCTTAAATGCTCCTTAAAAATGTACTTCTAAAATATGATATTTAGCAGCTACTAACGCTGCCCAAATTGCTACCTTTTTCTGTCCTCAAATCTGAAAATTTTTATATTGTGATGTAGTCAATACCTTCACTGAAATGCTGTCCTTGAATCCCAAAAATTTGGTAGGATCCTCCTAAAAATTGTAGTTGAGATGTTCACTCAATATCCCTTCAATGATGGCCCCAAAATATCTCATATTTTATGGTTTTTCTATCTCCTTTCTCTTGCTAAATTCTGATTTTAAACTAGATCTCCTTCTAAAAAAATCTAACAATATTGAGATCTATTCCAAACTACCTTGTAATTTGACAATCTTCTTGCCAAACCTTCTCCTTTGGGATTGTTTTTGGATGACAATAATTGTCCCAATTCCTTAGCTATCATGAGATTCTCCTTTGGTAGTAATGTCTCCAATGAGTTCTTCTAGGAACTCCTTTAATGAGGCTCACCAAGCCTTCTTCTTGTTTTTCCTTGAGACCTCTCCAAGGTATTCAAGCTTGCAACTTCAAAAACTTCAATGAGACCTTCCTTGGCCTCTTCAATCTTCGCATATGGAAGTTTCATAGTGAGATCTTATTCTAGGATATCTTGAATCTTCTGCTACTAAAATTTGCAATAGAACTTTTTGTTATTTCTTTTCAATGCTCAATCTTCCACTTATGGAAGTTCTTCAATAGGGTCTTCTATGGAAATCTGCTTCAATGTGAAGTTTTCAATATTAAATGGAGATCACCAATGTGCAATCTTTGCTAGGAATCTTCTCCTTGAGTCTCTTCAATCTTCAATGGGATCTTCTTTTAGGGACCTCCTTCCTAGATTTACAATCTTCAATGTGGCTTCCTTGGCCACTAGATCTTTCCTCAAAAATTTCAATTAGGAGTATTCAATTTAAAAATATCTCAATGGGACCTTTCTTCTTAGACCTCTAAATATTCAATCCTTATTCTTTTTGCAACAAAGAATTAATCCCTGAACAAGGAAAGTACATCGAATTTTAGGCAACGAAGATGAGTTCTTCTCTATCTATTATAGGAAGCTGCCCAAATTTTGAGAGTTAATTTTCTACAACAAGAAAAAATTAGATGATAGTAACCCAATATTATTTTTGAAAACTTCTTTATTATTTAATAAAATATTAGAATTGATAATAAAAATATCTATGACTTTATAGAAAATAATCTTCACTAGTTGGATTGCCAATCTAGTGGATTCAATGTTGAGTTCTAGTCTTCACAAGTTTTTTTTTCAATTATGTGGAAAAACTCCAACCAAGTCAATCATGTGGGTTTCTCTACTTTCTATTATTCTACCTAGAGCTACTTCTATCAACAATCTATTGTGATGGTATTTGCATGTAGTGGTGCACAATGGCAGATCTGGTTTGCAAATACTCAACAATAGCAATGGTGATCAGTCGTGGATTTCCTTTGATCCACCATCACTATGATACCACTGTTAGCTTTTGGACACTCAAATTTAAAGGAAATGCAATCACAAGTATTGAAATAAGCATGCAATTTTATAAATATGATAATGACAACTTAAAATGCATGAAAATATGATAGAAAAATTGACACAATACTCTAGAAATACTCATATAAGAAATCTCACAAAAATTACAATGCTCCTCTCATGGAGTTTACAACCTCTCCATGATAACAAAATGGAGCTACATTGTGACTACTACTACACTAACCTATGCACTCCAAAAATCCTTACCAAACACTCACAATGAGGCCTTTATATAGAAAGATAGATTCCTTGCCTCTTACTCAACCCTAAGACTCATGTACATGTGGACTGCATGCATATTTACATCATTGCACATTCTAACACTTCTACATGTATTAAATTACTCTAATAAACTATTTATATCCTAATCTAATCCTAATCTAAAAATGTACCCATGAATATACATTAGTAAAGAACCAAATGATGTAATACATTTCAACACGTATACACTGGGTGCGTAAAAAGGGGGGGTCACAAGGGGGGTTCCCCCCTTGTCTGAGGTTCAGGGGCTCTGCCCCTAAAAACTAAAATTCACCATCTGTGCGACCATATTAGAAGTTGTCTCTGATTAGCAACCATATTAGGTCATGACAATTTCAAATAGGGGTCATCTCGGGACTAGAAAATTATAGAATAGGGTTGTCTCAAGTCCAAATGGTTGTAGAACAGGGTCATATCAGTTCCAGATGGTTGCAAAATAGGGCCATCTCAATTCCAGATGATTAAATCTGCAACCTGCAATCACAAAAATAAATAACAATTAGCAGTATAAATAAAAAATAGGGACTAGGTCCCACCGTGATCACCACTAAAATGCAAAAAAATACCATACACCAATGCAATGAAATACAAAATAACAATAATGATGCAAGCACAAATATATGAATAAGATATATGCAAAAAAATGATGGTGCCCTTTTATTGAAAATATCTATTCCTTTCAAGGAGGTTACAATGTGATCCCCTCAGAGGGGATTTGCTACCAATATGATACAATAAGTTAAAATATGGAATATTTGGGTGCACTCCACATGTGTTTTATTGCATCCACCAACTAACTTGGAGTAGGTTTTCAAAATTGCCACAATGAATGGTGATATGCAAATATTTCGCTCCTCTTCTTGTGTAAAAAATTGTAATATGCACACAAGAAAATCAAGTATGTTAATATCATGTGTAGAGCCCTTCAAGATAGGGCTAGATATAATGATAATACAAGTGGTAAATAATTTTTTTTTTTTGGTAGATAAGATACTATAGCATTAATACCGGGTTTTACAGGTTGACCCAAAACCTTTTATAAAAATCAGCCCAGGGTTGTTGATGAACATGTCCTTACTAAGGATCCTATATATGTAAAATCTACATGCCACCAAAGCCATTACATACAATAAGGCACATGGCCTATTATCAAAAATAAAATTCCCATACAACATTTTGGGTATACCCCGAGAAAACACACCTGCATCATAATTACAAAAAAAGAAATAGACATAGATCCCTTGAAACAATGGAGAAACAAAAAGCTACAGACACACAACAGAGTACTGAAAAAAACTCCCACAATCTCTGTATTGATAGTTACTCTTAATAATTCTTTGGTAATTGCTTTATTTTGTATATGACATGCTTTGGGACCACATCCCGTCTTGGCCAATCAACCTTGGAGAAGTGAACCTACTGGCTAGATTTATGGTGGTGGCTATCTAGTGGTCCACGTGGCTCTGGTTCGAAGTCTTATATTATCATTTCTTTCCTGCACTACGATTATCAACCAACCTCAAATTACTAAGATGACTAGGAGCCATTTTATCTGACATGTGACTGTCCCCATTAGTCTTTGTGGTATTTCCAAGCAGCATCGACCAAGACTGACAACTTGGATAATTTTTATTGTGAGTCCATTTCAAAAAGAGACGGGAATACTCATATCCTTTGAACTTATAGTGCCTTCCCTTTTGGTAAATTCGACTATCATTCTTGGCATTCTTGTTAATTAAGCTCCTCTACTTCGCTCGGGACACCGTGTTTCCATTTGAAAAGTCTGTCACCATCGACACCCAAATTGGCCAGCTTATCATCAAGTTTGTTAGCTTCCCAAAAGACATGTTGGGATTTTCTGTCCTGTATTCCCTGGAAAAGGATCCTAGCCTCTTCAACAATTGTTTTAATCCTCCAAGGAGGTGTTTTCCAATTATTGAGGAGATTTATAACATGCATAGAGTCTCCTTCTATGATCAAATTGCCTTCTAAGTCTTGAGTCATTTGAAGGCCTCTCCACATAGCTCTAGCTTCATCTTTGTTGTTCGTCCTTGTTCCCAAATTTTCAAAAAATGCAAGCATCATATTACCATTATGATCTCGCACAATGTTGCCAACACCTACTTTTCCAGGATTGTCCTTAGCCACTCCATAAAAATTAAGCTTAAACCAACCCGTAGGAGGTGGGGACCACTTAACATTGGCTCTAGGGTTGACTACCCTAGGCACAAACTCATCTAACAAGGTTAAGATTAAATATTGAGCAATCATGGTCTCCTACAGATGAGGTTTACGACTATCAAAAGGGATAAGGTTCACATTCTCATTGGCAAAGGATAGGATCCTGGCAATGATAGTTTGATGATCATGGATAGACTCATTAAAGACTCTATGGTTCCTTTCTAACCACACCTACCAAATATAGTGATTGAGACAAATTTTCCACATGTATCTAAGTATTTGGCTTGAAAAGGGGTAAGGCCACTGGATGAACAAATCAAGTACGATGGCTAGTTTAACCCAAGAAATATTGAAGGCCTCAAAAACCCACTTAGGATAGTCAAGGAAAAAGGGCACTCAAGGAAAATGTGATAAATGGTCTCCCAATTAGCCCTACATAGATAATAGTGATTAGTGATATAAATATCTTTACACATCATATTATCAATGGTTAGAATTCTTCCTTGGATAACCAACCATGAAAAGATTGCAATTTTTGGAATTAATTTTTTTATCCAAACTAAGTCCTTTTGGAGGACAAAATCCTCGTCATCAAGCAGAAGCTTGTAAGATGATTTAACAGTGAACTGCCCATTTTTCATAGGAGCCCAGGTCACTTGATCTTCCTTCGGTCTCATGGGGATAAAATATTGCCCAAGAATATTACAAAGATCATTTGATTTCGCTTGAAATCCTTGAATCCTTATTTATTTCCACTTCATTCTGCCTCTGTCCTCAACCATATAATCGAAGACTTTTCTACCAATGAGTTCTTCCGTGATATCTCTAATTTGGGCTAAGTTAGGATATTGCATCAGTGGTTCGTCCTTAGCCCACTTGTCATTCCAGCAATTTATCCTCTCACCATTGCCTAAAACCCATCTTAAACCTTTTTTGATGATTTCCTTACAATTGAGAATTGCTTTCCAAAAAGCAGAACCTCTGATTGGAACTGAGTCACTTAGAAATTCCATATTTTGAAGATACTTTCATTTGATGATAGCTATCCATTCATTTTATTCACAAAAAATGAGGCATCACGCTTGCTTAGCTAGTAAAGCTAAATTCATATGAGCAATTCTCCTCAGACTTGAGCCCCCATTTTCCCTGGGTCTGCACACTTTGGTCCATCCTACAAGGTGTATCCTTTTTTTCTCCTCTGATCCAGTCCATAAAAATTACTTTTGGAGTTTGGAAAACCTTCACAGGGGCTTTGAAAATAGAGAGGAAATAGACTGGAATGCTCTAAAGAGAGGCCTTAGTGAGGGTCAGCTTTCTTGCTTGAGATAGAAGATGACCTTTCCATCCAACAAGTTTTTTTTGAATTCTTTCAATAACCTTGTCCCACATTGACTCTCTCGGAGAACCAATGAAAATAGGGAGACCAAGATACAAAGTGGGGAGGTTTGCTATATCACACCCTAAAATTTTTGCAATCCTTTCCTGCCTCTGAATGGGGGTGTTCAAGAAATATAACTTTCTTTTACTGAAATTAAATTTCTGACCAACAGCGTCCTCGTAGAGTTGCAGGATGTATTTAATTCTTTTGGCCTCAACCACCGACGCCTTAGTCAATAGAAGGGTATCATCGATGAATTGTTGGTGAGAAACAACCCTAGTGAGAGATGTTACCTTGATTCCTGATATTAGCCTTGAACTGCAAGCATTTTTTATGGTTCTGCCTAAAACTTCTACCACAATAATGAATAACATGGGGCTGAAAGGGTCCCCCTACCAAATTCCTTTGTGACTTTGAAAGTAACCAATAGTTGTTCCATTAACCAGAATCGAGAACCATGCTTTAGAAATGCATTCTTTGATCAAATTAACCCATTGGTGGTGAAAACCAAACTTAAGGAGGACAAAAATCAGAAAGTCCCAATTTAGCCTAAATTGAAATTGAAATGTAATAGATGCATGCATAAATTAAAGCCTAACTATACCAAAATAGTAAATAAAATGCTACTAAAACTTCTTATGGAAAGAAATAGACAAACAGATCTCTGCCCTGGAGGTCATCTCAAGGTGGGATGACCATGCCTGTAGGCCATCTCGGGTCAAGTCTGGGTGACATCTAGGTTCAATATAGGGTTTGGTCGATGGATTAATGCATTTGTGAGAACAAATTATTGGGTATGGATCAATATTTGAAGTAGGAGTATTAGATCATGCAAATAATATGGGTATGGTCTTCAACCTTCAAAGCAAACCAGTGACATAGCTTCTACTGTGAGAAGAATGTGAAGGCTTGAGATCTCATGGTTGAATTATAATAACACTTTATTGCTTTGAAATTCAAAAACTTTGTATGTTTTTACTGAGGGGTGAGTGCTATTGTAAACCAAAAAATGAACAACATCAATACAAAAATAAAGTAACAAAAGCACAATAACACCATGAAATTGCACAAATTGAATAATATATTATTAATATGGTAAGATCTCTGAGTTGTACAATGAATGCACCCCAATATGGGGTTTTACAATGCTTTTGATACAGATATTACAAATAACAGGGTTTTGAAACCCTAGTTCAATGAATAGTTGGTGTCTTCTCACTCGTCCTTGATCCAAACAAGAGTGTGGATGGGCTTGTATATCCCTATGAGACCACCCCAACCTCAACAACTTCTAGAAAGATGATTCCTACACCTTCAAACAACAAATAACATAAAAGGGGTTAGAAGCACCTATGAGAGCTCCACTGAGTGAGGCCCTCTAAAAGATAAAAATTAATAAACCCTAGATGCTATAGAATGGACCTATAAACAAAAATACAGGAATGTAAATAAAATGCACCAAATATTTTTACCTTGTCAACTATTATTTTTGCTCGTGTGTCTGTGGTCGATGGTCGCACGAACACCTGGAGGCATCCAAGGGCTTACAGAATGCAAATATACTATAGCAAACACCTAGAGGTGTTTAGTAATGACTGCAAATACCCAGTAGCATTCCAGGAATGCTCAACAGTGTTTTGAAAAATCTGGACGATGTTCGGGGGTTAAGGGAAGGGAGGCAAAACTAGATTTGTTTTGTGAGGGTTTGGTAGTGATGGAAATGGGATGAGCGATAGCGATGGATGATAAGAAAATGGCTAGGGAAAATGTTCAAATTTGGGACCTTGAAAATGTTCGTGGACCTTGATTCATAAAAATGAATCACTTTTATAATCTACCCTTGAACATGTTAGGGTTTCGATGACACAAAAATGGGTGGTCAAGATTAAAACATGAGGAAGGGTGGAGATTAAGCTTGGGTAAGTGACATGGATTGAGATGGATGAATGGCTGAGGTTAAAATGTGACGGATGGCTAGGATTTATTCATATAAGAACATATATATTTATTAAATATATATAAATATAATATATAAAATATTAATATCTATATATATTAAGTAAATACATATACATATATATATATATATATATATATATATATATATATATATATATATATATATATATATATATATATATATATATATAATGGATGGCTATGATTGGACGACACAGATGGATAACGATTGACTAGATTTTGGTGTCTACAAATGCCTCTTTTTGTATCGTATTGCGTGAAACACAATGCAATGCAAAAATACGAGAAACTTGGTTTGGCATGATGAAGCAAATTTCTTTCCTTGGAGTACAAAGACAATTTTGAAGACAAAAAATTTGTATGTGTAGCTTACCCCCTCAATTGACGAATGAGTGAAACATGAGTCTCACGATCCAATTGACAGAATTGGGTGGAATGATGCAGGTGAATGGTGTAAATGCAAGTGTATGATGTAAATGCGGATGATATGAATGATGTAAATTGATTTCATTTTTACCCTAACAGATTAAAAGGGTTTTTTCCAAGTGTAGATGCTATGATCATGTAAGATGTATCCCGTTGTGGGAAATCAAAGTCAAATTTGGTTGCCCCATGTTTGGGGTGATTCCATACTATTGAAGAAAGTGCCTTTTGGCATCATTGAAATGCAAAGTGATGAAAATATAGAATATCAAGAACCAATCATCCCATGATCTGGTGATTTCTAAGAGGTCCATCCTAGTGACTGTGCACAATTCTTGAATGTTAAAGGGAATGATGTAGTATGAATTATCCATGTTTCAAGCCCCACGGACAAGGCCATATTTGACAACTTTTAAGAAAATTAATATGAGCATAGTTGCACTCAACCAAAAAAATGAGGAATCAAAAGTAATTTAATTTAAAATGAGGATATATTGTATGATAAAAATATCCAAGCATCCTTATGGTGATTTATCCATCTTACCAAATTGCATGGACAACCAATCGTTGCAATCACCAAGGAGATAGAATAGACCACTAGATACAAGGTTCACTTGAAATTTTATGGGAACTTGGAAAATGTGTAAATGCAATGATTGATGAATGAATATGGTGTTGAAATGAATATTTATGATGAGAAATGCATTGATGATTGGATTATATGATTTTGTGAAAAAAATTTGTATTGTTTTGGAGCATTTTGAAGAAATTCTAGATAAATGTACGATTTTTTGGGTCACAAATAGAAGTTAACCACCCAAATCAATTCATGTTATTAAAAATATGAAAGAAATGATGAGATAGATGAGTAGAATGATGAATATGGTTTTTTTGTGAAATTTTGTACCATTTTGGGACATTTTGAAGTTTGTAAGGCAATTTTACGACTTTTGGTCATAAGCAAAAATTAAGCACCCAAATTGATTTTTGTTTTCACAAAACATGATATGATGATGAAATGAATGTATGGATGCAATTTAGAGTGATTTTGTGGAGGTAATCTAATTTTTTTGGGAATTTTTGTGTTTCTACATATTTTGATGCCAAACATCGACTAGCATCCACATCATGCGTAGATGCTGGTAAGCGTTTGCTACTCTGTAGATGTTGGTCAGTGTTTCAATGCACTTGTAAATGCCCATGGGTGTTTCAGTGGACCAAACATAGATATAAATAGTTTGTAGAGGTGAAATCAGATTTATTTTTGCGTTCACAAGTTCTAGAAGCTACGTCTAAAAAAGAGAGTGAGTGAAGAAGTGAGTTGAATGAAGGAGATAGTGATGGAGGGTGCAGATGCGACAGTAGGAGTGGAGGTACATGTTACCGAGGTAAGTGCTCTTGGAACTCTTGTTTGGAATTGTGCAATTTTTTTTAATTATGGAATGAATGTGGAATTAATGTGTTTGCATTGTACATGTATTATGCTATAGTTGAGGATCTTGGAGGTTCAACATCAGTTCTTGCCTCTCATGCTAGGGGTGAGAAAGGCATTGCTAAAATAGCACTAGAATTGGTTGGAGGATGTGGGGTTAGCTGGGGTAGCTCGAATTGATGTGGTGAGGGTAAATGAGGGGTATCTTTCTACCTTAGAAAATATATGGGATCTAGATAGGGGGACCTACTGTGGAGTTTCCACAACCACCCCAAAATTCTTGGGGACCCACTTGTCATATTTTGATATGAAAGGTTTTTGGTTTTCTTTGGTTTGTAAGAATATGGATGTTTGACCGTTTTGTTTTAATGATTTTAATTGCTTTGGTTATTTGATATTTAATGATTAATTAATCTAGGCATTAATGCTTAGATTAATTAAAATCCATTTTGATGAATAAGAGTTTAATGTTCTTCATACTATCTAAGGTGATGGAATGTGTTTAACAAAGCAAGGCATGACCTAAAACAAAAAGAGGATACAAAAGGTACAAAGAAATTGAGATAGAAGCCAATATGCTATTATCTACCTAATAGAATTGAATTAACTATATTATGTACATAATAGTAATATTTTAATTATGTTATAAGGTTCTAAAATGTTATCATTATAATAATATTATTATGATTATATTATAATGTTATTATTATAATAATATTATTATATTGTACTTTATAAAAGACGTGATAATAATATTTACGATAAGGTAAAGTTTAACATTGTTGCGTTTGATTGCAGATAAGGCGATGGTGGCTATTCGAAAAAATTCGAAGACATGAGTGGCTAGTCCAAGAACGTTCAACCTTATGGCAGCGAAGCTTCACGGAGCAACGCTAACAAAGAAGAGGCGGTCCAAGATGGTGTTAGGGTTTCAGAAGAACATCATGAATGGCATCCGATTTTTCAATGAAAATCCAAGAGGCAAAGGTATGCCATCGAACAAGGGAGAAGCATTATTAGGGCAACCTATGAAGCCAATTGACGGAGTTAAAGGCTAGCCTCAAAGAGCATAGAAGGTTTTAGTGTTGCATTTATTTCATTACGCTATGGCAGCATGAGTGTGAAAGTAGGGAGTTGAAAAACACCATGGTTGCATAGGTTTGACAACACCACAATGTCGATGGCAGCATCGATGGCTACATAGGTTTGGCAATGCCACGACGATGATGACAGCGCTATGGCTGCGTAGCCTTGGTAGCACTATGGCTGCATAGGTTTGGCAGTGCCATGACGTTGATGGCAGTGCTATGGCTACATAGTCTTGGTAGTGCCATGGTTGCGTAGGTTGGGCAGTGTCACAACAATGATGTCAGCGCCATGGCTACGTTGTTGGCAGTGCTATGGCTACGTAAGTTGGACAGTGTCATGGCTACATAGGCAGTGTGATGGTTTCATTTGGTTACATGGAAATCAAAGTGCCCAAGATGGGAGAATGCCATCCCAGTCCTTGGGCACATTGGTATGGCTTAGGAGAAATACCATCGGGTCTCAGCCTCAAAAAGTGACAATGAAAGTTTCACTGAATAATATTGGCCTGTATTATTTTAGTTAATGTGAATGTGGTTTGATCACGTTCAATTTTTTAAAGGAGGTATAAAATCGTAGGGGTTATAAGGTATAGTTAATGCTTTTATCATTCGTTTGATGTATGTAAAGGTATATTCTTGGGTAGAATGCTTATAAGAGAAATGGGAGCTATAAGGAGTCATGCAGAGTTATGTTTTTGTTAGTTTTTTAAAATAAATAATGTTTAGAAGTGTTATGTTTATTAAATCACAGAAAATGATGATGGATTATTTTCTTATATCCATTAATTACTTTGGTTGTGAGATAAGATGAAGTGAAAGGACTTCTAAGCATTATTTATACCTTGCTATCCTACCTTTTTCAAGGGGGGCTGGAAATGATGTAACATTCCGAGAAAGAAATAAAGAAAGAGCATTTTTCAGATTTTGAGAGGGTAGCAAACTTCTGTGAGCAAAATCAAAAGGAGGGTTTTTATCATAAAACTAACATTTTTAGTGTCTTATCATTTTTGCATTTTAGTGACTTCTAGCCATTGTCTTATGCCATGAAATGGGTTGCAATAGGTGAAGGTCAAGATTATGCAGTTTCTTTATGTTTCCTTTGAGTCTCGCACTTGATTTAATGGTATTGTGCTTATGTTGCAGGTCCATTGATTCAGGTCGTTTTATGATTATCTCATAACTTGGGATTTTGCAGGGAGGAGCTTGCTAAACTAATTTAGAATTTGTTTTTTTCAGCTAACCAAATTTACATGTTTATTTCATTTGCTATTCTCAAATTTTTATTTCAAGCATTCAAGCATTCCATTCTGGTCCATCTAGAGTTTTAGTTTCTTTCATTTCCATTCTGGTCATTTTCCAAAATTTCTACTAATTTCCTGTTAGTTTCATTTTTTTTTCTGGTCCATTTCTAGAATTGTTAAGCTTTCAAGTTATTTCCATTATGGTCATTTTCCAGAATTTTTGCACCTCCAATTTTCATTAATCTAAAGCTTTCAAATAAAACACATGGTTTAGGAGGGATACTAACCTACTATTTCACATAAAACTAAGATAAGAAATGAAAGCTAACTTTGCTAACTTTGCTAACATTGCTAACAACCACTATTAGGGTAGTGATATCAACATAAGGAAGATAAAAAGAACCCAACTATATAAAATTTACTTCATCTTAAAGGCACGAGCATTAAAATGAGGTGGAAAATTCCACATTTTGTCATTTGAAACCTTTTAAATGGAGATAAAATACTCTACTAACAGGGATTCAAGGTAGCACCAATTTAAAAAAACCCTAGAAAGAACTGCTTTTATTTTTAGTTAGATCTTTCAAATTACTAAGCATTGTTTAGAACAAGTAAAGGCCCCTTGTTTATGGTCACATGCATTATTGAATTATTTTTGGCACTATTGTAATCTTTTAGATGTTTTACCAGAACCTTGGAGAAGTTGAATGTTTGTCATTTGGTTTCTTTTCAAGAGAGAGTTTTATATTCAATACTCTGCATGTGGTGGTATTTTGAAATTGGGAAAAATATACACTCAACATGACCTTTTAGATCCCTACTAGAGATGTGATAATGACACTTGAGGATGTATACCAAATCCTCAAAGTACCAGTGGAGGGTTTATGTACAAGGTTGGACATGATAAGGAGTATGAGATAAGCTAGATATTCAAAGATAAATGAAAAAATGTGAGTGTGAAGGGTGGAGGGATCAGGTACTTGGTAATGTATATCGAGAAGAAGTTGGAGGCTTTATCCACCTTGGTCATGTTCTTGTTGGCCAACATAGTGGCAACGAATAGTACTGGTTGTTGGTTTCCTTGGAACATGATCATGTTGGTATATGATATGATTGATAAGCCTCATGTGTATGCATGGGCACCTACTCTGCTGGTTCATATGTACTTGGAGTTGTATGATATGAGGAGACAAGGGCAAAAGGTATTGGATTGCAGTGTACTGTTGTAGTATTGGGGTTGGGAGCACTTAAGTGCATATTGGACTATGGTATTGCCTACTAAGGTGTGGGATGGGGAGCATCCCTATGCTTTGAGATGGTGAGTGGATAAAGAGGTGCAACTAAGTCATCCTAGCCAGACTATCCAGGATTATAGATATCTATGGGTAGGTTTTACACCAAATCAAGTGCTTTAGATTCCTTTGTGAGGTGCTAGTTGGATAGATGATAGGGAGAAAATATGGAGGGTATGATAGGCTATATGGGTGGTTGGGAGGCATAGGAATGAGGTGGAGATGATCCAGTTATCACTAGTGCTATGGTAGTTTGCATTGAGATAGATATTTCTTGAGGCACGAATACTATACAGACATCATCAGGATAAGACGTGTCTACCTTGTGTTGAGGAATGGCTGGTGATCTATGAGGATGATAAGGAGATGGATCTCCTCAATGTGGATGATGCGAGGACTACTACCAAGTATGATGTATGGTTTATTGCATAACCACCATGGGTACCTTGTCTGGAAGTGGATGAGGGTAGTGGGGATGAGGATGAGGTAGAGGCTAAGATAGAGGCTAAGGTGGAGGAGGTAGATGAGGATCCTAGATTTTAGAGATATATTCAATTTAGTAGTTAAGAAATATGGGCAAGGGATGCAGTAGAGCAGCCTCCAGATATTGGAGGTGATGGAGGTGGCATGGATGATATGGAGGAGGTTCTCGAGAGACCTCCTGATAGGATTGAGAAGTTAATGAGGTCTAAGAATATGGTGGTATATCGAGACATAGAGAGAGTGGATCAAAACGCAAAGATATCTCATCTAAGAGTGGATCTAGAGGCACGATCAACTACAGGTGGAGGCAAGGATAGGATTGTGAAGCTCCAGGTAGATCTAGCATAGAGAGATCATTATTAGAGGTATGATGTACTATATCTTTGATCCCAAGATGTATGCATCCAGGATTTAGAGGATCTATTAATGCAACACTGCATTTGGCTGCCAGATCGACCCTCCTCATCCATATCTGGGTTTGTTAGGCATAGTGAGTCTAGGCATAGTAGCTCTAGCTCTAGGGCTCCATCAAGATTACAGGGGTCCTCTTATAGGCATTAGCTAGTGCTTTCTTAGATAAACTTTTTGTACATGATCCTTGATGCTCCATTGTATATAGCCTTCGAGAATTCATTGTACATGCGATATAATACATGGATTTTACTTTTGTGTTATGCTTATGTGTAAATGCATGTGTGATGGATGATAATGCAATGAAAATGTGTACGAGTGCAAATGAATTAATGCACTAATGATAATTTCCTAGTTTAGATTTTACTTGACCATGTATAGCATTTTTGTTTAATTAGGGGCACCAAAATGGTGACATGTGATATGGAAGACTCATGAAATGATATGGATGTTAATATGGAAGATATGAATGTTGATATGGAAGAAGATATGAGTGTTGATATGGAATACTGATATGCTTTACAAAGACTCAGACATGCTAGTGATTTCAAACAAACTCACTAAATACTGTCTAATTTATCTATGACCAAATGTGTGTGTAATGAATTCATTTACCAAATCATGAGTATGGTAATGAATCGAGGCAATCAAGAACCAATGTGTGTGCAAGTGAGTTCATTAACCCATATTGAGTAAATTGAGATGAAAACCTATTATGGAGGAGACCAAGAAGCTAGATTATCCGTATGTGCGATCAGAGGTCTGTTTAAAAGAGATGTGTCACCATGCATGTGTGTACTCCACTGCTAATCAAGAATCTATAGCTCAGGTGGAGATTAGCTCCATAGTCCAAGAATTTTATCTCTAATATTTGGGGATTCATACTACCTAACCGTTTGAATAGAAATGTAGTTCTATCCTTACAACTTGAGGATTTGTGGTGTGTGATGTGTAAAATATTTAGAGTTTTGGGGAATTAGATTCTCAACCGAAGTGTGATGAGAATTTTACCCTATCATTACTACTCTTTACTTTGTTTGGAAGCAATTGTGATAGTGGTGAAAACCACTATTTTTTATTTTTGGACTATGTGCATAATGGGACAAGCAAGGAATACCTTTTTTCTTCGAGGTTCAACCCAATTATGGTGTTATCCCTCTTTGATACAAGATGTTTTTAGAATGTGTGATTGTGTTTGGTTCAACAGTGTTAGAGTCAATTCCCAGAAATCAATATTTTCTTAGTGAAAATGTGTCTTGGTCGTAGAGAAAACTTGACATGTATTGAAGGTTTCTAGAAACACTAGGAGTGGTTGAGTGACCGAAAACACCTAGGGATTATGGAAATATGGTTTGTAAATGATAATTGAACTTTATGGAATGGTGCAATGAAATGGATGATGATGTGAGGGTGCCCCTAATTAAGGCAACATGATTTTATTGGATCAATTAATATTTTTACTAAATAAATGATCCCTAATATGAAATGATATGGTTGTGAATGCAATGTATGAAATGCAATTTGTGAAATGAAATGTGTGCAATGCAATGTGTGAAATGCAATGTTATTTTTGTGTATTAGCCATGTATATATACATATATATAAATAATATTAAGAATAGAATGCTCTCAAGTGGATGATGTAAATTGGTTTGATATCTTCTACTCCCCCTATTCTGGCAAGCCTATAAGTTCCTATGGATAGCAACAAGCAACAAAACATGTAAATGCAAATGATAAAAGCCATGCACATGCAAAGAAATTTTTTTTTGAATTTTTGTGTTTTTAAAATTTGATTTTTTTTGTTTTTTTATGTACATATATTACAAGAAAAATATCTAGTAAGGTGGATTAATAAAATGGAGGTGGTTCACTGGTTAGTTCAGCTCGCTCTTGTGGAATAAGCAAGTGATTACTCATCAGATTCATCAAAAGCTATCAACATGATGTATTCTTCATCGATTTCTTCTTCAAAGTTATCAGGGCGATGGATTTCTTCTTCTGAATTCAAATGAAGATTGTTAAAATCTTGTTAAAAAGAAGAGATGGAGGAATGAGAATGATAGCCTAAACCTAAATGGTCATGCACTCCTCGATATGAGGTATCAATGATTTCATGTGTTCCATATTAATGTCATATTAGGCCATAACCTTGCCAATTGACTCGATGAAAATATCAGGATGGAAAACCTGACATGTGTTGTATGTTGGCAGGTGTTGGTATCATGGGTTCATATTGGGAAGATGGATTCGATGATGAATCAATCCCCCCATACACAAAATTTATGCTATTGGGAATTTAACCCATGTTGTACACCACTCCTATGGATAAGGGTGGGCCACATGGGTGATCATAATCCCTATAATTTTGGATATTAAGCAGTGTGACGATGATGTCTTGGACCACATGTTCACCAATGGCAGGATTGGTGAGGTGGACCACTACTTGGGATGATGTGGTAGTGGATGTGGAAGTGGATATGGAAGTGGATGTGGAAGACTCGAGATTGGATTGGGGCTCCAACAATGGGAGAGGTATGGATTGGAATGACATCTCACAATATGTTAATTTGACTTGTGAGACATGAGCTGATATGGATGAAGGTGGATTTGGTTGGGATGTTTGATGAATGGGAGATGATGTGAATGAAGTAATGTTTGAGCACTAGGGCATCTTGATTTTGAATTCTAAAACTTGAGTGAATGAATGTGCTCACATGCTCTCTAGGGTCCTCAGTCCCTTTAAACTTATCAAATTTTGGCACTATAAAATCTATCGGATATGGTGATGATGGTACCAAAAAGTGAATTGGTTGATTGATAAGCTATATTAAAGTTGGATTTTGGTTCATCATACCAGGAGTGTGCTACATCAAGATATCAATCTGTTATTGCATTACCCAAATTATAGGATCTTATCTTGGAATGTGGAATATCTGAATCACTTGATGATTGTGTGGATATGAAGTGGTGAAGAGTTGAGGTGTGATAATACTTTGATGATTTGGTAGAGTGGATTGCATTTGGTGATGTTTGGCTTGATGATGGAATGATTGTAGATGATGGAATGGAGATGATGTTTGAGGACTATGAATGGGTTGACTTATGGAAATGGAATGGGTGTGGGTTGATGGAGGTGTGGGGATGGAAACCATAGAATATTATGATACCCATGATGGATTTGCGTTAAATAAGGTAGGCTGAGTGGAAGTGGGCTGGGGCTTGAAATATGTCACTTGTATTTACTTTTGGGGATAAGAATGAGCATTTTGTCAATCCTTAAGCAATTTATTCAGGTGTTTCCATGATTATTGTATGGAAATATATGAGATAGATGGTGTGGATGTGGTGGGAATGGATGAAGTGGATGGAGGATAAGTAGTAATAGGGATTACAATTGAATGTGGGGTAGTGGATGTAGTGGAATCTAGCATTTGTAAAGCATCATTGATGTGTGCTTCATATAATGGATTGCCATAGGTGGTGGTATATGAGGATGGGATGGAAAAAATTTGGGCACATGACTATTGTGGAAGGGACCAATGATGGTAACGTGTAGATGATACCCCAAAAAGAGGGTTAGTATACACTTGGGTGAAACTGGAAGGCTACGAGTGGGGAAGTTCCTACTGAGAAGAAGGATCATGATTGGGTGGGCTATTTATTTGCTCTAGAATAGGGTTGATGGATCTTTAAAAAGCTTCCACTTTGCCCATATCTATGTGGATGATGTTAGGATTGGTGGGAGATTATGGATCAATTTTTGGAATGGCGATGTTGGTGGCTCTGTGTAACATATTAGTGTTTGAGGTATACACAACATGTTATGGTCCCACAAATAAATTAGAATAGCTTGTATGTATCACACTAATAGGGTTAACCACAAAATTGGTAGGGAAATATGTGGAACACTCCATAGATGAAGTGGCTTGGCTGGAAGGGACTTGACTCATAATATTTTCTTGGCTTTAGGTTGAAACCATAAGCTAATGAGTCAAATGAGGGTGGTGAAGTATGTGGAATGTGCAGAAAGAAAATGCAAATGGAGAACACATAGAGTTGAACAAGTAATTTAATCTTATGTTTTGCAACATATATATTTTTTTGTGATTGGTTTTGTGTTTTGTAGATGTGCTAACCTAAACTATTATGCAAGGTCGAATCTAAAGCTGGATGGCAAATGAGATTCTTCTTAGTGATGAAATCCAAATTTTTTCTCATGGGTGTGTTTCTATGGGTGATATGACGGATGGAGATAAAGCCCACTGTCACCAATATCGAACAATGGTTGGTGATGAAATCTAACTCACTATTGTTTAGTGTGAAACGTGCAAAGTGTGTGATTCTTTTTAATATTTGTGTTATCTATTGTGTTCACTCAATATTGAAAACACACATATTTCACTTGTCTAAACTGGAAGACAAGAACATGAATACTAAGCTCCTCAAAAGAACTCAGGGGTACATCGCTTAAGACTCACCCTGAATCATCAAGTGATTCTAATAGTGGAGGGTTTACCCAGTTCTTCCACCCTAAATAATCAAGTGATTCGAAAACTAGAGTATACTTAGGTTTTACGATCTTGTTCCAACTTAGAAAAATAAAAATGGAAGCTTTCAACCCTACTATGGAGCTATTTATGCTTTTTTTATTTCAAATGTAAACAACATATAGAATAGTGAATGAATACACCATAAAGCAACATAAATCTAAATTACATGTGAACTATAATGAATGCATGAATGCAATTCTACTCTATATGTAATCTATATGAAGAATATAAATGCCTAACATGCAGATAAAAATGCAACTACTTTAAATAGAAAATGAATGATTTTCTTTTGTTAGTTTTACTATAAATAGCAGGAAAATAAAAACATAAATGAGTTAGAATTTGAACAAGGCTTACCAAGAAGCCTACGTATTTCTTCCCCACTCTTATAAACACCACTCAGAGTCTCTAAAACACTATAGGATATTTCTATATTGTTGCAGGGCATCCCTCGAATGTTGCAGGGCATCTGTATGACCTCTGATCGAATTCTACAATTTTTAGAAACTCTTATTGTCATGATTTTTGCATGATCAAACTTTTGGAACCTGCAATATGGAAACATAAACAAAAATTAGTGAAAAGATAAATTAAAATGAATAACCCTTTCGGAGTCCCATCGTGATCATCATTTTGTAAACCAAAAAACAAACAACACCAATACAAATATAAAGTAATAAAAGCACAATAACACCAAAAAATTGCACAAAATGAATATTTTTTTATTAATATGAATAGATATCTGAGTTGTACAATGAATGTGCCCCAATATGGGGTTTTACAATGCTTTTTATATAAATATTACAAATAATAGGTTTTTAAAACCCTAGTTCAATGAATAGCTGGTGTCTTCTCACTCATCCTTGATCCAAATAAGAGTGTGGGTGGGATTATGTATCCCTATGAGACCACCCTAGCTTCAAAAACTTCTAGAAAGATGATTCCTACACCTACAAAGAACAAACAATATAAAAGGGGTTAGAAGCACCTGTGAGGGCTACATTGAGTGAGGCCCTCTAACAATTAAAAATTAATAAACCCTAGATGTTGCAAAATGGAACTGTAAACAAAAATAAAGGAATATAAATAAAATGCACCAAATATTTTTACCTTGTCAATCATAATGTTTGCTCTTGTGTCTGTGGTCGATGGTCACATGAATGCCTGGAAGCATTCGAGGGCTTACAAATTACAAATCTACTACAAGAAATACCTAGAGGTGTTCAAAAATGGTTGTGAATGCCCAACAATACTCCAATAATGCTCAAAAGTGTTCTACAAAATTTGGGTTGTGTTTTGGGATTGAGTGAAGGGAGGCAGAACTAGATATGGTTCACAAGGGTTTGGAAATGATGGAAATGGGATGAGCAATAGTGATGAATGATAGGAAAATGGCTAGGGAAAATGTTCAAATTCAAGACCTTGAAAATATTCATGGACCTTGAATCATAAAAATGAATCACTTTTATAATCTACCCTTGAACATGTTAGGGTTTCAATGACACAAAAATGGACGACCAAGATTAAAACATGAGGAAGGATGGATATTAAGCTTGGGAAAGTGGTATGGTTTGAGATGGATGAGATTAAAACGTGGTGGATGACTAGGATTTATTCATATAAACACATATATATTTATTAAATATATATAAATATAATATATAAAATATTAATATATATATATATATAATATATATATATATATATATATAATGGATGACTATGATTGGGGGATATGGATGGATGACAAGTGGCTAGATTTTGGTGTCTATAGCTATTATATAGATTCCTAAAAAAAATTAATAATAGCACAAATCTGTGCATGAAAAAGTTAAGAGGCAGTTCGCATTAAGAAGAGTGAATGTCTATCTTCAAAATTTCTATGTAACTGATTATGTCATGCGGTTGCTCTAACCTGGGCTCATATACACACTAAATTATGGCGTAGGTTCATGCATGGGATTAACCGGTAGTTTTGGTTGCTAGTTATGTCTTGCTCTTTTCTTTTTATTTTGCTTCTACTACAACCATTTCAGTGTGAGATGACCCTGATTGGAGGTCGTATCTTAGTGAGATAGCATTTGGAGGTCATCCCTTGGAGGGACGACCATGGTTGTAAAGAGAAATACCCCTGTTTAACTGGTGAAAACCATTGTTTTAGCCCTAACGCTGCCCAAAGCAAGTCATATGGTCTAAAAAGAGTCCATATAGGTAGTATCCTCAACATGATATATTTTAGGTATCTACAGAAGATAGGAATACATTTGTATCCACTCAAAGGTATATTCACTCAAAGCATGACCATGCAACAATAATTGGAAATAGGAAGAGAAAAAGCAAGAAGATAAGAAGAAAATAGGACCAAATCAAAGGTATATAGCCGCTCTCAGTGTGACCATACAACATTGATATAGATTTGAATGAGATAGATGTGGAGGAAATGGGAACAAAAGACAAAGGAAAAAAGAGGAAAATGAAATGCAAGATACATCACTGGTGGACGATGTTGGTTGATTTACATTTTTATTATTGTTGTTATTTTTTTAAAACTTTGTACATCTAAAAAAACATCATAGAATGGTAGTGGGAGGGGTGGAGGTGCATCAAGTTTAGAATGTATGAATGTGGATGATATAGAGAGGATTAGGCTCCTAAATTTATTCAATATTGGCTAAGCAATAAGCACCATAACTAAATTTGTTGATGATGATATAATGTCCTAACCAGTTTATTGTAAATTTATCATGAAGGTGATGTGGTTGGCTGGTATTTTGTTGATTCTATTTAAGGATCAAATCACCAATTTAGAATGCTTGTTGATGGATCTTATTATGATATACATGTCAAATGTGATCTTGATAAATGTGTGTGTTCAATAGCATTAATGTGACACTCATCAAGAAGAGTAAGTTGATCTAAGCATGCTTGATGAGTTGTATCATCATCAATGAAAATGTGTAGGGATATCCTCAAAGAAGGAATATCTATCTCTAAGGGCATAATGGCTTATGTGTCATAGACTAGGAAGAATGGTTTTTCTCCAATAGGTTTCCTAATGCTAGTTATCTAAGCCCAAAGTGCTAAAGGTGTTTGATTATACGAATCATGATGTGATTCCATAATGGTTTTGTGAAGAATGGTGCAAATTTTTTTCTTTGTAGCATCTTCTTTGCCATTACCCTAAGGGTAGTATGGTGTTGAAAAGCTATGTTGAATATTGTATTTGCTATGCATAGCACAAACATTATTGTTCTTGAATGGTGTACCATCATCAAAAATGAGATTTGAAGGAATACCAAAATGATATATAATATATTGCATACTGAACTAAACAATTTTAAGTCTAGTTTTTTGGATAAGATAGATTGCCTTGACCCACTTTGTGAAGTATTCAGTAGTGGTAATAATTAATTTGTGATTGCCAAAATAAGCGGGGGTAATTTTCCTAATGAGATTCAAGCGCCATGTAGAAAATAGCCATATGTATTGGATAGGTTGTAAGGACTACGATGGTAGATGAGTAAGGTTGGCATGTTGTTGACAATTGACACACTTCTTGACATATGTACAATAATCATGCTCCATGGTGGGATAGTAATAGCCCATATGAAGGATGTGCTTGGTAAAGGCAATGCCACTGAAGTGGATGACACAAGTGCCATCATGGGTCATCATAATGACATGTTGTGCTTCTTGTGTTTCAAGACAACACAAAAGAAAGTCATCACCATGTTTGTATAGAATATCCCCTAGCAATATGAACCAGATTGCTCTTTTTTTGAACTTATAATCTGTTGTTTGAGAGATATTAGGTAAAAGTATACCTAATTTGATATAATTCTTGACTTGAGAAAACCAAGGATTAGAAGATTCAACATGAAAAAAATTGGTGTTGGTGATAGAAGTTGCTTATGGCATAATGGATGAATGAGGGATCATTTGTACAGGTACACAAGTGATTTTATTGTGTGTATTTTGTGGTATCAAATAACCAAGTGAAGCCATGGTATCGACAAAATGGTTTATGGAGTGTGGGGTTGCGTTAATTGCATACCACTCAAATTGGTCAAGAATTTGATAAAACACATGTTTATACTGATAAAGAACTAGGCATTGACATTGAAAAATACCTTTGACTTGATTCACAAAGAGTAAGGAATCACCCTAGATTTGTAATTTCTTGATGCACATAGAAAATTTTGTTTTAAGATTGAGGATAAGCGCTTCATATTTAACATTGTTATTCATGTAAGAAAAGTCTAATTTAAATGAAAATGGGAGCGGTACCCCTTGCAGTGTAAAGAAGATGACCTCAGCCTCGACCCCTTGTTCACAATGAGAGCCATCAAAGAAGAGTGTTAGATCTGCTTTTATCTCATATTCCACTTGTTCAGTTTCATAAGTATGGAATACTGAGTCATCCAAAAGCTCAATGATGAGTGGTTTATCATTTGGTAGAGGAGCATCTATGATATGATTGATGATGACCTACCCTTTAATGGATTTTCTATTAATGAATTCAAGATTGAATTCAGTAAGTAGCATGATCTATTTGGCTATTTGACTGTTGTTATAGCTTCTACCCATCATGTATCCAATGGGATTGTCACAGATGATGATATAAATTGTATGGTTGAGTATGTAGTGATGCAACTTTATGGTAAACACTAATGCAAGATAAAGTTTATCCATGTAAGCATATCATATTTCTTAGTTGACTAAGGTGTGATTGATGTAATAAATTGTGTGTTCTTGGTACGCCTCATTTTTCTAAGCCAACAACATGCCCAACATAAAATCTATAGCAAATATATAAAAATAAAATAGAAAACTTGAACGAGGCAAAGATAATACATATAGTAAAGTGGGGTAGGTCTTGATGTCATAAAAGGAAGTTTGACACTCATGATCCCAATTGAATGCTAATAATTTCTATAAAATATGGTTGAATGACTTGCATTTATCTGATAGTTGGATGATGACGTGAAGAATCATTTTAATTTTACCTTGCAAGCTATGCAAAAGTTTGATGTTGATAGGAGGTGGCATAGCGATAGTAGCCTTGAATTTATTTGGGTCAAACTCGATACCTCATGGAGAAACAATATATCCAAGAAGTTTTTATAAGGTAACACCAAAGATAACTTTTTGGATTTAGATGTATGTTGTGTTCAAGGAGTCAATCAAAAAATTGATGCAAGTCATCAATGTGTTGATGACGTTTTTTAAATTTTGCTAGCAAATCATCCACAAATTCTTCTATGATTTTATGCATGTAATCATGAAAGATATAGGTCATGGCACGTTGGTATGTGACACTAGCATTCTTAAGGCCAAATGACATACCCTTGTATAAGAAAATCCTCCAAGAAGTAGCAAAATATATCTTATGTTGATCATTAGGATTAACCCAAATTCGGTTGTATCCTAAAAAACCATCCATGAGAGATAACATTTCATGACCTATTGTGGATTCAACCAGTGTATCATTCTTGGGAATGAGGAAGTTATCTTTAGGAAATACTTTATTGATATCTCTAAAGTATGTGCATATCTAAATTCCTCTTTTGGATTTCATGATGGGGACCATGTTAGAAACCCATTCAAGGTAATCAATCGATTGAATGAATCCTACATCCAGTAATTTTTTTAACTCCTCCTTGACCATTAATGAAATCATAGGATGCATATTATGAAGCTTTTTCTTGATATATTTGGCACTATCATTGATTATAAGGTTGTGGACAACCAAAGAGGGGTACAAACCAAGCATGTCAGTATATGACCATGCAAAAACTTTCTTATACTTTTTGAGAAATGTTGTAAAGCCTTCTCTTTCTTTGATGGAAAGGCCTTTGCCAAGTTTGACAATATGAGGGTTTGAAATATGATCACCAATTTCAACTTCAATGGTGTCCTCCACAAGTACGTGTAATCCATCCTTGAGTTGAGCAGGGATAGGGATGAGATGCAAGTTTATTGCAACATTGGAGAGAGAAATCTCATCATCGTAAGTGATTTCAGTGTTATGGATGCAGTAAGCCTATGAAGGGATGGGAGAAAATGGAGCATTAGTAGAATGTAGTAAATAATCAAATAAAAGGAAATCCTTCAGAGAAGTTTCAAAAGAAATATGGTCAAAATTGATATAACTGGGTTGGTACAGATAACCTAATCAGGATGGACATCGTAAAAAAGTGGGACCAAGAGATCTACAAAGATCATGTTCACCGACATGGTGGAAGTGGGAGAGGATGGTGAATTGATAGTAGTATCTAATGAGGAGAAAAATGTGGATTTATTGAGATGAGGTTGTAAAATTATAGGTGAGGAGCAAGGATGGCATGGAGGCAGTGAGTGAGAGTAGGGGTAAATAGGCAAGGAGAAATGGGAGTGGGAGTGACATCCATTAGAAGTGATGTTATTGGATTATATTACATCATTTGGTTATTTACTAATGTACCTTCATGGGTACATATTTAGATTAGGATTATATTAGGAGATAAATAGTTTATTAGAGTTATTTAATAAATGCACAAATTTTATAATGTGCAATGATGTAAATGTGCATGTAGTCCATATGTACATGAGTCTTAGGGTTGAGTGAGAGGCAAGGAATCTATATTTCTATATAAAGGCCTTATTGTGAGTGATTGTGGGCAGTTTTAAGGAGTGAAAAGGTGAGAGTAGTAGTAGTCACAATGTAGCTCCATTTTGCTATCATGGAGTTTTAAACTCCATGAGAGGAGCATTGTAATTTTCATGAGATTTCTTATATGAGTATTTTTAGAGCACTGTATCAAGTTTTCTATCACATTTTCATGCATGTTAAGTTACCATTATCATAGTTATAATATTGCATGCTTATTTCAATACTTGTGAATGCATTTCCTTTATGTTTATGGCTCCAAAAACTAATAGTGGTATCAAAGCCATGATGGATCAAAGGAAATCCACAAGTAATCATCATTGCTATTGTTGAGTATTTACAAATTGGATCAGCCATAGTGCGCCACTGTATGCAAATACCATCACAATAGATATTTTTGATAGAATTAGCTCTAGATAGAAGAATAGAAAATAGAGAAAGCCACATGATTTGGCTAGAGTTTTTCTACAAGATTTGTAATGCTTGTGAAGACTAGAACTCAGTATTGTATCCACTAGATTGGCAATCCAACTAGTGAAGATTTTTTTTTATAGAGTCATAAGAATTTTTATTATCTCTAATATTACATTGCAAGAGAGAAAAACAAGTTTTTAGGAGAACCATTGGGTTAATATCATCTAAGTTTTTCTTGTTGCAAAAAATTAACTCTCATAATATGGGAAGCTTCCTACAATAGATAGAGAAGAAATTCATCTTCGTTTCTTGAAATGTGAAGTTAATTTCCTCATGTAGGGATTGATTATTTGTTACAAAAAAATAAGGATTGAATATTTGGAGGCCTAAGGAGAAAGGTACCATTGAGATATTTGCATATTGAAGACTCCTAGTTTGAATATTGAGGAGAGATCTAGTGGCCAAGGAAACCACATTGAAGATTGTAAATCTAGGAAGGAGGTCCTAGAAAGAATACCCCATTGAATATTGAAGAGACTCAAGGAGAAGAGTCCTAGAAAAATATTGAATATTGGTGATCTCCATTGAAGAATGAAAACTTCCTATTGAAGAAGAGTTCCATTGAAGGTGCTATTGAAGAACTTTCGTAGTGGAATATTGAGCATTGAGAAGAAATAACAAAAAGTTCTATTGCAGATTTCAAAAGTAGATTCAAGAGATCCTAGAAGATCTTATTTCTATAGTTGAAGATTGAAGAGGCTAAGGAAGATCCCATTGAATATTTTGAAGCTACAATATGGAGAACCTTGGAGAGGTCTAAAGGAGAAACAAGAAGAAGTATTGGTGAGCCTCATTAAAGGAGTCCCTAGAAGGACTTATTGGAGAAATTACTACCAAAGAAGAAGCTAAGAAATTGGGATAATTGTCGCCATATGACAACAAGCCCAAAGGAGAAGTTTTGACAATAATATTGTCAAATAAAAAGGTAGTATTGAATAGATCTCAAGATTGATAGATTTTTTGAGAAGATATACTTTGAATTCAGAATTCAAAAAGAGAAAAGAGATAGAAGAAACACCAAATATGCAATATTTGGGGGCCATCATTGAAGAGTTATTGATAAAACATCTCAATTATGATTTGGGGAGAATCCTACAAAAATTTTGGGATTCAAGGACAGTGTTTCAGTGACGGTATTGACTGCCTTACAATCTAAAAATTTTCAGATTTGAAGACAAGGAAAAGGTAGCACATTGAAAGCACTTAGAGCTGTAAAATATAGAGTTTTTGGACATTGAAAAGGGCAAAAAATCAAAGGAGTTAGAAGCAACAATTAAGATTTCTTAGTGCTGAAAATTTCAAAAAAATTGGGCAGCATTAGTGACTGCTAAAAATCAGATTCTAGAAGTACATTCTAAAGAAGTTTTGAAGCCACCAAATCAAAGTTTTGAGCAGAAAATTGGTAAGGTATTGAAGCTACAAAAAGGTGAGCAAAGAGCTATTTTTGGACAGCAAATAAGAGCTAAAAAATATCCATAAAAGGAAGCCATTGAGGTGACTTGAATCACCACTATCATCATCATCATCTTCATCATCTACAAGAGAAAAAGGTATGTAATAATAAGGTGCAAAAGTTCATTAGTTGAGCTTTCATATGTGGTTTCTTATTAAGGCTTATGAAGCACCGATTTTAAGGTTCAAAGAGTTGCACAAAATAGTTTCATTTCAAGTATTCAAAATAGTGCAGAAGTTATAGTCTACAAGGATCAAACCTGCACATAGAAGAAAATAGAAGTTAGGTATATTTTGAGAGAAAGAAACATATCAACATTCTATTTATCTTTCTAAATAAAATAAGACCATACTTGTATAATATAGAGTGCAAATATTTCATTAAGGATCTTGGATTGATAAGTGAAAGAATAGCCAAGCAAGGAGGAATTTCCAAGAGTCAAAGGCAATAATAATACCAGATTTATTTCAGCCTAATCAGTGAACAAAGGTAGATTTATCAAAAGCTCTTTTGAAGAAGTTAAAGGTATAATTTTGTGGCAAGGAATAGCCACCAAAAAAGAGTAACATTACCTCCAAAAGTTGGAGAAGAAATCTAGCATATTATAGTAAGAAAAGAGCTTGAAAGGGAGAAGGAATCCCAAGTCTAAAGTGCAATTTGAATTTACATCTCCAAGAAGAATTTATGGACAGTTTTGGAGAGGATTAAGGGACAGATTTCCAAGAACAGGGGGTAGTCGTAATCTACATTTGAGAGCCATTCAAAGGATTCCATAAGTTCTAGAAAAAGACAAGTTATATAAGAAGAAAAAAACCTATTAGAAACTCCACAAAGGGCATTATACAAAGCCCTAAAATATAGCCTTCGAGAAGCAATAAAAAGACCATTCAAAGAGGTCTAAATTTCCATTATATGAGGTGTCAAAAGAACACCCAAAGGAGTTCCATAATTACCAAAGTTGTCGCATACACAAATGACAAAACCAGACCTGCAAAAGAGAGAATACAAGTGAAAATACAAAGGTAAGAGTTGAGGTCATAATGTAAGTCATTTGTCATCACAAAGGAGGCACCATCACCATTAAATATAGCTAGAAAATAACATATTTGCACGTCCAAAAGTATCAAAGAGGATAGTAGAAACATTATTCCAAGGAAAATATATAAATAGCAAGATAATTTGCAAGAGTTGAGCATTATAAATATTCAAGGAAGATGAAAAAGAGTTAGAAACATAATGTAAAGTGGAAGGAGATGTTCCATGCATCCAAAGTGAAGAGTACTACATTGAAGAAAGAGGTTAAGATCCCAGTATCATAGTATAACATCTCAAATTCAAAACTACAGCAAATATAAAACAAAGAGCACCAACATCATAGTGTAACATATTAAATTCAAAACTCTAGAAAAGACAAAACATAGGAGCGCCAACATCATAGTGTAACGACTCATATCTAAAACTCCAAAAATAGTATTGATAATCCTCCATATATGAGTGCCCAACATGGAGGAAGAAGGAAAATGAAAGTTTAACAGTCATCAACCACCAAGAAGCTGAGTGCCACTTGTCATGCGTGCTAAAAGGAGCTACAACAAATGTTTTCAAGAAGTGAAAAGAATACGAGCATCACATGTTATAGGTGCTTCACAGAGGAGTAAGAAGGAACATTTTCAAGAAGGTTGACAAGGACAAGTGCCACTTTATTTTTGACACCCAACTTTTGTTTTGACACTTGAATTTAGTTTTGATGCCTAACTTCTATTTTGGCATTTGATTCATGTTTGGCGCTTGACTCCTGTTTGGTGCCTGACTCTCATTTGGAGCCTGAATCCCATTAAAGAAAAAGTACAACACAACCCCTGTTATTGGTAGAACAAAACAATGATTTCAACGATGGATGTGGATGAAGGACAATGTCATTAAGCAAATATCATCTAGTTTTCAACAAATACATAAACATCCATATAAATCTATAAGTGTAATATTAGACGTATTCTATTCTGATAAAAATATAACACACTTAATTAATATGGCAACAAATGAAATTGATTGTATATTAACTTTATCCTTTATATTTCTGTGTATTTATTATAATGAAAAAATTAGAAATAGATTTACCTCCAAATGTAAAAGGGTATGGCTGCATATCTTATAAATATGTAGGCCACCTCTGAGAAACAGATCCTAGATTTTCTCTATAAAATTTTTGAACTACAATACAATACAATTCATTTGAGTATTTTCTTAATCTCAAACTAGCATCTGGTGAATGAATTGATTCAGGTGAAACATACTAGAAGCTTGGGCCCACTCTCAATAGTATTTCTCCCACTTTTTCCTTGCTTTCTTTCATTTAATTTATTTCTTTTTTTAACTGTATTTTCTATAAATTCGTTTAATTTTGTAGCTTCCCATGTTTTTTGTATTTTTCCAGCAAGTATGCATTTTACTTTTTGTAGTTTATTTTGATCATGTCTTTGATAATATGAAATAGGTTAATGGTTTGGAAAACAAACAAAAACTCCAATGCAAAAACACACCCCCCAAACCATAGAATCTAAGGGACTCATCTTATTAAGGAGATTACAGGCATATATTGTGCATGTTTTTTCACAAGTTTACGAACTATCCTGGGTTGACAATTAAATGGAGGCAATGAATTTAATTGTAGAAAATTAACCAATATTTTGCCCAACATTTTGGCACCATTTTTGGGGAAAAACCAACTGTAATATCCTATTATGAAGAAAGTGCATCTGAAGTAGTTCAGGTTACTTTCTACATAACTAATCCATTTTAATTTTGTATGAGTCCACCTAAAATTAGAGGACCAGATGATCATTTTATCAAGAGCAAAAATATTATTTTTCAAGAAGCCTGTATTTCAGATGTACCAAATATTGACATTGACATCTCCCCATCACTGTCTCCACCTATGCATTAGATTCAACATCCACTTTTTGCACAGGATCCTTCTAAACCAGACCAAAAAAATCTTAGGGAAGGATCAGTGGTAGGAAGAGTTCAATCTGAGGAAAATTTACTAAACATTCAACGTTGGCAAGCAGTTGAAGATGAGACTATTTCAAACACTAATTTAGTAATACTTCTAGAGGATAAAAGAAATTAATTAGAATCTTTAGAGTCTACCTTGAAAGCAGTAGGTGTAGAAACCTTGTTTACAGACAAAATGGCTGAAGTAGAAGAAGCATCCACTAGTTTTAATTTTTTGATAGAAGAGGCAAGAGGAGACCACAAGATGAAACATATCTCTCCTACTCACCTTCCAATATTTAGAGGATTTCAAATAGAATATCCTGACATGTTTCTTTTCAAATTTTATGTTCTATGCAGGTTGGTAGACTATAAAATTGATGCTCAAAAATTAAAGTTGTTTCTCTCAACTTTAGATGATTCAGCCCTGCACTGGTTCATTAGTTTAGGAAATAAACAGATAACTACCTAGGAAGACATGAATTTTTTTTTCCTAGAATAGTATCAAGACTTCAGTAGGGCTTAAGATTCTAGAGAAGAAGTCTTGGATATGACTCAGAAGGAAGGTGAGTCATTGGAAGAGTATTGGATAGGTTTAGCTTTAACTTGCAAATATCTCCCCATGCAAAAGTAGGAGACACATCCTTGAGAAGTATCTTATTAAAGGAGATTACTAATGAATATCTTGATGAATTAAACATGATTTCTGGAGGAAACATTTATCAGCACTAAATGTTTGATATCCAACAGTTATGTTGAAACTATTCAAGGAGGAAGGGTAAATTAACTTCCAAAAATGTTAACCAATCAATGTTAACCAATCAGCCACAATCACTAAAATAGAGATAGGAAATATGCTAGAAGACCTCAAGAGTGAGATGTTGTCATCTCTTGCACTTCAAATGGAAACTCTTCTACTTTAGAGAAAGAAGCAGGAGAATGAGGTAACATTAGCCTATTTTTATCCTAAATGTAGGGGAAAGCATCCCAAAAATGAATGTCCTAAAAATAAAGTTAGAGTATGTGTTGTGTGTCAAAAAGATCGTAAAACTAAGTTGTGTCTACAATTACCAAAATCTAGAGAAAATCCTAAAGTAACGGAAGCATATTTCATGGGCAATAGGAGAAACTGGCAATAGTCTCCTATGGGAAATAACATGCCAGCAGGATTACCATCCTATGGGGGAAACAATTATTAGAACCAAGGTCAAGTTCAACCACCCAATATGGGTTTGTGGGGATAACAACATTGGACACATACGCCCAAGGAGCAAACCCTTATAATCCTTACCCAAAGATGCCATATCAGTAACCTAGACCATAGTGGAGAAATCCCAATGCTTGGAGCCCTACTCCACAACATGCAACACAAGTCCCACTGTAATAGTGTTTGCCAACTCCCCCTTCTTTGAGACCTGCTCAACTTCTAGCACAACCTACATCTAATCCAAAAAATAAAACACATCAAACATACCAAATGGAGAATGAGATATACCCCATGTATAATATCAAAGTAGATTGTAGTCTTATACAATTGAGGTCAGGTAAACAGGTAGGTGCAAAATTAACTCCTTTTTAAGAAGAGAAGGAAAAAGTAGATTTAGAAAAATAGGAATCACCTCTTATAGAAGAAATAGAAGATGAACCAATAACTATAAATACTAAAGAAGGGGTTCCACGTTTCCCAGAAAGGTTGCAGGAAACCAGAAAGCCAATACAACCAAAATTTGATATTCTTTCTAGTTTAAAAAAATTGATAGTCACAATCCCTTTTTTTTAGGCCATAAGAGACATTCCCATATATAGCAAGGCCATAAGAGAATTGTGTCTAAGAAAACTAGGGAGAAAACTAGCAAAGGTAATCAATTTTGTAGGTCAGTTAGTTGATCTTATGCTAGGAAACATCTACATCCAAAAATATTCAGACCTAGGAAGCCATGTTTTAACTATAAAAATGGGATGCTATGTTTTACCCAACACATTAGTAGATCTAGGGGCTTCCATTAATTTCATGCCCAAGGATACCATGCAGAAACTCAGGATGACCAACTTGAAGCCAACCAAAACTGTCCTTTAGTTGGTAGATAGGTTTATAGTGCTCCTTGATGGAATGTTGGAAGATATAACAGTCATAGTGGATGCATGGGAATACCCAAAAAAATTTGTAGTGTTACAATCCAAGTCTGGATTGGGTGGTTATCCACTCATATTAGGTAGGCCTTAGTTGGAAACAACTGATGCCTACATAAGTTGCAGAAATAGGTAAATGACCATTTATGATGATCAAAATATGAAAAATATGATCATCCATCCACCTGCATAGTCTATAGATTTGTTGGGAGAACTTGAATGTGGAAACTAGAATATTGGTGATTTATCAATGATTCAATCCATAATGGCATTTTATGAGTTGAAGGATGATATTTATGAGGAAAGAGCGATATCAAAATTTTACCAAGGATAACTGTCTTGTCCTCCTCTAGAACTACCACTTGTTGGAGGTAAAAAACACCATATTAAGCAAATTGAGGTTGCACCTGGGAGGGTATTACACATAGATGATGAGTTGAAATTTGATCGGTAGATCAAACTAAAAGAAAAATTAGTCAAACATTAAGGTGCATTTGCTTAGGAGTATTCAGACATGAGAGGAATAGCTCCTAAAACTTGTACTCATTGCATATATCTAGAAGATCAAGTAAAATTGGTAAGACAACCACAACGTAGGATGAATACAACTATGAAGGATATTATTAAATCAGAATTATAGAAACTCCTGATAGTTGGATTTATCTATCCTATTTTAGATAGTGAGTGGATATAACCTTTGGTGGTGGTGCCCAAGAAAAATGGCAAGTGGTGTATCTATGTTGATTACAGGTTTCTCAATAAAGCAACCATGAAAGACCACTTCCCCTTACCTTTCATAGATCAGGTCCTTGATAACTTGGAAGGAAAGAAATACTTTTCTTTCCTGGATGGGTTTAGTGGATATAATTAGATTCATATTGGGGAAGAGGATCAAGATAATACCACGTTCACTTGTCAATGGGGAACCTTCACTTATCGAGTTTTACCCTTTGGTTTGTGCAATGCACCTACCACATTTCAAAGGGTAGTTTTGAGCATCTTCTCTAATATGATTGGAGAAACTATGGAAGTATACATGGATGATTTCACTGTTTATGGTGAAACCTTTGAAGAAGCCACATAAAATTTATAAATAACACTTCAACGATGTGAGGAAACCAATATGTCCCTAAGAAATGAAAATATTTTATGTTAATGCAGGAGGGGATAGTATTCAGACATCATATTTCTGCAAATGGGATCAAGGTAGATAGAAAGAAGATAGAGGTAATCCAAAATATTTCCACTCCCAAAACACATAAAGATATCCGAATTTTCCTTGGCTTAGTTGGTTACTATAGGAGGTTTATAGAAGACTTTAGCAAAACTACTAAACACCTAAGAACATTGTTATCAAAATATATAGAGTTTTTTGGACAAATGAATGTGAATAGGTATTTAATATTTTGAAAGAAAAATTGACTACTGCTCCAGTTTTGAGGGGTCCAAATTGGACCATCCCCTTTCACATATATGCAGATGCATCCAATAATACGATAGGGTTAGTACTGGGATAGAAGTATGGTGATGATTTCTATGTCATTTATTGAAGAACACAAGCTTATACTGAGAGGGGGGGGTGAACAGTATAAGACCACTTTTTACTTTTCTTATCCCAATCAATATTATACAATATATCAATGGCAATATCAATAGCAGAAACCAAAGCAATGTACAAATCGTCACACACACATGAGACACCAATTTACGTGTTTCGCTCAATGTGAGCTACATCCACGGATAAAATCTTTCACTAAATTTTATCAATCCAAATTCTAGGGAATACCTTTCCCGATTACAATGTTTATGGGCACCAACCCAAAGGAGACACCAATCCCCTAATCTTGAGTTCGTGGGCACCAACCCATAGGAGACACCAATCCCCTAGCTCTGCTCTGGTTGGTGATCCTCTAGAAGACCTCTGCCTCTGCTGCCCTTAGCAAATGGAACTCTATCCATAGAAGACACCTATCCTCCCTGCTCTGGCTGGAGACCTCTGTCCTCAACTCTATCACCTCCAAAGCTGGTCCTCAAATTTGCACTAAACATAGTCCTTCGATTTAGCACAAATGTCCTTGTTCTCTTTCTTTGATCTGCACCAAACACAGTCCTTCGATCTGGCACAAATGTCCTCGTCCTCTTTCTCTGGTCTGGGTACAAATCTGTCCTCAAATCTGCACCAATCTTTGTCCTCAACTGGTCCTCAAATCTGGTTCACAAAAGTGGTTCACAAGCTTTCACTAAAGCTTGCTTGATCTTCACCCAAGTCTTCACCAAGACTTGTCTCAGATCTGCTTTGCAAGTTCTCACTAGAACCTGCCCAAAGCTGCTCCACAAGCTCAACAAAAGCTTGCTCAAATCTGTCCAACAATCCCTCTCAATGACTTGTCCAAAACCTTCTCACAAGCTCTCACAAAGCTTGCCCATTATCTTTGAACATCGCAAAAATGATGCACCCAATAGCTTTGCACTTTTCTGCTCCCTGTTCGTTCTTGCTTCGCACTTAGCTTGATTCGGCATGACTCGCTCTCTACGCATCATAGACTTAACTTGCACACTTCAACAATGCATTCGATGCACTCTCAACTCTCCAAACAACCCTCCTTTTATACTAACACTTTCAAGATCAAAAACTTTGATCTTAGTCGGCTGCACAACCCTAAACTACGTTGGCTGCAAACCCTAAACTACGTCGATTGCAAACCCTAAACATCGTCGACTCACATTTAACTTTGTCACTTCACTGCCTCTATAACTCTTCTGTAGCTTTTGCCATGAAACTACAACATGTCGCGATATCGTGACACTTTTGCAACCACACACTTCCTTTTGGCTTTTGTCACGATATCGCGACACTTCAGCCTTTGTCGACTTCAACTAAGCTCCTATCGCGATATCACGACACTTCTGACTTAGTCAGCATCAACTTTGCTTTTGTCATGATATCGTGACACTTCTGTCTTCATAGCCTTCCTCTCTGCTTTTGTCATGAAATCGTGACACTTCTCCTATAGAAGGCCTGCATTCTATTTCTGTCATGAAATCATGACACTTTCTCTTCCTTGCACTCTTGACTACTTGCACTAGAAAAAATGGAACATGTCATGAAATCGTGATGCTTTCACCTTTGAGCTCTTCCTCCTTGAATTTGTCATGAAATCATGACACTTCTAGCTTCCGTACGTTTTCTTTGCAGCCTATCGCAAAATCGCGACGCTTTCAGCTTTCGTACGACTTCTCTGCAACCTGTCGCGAAATCGCGACAGTTCTCATTTTCAGACTCTTCCCTTTGCTGCATGTCGCAAAATCATGACACTTTATCTTGCTTCCACTTTGTCTTCTGACTTGTCATGAAATCGTGACACTTTTTCTCCTTAGCTCTTTTCTTTTCTTCGGGTCACGAAAACCCGACATGTCGCGATATCGCGACACTTTTTCTCCCGGACTCTCTCTCCTGCATTATGTCATGAAATCATGACACTTTTTCTTTTGGACTCTCTCTCCTGCAACATGTCATGAAATCGTGACACTTTTTCATCCATTCAACCTTCCTTGCAATATGTCATGAAATCGTGACATTTCTGACTCCGAACATTCTCTCTCCTCTTTGAGTCGCGAAACTGCGACATGTCGCGATATCGCGACACTTTTCTAAAAAGCTTTCTCTCGCCTGCTTAAGTCACGAAAATGCGACATGTCGCGATATCGTGACACTTTTCTAAAAATCTTTCTCTCTCCTACTTAAGTCGCGAAAATGTGACATGTCGCGATATCGCGACATTTTTCCAACTTACTTTCTTTCGAACCTGTCATGCCGAACCTTCATCAAAACAAATTATTTTACATCAAATCAAATTCCTTCAAAAGCTTCTTGACATCAATGACAACTTATACACTTGAGCAAATGCAATGTACCCAAGGTACCCAAAATTGCCAACAATCTCCCCCTTTGTCATTGATGGCAAACCTTTACTAAAAACGCTTCTCAAGAGCCAAAACTGAAACCAACTATGCTTAACAACTGACGAACTGTGCCCACAACTGAGAATCTTTCTTTGAAGTTTTGCTCCCCCTGACTTGAAGCTTTCCTCTTCACTTTGAAGCTCTCCCCCTTACTCATATCTCTCCCCCTTTGTCATCAATGGCAAAGGGTGACCTTTGGGACTCGGGACTAAGAATTAGCCTCTTAGCTTAGTCCCTCCCCCACCTCCTGATGAGGTGATTAATTCTGGGGTGGGAGTAAAACTCCCATTAGGCACTGATCATCATCAGTGTCTATAATTTCCTTGTCGGGCCTTCTCTTGAACTCTTTGCCCGTATTCCTGTTCCTGTTCCTATCACTGTTCCTATTCCTATTATCATTCCTGTTCTTATCCATGCCTTGATCCTTGGACCTGTTCATACCACTATTCCTATTCTTGTACCTTGGAAGTTCAGCTCTACACTGTCTAGTTGTGTGACCTCCATTGTTGCACTTATAACAAGTAACAATGTTATTTCTTTTAGGCATACATGTTCTTTGAATCCGCTAGTTTTGACTAACCCTGTTCTGACTAAACCTGTTCTGGCCGAACCTATTTTGATCAAACCTATTCCTGTAATTAACCTTGCAATAGACTTCCTTGTGCCCAAACTGTTGACAAGAGTAGCAATACCCTTGAAAGAAACTAGCGCTTCTGAAATTTCCATTTACCTTCATCACTTGAGCCATACAATGTGCAGCTATGTGACCAAACCTGTGACATGCAAAACATCTACCGTGAAATTTTCCTTTATTCGACCTCTTGGGTCTTGAAAACTTCTTCTTCTTATTCTGAATTCTATTTTCTATTTCTACGCATCTATCATTCAAGGACTCATGATCTGAAATACTTTCCTCATCAGAACTCTCTTCCTTTTGGAGTCTCTTACTAGATTCTCCAGCTTGTTCCTTTTGTGGCTTAACAAAACCAAGGCCTGTTTTATCCGTTGTCTTTCTTTGACCTTTGATGAGTGACTTAACCTTTTTGGAGCTATCTTGAAACCTGTAAAGCTTATCCTTGTACTCTTTAGTTTCCTCTTTCAAAGAATCCATTTTCTGTTCTAACTCACTATACTCAAGAACCTTAGACTCTAACTCATCCTTGAGTTCTTGTGTCTTAGCCATAGAGAAGTCAAGACTTTCTATAAGATCATCTCTCTCCATACAACATTCATCTAACTTATCCTTGAGTCTAGCATTCTTCTTTCTTTCCTTTTTCAAAACACTAAGAGCGTTAGTAAGTTCACTTTCAAGATCCTTTATTTGTTTGCTTTCTGAATCATCAAAGCCTTTTTCAGATTTCTTATCACTAGAGGTGCTACCTTTTTCAAAAACCATACACGCATCTTCCTTATAGTTTTTTGAAGCATCCTCATACATACTAGAAACCAAATCATTATTTGTACAATCATCCTCAAGGTGACCAAAATTTCCACATCTAAGACATTTCATGATAATGAATCTATGTTTCGGTTCTTCCTCTTTTTTTGATATGAACAACATCTCATTTTCAATATCACTTGAAGAACTTTCACTATCACTACTAGAACACTTACTTGCTTTGTCTAGGTAGAAACTCTTCTTGTGCTTGTGAGAATACCTCTTTCCTTGATTGTTGTGCTCATCTTTGTTCTTTCTATGATGCATGTGCTTTTCAGAATCCTTGCTCTTAGAATTATGTTTATCTTCATCACTTTCATCCTTGGGAATAGTACAGTCTATAGCATAATGACCAAACTTTCCACAATTGAAACATCTTATATTTTTCACGCTTTTGTGCTTTCTAGAGAACTTGCCTTTCTTATTGTAATATGCCTCTTCATCACTAGAAGACTCATCACTCTCTTGAAGTTGTTTACCCTTGGATTTCTTGGTA
Source organism: Wollemia nobilis (assembly GCA_028583015.1). Classification (NCBI taxonomy): domain Eukaryota; kingdom Viridiplantae; phylum Streptophyta; class Pinopsida; order Araucariales; family Araucariaceae; genus Wollemia; species Wollemia nobilis. The sequence continues at coordinate 2,750,589 of JAQPPZ010005606.1, forward strand.
GCCTTGAAGGTTGCCTCTTTCTTGACATCAACCTTCACTTGAGTTCTCAACTCAAATGCTGCAAGTATACTATGGAGCTCATCCTTTTTCAACTTATCCAAATCTTTAGCTTCCTCAATAGTAGAAATATTTTCACTAAATCTATTAGGAAGAGATCTTAAAATCTTATCGCAAACATCATTTTCAGCAAGCTCAAGACCTAAGTCTTTCATGGAGTTAACAACCTCATCCATACGAAGCATGTAGTCACTAATATTTTCATCATCATTCATCTTGAGTTGTTCAAACATACCTTTGAAGTGTCTCAACTTGGCCTTTTCGACATTTGTATCACCTGTATGAACCACCTGCAGCTGTTTCCACATTTCACTAGCTATTTTGCAGTGAATTACTTTGGTGAGATCTGCTTTCTGTAAGCCTTTCAGGATTGCGTTCATTGCTTTTGAATTGCTGTGATGTAGGAGCCTTTCTTCTTTAGTATTTGGACCATGTACAGGAATAGTGTACTCATATTCAATCACTTCCCATACTTCATTACCAAGTGCCATTAGATGAACCTTCATCCTTGCACTCCAAAGACCAAAATCTGACCCATCAAGAATAGGTGCTGCATTGCCACTTGAATAATCCATTGTGTTCTTTACTAGCTTTTCCTTCAAGCTGTTAAACTTTTCGAAGGCACAAGCTCTGATACCAATTGAAGAACACAAGCTTATACTGAGAGGGGGGGTGAACAGTATAAGACCACTTTTTTACTTTTCTTATCCCAATCAATATTATACAATATATCAATGGCAATATCAATAGCAGAAACCAAAGCAATGTACAAATCATCACACACACATGAGACACCAATTTACGTGTTTCGCTCAATGTGAGCTACATCCACGAATAAAATATTTCACTAAATTTTATCAATCCAAATTTGAGGAATACCTTTCCCGATTACAATGTTTATGGGCACCAACCCAAAGGAGACACCAATCCCCTAATCTCGAGTTCGTGGGAACCAACCCATAGGAGACACCAATCCCCTAGCTCTGCTTTGGCTGGTGATCCTCTTAGAAGACCTCTGCCTCTGCTGCCCTTAGCAAATGGAACTCTATCCACAGAAGACACCTATCCTCCCTGCTCTGGCTGGAGACCTTTGTCCTCAACTCTATCACCTCCAAAGCTGGTCCTCAAATTTGCACTAAACATAGTCCTTCGGTTTAGCACAAATGTCCTCGTTCTCTTTCTCTGATCTGCACCAAACACAATCCTTCGGTCTGGCACAAATGTCCTCGTCCTCTTTCTCTAGTCTGGGTACAAATCTGTCCTCAAATCTGCACCAATCTCTGTCCTCAACTGGTCCTCAAATCTGGTTCACAAAAGTGGTTCACAAGCTTTCACTAAAGCTTGCTTGATCTTCACCCAAGTCTTCACCAAGACTTGTCTCAGATCTGCTTTGCAAGTTCTCACTAGAACCTGCCCAAACTGCTCCACAAGCTCAACAAAAGCTTGCTCAAATCTGTCCAACAATCCCTCTCAATGACTTGTCCAAAACTTGCTCACAAGCTCTCACAAAGCTTGCCCATTATCTTTGAACATCGCAAAAATGATGCACCCAATAGCTTTGTGCTTTTTTGCTCCCTGTGCATTCTTGCTTCGCACTTAGCTCGATTCGGCACGACTCACTCTCTGCGCACCATAGACTTAACTTGCGCACTTCAACAATGCATTCGATGCACTCTCAACTCTCCAAATAGCCCTCCTTTTATACTAACACTTTCAAGATCAAAAAATTTGATCTTAGTCGGCTGCACAACCCTAAACTACGTCGGCTGCAAACCCTAAACTATGTCGGCTACAAACCCTAAACATCGTCGGCTCACATTTAACTTTGTCGCTTCACTGCCTCTATAACTCTTCTGTAGCTTCTACCGTGAAACTACAACATGTCATGATATCATGACACTTTTGCAACCGCACACTTCCTTTTGGATTTTGTCATGATATCGTGACACTTCAGCCTTTGTCGACTTCAACTAAGCTCCTATCATGATATCGCGACACTTCTGACTTAGTCAACATCAACTTTGCTTTTGTTGCGATATCGTGACACTTCTGTCTTCATAGCATTCCTCTATGGTTTTGTCACAAAATCACAACACTTCTCCTATAGAAGGCCCACATTCTATTTTTGTCGTGAAATCGTGACACTTTCTCCAATCGAACGCTGCCATCTCAATCTGTCGTGAAATCGTGACACTTTCTCTTCCTTGCACTCTTGACTGCTTGCACTAGAGAAAATGGAACATGTCACGAAATCATGATGCTTTTGCCTTTGAGCTCTTCCTCCTTGAATTTTTCATGAAATCGTGACACTTCTAGCTTTCGTACATTTTCTTTGTAGCCTATCACGAAATCGCGACGCTTTCAGCTTCCGTACGACTTCTCTGCAACCTATCGCGAAATCGCGACAGTTCTCATTTTCAGACTCTTCCCTTTGCTGCATGTCATGAAATCATGACACTTTATCTTGCTTCCACTTTGTCTTCTGAATTGTCACGAAATCATGACACTTTTTCTCCTTAGCGCTTTTCTTTTCTTTGGGTCACAAAAACCCGACATGTCGCGATATCGCGACACTTTTTCTCCTAGACTCTCTCTCCTACATTATGTCATGAAATCGTGACACTTTTTCTTTTGGACTCTCTCTCCTGCAACATGTCGTGAAATCGTGACACTTTTTTGTCCGTTCAACCTTCCTTGCAATATGTCACGAAATCGTGACATTTCTGACTCCGAACATTCTCTCTCCTCTTTGAGTTGCAAAACTGTGACATGTCGCGATATCGCGACACTTTTCTAAAAAGCTTTCTCTCACCTGCTTAAGTCATGAAAATATGACATGTCGCGATATCGCGACACTTTTCTAAAAAGCTTTCTCTCTCCTGCTTAAGTCACGAAAATGAGACATGTCGTGATATCGCGACATTTTTTCAACTTTCTTTCGAACCTATCATGCCGAACCTTCATCAAAACAAATTATTTTACATCAAATCAAATTCCTTCAAAAGCTTCTTGACATCAATGACAACTTATACACTTGAGCAAATGCAATGTACCCAAGGTACCCAAAATTGCCAACATTTATTATGTCAGTAAACATCGTACAGGTGCTAAGTTTAATTATACTATCACATAAAATAAATTTTTTACAATCATACATGCTCTTAACAAATTCTACTACTATATTACAGGTTATTAGGTTTTTGTACACACTGATCATTTAGTTATCAGATACCTAATAAACAAACCTGGAATTAGTGGTAGAATTATCATATGGCTATTACTTCTATAGAAATTTGATGTGATAATTTTTGACAAATCAGGTAGGGACAATGTGGTGGCAACTTTTCTTTCTAGATTGACACCTCCTGATCATACAACCACAGAAGATTAGTTTCCAGATGAGCATTTATTTGCTTTGAATGAACATATTGTTAGAATAATACATTAGTTTATTAAGAAAATGGTACATCTATTTAGACTACCCAAATGCATTATATAAATATTCATAAATGAGATAATGAAATAGTGTGCTTGTATTTACATGTTTATATTTGATATGGTATCAGAGCACCGGAGTTCTAAAAAAAAATTATTTATTGTCTTCCATCAAACCTATGAGTATTGGTGCATCCAATGCCCAAACAAAAAAAAATATTATTATTTTGAGTCCAACCAGTTGCTGTTAGATCCCAACCAATGAAGTAGACCCTCCATTTCTAGTGAAAAGAAACCTTTATATTAAAATTTACTAGGGAAACACATGCCCCTCTTGAGAGGCATATTGCATGAGCCACAATTGTCATTGTTGGGAGGGCATATGTTGTTGGGAAAGCGTTGCACACATCCTCTACTTGAAACCTAATGCAGAGTGTTTCAGATACCTAAAATCCTAGCACAATCTATAGCTACCCTCCAAGCCAAAAGCCCATGAAAAACAAGTATAAATTACACATAAGCAACAATTAATGTTTTATTTAATACAAATTAGAAAGGATAAGAAAAAGCAGCAGTTAGCCAAGCGGGCACAAATAAGCAATAGGAAATACAAGGAAATTTTATCACAGTAATAGCTCTTAAAGTAGTAAACAACATAGGCCCAACGAGGAGGAGCAAATACTTGCACAGAATATAGCAGTACTCCCAAGCAACACATAGAGGCCTACTGAGGTATGCTTTCTTATTTTTTAAAACAAACATTTCTAGGCCAAGAGAGTGAGGTGGCCAAACATAATCCCAAAAACTATTTGGTTGTAAGAGCACAAACAGACATGATTTTCATAATACAATTGAGTAACCTGTAACTAAAAACATCACAATGAGATAAATAAATAAATTGTAACTGTGTATAAAACAAAGCATTTATTTTACAAGCATCCAAAGCATTATTGAAAATTTTAGGTTTAAAAGCATTCATAGATAACAAAGGCTCATTGGTGAAATTCTATCCATAAAGGAATGATTCATATGGCTAACTTACAGGCCCATTAGCATGGTAGCCAAGCATAGTATAATAAAAGAAATAAAACCCTCCCAAGCTATAACAATAACCAACAACATAAAGGAAGAGTTTCTTCACATCGTAAAATTTTTAGTAGATGGCGTTCCACACCAGGTCCATATAATAACTGACCTCACCCATGTCAGACACCTTGGCCTCCCTCTGAATGGCTTGGAAGTCCTTGTTTATCACCATGCCCACCGTACACACCAATGTCACGACGAACGACATTACAAATTGCATCTCCATGACAAGAGTGTAGGTTATCTTCCACTATATGACATTAATGGAGTATGGACTAAAATTTTATTGTACGATGAGGAAGGTGAACACCGCGTTGATGCCGAGTTGGAATGTGTGTCGAAGAATATTGCAAATGAAGGAAAATTTTATCACTAACACAATCATAATAGTTTTGTTTTCTCTTGTTCTAGATTTGAGTAGCCATGCTGCTATTGAATGCGAGAGTGATTACAGTGGATGGATATGGGCATTATAAGGACGTGTTTATTGTCATGGTAGTTGTGGAAAAGCATACTAAGATCATTATCGTGGTGGCCCATGGAAAAGTTGACTAAGAAAAGAAAATAAATTTTTGAGGAAGCAGTTTTATAAGGAATAAATATGAACATGTTGCTTATTATCCCACTTTTGAAGAATTAATGCACATGGAAAGAGTTTGGAAAAATAATAAAATCACAAAGTGCATCCAGACATTATAAAAAAATTGAATATAAAAGACTATAAAAAAAATTGAATAGAAAAGATTAAAATTTAATTAAAAATATAATAATAAGTGGAAGAAATTATTATTAGCATTGTTATAAAATATGTAGGTGCAAATGGCCCTTCCACTAAGAGATATGCATAATACCACATGGAGCGTGGGAAGGCTAAATTGCATTTAAAAATTAAATTGTACTCCATATGAAGAAAAGCAAAGGTGGAAGGGCAACACATGCCCATGAGAAATTATTTTTTGAAAATCATTGCAATTATTCTTCATTGAGGAAAAAATTGTAAAAGCAAAATCGCAAGAGACCTGCCCTCTTGAAGTGGTTAAGAGATCCGCCCTCTTTATAAGTGGTAAGATACCTACCCTCTCTAAGTGGCTATGTAGTATTTGTTCCAACAATCCTTGTAAAGGTGCAATTTCGACGTAGACCGAAACCATAAGGACACTCATCATTGTTAAGAAAAGTGAGGGATGACCTACTTTTTCTTAAGTACTCAAGAAGTACTTATTTTTATTAGACCTAAAGGATGACCTAGATGCAAACGATCGAGAGGAAGATCCATAGGCAAAATGATTGAGAGGCAGACCCAAAGACCAAATGACCCAGAGATAGACCTAGAGAGGACAAACCTAGAGGTAAACCTAGAAGTATTTACCTCAGCAATATCTAGAGCCAAGAGCCAAGATGCAGAGCCTAGAGCTAGAGATATTATCCCACCTAATGTATTATGGGCGGAATATTAGAATAATACATTAGTTTATTAATGTATGGGTATAATAGTTTATTAATGAAAGGGTACGTCTCTTCAGACTACCCAAATGCATTGTATAAATATTCATAAATGATATAATAAAATAGTGTGCTTGTATTTACATGTTTATATCTGATATAGATACCATGGTACACAAATATGGCTAATTATTTAGCCATTGGTAAAGTATCCCCTACACTTTCACCATGTTAGAAACAAATATTAATTGATAAAAGTGCATACTTCTCATGGATCGATGGGTGCCTATTTAAAATAGGGTCTGATCAAATCATGAGAAGATGTGTGGCTAATAATGATATTATAGAAATACTAAAAGCTTACCATAATGAACCTTGTGGTGGCCATTTTGTAGGAAAATGAACTGCATTCAAAGTATTACAGGCTAGATACTTCTATCCTTCACTATTAAAATATGCAACCAAGAATGTAAGCCAATGTGACCAATGTCATGGGATGGGTAAACCAACTCTCAAATATAAAATGCCACTCCAACCACAGGTGCACATTGAGCCATTTGATAAATGGAGGATGGACTTTGTAGGACCCATTAATCCACAATCAGTAGGTAGGAGATATATCTTAGTTTACACTGACTATGTGACCAAGTGGGTTGAAGTGCATGTATTGCATGATTCTAAAGAGAAGACTGTAGCAAATTTCCTATTTTCATCTATCTTTACAAGATTTGGGGTTCTAATAGAGATCACTGTTGATCAATGGCCTTAATTTACCTCAAAGTTGATCTAGGAAATCATGCAGTAGTATAAAATCAAGCATAACAAAACCACTCCTTACCATCCATAGGCAAATGGGAAAGTAGAGGTAACAAACCATGAATTGGAGAAAATTATCACAAATATGGTACAACAACATAAGAAATATTGGTCCATAAGATTACCAGAAGTAGTGTGGGCTTACAAAACCACCTGGAAAACTACCACTGGTTTTACACCATTCTAGTTGGTATATGGGAAGAATACTATGATGCCCATATAATTTGAGATTAAGACTCTCAAAACTGTAGTAGATTTAGATTTGAATCTGGATAAGGCACAAAAGGAACAAATTTAATAGCTCAACCAGTTGGATGAATACCGACGTGATGCTTAGCATTGAACAGAGATCATCCAGAAACAAAGAGTGAAGTGGCATGATCATCAAACTAGACAAAATCAGTTCAAAGTAGGGGAATGGACATTATTGTATGAAAACCAATTCCAAGAGAGGAAAGGGAAACTCATGCAGTGCTGGATGGGGCCATATGAAGTGATTGAAATAATCAACAATGGAGTTGATAGAGTCAGAATAATTTATGACAATAACATTACATTAACAGTCAATGGTCACTGACTTCGACCATATCATGTGTCTAAGCCTTATATGATGAATTCCAAATTAGGCACGGGGAAGACCCCAATTGATTCCAATTTTAAAATTTGTTGGTAATATGTGGACATTGTCCACATGATCCAAAAACAATTATGCTTTTAAAGTCTTGCAGTTTTTGTTTCTTTAGTTGTATTTCTATTTTGCAAGAATGATGCCCTGAGTGCAATTGTTAGGCAGCCTAGGAGACCTGGTCCTAATAGGCACATGATCCATGAACCTGCATATTTCCAATTTTATAATAAATAAATATTTTAGTAGAAGTATCTTATCCCCACTTGGAGGGGGTGATGAGCACCAGAAATTCTCATTTTATGTACACTTTTAAGGGGCATCATTACTGGTTTAATTAGCATGTGAGATGTATTTTTATTTAACTTATGCATATAATTGATAGAAAATCCACTATTATGCTTGACCGGTGTTCTTAGTGGAAACTGTGTATAAATTTAGGTTTTGCTATTAATATGGTGTTTTCCAATCTACATCCCAATTGGACCTATCATGATTCTGCTTCAATGAGTCTAAGGTATATTGAGGATGCACCTTACTACAACGCTTTACTCTGGTGCATTACTCCAATGCCTTACTCTGGTACCTTACTCCAGTGCCTGATTCTGGTGCCTTACTCTAGCCCAGTCAACATGAAGGTGCCTTACTCTGACCCAGTCAATAGGTAGGCGCCTTGATGAAGAAGTAGGCACCTACTTGTGGTGCCTTGATCCGAGATGCTTTGACCTTGCTGCCAATTGGGACCATGTTGACCATAGATGATTGTTGACTCCATGTCATATGCACTAGTTTTGGATAGCTACCAAAACACGTGAGCTATCTCATTTGTGTAGGAGGAAATAACATAACTACTAGCTAAAGTAGAATGCGGGTGATAAACAAGCTGGACCAAAAAATCTACCATCTTCAGAAAAAGATGAAAAAGTGTTGTTCGACTATTGTGATTGCATCTATTATTGTAATTGAACTATCTTAGTTTAAGACTATTCGGATTTTAACAACATTATTTTTAGGATGCATTATTTTAGGATTAGTTACGTACACCTAAGGATTTTTATATTTATCCTTTTGGTGAACGGTCATGCTGATAATAGGAGAATAAAATCTGTGTATAGACCAATTGTAACTAATCACGTCATGTGATTAAAAATATATCAATCTATTATTGTAATGATATTTGGCCACGCTTTATATAAATATGCAGACCAGATGAATGGAGGAGGATTAATTTTACACATAAATTATTTCATTTCATTCTTTGTCTAAATTATTAAGAGTGCAAATACTCTTACTTGAGCAAGCTCTATGTAGCTAGTCGGGCGGACTATCTACGGGAGCTTGGGCCCACTCCCTACAGTAGTCCTCCCCTATTTTATTTTAGTTCTATTATTTTCTTTCATTAGAGTAGATTTACTACTTTATTTAATTTTAGTTGTGTTTTATTTTTAGCACATTTAATTTCCTATACATTTACTTTTAGCATTTCATTTTCGACATCTTAGTTTATTTATTTATTTATTCTGCACTAAGTTTGGATGAAATAAAAATGTTTAAACATCCCCCACCAAACTAAATAAGGTACAGAAGGATTCATTCCCTTGCACTACAGGCATATACTGTGCATGACACTCGTAAGTTTATGAACTTACCGGATTGATAATTTATGGAAGAGAAATGATTGTTTTTCGAGACATAATTTCTGCTCACCAGGGGGATACCACATTTGAACATGTGTATGGATGTCTATTTTTTGTCTTCATGGAGAAAAATGCCTGAATGTTGGTTTAGGTAGCGAATGTTGATTTTTTCCTTATACTTCAATAAATACTACCAAAATTTTGATCAACTATAGGTGTACACCCGTGGACACATCAACAAACATTGAAATAAAGGAGGATTCCCTACCTTTCCTTTTCTGCAAGGGAAAGTAAATTATTCCTAATTTTTGAAGAGAAAGGTGCTCGACTTCCATTTTTACAGTGGAAGGCACCCGAATCCTATATTTTGGGGAAAAGACACCCAAATCCCATTTTTATGGTGGAAGGTTCCTGACTCCCATATTTTAGGGAAAAGGCACCTAACTCCCGTATAGCGATGAACAGACACCTAATTCCTATTTTTCCAAGAAAATGGTGCCCGAATTCCATTTTTTGGGAGAGTGACACCTAATTTCCTTGATAAAAAAGTGTGTAAAGTTTGTAAGTACAAAACTCGATTGCTAGAAAAATGCGTCTGCTTTCCATTTTAAGCATGATTCCTGATTGCTAACAAAAGGTGCCTGTTTTTCGTTTTAACAAGTGGTTGCATGCTTTTATTTGAAGGAAGGTGCTTTATTTCCATATAAGAAGGTGCATACTTTCTATTCTAATGGGTGTTTGTACCTCGTATGAATAAATATTTAGCATTGGGAAGTGGTCCAAGCCACGCCAACATTTCATCCATGTGCATAAAGTTAAACTTTTCACGGATAAAATAATTTTTATTTTTCTATGAGATTTATGAACGTTCCAAGGTTGTCAACGAATAATTTCTAAGGGAGGGATGTGTGTCATCCCACGAAGATATATTTTTTAATATTTTATTGAAACCTTGTAGGAATCCTCAAATTAATCAAATTATAGCAACCAAAAACCAATAATACGGAGAAATGTTTACCGTATTGGAAAAAAACAAATCATTTTTTGTTACGGTACACATGGTCATCAGAAGGTAATAGATACAAGTGCACCACAAGCATTTGTGCATCATACATGCATGGAACATAATATAGGTGAGTACTTAATTTTTAATTTTGTATATATATTGTTTTCATAGAAATATATTTCTATAAAATAGTGTCGGCACAATCCCCATTAAATAGATGGGATTACTAGGACCTGTACCACCTAAAACCCAAGCAACAACAAGTAAAGTCCCTCTGGTAAAGGAAGTAGATTCTGATGATGATGCTAAACATGAACCAGTGGTGATCAGATTGCCTAAGGCCAAGATTTCTAAAAAATCCAGTGTTCATTTTGTGGATGAATCAGTAATCCCAAAAGGAGAAATTTTATCCCCTTACCATGAGTATTGGAAGCAGGTGGAGCCAACATTCTAGAAAGAAGCCTTAAACTTTACTAAGTATTACTAGAGGAATGTAGTAGGGAGGAAATTTTGGACACAAGAGCAACTAGGTATAGGAACCAAACCAAGTCAACCAACTCGATGTAGTAAGTGCTTGAAGTAATCACAGTAGGAAGTGAGCACCCCTAAGGCACCAAAAGGGTGAAAACCTAGAGATAAAGAAAAATCCAAGGCCACAACCAAGAAGAGGAAGGAGAGAAATAAGGCTTGCTCTAAAGTTGTTAATGAGACTAAAAATTATCAAATATTAGGTGGCATAGGGACGTACCAATCCTTAGGCATGGGGGAATGATGAGCCTTGAAAATGCTCATATTTTTGTATAAAATTTTCATATATATTGCGGCATTATTATTATAGAATGTATGTTTTATGAATTTTTTATATATATTTAATAGTAAATTATGTATGTTGTCTAATATTTGTTTTTAAGTAAATTGTGTGTAGATTCAATGATTTTTACTGCATTTCAACATGTTTATGTGAAGGTCCCATTCAGACCTAGAAATTTCTATTTTAATATGGAAAATCAAAGGTAAAAGTAACTACAACACAAATAGTGATGAACACTAAGTTTGGCACCCAAATTTTTAGTTTTGGAACCCGAATTCAGTTTGGTGCTCAACTTCAGTTTCGATACCCGACTCCCATTTTGGTGCTTGACTCCCGTTTGGTGCTTGACTCTCATTGAAGCAAAAATACAATACAACCCCTGTTATCAGCAGAATAATTTTCAACGATGGATGTGGATGAAGGAAAACATCATAAAGTAGATGTCATATATTTTTTAGCAAATACATAAATATCCATGTAATCAGATAAGCGTAATATCAGACATATTCTATTTTAATAAAAATAGAATATGCTTAATTAATCTGGCAACAAATGAAATTGATTGTATATTCACTTTATCCTCCCTATTTCTGTGTATTTTTTGTAATGACAAAATAAGAAATAGATTTACCTCAAAATGTAATAGGGTATGGTTACATATCTTATAAATATATAGGCCACCCTTGAGAAACAGATCCCGGATTTTCTCTATAAAATTTCTAAACTACAATACAATACAATTCATTTGAGTATTTTCTTAATCTCAAACCAGCATCTGGTGAATGAATTGATTCGGGCGGAATCTGTTGGAAGCTTGGGCCCACTCTCAATAGTATTCCTTCCACTTTTTCCTTTATTTCTATCATTTAATTTTTTTTTTTTTTTAGTGCATTTTTTGTAAATTTGTTTAATTCTGTAGCTTCCCCCATTTTCTATATTTTTCCATAAGTATGCATTTTACTTTTTGTAGTTTATTTTAGTCATGTCTTTGATAATATGAAATATGTTAATGGTTTGGAAAATAAACAAGAACTTCAATGCAACAAAACACCCCCGAAACCTTAGAATCTAAGGGACTCATCTTATTAAGGATATTATAGGTATTACTATGCATGATTTTTTACAAGTTTACGAACTATCCTGGGTTGACAATTAAATGGAGGCAATGAATTTAACCATATAAAATTAACCAATATTTTTCCCAATAGAAAATATAAAGGAGGAGAGCAAAATAAACATTGAAAAAAAAGTAAAAGGCTATTAATTGAAGAGTATGTAGAAACCAACAAAAGAGAGACTATTATTTACAAGCAAAAGACCAGATTTGAAGAGCATCCAAACCTCATATAGTGCAAATAATAGGCAAGGATACAACTATAGATTAGAGTGCATATTCAACAAACATTTAGTTGGAAAAATGAAGGCAAACCAACCAATTTACAAGGAGGAGAAAGTGGACAAGCAAGGTGAAGAGAAACAAGTGAAATCGGCCCTTGTAAATAGTATACACTCCAAACAACTTGCAGATCAGAATCAAGTATAAATAAGGTGAGAATTATTCATTACTATATTGCAAGTTTGATATCAAAGTTTATTACATATTCTAGAGATATTAGTAGGAGTAATAAGGTGTTGAAAGGATCTCTAGAAAATAATATTGGTTATATAGAAGACATTGGTTAAAACTAGAAGCATTTATACCATTTCCATTGCTTCAAAATAATATTTGCAAACCTTAAACATAGGGAGATATAAGGAGTAGTAAGAAAAATCTAGTTTGCAAATACTTAGTATTTCAAAAACTTCTAATTAAGGAGACATAAGGAATCATACTTCAAATTGAATATATAGAAGTTTAGTACATATCATTGCATCAAAATTATAGTTGGAATATTAATATAAAAGAACTTAGACAATCCAACTAAATATATTGAATTCTTATTTTTAAAGATTGCATTTCTAATAGCTTTATACAATTAATTTATTGCAAGTGATAGAGGCGAATCATATATCAGTACTAGGGAGATATAAGGTAGCCTACTAAGGCCATTATGACATCAAATAAGTTAATTCTTTCAAAATCTCTACTACTTAAAGGTCCAAACTATTTTTCATGGAAAAACAAAGTAAAGGCCATCTTGAAATTTGAGAAACTCTGGGAAATTACTATGGGGACAAAAACTAAACTAGTTTCAGATGATATAGAAATTCAAAAATTTGAAGAAAGTGATGCTAAGGTATTAATGATAATAACCTTTGCTATCATAGATGAAATACAATTGTATATCAATTCATAAAAAATATCTATAGAGGCCTGGAAATCCTTAGAGAAAATATTTGAAGGAAAGAACAAAGCTACCATTTTAAACCTTCAAACTCAATTACATTCCTTAAAAATGAACAATGGTGAAAGTATAGAGTTATTTCTAAGGAAGGTAGCAAATATCAAAGGAAAATTATTAACATTAGGAGAAGAGGTCAAGGATAAATTTCTTGTTCAAGTGACCATGAGAGGACTTCCAGATAATTACAAGCATCTAGTTACCTCCTTGCAAATATTAAGTAAAGATATTTACTTTGATGAGTTAGTCAACATTCTCCAAGAATATGAGGTAGAAAATACAATTAAAGATGATATAACAATGCTTTGGTGACAAAATATAATCCACAAGGAAATATAACATCATCCTCAAAAGGATGAAGACCTTGGAATAACATATATTGTCAAATATGCAGAAATAAAGGGCAAAGTACAAACTACTGTAGATTCAATCCAAAGAATCAAGATCAAGGAAATCAAACATCCTATGGAAATCAACAAAATAGGATATTTCAGCCAAAGCAGTATCAACCTCAAAAGCAACAGTTCCAAAGGACATATCCTTCTCAAAAGTAGTACCCTCAAATTGAATATCATGAAGGAAATCATAAAGGGTACATTGCCCAAAATATTCAAGAAGTTGAGGAAATGGAATAACTTATAGATGAACGTGGAATTAAAGCTCTATCAACAAGGGTAAATCCTTATGAAGACACTAAATGTTTACTTGAATAGGAAGAAGATTACAAACTATAGTACCAGATTGCATATCCATATCGAAGATTAATGCCTTCAACAACCAAATAATGTAATATAGGGGGGTGTTGGAATATATTACATCATTTGGTTATTTACTAATGTACCTTCATGGGTACATATTTAGATTAGGATTATATTAGGAGATAAATAGTTTATTAGAGTTATTTAATAAATGCACAAGTGTTATAATGTGCAATGATGTAAATGTGCATGTAGTCCACATGTACATGAGTCTTAGGGATGAGTGAGAGGCAAGGAATCTATCTCTCTATATAAAGGTCTCATTGTGAGTGATTGTAAGTAGTTTTGAGTGCAAAGGTGAGAGTAGTAGTAGTCACAATGTATATCCATTTTGCTATCATGGAGGAGTTGCAAACGCCATGAGAGGAGCATTTTAATTTTTGTTATCTTTATTATATGAGTATTTCTAGAGCATTGTATCAAGTTTTATATCATATTTTCATGCATGTTAAGTTGCCATTATCATAGTTATAATATTGCATGCTTATTTCAATACTTGTGAATGCATTTCCTTTATGTTTATGGCTCCAAAAGCTAACATATGTAAGGAATAATGCCATGAAATCCTATATAAGATCCTCAAGAGTATAAGTTGATGGAATGACATATTATGAAGAATATTGAAATAAGTGGTCAGGAATATCAATGGTAAAATGAGGTGATGAGGGGTCACTTTGAAAATTATATTCAAGTTCGGTGTTGTACCCATCCTCCAAAGAATTTAGAGAAAGGTGAGGAAGCTCATCTTCTAATACATGGAGAGATGCATGTTGAAAACCTAAGCTAGATTCATCGTCCATGTTGATAAAGAAGGTTGAGAAAAGTCCTAGACTCTTGTTCATAGCAACCCAAAGCACCTTGACAGTGGAAGTGTTGGAAGTAACATTTTGAAAAATTAGGATTTGATATATAATCAATATTAGTATAAAAATTATCCTTAGACAATTTAGGCTTGGAGGTGGAGGAAGATGTATCGAAACTCCCATAAATAAAATTTGTGTGATTTGTGGGTGGGCCAAGAGGGATGATGCCACTGATTATAAGGGGAGCATTGTGAGGATGATTTAAGTCACAAGTATATTGGATGTTAGGAGGAGAGACATGAGCATTTTGTATATCATATTATCCTCGACCAGGATTTGTCATGAGAATAGAAACATGTAATATTACATAATGCTCCTTGCGGGGAGGTGACCCCAGTGTGATGAAGAAGATGATGGTTGTGATTCTGGAGGGAGTAAAATAGAAAGGAGAGGTGCAATGGATGGTGGGATTTTATTGTTGGGAATCAAGTCAAGCAGTGTATTTTTCCCATTTCAATGAGAGTTGACTTGATAGAATGATTGACATGGGGGAATTGTGACATGGATGAGGATGAAGAGTTGTTAGAGCACAAGTCAGAATGCGAGATATCTAGAAATATTTATGGGTGAATGAGCAGAATTATTGGAGTGGGTAATATGGAGGTATTATGCATGACATTAGCATATACAAGAGGTTGTAACCCAAGTGGGTTGAGCATGAAGATGGCTATGAGGCATATCAAAGAGATGAAGAAGAAAGAAATATTGATGGTGAGAAAGACAAAGGTTGTGGATGCAAAGTGAGATGACTAGAAGGGTTTGTGAATGTGTTGGGAGGGGTAGGTAGGATGGGGGGATTTGATTGAATGAGTGGTGAAGGGGTTGAAAAGTTAGGTGCAATGTGTTGGACTATGACAAGTGTGAATTGAGTGGAAGATAATGGTAAAAATAATGGTGGGGAGACTATGTTGCAAAATTGGAAGAGATCTTCATCTACCTCATGAAGATATTTTAAGCAGTGATGTAGCATGGAAGGGACACATTGCATGTCCTAAATCCATGGGAATCCAAGGAGGATATTGTATTGCATTTCACCGTCTATGACATGACATAGAGTGGGTATGGTCTTGATGCCAACCCAGATTGAGAGAACAATGGACCCTACTATTTTGCGTATGAAATCATCGAATGCTTGTAGATCCAAAGTAGGTGTAGGAAGATGGGTAGCTAGAATTTTGATATGTTACAAGGAAATAGTAGAAATGATGTTGATAGAATATCCTATGTTGATAAGGACATGCATATAGGTGGTATCATTTACACAAACTAGGATGTGGAGGGGAGGGACAACACCCTCACCTTCAAGAAATGTAATTTCATGGTCATAAAATATGATGGAAGGTTACATGCATGTTTGCACATTACCCACAAACTATACAAAGGTATTGTTATCATGTGATTCTCCATCAATTGATCGTAGAATCTTGTTTAAAGCCTACGATGGGATTGTAATTGCTACAAGAGGTCGTATATGGAAAATCTAGCAAGATTTTTACAAATTTTATGAGTGAGACTACTATGAATAGTAACAATATTATGCAATATTGGTAGTGGGTTGGCTTGTGTTGGTGGTATGAATGAAGAAGTGATGATAGTGGGTTGATGTTCCTTATGATCAAGATGCATGGGGTAGCACTAGTTTCATGTAGCGAAATTAATCATATCCATAAAACCCTACTGGGATGGATGTTTATTTACCTGGTTGACCTATTGAGGTGTAGGTTGAGAAGTGAAAGTGTTCTAGGGTTGCACATGTTCTAGCAAAGGTATCTTATAGATCCCTAAGTTTTAATTTTAAGGGGCCTATGGATTTTTAGTGTCGATAAGATCCTATACCAAATGGAAGAATGTGTAAAAATTATGGATATCATGCCCTCATTGTTATGATACTCATAAAATATATTCTAATTATAGTTCTTGGGCTTTGGATGATTTGGATCTTTTGATCTGATCTTTGGTAAAGCAATATGTCCAACATCATACAACTTCTAAAATATATTTGGCAATGGATTCGACAAAGGAGTCTAATTTTGTGGTGAATTTTGTTGACGTTGTTGTTAGTTTTGACGTTGATTTGTGGGGGGAGAGGCCCTTGATTTTTGTTATTCCTGCTAATTTTATTGAGATTGTTATGGAGGCAGAGTAGGTGTTGAGTTCAACATGACTTGATTAGCTTGTGATGGTTTTGGTAGGTTTGGATGTTGAACACCTTTACTGAAGTGAGTGTTGGGAATATAATAAGCCTTCTTACAAAGCTTAACTTCACCCTCTTGTACCTTTATATCTTCAATACTTTTGGCTTGAGCAATGGCATCCTCAAAGTAACGATGTTGTATTTGGAGTGTGGTCAATATGTTTTTACTGTAGCTTTTTGTAAACATTTTGACCAAATTTGGGGGTGGGGTTGGAAATGTTAAATAATGTATGGCTTCATGCCACCTAGCAACGTATTCATTAACTAGCTCATAATCAAAGTGTCATAGACTATAGAGATCTAGTAGTGATTTCTTTTTTATATTGATGGATAAATGCTCAAGAAAAAGGTTGGCCACCTATTCAAATGTAAATAGACTAAGTTTAGGAACATTGTTGAACCAATCAAGGTTTGACCACCAAGGTGTGAAGCATAAGTACATCACTACCCTGAAGAAGGTGGAAAGTATATTTGCTACATACCAAACCTAGCCGTCGGCTAGGTTCTCCAAGTGCATAAAATTTCATATTTATTAGCGTAGTTGTTTCATTAATTCATTTTATCTCATCTTTTAATTTTCATTCACTGCGCAATATTTGCCTTCACGGCGGGGACGTGCCCTCCCAGAGTGGCGAACAGTTTACATTAATTCCATTTTTGATTTATCTGTATTCCTTGCAATTGTTCTGGTTTATGTTGTTCGAAGGCTTCCGCTATTTAAATATAAATTACATCCGAGAAAATTGAGACTCGCAGGAGTATCTCTCCAAGTGGTATCAGATTTCAGTTCCGAACTCCCTGGGCATCCGACGGCAGTTTCCAAGTCTCGACGAACATAACGTCACCGTGAAAAAAAAAAAAAATAGCGATCAGCAGGTTTCAGGCGTTAACTTCACGGCATAGTATAGTCGTTGTAAGTCTCCACATTCACAGCATTAAATTCACGGCATAAATTTTAGGCCTCAAACGCTTCAGACGCTTCAAGCAATCGAATCCGATCGCAATTCACCGAAGAAATTTGTAATCGCAGCCCTGGACAGTCGCGAAACACGGACCAATCAAACGGCGCGATTAAAATTTATTAAGAGTCGTAACTAAGGTACATTCTTTTAAAAAATTATTTTTGCTCGGGACAATATCCCACATCGAGCAGGTAAAAACAAAGGTGGATTTTATAACACGAAACGCTCCATTTTGACGTTGTGACTTCGGTCACACAACGGTTGGTTTCTCGCGTGCGTATCCTTGCTGGCGTCGGTTCCTACGTGTCCTTTGTTCTGTTGGTTTCATTTGTTTCGTGTCAGTCAGCGTGTCGAGTTTGGTCATTGGTCTTTGGTTGTGAGTCGGGTCCAGTTTGTCCTTAGTGTCGTGGTTTCGTGTCCTCCATGGTGTTTCCTTCGTGTTGTCGTCGTGTTCGGTCGTGTCCTTGTTGTCCGCATGTCGGTTGTGTCTCGCGTCTTTCGTGTCGGTTAGGTCATGTCTGCGTGTCACTCCTGTTGGTTTCATGTCCTTCGTGGTGTTTCCTTCATGTTATCGTCGTGTTAGGTCGTGTCCTTACTGTCCGCGTGTCGGTTGTGTCTCGCGTCTTCCGTGTCGGTTAAGTCGTGTCCGCGTGTCACTGGTGTCTTGCGTCATTTGTGTCACGTCAATTGGTATTGCATCGGTTGGTCACTGTCGTGTCTTAGCAATTGTCCAAATTTACTAAAGTATCCAAAGTCGTCAGGAACTTGTCAAAAATTGTTGTCAAATTACGGTCAAGTTGGATAAGTTGTTGTCAAGTCAAAACATTGCTAAAAGTTGCTAAGAGGCAAACCCAAACTTCAAATCCGTGTCGTAGTTGGAGCGACAGTTGAAGCGGAAAATAAACAATTTTTGGCAAAATTCATCACATTATTGTAGAAATTGAAGCCAAAATTCTTTAAGCAAGATTTTGGAAGTGCATGAACAAACAGTGGACCAAAGGATCTGACGGTCGACTATCAAGCTCGGAGATGACCAATAACAACGCAAGAAGACCTCATCGAAGCCCAGGTACAAAAAATTCTCCTTCTCCTTTCAAAATTGGCAGTTATAATCCACATCATCCACTCGTAGACCCTATGGCTACTAACCCTCCCCCAACTCACGAAAACATCACACAAGGAGACTCAAGTAACTCGGCCATTACCACGGATGAAACTCTTCGACTCTTACTAGATGGTATGCACGAAATTAGTAACCTATTGCACGCACAAAACCGACTTAATCCCAATACTAATCCCCAAAATCACTCCCATGCACAAAGGAATGAAGAAAATGACGACCAGGATGACGATTGGGAGCAGCAAAGAGGCAATCCGGATAATTACAGGGATCGCTATCATAGACAACGGTATAACCAAGATCAGGAAAGGGATATGGGTTATCACCAACCGAGAGGCCCTAATAATTTTCCACGCATTGATATGCCCACTTTTGAGGGTCATGATCCTCGTGGTTGGATAGCCAAAATGGAAGGCATTCTCGACTTATACCAAATTAAGGATTTTGATAAAGTCCCTTTCGTCGCATCAAAATTAGGCACTCGAGGCCTACCAATGGTTCGTATGGCTTAAGCGAGAGAAAGGAGCTACTATTAACTGGAAAAAATTCACTACCTATTTTTTAGAAAGATTTGATGAAGGAGCTACATCGTCATACACAGTAAGACTGTTATCTCTTAAACAAGAAGGATCGGTTAGCGAGTTCGTCTCGGAATTCACCAGTTTACTACCATATACATTAGACCTCAGTCCCGACACAGTGGTAGGAGCTTTTCGCAATGGATTGAAAGAAAATATTAGGGTGGAGGTGGACATTCAAAATCCAACCTCGCTGAACGATTGTATAAGAATAGCCAAGCTGGCTGAGAAGAGAATTCAGTTGTATGCACGACGTGAAACTTATAGTCGTCCTTCGTATCGCAACAATTCCTTTCGTAGAAATGATCAACCATCAAGATACTTTTGCTATAAATGTCGCACTCATCATCCCGGGGAACAAGCATGTGCCCAAAAACAAAACTTTCATATTGAATGCGATCAATATGAAGGAGAAGAGGAAGAAACTTACCACCAAGAAGAACCTATGCAAGAAGAACTACCAAGTACTCTAGAAGAGAAGGAAGAGGATACAATGGCGATCTCCGTGCATGCCCTCATGGGGTTAACCGCCCACCATACCATCAAGGTACCAGGATTTCTCCGCCAAAAAAAGGTGAATGTGCTAATTGATTTCGGTAGTACCCACAATTTTATCGACATCAAAACAGCAAAAGCTTTGAATTTATTCATTAACTCTTCCAACAAAGACAAATTCCAGGTTCTAGTGGCCAACGGGGTGAACGCGCAATGTGTTGGTCGAACATCTCAAGTTTCCATAAAAATGGGAACTTATACCTGGTTTGGATCCCTTTTCGTCATGAATTTAGGGAACTCGGATGTCATTTTGGGAGTTGAATGGTTGGAAACATTAGACACGGTTAGCTTCAATTTCAAAAAATTATTTGTGGAATGGAAGGAAAACGGACGAGTCATTCGCTTACAAGGCATTACTACTCCTCCATCACAAATGGTGAGCTCTCATAGTATGGAGAAGATGTTAAAAAAGGGTGGATATGGATTTATAGCTCAAATTAATTGTTTGGAAAAACAATCTCGAGCAACTTCGGATATTACTGCTCCAGATTTACGAGACATCGTAACAAATTACGAAGAGGTTTTCCAAGAACCTAAAGGATTACCACCTAAACGATCTCATGACCATGCCATCCATTTGATTCCAGGGAGTGTCCCACCTAACAATCGTCCTTACCGCTATCCTCAACCACAAAAGATAGAAATCGAACAGATCGTTCAGGATCTGCTAGATCATGGAGTCATTCGTCACAACACTAGCCCTTATTCCTCACCTGTAGTTCTGGCTCGACGAAAAGATAACTCTTGGCGTATGTGTCCTGATTTTTGTTCTCTCAATAAACTCACTATCAAGGACAAATTTCCTATCCCTGTCATAGATGACCTACTAGATGAGTTGCATGGTGCAAAATTTTTTACAAAATTAGACCTTCGCTCAAGATTTCACCAAATCCGTGTCGAGAAGAAGATATTCCCAAAACTGCTTTTCGTACTCATGAAGGTCATTACGAATTTTTGGTCATGCCTTTTGGTCTCACCAATGCACCATCCACATTCCAAAGTCTCATGAACCAAGTGTTTCGTCCACTCCTCCGTAAGTTTGTGTTAGTTTTTTTTTATGACATTCTCATATATAGCAAAACATGGAAGGACCATTTACATCATGTGGATAAAGCCCTTCACATTTTACACAGAGAAAAGTTATTTGTCAAACGTTCCAAATGTTCATTTGGTGTCCAAGAAGTCGAGTATCTTGGTCATATAGTTTCACACGAGGGCGTCAAAGTCGACCCCAATAAGATTAAGGCAATTCAAGAGTGGCCTTTACCTAAAACCATCAAGAAACTTCATGGTTTTTTGGGTCTCACGGGCTACTATCGCAAGTTTGTACGAAATTATGGTAAGATTGCAGCACCTCTCACAACACTCACAAAGAAGGATGCTTTTCGTTGGTCGGAAGAGGCCACTCAAGCCTTCGAAGCTCTTAAGGAGGCCATGTGTACAACTCCAGTTTTAGCAACTCCCAATTTTCACAAACCATTTATTATCGAATGTGATGCATCAGGAACAGGAATTGGGGCTATATTAATGCAAGACGGTCATCCGTTGGCATTTGAAAGTAAACAGCTATCGGGGAAAAATTTGGGAAGATCAACATACGAAAAAGAAATGTTGGCTATTCTTCACGCGGTAGAAAAATGGAGACACTACCTAATCAGTAGCCGCTTCATTATAAAAACAGATCATAGTAGTCTCAAACATTTTCTTGAGCAAAGGTTTTCCTATCCGAAACAAAATAAGTGGTTAACCAAACTATTGGGTTATGATTTTGTTATCGAATACAAGAAGGGGAAGGAAAATGTAGCCGTCGATGCGCTATCCAGGAAATATGAAGACGAAGTAGTCATTAACGCTATTTCAGGTCCTTGCTCCCAATGGGTGAATCAATTACAAGATGAATGGTTGTCCAATAGCGAAACTGCTCAGATAATTCAAGAATTATCTATAGGGTCCTCTAAACACCCTTTGTTCTCTTATGAAGATAAAATCCTCTGGAAGAAGAACCGCATTTACATTCCACACAACTCAGAACTCAAATCGAAGATCCTCGACGAATCGCACGCTTCTCCATCAGTGGGACATTCAGGATTTTTGAAAACATATTTAAGGATCAAACAATCATTTTGTTGGAAAGGATTAAAAGCCGAAGTCAAACAATGGGTAGCAGAATGCGAAGTTTGCCAGCGCAATAAAGGAGAAACAATCAAATCACCAGGGTTGTTACAACCATTACCCATCCCTGAACGTCAGTGGGAACATATATCCATGGATTTTATTGAAGGTCTTCCAAAGTCAGAAGGCAGGACAGTAATCTTCGTAGTCGTAGATCGGTTATCCAAATACGCTCACTTTCAGGCTTTACAACATCCATTTTCCGCAAGCAAGGTGGCAAAGGTATTTATGGATTCAATTTTCAAATTACATGGTATGCCAAAAAATATTGTAAGTGATAGAGATCCCATCTTCACTAGTAACTTTTGGCGAGAATTATTTCGACTTAGTGGTACCAAATTGAACATGTCCTCAGCTTACCATCCCTAGACAGATGGTCAAACAGAAGTAGTTAACAAATGTTTGGGTACGTACTTACGATGTTTCGTTCAAGATAAACAATATCAATGGAGCCAATGGCTAGCAATGGCAGAATGGTGGTACAACACTTCTTACCATTACTCAATTAAGATGTCTCCCTTTGAAGCATTGTATGGAACCAAGCCTCCAATTGTAGCAGATTACGTACCAGGTTCATCCAAAGTAGCCAAAGTGGATGATTGGTTTCAACAAAGGCAGTCTACACTCACCATACTCAAAGAGAATTTATTCCAAGCACAAAATCGCATGAAACAACAACAAGACTTGCACCGATCAGAACGAACTTTTAATGTCGGTGACAAGGTTTTCCTAAGGTTGCAACCTTACAAACAAGCATCGTTAAGGATAAAGACCAGTCAAAAGTTGGCTCCACGATTCTATGGTCCTTACAAAATTGTGCGCCGCATTGGAGAAGTAGCCTATCAATTAGAGCTACCTTCATCATCACGAATACACCCGGTATTTCATGTTTCATGTCTCAAAAAAGTAATTGGTCAGAAAGTGCAAAGTCAATCAGAATTACCAATGCTCGATGAGGAAGGACGCATACATCTCCAACCTAAAGATATATTACAACACGGAATACGAAGACTAAGATCGCGCCAGATTCAAGAATTTCTCATCAAATGGCAAGACCTACCAGAGGAAGATGCCACATGGGAACATGAAAGTATTTTCCAGACATTTCCAGCTTTGAGGACAAAGCTTTCCGAGGAGGGGAGTCATGCTACATACCAAACCTAGCCGTCGGCTAGGTTCTCCAAGTGCATAAAATTTCATATTTATTAGCGTAGTTGTTTCATTAATTCATTTTATCTCATATTTTATTTTAATTCACTGCGTAATCGCACTTTGGCCTTCACGGCGGGGACGTGCCCTCCCAGAGTGGCGATTGTTACATTAAATTCCATTTTTGATTTACCAATTATCTTTGCATTTGTTTTGGACTGTTAGAAGGTTTTCGCAATTTAATTATAATTTACATCCTAAAGGTTAAGAGACTTGGAGGAGTGTCTCACCAATATTTATAGTTGTGCAAGTGCTCTTGAGCATCCTCTTTACCCCTAAATTTATCAAATTTAGGCATTTCATACTTCTGAGGGTATTGATGAAGGGCCATGGATGGATGAATAGGGTCATTGTATATTTTACTATAAGTCTATTTATATGGCCCATATCCACTAGTCCACAACTCTAGATTTTTAAGTTGTTCCCTCATAAGCTAAATTTTAGTTGGGGGAGATTGCGATGTAGGGATGGAGAAAAAAGTTTATCCCCCAAGTGGTTTTTGAGAAAAATAATTATGAACACCAATAGAATGATGTGGGAATGATTGCATGAGGTGCTCATAAGGTGGTTTTGTGGTAAATGACATGAGATTATGTAGAGAGGATGAAGAAGGTGTTTGTTGCTATTTTTGTTGAAGATGCTAGTATAGTTGTTGTCGTTTTTGCTACTTTTGTAGTTGTTATTGTTACTGCTACAAGTGTAGTAGATTTTGATGGAGTTGTTGAGGATCAAGTTGTTTTATAAGAATTTGATATTGATGGATCAGGTGGTGGTGTAGTTTCTTCTATTAGATTTTCTCTTGATGGAGTTGTTGGTGGTGGAGTTGCTCCTATTGGAGATGTTGTTGGTGGAATTGATATTGATGAAGTTGTTATTGCTAAATATATTATTGATATGATGGATCCATGAGAGGTTGTTTTGGATCATTAATAGTCTATTGTTGTCCATGATATAGGGCCTATTAGAGATCATGATTATACTCCTAGATATATGGATGACATGGATGTTGGATATAGCCTTAACTTACCTATTGAATAGGAACCTAGGTTGATGCTTGTTGATAAGTAGAAGACCACTCATATTAGGATGTAAGAAGGGAGTGAGTATGTGATGTTATTGGCACAATGGAATTCCATGTTGGTGGTGAGGTGAAAAAGTTACTCTAGTTAGAAACAAATATGGAAGTAGTGGAGACATTCTCCCATGAAGATGCAGGAACGTTGTGTTGAAGCACTTGGGTAAATTCTTATGGAGTGGAAGAGGACATAGATGGATTTTGAAGGAGTTGTGAATTTTTAAAAAATATGGGTATCTATGTATAAACAGAAGCAAAAAGAGATTGCACATTGATATTGTACAAGTTTTGAAGTGAAACATTAGAATAAGACTGACCAATGTTAATCAAGTCATCTTTGAAAGGTGGATTGGTGGAGTAGGAGGAAGAAGGCAGTGCTGATGGGATGGAACTAGGAGGAGGTTGTGAGGGTGGATTGAAGAAGAGGTATGAATAAGTGATTATAGAGTATAAATCAAGTACATTTGAAGAAGATGCTTTTTGAGTATTAGATGGAATGGTGGTAGCAAAGACAATAGCTACTATTTGGATGGTAGTATAGACATTTGGGTAAGTAGGAAGGAGATTTATCCCACCATATAATAGATGTTGTGATGATTGTTGTAGAAATGGATGGGGGGAATGAGTGGAATATGGAGAAGTATCTTCCTCATAGGTGATATTAGGTTCAAAATAACCAAATAGAAAATAGATAATGTTGAGGAATGAAATTGCCTTGTGTGTTGATTATTCAAAGGATTGAGATGATGAAGCATTAGTAGGAAATTTGTAGACATAGAAAATTGACCCACTTTAGTGGGCAATCTTCCTTGAGCCCTTTGGGAGACCCCTTAGACTTGCCTAGGGCAAGGGTAAGGCTTCTCCCCCTCTTTTACCTTTTTTCTCTCTCTATGCGAAATCGCGCTCGCCCTTGATGGGGCACGACTTCGCATAGGCAAAATCGTGGTCGGCCTTGATGGGGCACGATTTTGCATTTTTAGGGTTTCTTCTAAGAAAACCCTAATTTTTTGGGTTTGGCATGTTTTACGTCGGCCCTCCTTGGTTTTCCTACCTTTCTCGCCTTCAAATCCACTATATAAGGAGGGTTTGAATTCACTTTTCACACACAACACAATTTGAATTATTGCATGCTAACATTTGATTTCTTATTTCTTGCAAAGTGTTCTTATTCGGTCTGCATCCTTCTTCTTATTTTGCAAGCAAGTTAACTTTGGAGTGTGAAGTCTGATTGGTTTTCTACTGCATTGGATTGTTGATTGTTGTTGCTCGCTCTTGGTGGATTGGTGTTGAAGCCCTAAGGAGAGATCAACTATCTGGGAGGTCTCAACCCTTCTGCCTGCTTCCTCACTCTCTACTAGGTGAAAGTGCTCTATTGCATGTTTATTTTCATTCATTACACTTAGGATTTATTATTTCGATTTAATCTGAGATGTTTCATCTCACTTCTATAAAATCATGCTCAAGTCTCTATGAGGTATGATTCCACCTGTGCATTATCATGATCACCTATTATGGGGTATGATTTCACCTGAGCCAAATCTAGGGGTAATATACTATTCCAAATTTCATCATTGCATTCTAGACTACATTTAGAGCATAATACTACATTATATTATATGGTTTCATCATTTTATTATATTGTATTGTATTATGTTTGTTTTCTTCCAAAGGTCAATTTTTACTTTTATTTATCAAAGGTCAGCTAAAAGGACCTAGGGGGCTTGAATGATGCACCTCCAAGCATTGTTATACAATGGCCTAAGTAGGCCCCCTAATGCTAATCATATTTTTCAAGTGTTTATCAAGTTATCTTGTAGGAACAAGAATTATTGATAGCATTGGATAAAGGGATAAAGGCAAGGATAAATCATCGGATAAGCTAAGTATTCTGATTAGTCTTTAGGTTTTTTTTTGAGTGCTTTATATTTCTATTATAAACCCTAGATCTGATTTATAAGAAATATATTTAATTAATTTCTAGGCATTTGAAAGATAAACAACATATAGTGTGCACTTAGGGTTAATTATGTTTGTGCATCTCTTCTTGAGCCCTTGCTTAAAGGTTATCTATTTAGAACCCTAGGGTTAGAAAAGCATTCAAAGAAAGAATCATTCTAGGGTTAGCTCTTGTATTCTTACATTATATATTTTTACATTATCCTTTATCTTTTATAGCATAGATCTAGAAAGGCCAAATCTAGGTGTTTGTCTTGAATCGAATACATCAAACATTCTTGAAAACCAGAGGACTTGGAGTGAGTCCTTAAACCATTCCTGGTGAACCCTTCCCCCTAGCACCGAGTGTAGAGAACAACATACCCCCATGGTTCACCTCAAGGCTTTCTCTTGCGGATCTAACCTTTGAGAATTGTACATGGTAGGGCAGTTTTCCCCCTCTACATCTTTGGTGAACCCGACGTGAACACCTCATTTATTTTTAAAACATTTTAAGCAAGATCACTAAATTTGTTTGTGTGGTTGAAAAACCTTAATAATATCTTTAAAAATATTTTTGTTTCTATTGTTAGCATTCTCTTCTATCCTTTCACTTTTCTAATGGCTCCTTTCCTTAGAAGTCAGTGGAAGCACCTTGAATCTGATTATGTTCCTCCTGAAGATGATCATATTGATAGAGAGGATCCTAACATAGATCTAGAAGAACAAGATAATATGGAAATTGAAATGAATTTTGATCCTTATGAAGGACCTAATGGTGGGTTTATCTTTTCATCATTTGAGCATATTTGGGGTTTTATGAAAGCTAATAGGGATAAGATATTGGAAGGTATGGAGTGAGAAGCTCATCTCGAAAGAGGTGAAACTCCTCCACCTCCTCCTCCAATAAGCTCCCCTATGCTTGACCAAAATAACCCCTTGCCTAAATCAATGCATCCTAATAATTTGAACCAAGCTATTGATACTACTACAACCACCAACATTGGAAGGAATCTGCAAGCCCCTCCAATTAGTAGTGTCACTCAAAAGTGTTTTCAATTTCTTCCTCAATCCTCTAATATCAACACTTTTGCTTCTATTCCACCAAATGTTAGTTGTCCATTTTCACAAGGTGCCACATATAACAATAATATTCATGCATCCAACTTGAATCAAGCATTGGTTCCTCAACACACATATGTTCCTCCTTTAGGGAATCTGGGGACAATGCATAACAATAATCCAGAAGTGCAGAATTTAACAAATATGGTAAAGCAATTGGTTTCAAAAGTTGAGATGATTCAACCTTCAAGTTTTACTTACAGTTATAAGGAAATGTGTAATCAGCCATTGGATCCTATTGTTGCTGCTAGGCCTTATCCTAAGCATTTTCCTATGCCAGTTTTACCTATTTATAAGGGGATAGAAGATCCGATTGAGCATTTAAGAAGATTTAGAACAGCTTGCCATGATCTCATTTATGATGACATGTTGTTACTTAAAACATTTCCTAAGAGTCTTGGTGGCATGGCATTAGAGTGGTATTATCGGTTACCCAATTATTCCTTGAAGAATTTTGAAGAAACAACAAAATTATTTGTTCAACAATTTGGTGCTTATATTGAAAAGGAAGTGACAATGAAAGATGTTTACAATTTAAAACAAAGTAAAGAGGAAAGTTTTTCAGAATTCTTGGCTCATTGGAGAAGTTTAGTTGGATGTTTGAGATATACTTTACCTCCAAAAGATATGCTTGAGATATTTATTGGTAATTTACAAGAACAATTATCTTATGCATTAGAGACTACTACTATTACATATTTTGATCAAGCAATTGATTTAGCAAGAAAAGTAGAACAGGCCCTTATCAGAAGAGGCCAACTCAAAGTCAAAGAAGAGAAACCTACTAAGTCTCAACATAAGAATAAACACATAGGAGGTGATAGTGGAATGGATAGTAGGCCTGTTAATAATGTTACTAACAACCTACAAAAGATAGTACTTCAGAAACCTCCACAAAGGAATTTTACAAGGCTTAATATGTCTATGGAAGCAGCTTTGAAATAACTTTTAGAAGCCAATGCAATTGAGTTACCTCCCATAAGACAACCAGATACTACAACTCATTGGTATAAGGTAGGTCAACATTGTGCATATCATAGAGTGGAAGGACATTGGACAAATTCTTGTAAGAAGTTGAAACATGTGGTTCAGGATTTGATTGATGCAGGACGTATTGACTTAGGTAATTCTTAGGCATTGAATAATCAAGTACCTACCCAACAAACTATGACTACCAATCAAGATATGGGAATATTTAAAGATCCATTGCCAAAACATAATCAACAAGTAGCAAATCAGGTGGCTCATCAGAATGAGCCTCCTCCCTATGGTAATATGGTTGGCATGGTTGGGGTAACTACAAGAAGGCAAGCTCAGACTCAACATCCTCAACAAGGATAGAATTCTATATTACAGCCTAGTTCAATTTTGAAGAATAATTAGAAAAAATTTTAGATATAGGGACTCCACCTATTGTATTGAGACCACAACCTAAGGTTTCATTTGATCTCCAAAAGTAGTTAGCTAGTACTCCAACAAAGATATCAGTTTTAGAGCTCCTACAAACTTCTCCCAACCATAGAGATGCTTTGATGGAATTTCTAAAGTAGCAATCGGTTCCCTCAGATATTTCTCCTAATGCTATAGTTGATGTCATAGGTTCTCTTGGGATACATCACATCTCATTCTCGGATGATGATAAACCTTCCTCAAACTTGCAAGAAGATTCTTCACTTTACATCATTGCACTTATTGGGGATACTTTTATTAAGCGAATTTTGATTGATAATGGTTCTTCCCTCAATTTGTGTACATATCAATTCTTTCAAAAATTTGGATTAAAAGAGGAAGATTTAACAAAATCTGATATCATTATAAAAGCTTTCAACAATGAGTCCCAAGAAGCCTGTGGTGTCATATCTCTTCCCCTCAAGGTTGGGCCTAAAATATTAGATACTTTGTTTTATGTGGTACATTGTCCTACATCTTTTAATCTTCTTCTTGGATGACCTTGGATCCATGCAATGAAGGTCATCCCTTCTACTCTTCATCAATACCTCAAGTTTGAATTTAAAAATCAAGTTATCACCATCTCGGGCGATCCTCGACCATTTGAGTTTTGCTCAAATGTAGAGCGAGCTCAATATGAGTTCAACCTATGTCCTTCTATTTCTTCAATGGTTTCTCCATGTTCCTCATCTCAGATATCAGAACAATTTCAAAATTTAAAAATGAGTGAGGAACATATCTCAAATTTCTCATCTCAGGATCATGATAATCAGTTTCTTCAAGAACCTCTTCTGGATCTAGCCAAGCTACCACCATCACCAAGAACCATGGGTTTACCCCATAAGAAAGGTGATGTTGTACACATTGGCACATGTACCTTTATCTTCGTAGGAACTACCTTCGAAGAAAATATACGTGGTAGCAACCCCTCTCCCATTGAGCATTCTTTTGCTCATTGTTACCTTTCCAATGACTACCCACTTCCTAAACAGATCCTATCTAGTATGGGATATGTAGGTAAAGGTTTGGGGCCACAACAGAAGGGCATTCAAGAGCCTTTGGATGTCGAGATCTAGCTTGGGAGATGTGGCATAGGTTTTATACCTAGTAAAGACCAACCTTTACCATTTGACAATGATGATCATCTTATGACTTATGCTGAATATATGGATTATCAAAAGTCAGAAGTGGGTAATGAGGATGATGGTCCCCCTTATTCTTTTGAGATCTTGTTTTGCAATATGATTGATTCTGTATGTTCTAAAAATAAGCCTTCTATTTTAAAAGTAGATCCTGCTTGGTTGTCTTATAATGATATTTATATTAAAAAGAATGGTTTTGTTCGTAAATGTATTGATTATCGTGCCATGGTTATCAGAGAAAGAGCCATGAAGGAGCTTCTCCATGATTTTCATCATCGATATGACTTACTTTTTGGGGATTTCTTTGAGGAAACAGTTCATGGTACACTTGTTTCTTATCCCAAGAAAGGTGACACACTTAGATTTTGTGTCGAATTTCATCCTGCTTGTTTAAATTAATTAATTAATATAATAATAAAAATAATAAAAATAAATAAAAATTGCATCAAATCAATTAATTATCATTTAGCTATGCATTTGCATTTCCGTTGCATCCATCTGCTTGTTCATACTGCATTGTTGCTTGTCATCCTTTTGCATTGCTTGCCTGACATTTAACACAACTTGCATGCTTGAGTGTCATATTTTGCATGATTGCTTGTTCATGACTGCTTGATCATATAGATTTTGGGGATCTTGCGACAATGGCATGTGATGATACCTAGTTAGGTCATAGCTCACATGCATTGCACTCTCACTAGGGTTCTGATGCCTAGTAAGATCCCCACCTAGGGTTTCTTCTTCAGTCTTCTTTCTTGCTTCTCTTTGTTTGTTCAAGTTCTATCTTCCTTGGTCTTAGAAGTATTGAGAGTATCTCTTAGATCAAGAATGATAGTTTGTTAATATTTCCTTGTCGCTTCTTCATTGCCTTCTTTTTCTTCTTTGTCTTCCTTTGCTTTTGACAAGGAGATATGTGTGTTTATTTCTTCCTTTATCTTTTTCAAAGTTGTCTTCTCTGCACATTTGCACACACTCACTATATTGTTTTCATCTTTAAAAACCCCTATCAGGGGTAGCACTCACCTAATATATTTTATCCTTATATATTACACCCCACATGGGATAATTATACATCCTAGTGGGTATCTTATCGGATATGATCTTCTATCGAGTTATACTCCCTTTTGACTCAATGGGCTCAACACCCCATTACAAGATAAGCTCCTTGGCCATTTTTAGTAGGCCTCGACATACATCCTAGTGGGTAATCACCCCACAATAGTCAATTAGCGAGCAACCACCCATAGTAGGTCAGACTCCAACACCTCATCCTTTACGATGAGTACTATACCCATAGTGGGTTTAACTCCCTCTTTTCTAGTATGATTCATAGTATTTAATCACATTGGTCCCTTGCGACCTACGCTGATTTTGATACTATGTTTCACCTATCCTTCTCTATTTTAGATGGTTGACCTTTGGATCTTCTTCTTCTTTCTTCTCTCTCTTCTTCTTCTCTTTGTTGGTTTTCTTTCTTATTTTATCTCATATTTTATTTCTTCCTTCCATCCATTCCATCCATGCATTTCATATAGTCTTGCATTAAGATAGATTTCATACATAAAATATTAAAATTAAATAACATCTAATTAAATCAAATCACATGCACACAATCACACAAAATATAAAAGAAGCAACTATGTATTACTCGATGAGAAAAAAGAGATAAATTAGTGTCTGGTTGGTGTACCATAGTCCAATCCTAGTACACTCAACCAATCCCTAGGGATGCATACCACAATCAAAACTAGCATGTCATCCTAATCCCTAGCCCTAGCTCTGAGAGCCTATCTCCTCTACTCCACCCAAAGGAGGAGGTGGTCCAAGCAACCACATACCCATGGATGATGAAGCTGAGAATATCCATGATCAAGACCATGACCTGCTAGCTGACTAGAGGGATAGAGGGAGTGTCACTCTCTACCCTATTGGTACCACCTAGTAGTACATAGTCTCATAAAAGGTAGCCCACTGAATGGCCACCTCTAGCCTCTCCCTACCCTCTATAGCTCCACCTATAGAAGGTGACCCTATCGCTAGCTTAGCTACTCCTAATGATAGCCATCCCCTCTACTCAAGCCCTCTAGTGCTCTATGTCTAGATGACTCACCTCCCCTCAAAGATGATCAACCTCTACTCAAGCTACATCCCTCTCCCTCTCTATAGTACTCAATGAGCCCCATAGTCCCTCGATCCTCTTGGACCTATCCTCCTAGAGCAGGTCCACCTATCTCTATAGAGTCACCACCTATGCTCATAGCACCTCTACCTCCTCCCTTAAATCCCCTCATCTCAAGGCCTAGCCTTAGCTACTACTATTGATGTGGAGGCCTCTCCTGATCCTCCACCTAGTAGTACCCTAACCTCTATGGGGGTAACTCTAGATGCCCCTACCTCCCTAGTCCCTATAACACTAGTGTCCTCCATCACCAACACAATCCAAACCTAAGCCTACCTCTATCTTGGAGCTGAAAGGCCCTATTATACCCTCTCTATGGCCCTACGAGCTACCTCCTAAAAATCTTACTACATGCTTAGGTCCATCACCTAGTACCTCTATATCAAAATTGGGGAGACCCTCTAGGGCATGACTCCTCTATACCACCACCTATAGCGAAGGCCACTCCTATATCATCCACCCTAGTATCCATGTAAGGAGGATCATCCAAGTCCTCCTCTACCCACCTAGCCAAGTCAGGTCCACCTCCCACCCCTATTGGGTCTCGATAGACTCTTTGATACCAATAATCCTCTAAGTCTAGGATTCCCTGTAAGATCTTGAACTACCTCAGGACTCGATCAACACGAAGACCTCTAGCTCCCCTCTCTCATAGTAAGCCATCTAATCCTCCTAATCCTAGCTAGCTCTATCCTATCCTCAGCCCATCCTAGGTGTAGATGCTAGGGTCACCATATAATCTTGGCCTCCCTCAGCTCATCTACGACCCACCTCACTAGTGGTAGGTGCTCAACGTAGGTCCTCACAACCCACTCTAGGGATCTAGACCATCTATATTATTGGTCACTCTAAGATGGGCAATGGTCCTAGTAGTGCATCCAATCTCTACACCGCTATGTGCTCCCAGCTCCATACCTAGAGCAAAGTCATGCACACTAATCCCTATATGTCCTTGTACATGATATTGTACAATATCCTATACAAATAAGCCAACACATATGGATCCCATGCGAACCAAACTCCCTAGTATCGCATGTCTACTACTACACCCACCATAATCCATGGTAGATATCACCTACTCATATGGCACATCAATAATCCTACCACCACCCCATAGAGCATGATCATCAATGGGTCCACCCCATATCACCCCACCAGGTCATCTACGACAATGGTGCTCTCTCACACCTAGTGGGTCTAACCTCCTAAAAATCATTACAAGGTCATTGGCCTCCCTCATACTCTATAAACTATCATCCCTATGATAGGGATGTACAAGATGCACCACACATCCTCTAGTGTGATGGTCATCTCTCCTATGGGTAACCGAAAGGTAGATGACTTCAGGTACCATCTCTCCACCAGTGTCATCAGTAGAGCCCTATCTACCTCTACTCGAGGTAGTCTCACTAGGTGGTCTAGCCCCACCACCTCTAGTGTGTCTCTCTCTACCTATTCGAGTACCTCTAGCTCCACCTCCAAGGAGCCTACTCGCCACTCATAGCTCTCAAGTACCCTAAGCTACAATAACAACAAAACAAAATTTTCCATC
The DNA here is from genome assembly GCA_028583015.1 of Wollemia nobilis. Lineage (NCBI taxonomy): Eukaryota > Viridiplantae > Streptophyta > Pinopsida > Araucariales > Araucariaceae > Wollemia > Wollemia nobilis. The sequence continues at coordinate 2,784,712 of JAQPPZ010005606.1, forward strand.
AATTAAATTAATCAAAAAATAATTCTAAATAAATAAATTAATTAAAAATTACATTAAATTAAAAACTCTAAGTTTGTTGCTAAGTTCAAATTTTGCATTCCCAAAGTTTAACTTGCTTTCTTTCCTTCTCTTTCTTTCTTCTTTTTTTCTTTCTTCCTTCTTTTTTCTCTTTTTTTTTTCTTTCTTTTGCCTTTTCGACGAAATCATGCCTAGTTTTCTAGGACCACAATTTCATCGAAGTGAGTGATATGTCATATCATAAAATTACTCCTGATTCTATTCATTAAGTATGATTTTACCATTGCTACCCAGGGCAAAATCATGCCCGAGTTGTACGTGGCAAAACCATCGATTTTGGTGGAAAACCACCCAAAAAAGCATAAATTTTGAAAAATTGAAATGCAAGTGTGGTTTTCGACCCTACCTATGCTCGCTCTACTTCTATGTTAACCTCACCCCTCATGATCATTGAATGGTGCACCGGTAGTGCCATATCCCATTTTTCCCTAGAGCTCCTTTCTTCTCTCTCATATGATAAAAATGAATTAGGGTTTTACCCCCTTTTTCACTTTTATCCCTATTTTCACATGCTTTTCTCTTTCCCTTTTGTTTCTTTTTACTTCTTCTTCTTCTAAGTCTATATTTTCAAGTTTTCATGAGGGATGTGTCCCTCATAAAACTCGAGGGGGCACCCTAGCCTTAGAGGTATTAATATCCCTAATACCTCGATTTGCATGTAAAACATGAAAGTGTTTGGAATAACACCATTTTTGCACCATCCTTTTCTTCTAAACCAGCCACCCTATTTTTCCTTGTCACATTTTGTTTGTGAGTGTTTACATATTTTCTTTGACACATTTATTAGGCCATAAATGCGTCAAAGAGGGGGTAAAATGTAGACACAAAAAATTGACCCACTTTAGTGGGCAATCTTCCTTGAGCCCTCTAGGAGACCCCTTAGACTTGCCTAGGGCAAGGGTAAGGCTTCTCCCCCTATTTTACCTTTTTCTCTCTCTATGCGAAATCATGCTCGCCCTTGATGGGGTGCGACTTTGCATAGGTAAAATCATGGTCGGCCTTGATGGGGCATGATTTTGCATTTTTAGGGTTTCTTCTAAGAAAACCCTAATTTTTTGGGTTTGGCATGTTTTACATTGGCCCTCCTTGGTTTTCCTACCTTTCTCACCTTCAAATCTGCTATATAAGGAGGGTTTGAATTCACTTTTCACACACAACACAATTTGATTTATTGCATGCTAACATTTGATTTATTATTTCTTGCAAAGTGTTCTTATTTAGTCTGCATCCTTCTTCTTCATTCGCAAGCAAGTTAACTTTGGAGTGTGAAGTCTGATTGGTTTTCTACTGCATTGGATTGTTGATTACTGTTGCTCGCTCTTGGTGGATTGGTGTTGAAGCCCTAAGGAGAGATCAACTATCTGGGAGGTCTCAACCCTTCTACCTGCTTCCTCACTCTCTGCCAGGTGAAAGTGCTCTATTGCATGTTTATTTTTATTCATTGCACTTAGGATTTATTATTTCACTTTGATCTAAGATGTTTCATCTCACTTCTATGAAATCATGCCCGAGTCTCTATAGGGCATGATTCCGCCTATGCGTTATCGCGCTCACCTATTATGGGGTGCGATTTCGCCTGAGCCAAATCTGGGGGTAATCTATTGTTCCAAATTTCACCATTGCATTCTAGGCTGCATTTAGAGCTTGATACTACATTCTGTTCTGTGGTTCCATCATTTTATTCTGTTGTATTGTATTATGTTTGTTTTCTTCCAAAGGTCAATTTTCACTTTTATTTATCAAAGGTCAGCTAAAAGGACCTAGGGGGCTTGACTGTTGCACCTCCAAGCATTGCTGTACAGTGGCCTAAGTAGGCCCCCTAATGCTAATCATATTTTTCAAGTGTTTATCAAGTTATCTTGCAGGAACAAGAATTGTTGATAGCATTGGATAAAGGGATAAAGGCAAGGATAAATCACCGGATAAGCTAAGTGTTCTGATTAGTCTTTAGGTTGTTTGTTGAGTGCTTTATATTTTTGTTGTAAACCCTAGATCTGATTTTATAGAAATATATCTAATTAATTTCTAGGCATTTGAAAGATAAACAACATATAGTGTGCACTTAGGGTTAATTCTGTTTGTGCATCTCTTCTTGAGCCCTTGCTTAAAGGTTATTTATTTGGAACCCTAGGGTTAGAAAAGCATTCAAAGGAAGAATCATTCTAGGGTTAGCTCTTGTATTCTTGCATTCTGTATTTCTGCATTGTCCTTTATCTTTTATAGCATAGATCTAGAAAGGCCAAATCTAGGTGTTTGTCTTGAATCTAATACATCAAACATTCTTGAAAACCAGAGGACTTGGAGTGAGTCCTTAAACCATTCCTGGTGAACCCTTCCCCCTAGCACCGAGTGTAGAGAACAACATACCCCCATGGTTCACCCCAAGGCTTTCTCTTGTGGATCCAACTTTTGGGAATTGTACGTGGTAGGGCAGTTTTCCCCCTCTATAACATTGAACAATGTCATGAGTGATATTTTGTGTAATAGATGAAGCTTGAATTAGTTGGGACTGATCCAAAGTATAGGTTTCAGAATTGGGCACAAAAATAGTGCCAACTCCTATAGAATTTTTAGATTGAGCAGGATTTGCACGAGTATCATCCATCACAAGACAAGTTTGCTCATGAGCTTAGCTATGGGTGACATCCATTGGTGGGGAGAAAAAAGGTTTAAAGAAGTCTAAAATTTTTATTTTTTTCCAATTTTAGGTTATGGAAACAACTAGAATGGTGTTTTTAAGTTAAAACCTTTCTATAAAACAAAAGTTTGGGTCACATGCTAGCGTGTGACTTTCTATTTGGATCGTTGGGTACCCTATGAATTTTTAGAATCTGGTTACAAAAATAGAGAATGTGCTAGAACTGTGCCCAGGTATGTATACAAACTTGTTTTTGTAGATTTTGTAACCTATTTTGAGTTTTTTATAATATAAATCAAAATTTGAAACTAGAAGAAAAGTGAGCAACCAAAGTTTTGTAAAGATGTGTTTAAGATGTTTGAAAAACCCTAAAACAAAGAGAGAAGTGGAAGATGTATCTAATGAAGGTATGTCCATAAAAATTTTCCTATTATACCCAAAGGTATGTGAAGGGTAACTATGCATAAACAGGTGAATGGATTCTAATGGAGGTAAAGGCTTGGAAAACCTAGAGGAGAAAATATCCAAAATACTCTTGAGAAAGATGTAGCATTATCTAAGACTTGCTACCGATCTACCTAGGCTTTCACTTCACCCTTGGATGGGCTTAGTCACAAACGACAGTTGCACACTCACTAATTATATGAATACCTATGAGTAGGGGCATATAATTCTAACCTACCCTAAGGATCTCTCAAGGGTAGGGGATTCTCTAGTTATGAAGTCTAGAAAACCATTCATTGGGGTTACTATAGTGTTTAGGAGGTGAGCTAGTAGAAGGAGACAAATTCCAACATCGTGAGTATCAATTTGAGGTTGGTGATGAAATCCAACCTTACCAATGTGAAAGAAACTTGAAGTGTATGTTTTCACTACTTAAGAAAGTGAGAAATTTGTGAAAGTAAACTAGATTAGAAATTAAAGTTTTTGTCCTTTTCAATTTTTGAATTTTAAAAAAGTAAAATGCCTTTTGAGACTGAAGGAAATGCCAAGGAAACAATGTAAATTGTGTTTTTGAAGAACTCAAAAGTAAAAATTTACACCAAGGGAAGGACAAGGAATGCCACTTGATTTCAACGATCTATGCTAAGACTTGTTTAGGCATAAATATGTTTACACTATCCAATATATGTCTATTAAGGTTATGTCTAGATGTCTCTTGGAGCCTTATATATGAGGAAAAGATAAAAATCATTCTCTCATATCATACAGATGGAGAATTTTAAAGGTTTCTTCAACCTTATGCAAGTTCTCTAACACTAAACAATGCAACTATTCAGATTCTTAACATGCATGAAATGAAAGAGAAGCATTATCACTATGACCAAAGTGATTTTGGATCCTTTTCTAAGTAATTACCAAATTTTGTAAAGAAACCCAAAGCAATTTTGAGGCTTTTTTGAAAGTACAAGATACTAAAACTTTGATGTGAACTTATTTTTGGAACTAGAAAAATAGTTTTTTCAGAATTACCTATGGTCTCCATATCCTGGAAGTGTTTGTGACTGTAGACCTAAGGCTAAAATGCATCTCAACTTAAGTTGCATGGTACCATGCATATCAACTTAAGTTTCATGGTACCATGCAACATAAAGTGATGGTCACACCCTACCTTGTGACTCAGTGAAAACTTGAAATTTTACTAGATTTAGGCTTGTTGAAAGTCTTTGTGGTATTGTAGCTGGTTTGTGTATAGGTACCTACAACAACAAAGGATAGAATATACATTTTGTAAATAAAAGGATATTCTAAAAAATAAACATGAAAGACATATATCCTTGCAAGATGGTGTGATACTGAGTTTTACAAAACTCTAAAAGAGAAAATTTCCTGATTATACCTTTGTGGATACTGTTGTTCTCAAAAAATTTTGGCCTATGGAGGCAGTCTTTGGTAAGGGAGATAGCAATATTATGTGAGGGAAAATAAGTCCCCCAAACTTATCTACAACTATGGAGTTGCTATTGGTTGCGTAGAAATTGGTTTCTAAAGCAGTTTTTGGAGTGTTTAGTTCAATCGTAGGGTACCATGCGATTGAAAATTATGGTCACATCCTACCATGCAACTCTGGATCGTAGACCAAAAAGACATATATCTTGGACTTGAGTTGTGTTTTAGGTTTTTTTTAGAGTTCTAGCTAGTTTTGTATCACCTGTAGCATAGAAAATCAATAAAATTCAATCAACTGCTTGAAAAGGTTAACTAAAAGAAATAAACATGGTGGGGGTCCCATCAGCCATGCCAAAATGAACTCAAGAAAAACTAGTGTTATTTGTAATAGATGTTTAAAAGGGTTACAAGAGATTTACCTTTACAAATTTTCCTTGAGAGGCTAAAAAATAGGGTTTTGTAAGGTGAAAACCCCTTCTTCAGTAAGGAGGTCAAAAAACCACATCAATATTCCAAGGGATCCTCAAGTTGAGTGGGCTTATTGCTTGTGTGCAATATGACCTATCCACTAGACCTGTAGGACTTGCAAAAATGGGTTAGAATTTTTGGGGGCATGTCTTGATCAGACCCCTCATGTTTGAAGATAAAAAGATACAAAATGAATCTAATTCATTACAAAAGCCATGAAATTGTTTACACAACCTAAATTTATGATGATACTTACCTTCTGGAAGGGCTTTACATGCTAATTCATGAAATTAACCTTTTGAAAGGGTCACACTCTAGGGTGTGACTTCCTATTGAGATCACAAGGTACCCTGTGACTAATTTTAAAGCTGATTCTAGGTGTGAGAGAATGGTGTCTTGCAATTTTTGAAGCTTCTATCCTCATTAAATAACATTCAGAACCTACAAAAATTATCAAAATGGAACACAAAAAGGATGCAAAAAGATGTTTGCTATGGTGATTGATGGAGATTGATGGTAATAGTGGATGATGGAAAGTGGCTTGGTCTAGCTAGATTCTGGTAGAGTTTTATTATGTAAAATGGGGATGATGCAAAATAGAATAAAAGGTCTTCTATTTATAGAATTTGGAGAGGTTTGGGGAAGGGGTGAGGTGTCCCCTAAGGTGTTCCCTATGAGGTGTCCCCTGAGGTAGCATGCCTCATAAGTGTCTTTGGGTGAGAGAGTATCTCACCCATCTACTTGTCATAAATGGGCATGGATGAGTCATCCCACATAAATGCATGGGTGGAGGAAAGTCTCCAAATATCATTTATGGCATGGTGATGTGGAAAGCCTTTTAATTTTAAAATGCTTTTATGTGTGCAAAAGTCTTCAATTATCATTGAATGCACAACATGGTGTGAAGTGGAGCAAATATCAAGGTGGTGAGGTGGAAGGCTAGGCTAGTCAAAGGGTAGACTAGGTGAGGTGGAAGGCTAGGCTAGTCAAAGGGTAGACTAGGTGAGGTGGAAGAATTAGACTAATCATGATTGAATTGATTAACCATGTGCTTAGCCATAAAGTGAAGTTTGACCATAAAGTGACTTTTGACCAGGGTAGAGATTAACCAAGGTTAAGCCATGATGGTGGTCACATGAGGACCCAATTTTAAGCATAGGAAAGGGCTTAAGTAGCCCAAGGGGGCTTATGAATAGTGATTTTGATAAATAAATAGTGTTTTGAGGCTAATTTATGCAAATTTTGTGGGTTTTGCAAATTAATCAGCCATGAAGATGGGAAGTGGCAATGTGCAACTTTTGGGTGCCTACAGTGCACAAGTGTCATGTATGTAAGTGTGAAAATATATAATGTGAGGATGTGCACAAGTTTCTTGTATTAGGAGTGCATGTATAAGTGAGAAAGTTTAATAGAGTCAAGTGTGAATGTAAGAAGATATTGAAGATTCTAGTATACAAGTGGAAAGATGAGAAGCCAAAGGTCAAGAATAAGAAAGGTTACAACTCAGTTATGTGAGGACTGCAATAGTCAAGTATTGAAGAGTCATATTTCTATGTCTATGTTATGGAGAGAAATATCCATACAATGGAAGTGGAAAAATGATTTGTAGCAATCACCATAACAAGCATTGATAATAAATATTATATACAAATTTTGGGTAATTTTATTGTAAGTATTTTTCATGCATGTAAATGAATTATTTTGGCCATTTATATTCATATTTGATACTATAGTGAATGTTATTATATTTATATTGGTTAGTTTATATATATATATATATATTTGATTGGATGGTGGAAGGGGTTTTGAAAGAGACCCCAAACCTTTTCACAAAGAGAGAAAGCCCTTAGAGATGACCAACACTAAAAATAAAAATTAGGGCCTACACAAGAGGCACCAAGGTGGGAAAGATCTTGATAATAAAAATTCAAAAAGGAAAATCCCACCTAAGCAAGGAGATCCCTGTCAAACCATGAAATCAAAAAGTTGAAAATTTTCCCTCCATGAGGGGGTTTCCCTAAGCATGGTCAAACTTTATAAATTTGAAATAGGTGGAACTGCTCCTGATCCCATTCTCATATAATTGTACACTAATCTAGAGGTGCTTGGAAATTACAATATCTAAATCTATAGAGGAGCTTTAGCCAAAATGTTGTGGAAATTTTTCCAAAACAAAAGAAGCTTTCTCTAGAAACACACCAAAGCTAGAAAGACATGTATGGCCTTTGGAAGAGCTCCCATGTCACTAGGATCAAAGATACATGAATTCACAAGATAAGCTTTTCCAAAAGTCATCCATGCACCTCTAAATGAGAATAGGGGGTCATCCTAGCCCCTAATAAATATTCCTAGAAATAGGGGGCCATATTGGCCCCTAATAAACCTCCTAGGAGATCGAGGATTAAGAATGTGATCCACCACCATATTTGCTCTCCCAAAATGAAAGAAATTATACACATCCTAAATAGTAGATAGGGGGCATTCCTAGCCCCTAGATGAAACCCACAAGGAATTCCATGAGCAACATAGGGCACAAACCAATAGGCCAAGCACCTTCGTGAAAGACCTGAGAGAGCTTCACGAGAAAACCCTTCAAGGAAGAGTAGCAATAATATGGGTCTTTTCCACCGAGGGGTGTGGGATAAGGAAAACCATCGACCACCACTAGAGAAACCCTCAAACATTAAAACCCACACATCGAGGAACCCTAAAATCAAAAGGTCTCAAATCAACTAAGACCATGGTAGAAGCAACATAAGCCCTAATATCAACCGTCAACTAGGTCAGTTTATATATTTAATTCTACTCTTGATTATTGATATTGTGACCTAAGATATTGTGGCTTAATTATATTAGATCCTAAAATATTTTGAATTAAAATCCAACATAATTATCTTGTCTAGACGTTAACCCTATACTAATCTTCTTCAATTAGAGCCTTGTCACTATTATATGGTTCTTCAATTTATATTTTTATTACCAAACTACTCATTTATCTAGTAGCATTATTGATGATGGAATCAACCTCAAGTAGCACTCCATGAGCATGGTTAATCCTTTCTTGATAAAATGTGATCTACGTAGATCATCTATGAATTTCAGCAATAAGGAGGGATGAGCTAGTTCAAGGATCCATATTTTGTTGTTTAATAATCGTTAAGCCATTTTGAGTGCATAAAATATTTTCTTGTAGTGCATCAACCTTTCTTGTTCTTGACCAATATTTCTCTTGGTATCCTTCCAATAGCACAATTTAAAAAAAAAAATATATTTAAGTTACTTTTATAACTTATGTGGCTACCCTTATAATCTCCATGTTATGTCTAATGGTATTTGCAACACAATCCTATTATTTGAAGGTATTATTCTAAGAAGTGAGGTATTGCAATATGGAGAGATAACATGCTTCTTTCTCTACTATAAATTTTCTAACTATAAAACTCTCTCCTCTAGTATACCAACATGAGCCTTCTCAAAGGTTTTTTTAGATTCTAGAACTTGAATGTGCTAGAATTGATCTATAATCCTCTTCTCTAAATCTCTAAATTTATCCTATTATAATTTAGCCACTTCAATATGCATTTTAATTATATCCTCTCCTTTAACATTATCTACGAAGGTGATGGTCATTTCGTGAACTCTTTCAATTACAATATCATCGCCATGCCTCTTCATTTTCTTGAAATAATTTACTTTTAATGATTTATAGTTTTCATCCTAAAAATAATTTATTAAAATATATTCAATTTTGGGGTCTAAACATTTCTTCTCATGGATAAGCCAACAAATCCACCATCTTTAGTCTGCTATGTTTTGTTTGTTTCAATATGCTCAATAATATTTATAGTTTAAATTTCTATTTTTACCACATTGTTGAGTACTTCCTCCATAGTTTCCTTTTCCACTATATCAATTTTTGTCATGGCCTCTAAAGTTTCTATCAGTATGGTCTATACTCCTCCAGTATTTGCTTCCTCAAGATATAATTAAGCACCCTTATCCTTAGTGTAAATTTCCTCCACTATAATATTACTCCCATTGAAAGAATTATTTTCTATGGAAGTTTTCTCTTTGAAGCAAGTACCTTCCTCTTAGGATCCTTTTCATATATGAGAATAATTTCTTCTATTGGATGAAATCCATCTGATGAAAGGCCTATTTTTGGTTGAAAATTTTCTTTATGAGCTTCTCACTGCCAAGACTTAACAAAATTTCAAAATTATCATACTCCTTTAGGGCATTTTATCTTACCTATATAAGAGTGTTTTCTATCACAACTATTCTCATAGGAGCATCAATATTTTATTTCAATTTATATATCTCCTTTCACCAAAAGATGAAGTAACTAGTTGGGATACAAATTTACATGAATTGTCTAGGTCATGCTTCAAATCATCATTCTTTATGTTTATTTTGATCATCTCTTCTCAAGAATGCACATCCCTTGAAATATCTTCGCCAAACACCCTTTATGCACATTCAAAGAACTAGGTCTTCTAAATAGCCCTCAAATGTTACTTGGTATTTCTTTCATGATCATAAAATATAATACATGCATATTCCAGTTGAATGTTATCAAAGTGTGAAGCCAATTATACACAATGTATTGAATAATCCATGGTGAAATCCTCATTAGAAAAAGGAATGGGAAGAAAAACCATGGATGTAGGCTACTGAATTTCTTTAATATAAAATTAGGCTAATCATAATATAATAACCTACCTTTTTTAGTATCATATTATTGGTTACAAACTTAGGCAACAAACCACGATTCACTTTAAAACCTAATAGTTTAATGTATGCTTGATGAGCTTGGATAAATAAACCAAAATATGGTTGCAAAGTCCTTCTAGCTTCCTTGGTGAAATAGAGACATGGAGAATTATTCAAGAAGGAATAAATTTAAGGAAAAACAATAGAATGAATATAATAAAAATTTATTTCTCTTTGCTTCTCCTTCTAGAGATTCCTAAAATATATATGTATAGGTATTCTCTCTTGACAATTAAAAATAAAACTTCTTTGAATTTGAGCAGGGTGACCATGCATAAAATTTTAATTAAGAAGGTAGTCATATTAAACCTAAGCCTCTTTGGAACCTTTGTATTATTTAAATCTCTAATATTTCCAACAAGAATGTCTAAAAGAAAAGAGGCCCAATCAAATTTAACCTCTTCAAGGACAACACAAATTACTAATAGCACATAATGTACAAAAAAAAAATGTGTCTGATTCACCCATAAGCCTATAGATCTAGGTTATAACATATATTATTTTGAATTTAAAATTAAAAATAGCATATAGATTTGGGCTATAGCATATATTATTTTAGATGGAGGGTCTTGTTCTTATTTGATCTCCAATTCTTTATAGTTTTTCCAATGGTCTCATGTATTTTTGTGAACAACTAGCCATATTGATTATCATACTAAGTTTTTAGGAGAAATTTAGTAGATGGTATAGTATTGATAAGATTCCAAACCCTTATTTAGTCATTTGATAACTTTCTAAAGATATAGAAACATCCAAAAATGTAAAAAATATTCCTAGAGTCACCTCATCCCGGTCTATAGAACCTATAATTATTTAAAATAGTAAAATTTATGACCACCAATTAAAGTTATTCTCTCAATGCCCTTAGTAGAAAAATTATAGGATGTCACCCAACCCATAGAATCACTATTGAAAGTAGTCATGAGAAATAAAAAAACATGGGATACTATTAAATATTTGCATACAATTCCTTGCAAGGTACCATACTTAGAAATGCTTAAGAGATATCCCTCTCAAATGCAAAGGTTAAGAAACTTACTAAATCATATGGATATGATCAAAATAAGGATTGGAAATATTATACCCACCATTATATGGTCTTATAAAGTGTAACATAGAGAAAACCTTTGTGTTGATGCACATACTAGCCATAACTTGGTCATAAATTTTCCTTTTCAAAAACATGATTATTGTTGATTATTTGGTAATGGTTGATGATCTGCCATTAATGATAATTATTGTTTACAATAATATGGAAATTTATAGGTATTTTGTTGATGAAGGGAGTGGTATAAGTGTTAAATCATTGTCTTTGATAGATAAACTAAATATTCCTAGAAAACATGTCCTTTATACGAGAAGTCATTGATATTAAAAAAATGGTAAATATCAAAATCCTATGGGTTGCATTTGGTTGTTAATGCCTAAATGAGTAAGAGTGAAATTTACGGTGTTTGATTTTTAGAACAACTATAGCATGCTATTAGGTAGACCTTGGACTGGTAACATTAGAAACACACATTCCTCTATTTGTTAAGTGATTAAGTATACCTATGATGATAAATTTTTCACCATATAAGGAGACTTAGATCCTTGGGGGGCTTGTTGGAATTCACAATATTGGGGGGCTCAAATTCAATGAAACTTGGATAAATGCTAATAGGTCAGTCAAGATCATCCACATAGCTAAGCAGGGCAAAAAGATCAATGAAGATCATGGGATGGATGGGTGGGTATGATATAGGATGGGTTTAATGTTGAGGGATATTGTGGGTAGGGGGGAGTTGCTAAAGTATGGATGGACAAGGATTGGATTGAGGTAGGGATCATCATGGCAGGATGATAGGGGGATGTGGTATAGGTTGACCATTAAGATACTTTTGTGATAGGAGTGCAGGAAGAATAGGGAGTTGGAACAAAATTAGGTGAAGGTGACCTTAACCCTCTATTGTATGCTCAAGGATAGGTATGATATAGGATGATACTGTCATGACCCTCCTTGGTGGATTTTTGGTACAAGAAAACAATGTATTAATTTATGATGCTTTAATACCTAACTTGGGAAATTGAGCGAACTATGTGATGTTTAGTTGATTTGAAAGAGCATGGTACTACTGATATTTTGCCAAGATATGCAAGATAAAGTACACTCATAGGTGGAAGAAGGAGAATTATCCACTAGAATTAGGGGTACTTGAAATTGGGGAAGTGATGATTAAGGTAACTCGAGATTAACATGGATAGATACCTTCATATTGACATGCATTCAGTTACGGATAATCATCAAAAGCTCGTCACTTTGATCCCTAGATTGATAGCCTAGTAGCTAACGTAAACTCTCGAGACTAAGACAAGTGACTAGGTTGATGGAAAGAGTCCCTCCTTGTCTATTGCATATGTGTGATTGTCTTTTACTTCATCACTATTTGCATTGTTGAATTAAGAAATAGAGGAAAAAGAGCATGCATAATTTGATTGCCTTGAAAACTTCCTGTATTTACTTGAATCATGTTTGGCATAATGTTGGTATTAGATAGAAGAATATTTTTGAGTTATAGAAGAAGAGAGGAAATTATTTAAATGATAAGTGTAATTTCAAATCAATTATTAGTTAAATTATTTTAATGATAAATGTAATTTCATTTTAAATAATAGTTAAATTATTTAAACAATAAATGTAATTTCATTTAAAATAATAGTTAAATTATTTAAATGTTAAATGTAATTTTTGCAAACCTAAGGAGCAGGGAGATTTAGGTCTAATAAGAATCCATCTTATTAATTTAGCTCTTCTGGATAAAAATGCTTGGCATATCATCTCAAATAATGATGTTGATTGGGTAAAAATAATCAAAATAAAATACCTTCAATTTTTTGAGTTCATATTTGGTGATATTCCTTCTTCAGGTTCCTCCTTTTGGAAATCAATTTATGTGGCTAGATCAATCATCAAAAAAGGACTAAGGTGGAAAATTGGCAATGGCAAATCTATCCACTTTTGGGAAGAAAGGTGGCTAGATGATTGACCTCTCCTTCAATTTCCTGAGATTAGAAGGTTAATTGATATTACAAAAAATATGTTTGGTCCCTTGGTGGCTGATTTCCTTTCCGTTTCAAATGGATCAAGAATTTGGAAAATACTAGCCATTCTAGATTTATCAGCTAAAATATCATCTCTTGAAGCTCAGTAATCTTCTATTTGAATCCCCTTAGGGGACTCTATCAATCATACTATTTGGGAACCCACTAATTCAGGAGAATTCTTTGTCAAATCAGCCTACTTATTATCTCTTAGTGTCACTAATACCGTCTTTCATTTCAATCTGGTATGGACCAAATACCTAACTCCTAAAGTAGCTTACTTTTCTTGGCTTTGCATTCAAGATCGCATCCTCACAGTGAAAAATATTATTAAGCAAAGTATTCCCCTCCCTAATAGATGCTTCATGTGTCTTTCCAATTGGGAATCCACTTCCCACCCGTTTCTTTTTTATCCCTTTTCCAATGCTGTGCTCAATAATCTATTCCTCAAATTCCATCTGGCCTGGGTTTGTCCCCCATCTATTGCTAATGTGTTCCTTCAGTGGCCCAATCCTTTTATAAATCCTATCCTCAAAGTATTATGGAATTTTTATCTTCAACACTTCTTATGGCAAATATGGCTTGAATGTAATAGAAGAATATTTGATAAAAATATCAATGATGTGGATTTTATTTCTAATAAAATTATCCTATTTTCCAAAGAGAAAATTTTGATAGCTCCCCTTGATTCTATCTTTAGTTCTTCCTTTGAGGATGCCCTTCTAAAATATTGTCACATTTCCTTTGAGAATGCAAGATCTGCCAGCTCCTTATCCTCAAGATTTAATGTCAAATGGCATCCACCCCTTCTTGGATGGGTCAAGCTAAATTTTGACGGATCTACCTGAAGAACACAAGCTTATACTGAGAGGGGGGTGAACAATATAAGACCACTTTTTACTTTTCTTTCCAAATCAATATTATGCAATGTATAGATAGCAATATCAACAACAGTAATCAAAGCAATGCACAAATCACCACACACAATAGAGACACCACAATTTACGTGGTTCACCCAATGTGGGCTACTCCACGGAGAAAATATTTCACTAAAATTTTCTCAATCAATCTCTTGGGAATCCTTTCCCTATTACAATGTTTATGGACCTCTGTCCAAAGGAGATACCAATCCCCTAAATCAAGTTCATGGATCTCTATCCATAGGAGAACTCCTTCTCCTCTACTCTGGTTGGTGATCCTCTAGAAGACTACTACCTCCACTACACTGGCTTGTGGATCTCTCTCCACTGAAGACTCTTGTCCCCACTCAGAAGACCTATCCTCACTACCCTGGCTAATGGATCTCTATCCACTAGAGACTACTGTCCTCTCTGCTCTATCACCTCCAAAGCTCTGTCTCAAATCTGCACTAAACACAGTCCTTCGGTCTAGCACAAATATTCTCAATCTCTATCTCTGGTCTAGCACAAATCTATCCTCAAATCTGCACCAAACTCTATCCTCAAATCTTGCTCAACAAGTCCACACAGAACTTGCTTAAATCTGCTCAACAAGTCCACACAGAACTTGCTCAAATCTTCTCAACAAGTCCACACAGAACTTGTCAAATATACTCAACAAGTCCACACAAAACTTGCTCAAATATACTCAACAAGTCCACACAGAACTTGTCCAATATGCTCAACAAGTCCACACAGAACTTGCTCAAATATTCTCAACAAGTCCACACAGAACTTGTCCAATCTTCTCAACAAGTCCACACAGAACTTGCTCAAATATACTCAACAAGTCCACACAGAACTTGTCCAATATACTCAACAAGTCCACACAGAACTTGCTCAAATATGCTCAACAAGTCCACAAGAACTTGTCAATATTCTCAATAAGTCCTCTCAAGAACTTCAAATATGTATTGTAAGCTTCCACAAAAGCTCACACAAAATCAGTCCACAAGTCTCCTCAAAGACTTGCCTCAAATTTGCTCAACAAGTTCACATAGAACTTGTCCAATATCATAGAAACATAAAGAGAATTGTTAGAGACTCAATATGTTCTATACTAATCACAATGCTCAATTACTTTCTCAACTCAAATTAGAATATAGAATAGTTTGTTTTATGGAACTTGAACAATCACTTCACACATCCACTTGACTAGGCTCAACCAACTCTACTCAACCAATCACTCAATGAAACAACCCTTGCTCACAAACCCTAGTCCAAGCATATAAACATCAACTCAAAATATTTCCAACAATGCTCAACAACAAATCTCACATAACAATGATACTCATGATCTTTGCAAACCCTAGTTCAAGTTCTTCACTCAACAACTCACTTCAACAACAATGCTTATGAAACAACTCTCACATAACAATGATACTCAAACCCTAGTTCAAGTTCTTCACTCAACAACTCACTTCAACAACAATGCTTATAAAACAACTCTCACATAACAATGATACTCAAACCCTAGTTCAAGTTCTTTACACAACCAATAGCTTCAACAACAATGCTTATAAAACAATCCTTTATTCCAGAAAACCTTGAAGCATTATCTCAACACTCTCAATAGGAAATCCTAATCAAGTCCTTTTCACTCCAAACTTATTTTCCAGAAAACCAATCAATCAACTCAACTATGGAAGAATGTGCTCATACCTTTTTCTTGATGATGAAGGGATCTCATAAATCTGCCACAACAACAAACACTCTTTTGCCAAGCTCAAGAAGTTATAAGATGATAAACTCCCTCAAAAATTACAATGTAAATATCAAAACATATACACCTTATCACTCCATATTTAAGGAAACATTCTTCAACCTTTACAAAAATTAATTCACCAAATACACCTTATAATCTCCCAATGATAATAATAATCAATGACAAGAATAATGTTAATGCAATCTTCTTTCTCAAAAATAACTCTATGCAAGAAATCCCTTTTATCCTTTAAATCCTCAACAAATCAATGTGACAAACACTTTATTCAAAATAAAGCTAACTCCTTATTCCTCCAATATACCAAAAATAATAATCAATATAAAAACCTTAAGCAACCCTTTTATCTCCCTAAGACCTCATGTCAAACCTTAGGCACATAAAATATTACACACAAAAATTAATACCTTTGCCTTGCCTTGGAAGGGATTCGAACTCACGACGCTTCCTCAACCAGCGCCCTAGCCATGGCTCCAACCATCGCATGAGCTAGGCGCTCGCTTGGGGAGAAGAGGGCACCACGTGCTCCAAAAACTCCCTACCTTGCTTAGCACAAAATGTGCGTCTTTCCTTTGGTGCTCTCCAACACCAATGCAACCACCAAAACACTGCCACCACATTTCGAACGTAGGTCTCCTAGCACCCAACACTCTAACACTGTCCTCTTTGCCACTAGGCCACGCTGCCTAGTTGGCGCTTGGTCAATTCACGTTGTTCCTCTTAAACGTTATTCACTGGCGCTAAACACATTAATCACTTCGCATATTCCGCATGAGTCAACACAATTGCACGCATACATTAATCGAGCAAAAGGATAAGTTTTAATGCCTTTTAGGCATTGGTATTTATAATGGTTTCCCTCCTTTATGCAAAACGTCGATGCTCGAATTTCCTCCAATGTATTAGACGTCGGCGCTTGTTTATCCCTTTGACCTTATTAATTTATAAAATATTTAAATTCATTTGAATTTAAATTTTATAAATTACTTCTTTAAAACCCTTGGTTTTATTTAGGCCACCTTTCATTTTGCAACTTGGTATAAATAATATTTATTTATAAAATTTAAATTCATTTTGAATTTAAATATTTTATCAAATAAATATTAAACCTTCCTTTAGCTTTGCAATAAACTTTCTTGGGTTTTTATGAAAAACCTTTTAACTTATGCTTCCACATAATATTAAAAATATTATGGAGCCCTTTTCCTTTAACCTTACCTTTAACCTCTCATTGTATTATGGAGCCCTTTTCCTTTAACATTACCTTTAACCTCTGCATTGTTCCTCTTGACCTTTGAAATCATTAGAAGCTTCTTCCTGGATATTAATGACAACTTTATTTCTTGACAAATTCCTTGACATCAATGACAACTCGACTTAATGACTCAAAATGTCCAACAATCTCCCCCTTTGTCATTGATGGCAACCCAACTTCTTTTTACTAAAAACTTGGCTTTTCCTTTGTTCTGCTCCCCTAGGACATTGCTCCCCCTAGCTCAATGCTCTCTCAAATACCAAATCTCTCCCCCTTACTCAAATCTCTCCCCCTTTGACATCAATGGCAAAGGGTCACCTTTGGGGCTCGGGGCTAAGAATGAGCCTCTTAGCTTAGCCCCTCCCCCACCTTCTCTTGAGGTGGTTAATTCTAGGGTGGGAGTATTTCTACTCCCAGAAAGCATTATTCTTTACCTTTATCCTCTTTCCTTCTTATCTGATCCTTCTGATTCCTCTGACTATTTCTTTCCATGTCCATGTTCCTATCCATGTCTACATTCCTATCCTGTTCCTATTCCTATTCATGTTCCTATTCATATCCATGTTCCTATTCCTATTCATGTTCATGTTCCTATTCATATCCATATTCCTGTTCATATTCATGTCCATGTTCATATTCCTGCTCCTGTTCTTGTTCATGCTTGATTCTGGAATGTCTGCTCTACACCACTTTGTTGTGTGACCATCATTATTGCACTTATAACACTTAATGTTATTATTCCTTGGAGGTGCAAATGTCTTAGGATTTCTCCTAGTGAAGCCATACCTTCTTCTATCATGAACCCTGCAATTCATTGCCTTGTGACCAAACTGATTACATGAGTAGCAATACCCATGGAAAAGTTATTTGTTCCCATATTCCTATCTTTCATGTGTCCTACACTGTGAAGCCATGTGCCCAAACCTGTGACATGAAAAACATCTTCCATTGAAGCCTCCTTGCCTTGACCTCATTGGTCTCCTAGTCTCTCTTGACCTATTCTGATTGTTGTTCCATCTGTATCTTCTTTGTGCATTGTTCCTGTTCTTGTTGAACTCTCTATTGTCCAACTCATCCTCAGATGTCTCACTCTCTTTTACACTGTCTTCTTCTGAAGTATCTTCATCTAAAGTTTCTTCTCCTCCAAAACTTGAGGTTGACTCTCCTTCCCATTTCTTTTGATCCTGTCCAAATCCAAGACCTATTTTGCTTGATGTAGGCTTTTGTATCTTGATGAACTTATCTAAGTTCTTTGAGCTATTTTTGAACCCTTTTAGCTTGACTTTGGAGTCTTCTAAATCTTCTCTTAGTAGTGCCACTTCTTGTGCTAACTTTTCACATTCTAAGATCTTTGCTTCTAACTTATCCTTGAACCTTTTTGCCTTAGCCTTTGATTTTTCTAAATCCTCTATAAGCAATCTTCTCTCTTCATCACATTCTTGAAACTGAATTTCAAGTTTAGAGTTTTGCTTTCTTACCTTCTTTACTATTTCAAGAGCATAAATAAGTTCTCCCTTGAGATCATATCCATATTTCTCTGAATATTCCTCTATTTGTTTACCTTTGTCCACATCTTTATTTTCTATTGGCTTGTCTTCTATAGGATCACCTACTTCTTCTTCTAATGCCATTAGAAGGTTTTCATCTAGTCCTTCAAGTGCATCCTCATATTCATCATCACTGAAACTATAACCATCCCTTGTACAATCATCTTCAAGATGTCCAAAGTTACCACATCTAAAACACTTGAGAATTACTGGAGTCCTTTTCTTAACTTGTTCTTTTTCTTCAATCATAAATAGGACTTCATCTCTATCATTATCTGAAAAACTAGCATCACTATCACTTGAGTACTTACTTGCATTATCCGCATAGTAGCTCCTCTTTTGCCTTTGGAAGAACTTCTTTCCTTGTCTGCTTTGTCCATCCTTGCTTTTCTTTTGGTGCCTATATCTTTCTGATTCCCTGTTCTTGTGATCCTATTTTTCTTCATCATTGTTATTCTTAGCTTCTTGACAATCTATTGCAAAATGTCCATACTTTCCATAATTGAAACATTTAACAGATTTTAGATCTCTAGATCTTCTAGAATCCTTATCTCTTCTACCATAATTAGCTTCTTCATCACTGGATGACTCATTGCTTGATTCTGACTTCTTACCCTTTGTCTTCTTGATTGCTTTGAATGCTACTTCCTTCTAGGGAATAGGATCTTTTGTTCTTATCTCATGTGTTGTAAGAATACCAAGCAACATATCTCTTGTCAAAGTATCACCATCCATTGACACTTCTATAGCAGAAACCTTTTCACTGAATATTTTTGGAAGAGTTCTTAAGACTTTATCACAAACATCTGATTCATCAATCTTCATTCCAAGTCCTTGCATAGCATTAACAACCTCATCAATTCGAAGTAGATAAGTACTAATATCTTCCTCATCCTTCATTCTTAATTCTTCAAATTGTCCTTTGAGATTTTGCATCTTTGCTTTCTTGACACATTTATCTCCTTCATATATATTTTGCAATTTATCCCACATTTCTTTTGTAGTTTGACAATGCATAACTTTCATAGACTCTGTTCTATGCAAACCTCTCAAAAGTGCATTCATTGATTTTGAATTGTAATGTTGTAGGAGCTTACCTTCCTTATCTGTAGGAGGATTAATCAAGGGATCATATCCAAATTCAACTACTTCCCAAATTTCATTTCCAAGTGCCATCAGGTAGATCTTCATTCTCATACTCCAATACATATAGTCACTTCCATCAAATACTGGTGCTGAATTATCTGAGGACACATTCTTAGAATCCATTGTGTTCTTGTTAGCTTTTCCTTCAAGTTGTTAAACTCTTCTGAAGGAACCCACTCTGATACCAATTGAAGAACACAAGCTTATACCGAGAGGGGGGTGAACAGTATAAGACCACTTTTTACTTTTCTTTCCAAATCAATATTATGCAATGTATAGATAGCAATATCAACAACAGTAATCAAAGCAATGCACAAATCACCACACACAATAGAGACACCACAATTTACGTGGTTCACCCAATGTGGGCTACCCCATGGAGAAAATATTTCACTAAAATTTTCTCAATCAATCTCTTGGGAATCCTTTCCCTATTACAATGTTTATGGACCTCTATCCAAAGGAGATACCAATCCCCTAAATCAAGTTCATGGATCTCTATCCATAGGAGAACTCCTTCTCCTCTGCTCTAGCTGGTGATCCTCTAGAAGACTACTACCTCCACTTCACTGGCTTGTGGATCTCTCTCCACTGAAGACTCTTATCCCCACTCAGAAGACCTATCCTCACTACCCTGGCTAATGGATCTCTATCCACTAGAGACTACTATCCTCTCTACTCTATCACCTCCAAAGCTCTATCTCAAATCTACACTAAACATAGTCCTTCGATCTAGCACAAATCTGCTCAATATCTATCTCTGGTCTAGCACAAATCTATCCTCAAATCTACACCAAACTCTATCCTCAAATCTTGCTCAACAAGTCCACACAGAACTTGCTTAAATCTGCTCAACAAGTCCACATAGAACTTGCTCAAATCTGCTCAACAAGTCCACATAGAACTTGCTCAATCTCTCAACAAGTCCACATAACTTGCTCAAATCTGCTCAACAAGTCCACACAGAACTTGTCCAATATGCTCAACAAGTCCACACAGAACTTGCTCAATCTGCTCAACAAGTCCACAACTTTCCAATATCTCAACAAGTCCACACAGAACTTGCTCAAATATGCTCAACAAGTCCACACATAACTTGTCCAATATGCTCAACAAGTCCACTCAAAACTTTCAAATATCTCAACAAGTCCACTCAAAACTTGTCCAATCTCTCAACAAGTCTCACAAACTTCAAAATCAACAACTCAAATCTCAACAATTTCACACAAAACTTGTCCAATCTCATAGAAACATAAAGAGAATTGTTAGAGACTCAATATGTTCTATACTAATCACAATGCTCAATTACTTTCTCAACTCAAATCAGAATATAGAATAGTTTATTTTATGGAACTTGAACAATCACTTCACACATCCACTTGACTAGGCTCAACCAACTCTACTCAACCAATCACTCAATGAAACAACCCTTGCTCACAAACCCTAGTCCAAGCATATAAACATCAACTCAAAATATTTCCAACAATGCTCAACAAAAAATCTCACATAACAATGATACTCATGTTCTCTTCAAACCCTAGTTCAAGTTCTTCACTCAACAACTCACTTCAACAACAATGCTTATGAAACAACTCTCACATAACAATGATACTCAAACCCTAGTTCAAGTTCTTCACTCAACAACTCACTTCAACAACAATGCTTATAAAACAATCTTCACATATCAATGATACTCAAACCCTAGTTCAAGTTCTTTACACAACCAATAGCTTCAACAACAATGCTTATAAAACAATCCTTTATTCCAGAAAACCTTGAAGCATTATCTCAACACTCTCAATAGGAAATCCTAATCAAGTCCTTTTCACTCCAAACTTATTTTCTAGAAAACCAATCAATCAACTCAACTATGGAAGAATGTGCTCATACCTTTTTCTTGATGATGAAGGGATCTCATAAATCTGCCACAACAACAAACACTCTTTTGCCAAGCTCAAGAAGTTATAAGATGATAAACTCCCTCAAAAATTACAATGTAAATATCAAAACATATACACCTTATCACTCCATATTTAAGGAAACATTCTTCAACCTTTACAAAAATTAATTCACCAAATACACCTTATAATCTCCCAATGATAATAATAATCAATGACAAGAATAATGTTAATGCAATATTCTTTCTCAAAAATAACTCTATGCAAGAAATCCCTTTTATCCTTTAAATCCTCAACAAATCAATGTGACAAACACTTTATTCAAAATAAAGCTAACTCCTTATTCCTCCAATATACCAAAAATAATAATCAATATAAAAACTTTAAGCAACCCTTTTATCTCCCTAAGACCTCATGTCAAACCTTAGGCACATAAAATATTACACACAAAAATTAATACCTTTGCCTTGCCTTGGAAGGGATTCGAACTCACGACGCTTCCTCAACCAGCGCCCTAGCCATGGCTCCAACCATCGCATGAGCTAGGCGCTCGCTTGGGGAGAAGAGGGCACCACGTGCTCCAAAAACTCCCCACCTTTCTTAGCGTAAAACGTGCACCTTTCCTTTGGCGCTCTCCAACACCAATGCAACCACCAAAACGCTGCCACCACATTTCGAACGTAGGTCTCCTGGCGCCCAACACTCTAACGTTGTCCTCTTTGCCACTAGGCCATGCTGCCTAGTTGGTGCTTGGTCAATTCATGTTGTTCCTCTTAAACGTTATTCGCTGGTGCTAAACACATTAATCACTTCGCATATTTTGCATGAGTCAACACAATTGCATGCATACATTAATCGAGCAAAAGGATAAGTTTTAATGCCTTTTAGGCATTGGTATTTATAATGGTTTCCCTCCTTTATGCAAAACGTCGATGCTCAAATTTCCTCCAATGTATTAGACGTCGACGCTTGTTTATCCCTTTGACCTTATTAATTTATAAAATATTTAAATTCATTTGAATTTAAATTTTATAAATTACTTCTTTAAAACCCTTGGTTTTATTTAGGCCACCTTTCATTTTGCAACTTGGTATAAATAATATTTATTTATAAAATTTAAATTCATTTTGAATTTAAATATTTTATCAAATAAATATTAAACCTTCCTTTAGCTTTGCAATAAAATTTCTTGGGTTTTTATGAAAAACCTTTTAACTTATGCTTCCACATAATATTAAAAATATTATGGAGCCCTTTTGCCTTTAACCTTGCCTTTAACCTCTGCATTGTATTATGGAGCCCTTTTGCCTTTAACCTTGCCTTTAACCTCTGCATTGTTCCTCTTGACCTTTGACATTATTAGAAGCTTCTTCCTGGATATTAATGACAACTTTATTTCTTGACAAATTCCTTGACATCAATGACAACTCGACTTAATGACTCAAAATGTCCAACACCTGCCAAAGGGAATCCTGGCATGGTTGGTGCAGGTGGTATCCTAAGAGATCATCTCGATAATTCTATATTTGCTTTTGCTGAACCTTTAGGAGAACTTTCCAATCATTCTGTTGAAGCTAAAGTGTTGTGGAGAGGTCTTCAATTCATAAAGCAAATTCCTAGAAAAATCATTGTGGAAGGTGACTCCTTGAACATTATCAACTATCTAAAGAACTCCAAACCTACAAGATGGAAGATAAGGAGCATTAT
This sequence comes from Wollemia nobilis, assembly GCA_028583015.1. NCBI lineage: Eukaryota > Viridiplantae > Streptophyta > Pinopsida > Araucariales > Araucariaceae > Wollemia > Wollemia nobilis. Next base: position 2,807,875 of record JAQPPZ010005606.1, read on the forward strand.
TGAGGAAATCAAACTGATCCTCAACAAGAAACATGAGGTTATTGTCCAACATGCTTTTAGATAAGCCAATTTAGTTGCTGATATGTTGGAAAACATTGAGATCTTTACCCGTGGAATGCTGACATGGATAGATTATCTTCCTCTCGAAGTTGCGGCGCTTGCTAGGTTGGATCAAAATTATTACCATCATGATGAAGCTTAAATACCTTTCATGTGTTTTAATTCGTTACCTTCATTCTCTTGTAAGGGTTCATGTTTTTCTCTCTAGTTTGCCTATTTTGTCTCCTTTTCCAATGCTGCCCCGACATTTGAACCTTACCTCGAATTACACATTTATCACAGTTTATGATCTTTTTCCACATGTTTCATCACATTTTCAAATTTTCCCCACTGATTTTTTGATAACTGTCATGCCTTGGAATCCCAATGCTTTTTTAAACACTACTTATAATCATTTTAGGCCCATGCTCCTCGAAAATCATTTGCCTACCCCTTTCAAATATTTCCCTTGGTGGACACCCTTTTGCTTCGTTTCGAGGAATGTCCTTTTGGGTTTTTCAATTTTCTCTGGTTCTAGTACCAGCTATGTCTTTTTTTGGTTCTAGTTTTTAAGTGATCCAATAAGTCAACTTTATCATTTTGTTGTGCAGTTTCCAATCACTCTCTACTATTTTTGGGGTCCAAAAATCCTCCTCGATCCCAATATTTCCCAATCTCCGATTCCTTTTGGGGTTTTTTCCTTTTTGAGGTTTATTTTCTAGCTGAGGAGTACTATTCTATATCATTATAGGCTTAATCCCCTCACAAATAATCCTTTTTCCCTATGTCTGTTTCTAGTAGCAATTTCTTTGTCCTATTTCATCCTCTAGGTTTTTTACTGTTCTGAAACAATGAAGGAAGGGAAAATTGATTATGTTGAGCCCGAGGTCTATGATATGGAGACTACTACTAAAGTTGTTTTGAAGGACAAAGGAGGTCTCATTCCATTCTTCAAAATATTCTCTGGTACCAACTGGGATGCTACGATGGCTTTTGCAAATACGTGGGAGAATGGCGTTATCACTATCCATGGAGTCAAGTTTCAAATCACATTGGATATTCTTGCTAATGGTTGGATAGTAAGGAGGAACAAGCACAATTGGGAAGCCAAGCTATCCCTTTTTGACTCTTCATCCCAGGTGCAAAAACTCCACAAAAAAGGTTTGTATCGAAACCATTTATCCACTCCTTGGAAATAAATCCTGAAGTTTGTTATGCAATACCTTACATTTGATGATCTTGAATCCCAATTATGTAGTTTCTATTTATCCTTTATTAACAAATTTAGATATGGCAAGATGTTAAACATCCTTGTTGCTCTGTATTGGTCCATTGATTATGCCATCACTTCCACCTATGGCAAGAAAGAGGAAGGCTGGCCTTCCCATCAGGGGTTTTTTAAAGTCCTCTATGATTGTTTACTCCAAAAATTCCCCAAAGGAAACCTTCCAACCCCTAAATCTTCCAAATATAATTAATCTTCTACTCCTAGCCCTAAAGCCACCAAATCCAAAAGGAAAATTAAAACCGAGAAACCTCAGTCTATTTCAAATATCAAGAAGAAGGTCAAGCTTGAGAAAATGCATATCTGGTGTTCTCAGAGGCTCAAGTTTAAGGACACTCCTACTCCTACCCCTAAAATTATCAAGAAAGAACACAAATATGGTTTTGACTCTCCTGATGTGGTAGAAAAGTATCTTCACAAGCTTGCCATCCAATCCACTTCTACCACCATCGACCATCTAGAAACTACCTATGTTGCACTTGGGAAGGGAATTACCCAACTCAAAGAGTAGCATAATGCTCTTATCCTGCTCTTTTTCTATGACATGTATGATGAGGGCCCTGCCATTTCTACTGTCACCAGTATCTCTAACATCAAGGATGACGAAGTCTTTGAGATCACGAAGGAAATATCCAAGGATGCACTCAATAAAATTGCCAAGGATGCTGACCAAGAGATTGTGGTAGCCTCTCCTATGCAGTCTAACATACTAAACTAATGCACATGCTTGTTTTATCTCTTAGATAGCTCTACGCTAGTTTTATGTTGTGTTATGATCCTTCCTTGGGTTTGTTCTCTGGTTTCCTTTCTGGTTGTTTCAACATGGATGCTTTTTGTTCCTTTTCAACATCCTTTTTAGTCTTTCCTAAAGTTTCCTTTTTTTTGTTCCTCCAGCTTCTCTGATGTACAAGGCATTGGGGTGCCTTTCAAATGCCCCATTTTTTAATGAAAAAATATTAACTTACCAAAAAAAATTGTAATTTCATATTAAATAATAGTTAAATTATTTAAATGATAAATGTAATTTCATTTTAAATAATAGTTAAATTATTTAAATGATAAATGTAATTTCATTTTAAATAATAGTTAAATTGTTTAAATGATAAATGTAATTTCATTTTAAATGATAGTTGAATTATTTTAAATGATAAATATAAGTTCATTCTTAAAATAATAAGTAATTGGTTTAAGTATTGCTTTTAAGAAATCCTTTAGAAGTTAGACTCTCGAGATGCAATGCTCTGCACGTTCGGGTAGACAAAGGCTTCCATAAGCCTTGAATTAAGGGACATCCCATTTATGGGAAATATTGAAAATAATATTTGGAGAGTAGTAAAATCCCACTGTCGTCCATTTTGGATGAGGATGAACTAAAAGCTGGAAGATGAGAAGTTATGAGTTCATCAAGTGAGTGGGTGGTGAAAGAAGACTTTAGAAGCCTTGGGAAGAACGTGAAGGTGACCAAAAGGAGGGAGGAGGTGCAACCCTAAAGAAAAAAAATAGGGAAAACTTAAGGAAGAAGTGGAGATATGGGGATTAGCCAAAAGAGGAGAAATGAGGAGAAGAAAGCAACAATTGAAATGAGAGGAGAATTCGAAAGAGCACCAAGTTGGGCAAAGAATCCAGATCAACCATAGAAGGAGGTAGCCCTGTACTAAGTTGGGTTGCAATTGCTATCTTTCCATTAAAACTTGGTTGTTCATTCATGCTTGTTATTTTTACTGGCTCTTCCCCTCTGGTTTACTGTCTGTGTGTATGTGGTCTCTTCTCCATGTTAAACCTCCATCGAACTCGTGTGTGAGTTTCCTTTGTTGTTGGTCAACACCATTATTGAATAGCATTGTTGTAACATCATGGTCATTGTGGTAATTTGGTCGTGGTTAACACCACTAGTGTGTAGTGTTGCTATCACGATAAGCATCACTATTGTGATGTGGGCTTCTCCCTTGCTTTGTTACTATGGTATATCTATTGAGGACTCCCATAGGGGAGTTGGGAGCCAAGATGGCACCATTGTAGTAAACCATGTAGCCAAAACCTATCACCAACTGCACTACCTTGTAAATGGTCTCTCTAAAACCAAGACATCCCTACAAAACCATCTTTTATCATTGAGTTTGAGCAACTCGTGGGTCAGTATCCTCAATGTTGAGCCATGTTTAGGAGTTGGGTGGGCATTCCTACTTTCAACCTTCTACCATCTCCTTATTGTGTTATGCTTTGAACAAGATGCCTCAACCCCTTATCTAGTTAGATGTCTTCTTCATGGGTATCTTCCAATATTTTAGTAACCCTCCTCCTTCATCAATTGTAGTTTGATCATGGATGGGTGCATGATTTTTTGAGACTTCATAGTCACCTACTCTTCATTATAAATATTACAATAGAAGGAGGATAGTGGTGTTCCTGATTTATATTAATGGGGTTATTTTATTTCATAAGAAATCCTTTAATTTATTAATCGGGATTTTCTTTTAGATGCTTAATATTAAATTAGACTTGAGAAACTTCAGAGGTTTAATGAATTTAGTTTATTTTATGAATTAAAGGTTGGGTTTAAATTTATGAAATAAAGGGAAAGGTTATCTTATAAATCAAGTGTATGGGACCTTGATTTATGAAATAATGAGAAGATTAGTGCATTTATTAATTGAAGTAGTGAAACTTTAATTTAATAAATAAGAGAAATGTTTATTTTATGAATCAAAGGTATGGGACTGTGGTAATAAAGGAAAATGAGTTATGTGTTTATTTGATTGGATAATATGTTATTTAATTGAATAAAGGAAAAGGAGTTATGTGTTTATTTGATTGGATAATATGTTATTTAATTGAATAAAGGAAAAGGAGTTATGTGTTTATTTGATTGGATAATATGTTATTGTTTATTTGGTTGGATAATATGTTATTTAATTGAATAAAGGAAAAGGAGTTATGTGTTTATTTGATTGGATAATATGTTATTCAATTAAGTAAAGGAAAAGGAGTTATGTATTTTGATTGAATAAAAGAAAAGGGATGTATTTATTTTATGAATTGAAGGTATGGGACTTTAGTTTATAAAATAAAAGGGAAGACAAATTTGTTTGATGAATTAAGTAGTAAGACTTGATTTATGAAGCAAAGAGAACCTAGCTATTTAATGATTAAAGGTATGAGACTTTAATGTGTTGAATAAAGGTGGGAAGTTTGATTAAAGTGAAACCTGTGATCTAAGTTGTGCATGTTGAATGACTCTCTGAAGGTATGTGAGAGGTGAAAATAAAAGTGAGAATCCTTTTATGATATCAACTATGTATTAGATGGTTAAACACTTGCTTGCTTTTGTATAGTTGCAATTTGGCAAAGTAAATAATAGATGCATTTAGAGGCATGCCTATCCTAAACCATGAGTGCCCTGATCCCCTACTATCCTCAATGATCAATGGATAGAGAAGGATATTCGAAGAGGTGAATGGGACTAATGCACCAGTTTGTTCTCTACTTACCATTTATTTTACTTATGCTCAAATAGACTAGATTTATAGGGAGATATCCCTGATGTATTACTTATTCTTAAAAGTATGGAGGTTTTACCATACCAGGATGTATGTAATAATTGTGGAATGATGAAGATTATAAATTTTGATTTATTACTTGAATTATTTATATTTTGTATTTTATTCTCTCTCAATCCATGTTATTCTCTTTTAGTGTTGCTTCTTTCTTGTTATCTCTTGCATGCTTTAAATGATATATCTTTTGTTAGATTTAGTATCTATAATTGTTCTGGTTTTCCTTGGTAAATAATATAACCTAAGAAAATAGGTTCTAGGGTGAAATTAGAGGGTAACCTAAGGGATTGAGACCCCTTAGGGTGAACATAGGAAGACCTAAGGGATTAATACCCCTTAGGGAGATTGGAAACTAAGTTGTGGGAAGTCTACATCTAAGTTAAGATAGCTCATCGTGGAGATGATATGGATAGCTTAACTCGCAATACTCATAGTATACCTACACAAATTGGCTTGTGTATGGTATGGGGATGCATGTATACCTTCGACTGGCTGAAGGTGATAAGTCTAGCTCATCAAGGATGATGAGATAGATAGACTTATTTGTGGTAACACATGGTACGCCTACATAGATGGTACTTGTGTGAGGGTATCTCATGAGATGTAGCTCTTTAGAAAAACTTAGGGGAATTTAAAAAATAGGTAAATCTTATATTGGTTAGGGGTTTATGAATCCCTCTCCTTAGTTTAAAAAAAAATCTTTGCTTTTTATATTTTTTTCTATTTACTTGTTTTTGGGTCATTACATTTGGTATCAGAGCTCTAGGTACGAAGGTATAGAGCTTCTTATGTACGCTAAAGGGATTTGGATGTCTCCAACGAAGGCTCAATTAAGGTATAAGCTAAATTTGAGATGACCTAGAATGCCCTATTGCTAAGATCTAATGGGAATTAATCCCAAGTGTGAATAAATGTTATGATACCTTAGTATAGGTTTTGGTATTATTGATACATCATAAGCTTGGAATACTACCCTAGATAGATTTTTGATGCTTTTAGAAAGAGAAATTTGTATTGTGGCTTGAATTAGTGATACAATTTAAGGTGAATCTATAACCTAATATTTTCTTGGTTGTAACTAGGTTGAAAATGCCACCTAAGACCAGAAGAGAGAGGCTTACACCTAGGAAGACTTAACAAAATAATGTCGAAGAAGATGGTCCAAGGGGAGGATCCAAAAATTTCCAATAGAGGGGTAGAAGACCTCACTGCTATGGTTGTTGCCATGTATGACCAAATGAGACAAGTGTTATAGATAATTATGAATAAAAACTCATAGGCTAGAGGCTCAGAGATTGGTCAAGTTGACGGTTAACTGTGAAGTAGTTACAAGCTAGAGCCCTCCTAGAAAAGGAAATAGTTAGGGACTTAAAAAATATTTGTATCTCCAATTTTTATGGAGAAGGGGAAGGGGATGCGACCAAAGCTTGGTTGAGATAATTAGAAGTTTACTTCACAGTAAAATGCTATTCCCTAGGGACCCAAATGGTTTGGACCATGATCAACTTAGAAGGGGTTGCCCTAGATTGGTGGGAAATCCACTATGAGAAGACTAAAGTTGAACCTATTGACATTCCCTAGAAAGAGTTCCTAGTTATTTTCAAGAAGAGGTTCCTAATAGAGCATTTCTATGCACTGAAGTTTGAGGAATTTGCCAGCTTACGACAAGGAACCAAAATGGTAGAGATATACTATAAGAAGTTGGTATGGTTACTTAAGTATGTACCTATCTATGATGAGAAAATGAGGGTTCATAAGTTTATCCATGGGTTGGAATCTAGAATAAAGCATGATGTAAACATGCATGAGCCTAAATCGCTACAAAAGGCGTATGACCTAACAAAGAAGGTAGAGTTGCACTTCCAATTTAACTATGCCACCCTACCCGAGAAAGATCGACAAACATTGAGGACGAGAATAGTCAAGGATTCTTGAAATGGGAAGAGGAAGAGGATTGAAAGACCAAGAACCCTAAAAATTTTGAGAAGAGAAATGATGAAAAAAATGGAAACTTCAAGAGAAATTTCCAAAAGAAAACCAACAACAATTCCAACAACACAAAATCTCACCCTCAAAAATCATAAGCTTCAGCTCCAGCAATTAAAGCAGGGGAGCATAAATTGGAAAAGAGATAAGGATCCCAAGATGGGTGATACCATTACAGGGGACCTCATTTTATCAATCAGTATCCACATCGACCAGGGCCTAGCACATCCAATGCTAAAGGAAAGGAACCTGAGCATCAGATCTACGCCACAACTAGGAAACAAAAGCTAGAAGGGTAAGCCACCCCATTACTTGTGAAAGATAAGATTTTTAATAAATAAGTAAAAGTTTTGATAGATAGTGGGGCCATTGAAAGTTTTATTTCTACTAGTCTAGCAAGGACTATGTTGGAAAGGCCAAAATGTTTGGCCCATGGGTGGAAGACTGAGTATGGTTCTGGTTAAACCTACTCGATAAACCAGTGTTATCCATTGGTATAAATTGCTTTAGCTAGTGGAACCATGGAGTGTTTTTTGTATGTAGCTCCACTTCATGCCTTTTATGTGATCCCAAGGATGGATTGGTTATAGGACCATAAAGCCTTGATCAATTTCCAGGATCGATGGATTGAATATTCAAAGAAAGGCAAAGAGAGACTAAGAATTCATAGTGATCAAGGGGTATTTAAGCCCCAAATATTGTCGGCTATGCAATTAAAGAAAGCCCTCAAGAGAGGAGGGATAGTGTATGTTGTAAAACTTAATGAATTAAGTGATGATCAAAAGAGAAAAGTGCTAGGAAAGCACCCAATTTTGTAGGATTTCAAGGATGTATTTCCAGAGGATCTACCTAGACTACCTCCTATATGGGAATTTGACTTCACAATTGATCTTATGCTAGGATCAGAACCTATTCATAGATCATTGTATAGGATTAATCCTATTGAGATGCAGGAACTAAAGGTTCAATTACAAAGTTTATTGGAAAAGGGACTTATAAAACCAAGTGTGTCACCATGGGGTGCACCGATTTTATTTGTGAATAAAATGAATGGTTCTTTAATATTGTGTATTGATTACATGATGGTAAATAAGGCTACAATAAAGAACCAATATACTTTAGCTAGAATCAAGGATTTATTTGATCAAATAAGAGATGCCATGGTGTTCACTAAAATTTATCTAATATCAAGGTATTACCAATTAAGAATACATGAGGAGGACACTCACAAAATGATATTTAAGACTAGGTATGGGCATTACGAGTTTACAGTTCTACCCTTTGGATTGACTAATACCCCAACTGCATTCATGAACCTGATGAATAGTGTGTTTAGAAGACACCTAGGACTAGTTTATCCTTGTATTCCTGGATGATATCCTAATATACTCTCGAGACAAAGAAGAGCACAATAAAAATATCAAGATCATGTTAGAGTTGTTGAGAGAAAATTGACTCTATGGGAATCTAGCCAAAAGTGATTTCTATGTTTTAGAGGTATGATATCTTGGATATATCATATCAATAGAAGGAATTGCTATGGATTTAGAGAAAATAGAGGCCATCCTGAATTGGCCACCCCCTACTAATATTATTGAAGTGTGAAGCTTCATGGGGTTAACGGGCTATTATAGACGTTACATAAAGGATTACTCCAAGATTGCTATGGTAATAACTAACCTTTAGAAGAAGGAAAAATAATTCAAGTGGTTAGAAAGGTGTGAGGCTACTTTTGCATTGTTTAAGTATAAGCTCACTACCGCACTAATATTGAATATTCCTGATCCTCAAGGGGACTTTTCAATATGCACAGATGCATCACTAGAAGGGTTAGGAGGAGTACTATCACAAGAAGATTCAGTTGTAGCATATACTTCAAGGAAGATTAAAAAGCATGAAGTCAATTATGCTACACATTATTTATGGCTAGCAGTTGTAGTTCACACTCTAAAGGTTTTACACCACTACTTAGTGGGAAAGGCATTTGAATTAAGAATTGAACATCAAAATCTGAGGTATATTGATGCACCTTGCCGTAGCCATAACTTGTGAACCGTATTCCCGTTTGCCTTGAAATTTAACAAGTGGTTCCGCATGTGTGTTCTAAATTAGGATGATCCCTGATCCTCCTAACCCTCCAAATATCATGTTTTTAGGACCTAACTCCTCCATCTAGTGCCTCAAAATTAGCTTTTAGAATAGGTTCCCAGGTTTTTTAAATTTTTTTGGCTGTTAGAAGTTTATTATCTTTAGTTATACCTTAATTTGAGACCTAATATTTTAAATTAAGGTTCACTATTGGAAGAGGGATGTGTGCACCAAATTTGGGCGCAATTCGACTCATTTTTATTTTTAGCAATTTTTAGAAAAAATATCTATTTTTAGCAGTTTTTAGAAAAAATATGTGTTTAGGGTTTCTTTAGGGTTTCTTTGGTTTTCGGTTGCTATATGATGGATTGTAATATTTTGTAGAAGGGGTGTGAATTCAAGAATGAGAATAATATCAATTTGTAGTTTTATTCCATTATTGCATTTGTGTTATGTGATTGGAGTCCATTTTGTTGGTCTCTTGTAGCTGAGTTTACACCATTTGGTATCAGAGTTGGTGTGATCTTGCTAGTGAAGGGAAGATGCCACCTAGAATATATGCCCAGATGAATAAGAAGATCAAGGATCTGAATGCAAAAATAGCATGACTGATTGGTGTGATTGATCACATGGGAGAGAGATGTCTCAAGGCATGTGCAAATCAAGGATCTGATGATGAAAACATACCTAAGGAACATGTATCTGAGGTCCACGTAGAAGCAAAACCAGAGGGCCCAGAGGAAGAAGGGCATGGTTTTGAAAATTGACTAATACGATCTCGAGGGACTTAAGGGGAATCAATATGTGATCAAGATCGAGGTTCCTGAGTATGCTGGTGGGTTGAAACCATAGGAGTTGATCTATTGGATCAATAGCCTAGAAAAATATTTTGAATGGAGTAACCTTGCTGAAGAGAAGAAGGTTAAGCTCGCATGCACAAATTTGAAGGGACATGCATTGATTTGATGGGATCATTTATAGACTACACGATAGAGGAATGGAAAGGAAAATATCAAGGATTGGACAAAGATGAAGAAGAAGTTACAGGAAAAATTTATACCTATAGACTACTCCCAAACCCTATTTTGTAGATTTTAGAATCTCTGACAGAAGGATCAAAGCATTGAGGACTATACTAATGAATTCTACAAGCTATCCATTCGAGTGGAGCACAATGAGATGGAGGACCAAAAGGTTTAAAGGTATGTAAATGGCCTAAGTTTTGCTATTCAAGATTAGATGAGCATGCATCACACTCTTACAGTGGAGGATGTGTATCAAATGGACCTCAAGGCGGAGGAGAAAATTAAAAGGATTAATAGAAGAGGTAAGAAGGGATTCATGCCTTCTTCAGGTCATGGTTGAAGTGGATCTAATTTTCTCAAGGGAGAATCCTTAATACCTGCTAAATAAGAAGAAGATGGACAAAATATAAGAGGAAGAGGATACCAACAAGGTAGAGGTTACGATGGTGGAAAAAATTGGAATGATCCAAGGAGGTCGTATACCTGTTATGGATGTGGTGAGGAGGGGTACAGAGTATTTGAGTGTACCCAACATGATTTCTAATAAAGGGATCAAGGAGGATGAGTAAGGGTCAATCTAGTTGAGATGGAAGAGCAGGATGAGGATGAAGTTGTTGTTGACATGGGGGAAGCACTTATTATAAGGAGGATGTTGATTGCTCCTAAGAAAGAGATGGTGTATATCAAATTAAAGGGGCAAACCATAGGTGGTGAATATTCTTGGCTATGAATGAACATATTTTGAACAAGATGTACATCAGGAGGGAAGGTACGTAACATTGTCATTGATGGTGGTAGCCAAAAAAACTCAAAAAACTCAGGAACCTATTCTAAAAGCTAATTTTAGGGCACTAGATGGAGGAGTTAGGTCCCAAAAACATGATTTTTGGAGGGTCAAGAGGATCAGAGATCATCTTGATATAGAACATGTACATGGAACCACCTATTAAATTTCAAGGCAAACGAGCGTACAGTTCACAAGTTATGGCTCCGAAAAGGTGTAGCATTTTACTCTGGTGAAAAAGAACTTAGCTCTTGCGAGTTCAACTAAATTGAAATCTTGTAGCTTCTGGTTATCAATTTTATTTAGCTCTGACTTTGAAACCCAAGTGTTATCTGACTGTGGTAATCCTTCCCACTAAACCAGGAATTTGTTGTAGCTCCCATGTCTGATGGTGATCACCTTCTTATCGAGCACCTGTGCAACTCTGTATTTTTTCTTCTTAGGCATCTATCATGCCTAATTTATTGTCTCCTATAATTTTCCATCCTCGACAGTATAAGGATATTGAAATAAATCAAAAACATTAAAAATGGGCAAAATATCAAATTCATTGGGCAGCTCCACTTTATAGGCATTATCATTGATCTTCTTCAAAATCTTGCATGGCCTAATTTTCTTAAGTTTCAATTTGTTATACATCCTCTTCATAAATATTTCTTTCCTAAGATGAACCATGACCATATCACCCTCTTCAAACACCTTCACCCTTCTGTGTGCATCAGTATACTCTTTTTAGTGAGCATTACTACTCTATAATTTTTACCTCACTAACTCTTGAACTTTATGGATATGCTCAGAAAATGCTTTTGCATCATCACTAACTTGTTCCCCAATTGGTAACTCAACCAAATCTAATACACCTCTAGGATTTTGACCATAAATAATTTGAAAATGAGATTTACCTGTCGACTTGTTCACTGAACTGTTGTATGTAAATTCGGCTTGTGACAAGGCTAAATACCATTGTTTTGGTTTTTCTCCAACTATGCATCTTAAGAGGTTTACCAAGCTTCTGTTCACTACCTCTGTTTGCCCATTGGTATGTGGGTGGTAAGCACTACTGAACTACAACCTAGTGTTCAAATTTTTCCATAATGTCCTCCAAAAGTGACTCAAGAACTTAGTATCCCAATCAAAAGTAATAGTCTTTGGAACACCATGCAACCACACAATCTCATAAAAGAATAAGACTGCAGTCCTAGTTGCATCATTATTTTTTTTTGCAAGTAATAAAATGCACCATTTTTGGAAATCTGTGTACCATAACAAAAACTGAATCCTTACCCCTCTATGTCTTGGGCAACCCCAACATGAAATCCATATTTATATCATTCCATGGTCATGTAGGAACTAGCAGTGGCATATACAACCCTATATTTTGCGCATGGCCCTTAGCCATTTGACATAATCTACATCTAGAGACAAACTTGATTATGTCTCTCTTCATTTTTGGCCAATAGTACTTCTCCTCTACAAGAGTGGTAGTTTTGGCTACTCCAAAATGACCAGCCAAACCCCCACTATGTAATTCCCTTAAGATATTATCTCTCATAGAGCCATTGGGAATGCATAATCGATTACCCTTAAACAAGTAACCATTATGTAAAAATACTCTTCAAAAATAGTATGAGACTCGCCCCCTACTACACTTTTGCACTGTTGCACAATATTCCCAAAATCCACATCAGATTCATACAAATATTTAATCCCCTCAAATCCTACCACTTCATTCTCCATAGTGTTCAACAACAAGACTCTCCTACTCAATGCATCAACAACCTTATTCTGCTTTTTCGACTTGTGTTTCAGGACAAATGTATACTATTGCAAAAATGAAACCCATTTGGCATGCCTGCTATTTACAATTTTTTGAGAATTGACATACCTCAATGCTTCATGATCAATAAACAACACAAAATACTTTAAGATTAAGTAGTGCCTCCAATGTTTCAATGCTTGAACAATTGCATAAAATTCCACATCATATGTAAAATAATTCCTCCTTATGTAATTTAGCTTCTCACTAAAAAAGGCTACAGGTCGGTCCTCTTGACTTAAGACACCACCAATTCCAAAAAATGAGGCATCACAATAAACCTCAAATACCTCACTGAAATATGCTAACACTAGAATAGGGGCTTCTGACACCTTCTTATTCAAGAGTTCAAAACTCTATGTTGCTATCGTAGTCCATACAAACTCTTTCCCCTTTGTGCACTCAGTTATAGGGGCAACTATACTATTGAAGTTCTTGATGAACTTCCTGTAAAAGGTAGCTAGTCCATGAAAGCTCCTTACATATTTTATATATTGTGGAAGATGCCATTCTAGAATCACCTTCACTTTCTCATAATCCATCCTTATGCTATCTCTCGAGATTACAATTCCCAAAAACACTAAACTATCTTGAAGAAATCTACATTTCTTCAGGTTGACATACAATTTCTCCTTCCTAAGCACATCCAACACATTATAGTCCCGTAGTACTCTATTCATAAACTACATAAATGTATTGGGTACATTAGACAACCCAAATAGCATCACCATCCACTTGTACAATCCATATTTTGTCTTAAAAGTTGTCTTCCATTCATCCCCTTCTTGAATTTTGATCTGGTAGTAGCCACTCCGCAAGTCAATTTTATTGAAGTATTTAGCTCTAGCCAATCCATCCATCATGTCATCCACTCTCGGTATAGGATATCGATACTTTATTGTGATTTTTTTTATGGCTCTACTATCCACACACATCCACCAGTCACCATCTTTCTTCGGGATTAGCAATGTTGGAGTTTCACATGGACTCATACTCTCCCTAACTAATCACTTCTTTATCAACTCTTTCACTTGCCTACTCAACTCTGCATTTTGTGTCGGGTTCAACCTATAAGCTACCTAATTTGGGAGCGTTGATCTTGGAATAAAATCCATGTGATTTTGGATCTCTTTTTGGTGGTAGCCCATCTGGTAACTCCTCTGGTGTGACATATTTATATTCACTTAGCAACTTAGCTACTGCTATAGGCATAACCACTTCCTTTTTTTCTAGCTTCCTAGCTGTTAAGGCATAATAGAAGCTAGCATCTCCGATCTCTACAAGAAACTCCTTCATCATCAACAAGCTCTCACTCGGAACATCCTCCTTTAGAGGTACAAGAACTACCTTTACACCATCCTTCCAAAATGTGTAAGTATTCTTTCTCCCATTATGGTTAGTATCCCTATCATACTTCCAAGGTCTTCCCAATAGAATGTGACATGCATCCATCGAGATCACATCACACCACACTTCATACTTGTAAGTGCTCCCAATTGAAAATTTAATTAAACACCTATGATCTATCGTTACCTCATTCCCCTTCTCAACCCATGAGATGCGATATGGATAAGGATGTTTTTCACATTTCAGGTGCATTTTTTCAACCATGACATTTGACACCATATTCTCACAACTACCACCATCAATGACAATGTTATATACCTTCCCTCCTGATGTACACCTTGTTCGAAATATGTTCATTCATAGCCAAGAATATTCACCATCTATGGTCTACCCCTTTGCTTTTCTCTACACCATCTCTTTCTTAGGAGCAATCAACGTCCTCCTTATCATAAGTGCTTCCCCCATGTTAGCAATAACTTCATCCTCATCCTGCTCTTCCATCTCAACCAGATTGACCCTTCCTTGTCCTCCTTGACCCCTTTCTTGGACATCACATTTGGGACACTCAAATGATATATGCCCCTCCTCACCACATCCATAATAGGTATACGACCTCCTCAGATAATTCCTATTTTTTCCACCACCGTAACCTCTACCTCGTTGGTATCCTCTTCCTCTCAGATTATGCCCATCTTCTTCTTGTTTGGCAGGTATTGAGGATTATCCCTTGAGAAAATTAGATCCACTTCGACCCTGACCTGAAGAGGGTGTGAATTCCTTCTTACCTCTTCTATAAATCCTTTTCAATTTCTCCTCTTCCTTGAGGGCCATTTGATACACATCCTCCACTATAAGAGTGTGATGCATGCTCATCTCATCTTGAACAACAAAAATTAGGCCATTTACATACCTAGAAGCCTTTTGGTCCTCCATATCATTATGCTCTACTCGAATGGATAGCTTGTAGAATTCATTAGTATAGTCCTCAATGCTTTGATCCTTTTGTCAAAGATTCTAAAATCTACGAAATAGGGTTTAGGAGTAGTCTATAGGTATAAATTTTTCCTATAACTTCTTCATCTTTACCCAATCCCTGATCTTTTCCTTTTCATTCCTCTGTCGTGTAGTCTACAAATGATCCCACCAAATCAATGCATGTCCCTTCAACTTTGTGCATGCGAGCTTAACCTTCTTCTCTTCAGCAAGGTTACTCCGTTCAAAATATTTTTCTAGTCTATTGATCCAATTGATCAACTCCTTTGGTTTCAACC
Organism: Wollemia nobilis; assembly: GCA_028583015.1. Classification (NCBI taxonomy): domain Eukaryota; kingdom Viridiplantae; phylum Streptophyta; class Pinopsida; order Araucariales; family Araucariaceae; genus Wollemia; species Wollemia nobilis. The sequence goes on from JAQPPZ010005606.1 coordinate 2,823,070, forward strand.
CACCAGCATACTTGAGAACCTCAATCTTGATCTCATATCAATTCCCCTTAAGCCCCTATATAGCTTGTATCAGTAAATTTTCAAAACCATTCCCTTCTTCCTCTAGGCCCTCTGGTTTTGCTTCTGCGTGGACCTCCGATCCACATTTCTCAGGTATGTTTTCATCATCAAATCCTTGATCTGCACATGTCATGGGATGTTTCTCTCCCATGTGATTAATCACACCAGTCAGTCATGCTATTTTTGCATTCATATCCTTGATCTACCTATTCATCTGGGTATATATTCTAGGTGGAATCTTCCCTTCACTAGCAATATCACACCCGCTCTGATACCAAATGGTGTAAACTCAGCTACAAGAGATCAACAAAATATTACAATCCATCATATAGCAAATGCAATAATGGAAGAAAACTACAAATTAATATTCTTCTTATTCCTGAATTCACACCCCTTCTACAAAATATTACAATCCATCATATAGCAACCAAAAACCAAAGAAACCCTAAAGAAACCCTAAAAACGTATTTTTTCTAAAAATTGCTAAAAATAGAAATGAGTCGAATTGCACCCAAATTTGGTGCACACATCCCTCTTACAATAATGAACTTTAATTTAAAATATTAGGTCTCAACTTAAGGTATAACAAAATATAATAAACTTCTAACAGCCAAAAAAACCCAAAAAACCCAGGAACCTATTCTAAAAGCTAATTTTGGGGCACTAGATGGAGGAGTTAGGTCCCAAAAACATGATTTTTTGAGGGTCAGGAGGATCAAAGATCATCCTAATTCATAACACACATGTGAAACCACCTCTTAAATTTCAAGGCAAACGGGTGTACGCTTCACAAGTTATGGCTTCAGAAAGGTGCATCAACGTTTACCTCAAATGAGCAGGGGATCAATCAAGTAAATAAAACTTCAAGATATTAAAATATCTAAAAAATTAGACAAGTTACCCGATGCAACCACTGATGTATGAAGCACATTATTTTTAATTCATGTTTCCCGCACTCATTTGTGCAAATTTTTCCTATGAATATGTAACCCAATGGATGAATATAGACAATTTTTGAAATGAAACCTATAAATCTTGAATATTGCAACACAATAAATATATAGCTACCAAAGCATATGCAAATGAAATATGAAGTCACACCTCATATAAAGTGATGTCATACTAGAATGGATGGAGTGTTCGAGGAACCTGAAGCGAGGGAAGCAATGCAAGAAAAGAGATCAGCTGATGTGGGAATACCTTTTAAAAGTGCAAGGGATTGCTCAAAATCTCTAGGGCATGTCTTCGCAATCATTCACTGATCATATACTCACCCCAGTTCAATCCTATATAAAGAAGAAATGGTCAAAAGAGACAAAAATAGGAAGCTTTCAAGATTGAAAATGAGTCTAATCATGCATATGGGAGATTGCATGAGGAAGTATAAGCAGTGGAAGAAGTTTTTGGTTATTTGTATCAAGCAAGAAAAGAGACACAAAAAAAATAAAATATTACCACGAGGTTCTACTTCATGGTAATATATCTGCTCTTGGAATAGATCTACACACCAATGTAATATATTTACAAAGGTAGGCTCTTTTGGAAAGGCTTGTCACACCAATAGAATAAATTTATAAAGATATGAGGTTATTGGAGGTTTTTCTATTTTGTGTAACTCCAATTCCCTTATTTTTTGTTCTTCCTTTCCCTATATTTAGCATTATAATACTATTTTTTGCTGCTCACCTATACAAATTCTCCACCCATTTTATTTTTTTGGTATCCCCGTTTGTTCCTGATGGAGCCCTGTTCTTGATAAATGGAATATCCGACACCATCCTCTACCATTTTAAGTGATAGTATTAGGCTAGGTTTATTATTCCTCTCCCACAACCCCTTTTTATGGATTTTCATATATTATTTTGAGCTTCCTGATTGTCTCTCTATATATCCTTTCTTTTGTATTTACTGATATTTTGGGTAAAATAGATGTATCACTTATCCAGTAGTAACTCCCTCTTCGCTCAACTTACCTTTTTTCATATTTTGTTATGTTAATGCACCAATGATATAGAAAGTGTTGGCCTGGATAATACTATATGGGTTCAATAGACTTTGCAAGCAAAGGTCCCCCTATGAGTTGCCAAAATATGGGTGATTTTTGTGTTTACCTCACCCACATAGTTTCCTTCATGTAAACTATAACCGAAAGAAGGCTCAAGTGCAATAAAGCATCACAAAATTATGACTTGACAAGAATCCACCAAGGATGAAGATAGGAAGGCTCAAGTACAAGAAAGTGTCACGAAATCATGACCCAACAAGAATATGCCAGGGATGAAGACAAGAAGGCTCAAGTGCAAGAAAGTGTCACAGAATTGTGACTTGATAGGAATCTGCTAGGGATGAAGATGAGAAGGCTCAAGTGCAAGAAAGTGTCACAAAATCACAACCCAATGGGAATCCACCAAGGACAAAGACAAGAAGGCTCAAGTGCAAGAAAGTGTTGCGAAATAATGACCCAATGGAAATATGCTAGGGATGAAGACAAGAAGGCTCAAGTGCAAGAAAGTATCATGAAATTGTGACCCAATAGGAATTCACTAGGGATGAAGACAAGAAGGCTAAAGTGCAAGAAAGTATCGTGAAATTGTGACCCAATAGGAATCTGCCAGGGATGACGACAAGAAGGCTCAAGTGCAAGAAAATATTGTAGAATCACGACCCGATGGGAATTTGCTAGGGATGAAGACAAGAAGGCTCAAGTACAAGAAAGTGTCATGAAATCGTGACCAAACATCAAATTGCGACCATCATACTCTATAATAAATCAAATATTTAGTCAGGATACCACTGATTATAGTTGGTGTAGATCAAGGGATATCGAGCAGGTTCAAGAATGAGGAATGGCCATGATTTCTGCTTTTGCCCATCATTTTGTGGCATGCATGAATCACTTAAACCAATGGTTGGATGTCTAACACACATCCTATTTTATTTAGAATCAACACTGTTACACGATGTATATCCCATAAGTTTGGCCACTTGGAAATCCATTGTAATAGTTTTTAATATAGTATATTTTAGATAGTTGAACCAAAAAGGTTATAAATAAGAGTATCAACCTCTTGTTTAAGGGTCGGCTCTTAAGCATTTACAAGTTGTATTAGTTAAGAATTTTTGAAGGAGAATTGCAATAAAGATATTTTTTTAATCTCTAGTTAAAATATCTTAAAGAATAATTATGTATGAATGGATGAATATTTATAAATCTGGCTAAGTAAATGTGCATAGCATTAATTTTGATTTTTGGATTCTTGTTAATGTTTATTTCTTATTTTCTAGAAATACTAATCTATAAGAGCTAAATATTAATTTGACATGTTCTATATATGGTAAATGATCGGTTGGTCTGTTAGGAGGTTATGGTATTTTCTCCCTTGCATGGTTTTATCTCACTTCTTGTTGTTGCTTAATATGCACCATATCAAGTTCTAGCTTTGGCTACATTTACATTCCTTTCAAGCACTCTCTTCTTCCCCCCTGGTTAATTTTTATCTAGTTAGAACTTCCCAAAGGAACCAACCTTTTTTGGAGATTGAACTAGTTAAGCATCATAGTTTGACCATTCATTTAATGTTGGCCATGTCTTGTTCGCAATAACTAACCATAGGTAGATTTTGGACCAACAGTGATCGAAAGGAGAGAGGAGGTGCAACCCTAAAGAAAAAAGGGGAAAACTTAATGAAGAAGGGGAGAGACGAAGATAAGGTAGAAGAGGAGAAAGGAGGATAATCAAGTAGAAATTGGGATGAGAGAAGAATTTGAAAGAGTACTAAATTGGGAAAAGCATTCAGATCAACCACAGAAGGAGTTAGCCCTATGCCAGGTTGGGTTATGATCGCTATCTTTCCATTAAAACTTGGTTGTTCATTCATGCTTGTTATTTTTGTTGGATCTTCCCCTCTGGTTTACTATCTTTGTGTATGTGGTCTCTTCCCTATTTTGAACCTCCACCAAACTCATGTGTGAGTTTTCTTTGTTGTTGGTCAACACCATTGTTGTATAGCGTTATTGTAACATCGTGGTCACTGTGGTAATTTGGTTATGGTTAACACCCCTGGTGTGTAGCATTGTTGTCACTATAAGCACCGTTGTTGTGCCATGGGCTTTTACCTTGCTTTGTTACTATGGTACATCTATTGAGGACTCCCATAGGGGATTTGGGAGTCAAGATAACACCATTGTAGTAAACCGTGTAGCCAAAAATTGTCACCAACTACACTACCTTGTAAATGGTCTCTCTAAAACCAAGATGTCCTTGCAAAACCATCTTTCACCATTGAGTTTGAGCAACTCGTAGGTCAATATCCTCAATTTTGATTCATGTGTGGGAGTTGGGTGGGTGTTCCTCCTTCCTACCATCTGCCATATCCATTTTGGGCTGCACTTTGAACAAGCCACTTCACCCCTCTCTCTATTTAGATGTGTTCTTCATGGGCATCTACCAATGTTTCAATAACCCTCCTCCCTCGTCAATTTTAGTTTGACCATGGATGGGTTCATGAGTTTTTGAGACTTTGTACTTGTTCGCTCTTCATTGTAAATGTTACAGCTGAAGGAGTATAGTGGTGTTTGTGTATTGATTTAATAGAGCTATTTTATTTCATGAGGAATACTAAAATTTATTAATCGAGAGTTTCTTTTAGATGCTTAATATTAATTTAGACTAGAGAAAATTTAGAGGTTTAATGAATTTAGTTTATTTTATGAATTAAAGGTTGGGTTTAAATTTATGAAATAAAGGGAAAGGTTATCTTATAAATCAAGTGTATGGGACCTTGATTTATGAAATAACGAGAATATTAGTGCATTTATTAAATATATATTTTATGAATAAAAGGTATGGGATTTTGGTTGTAAAATAAAAAGGACTATGTGTTTATTTGATTGGATAATATGTTATTTAATTAAATAAAAAAAAAAGGAGTTATGTGTTTGTTTGATTGGATAATATGTTATTTAATTGAATAAAGGAAAAGGAGTTGTGTTTATTTGATTGGATAATATGTTATTTAATTGAATAAAGGAAAAGGAGTTATGTGTTTATTTGATTGGATAATATGTTATTTAATTGAATAAAGGAAAAGGAGATGTGTTTATTTGGTTGGATAATATGTTATTTATTTGAATAAAGGAAAAGGGTAATGTGTTTATTTGATTGGATAATATGTTATTTAATTTAATGAAGGAAAATGATTTATGTTTTTATTTTATTAGATAATATGTTATTTAAGTAAAGGAAAAGGAGTTATGTGTTTATTTTATTGGATAATATGTTATTTAATTGAATAAAGGAAAATGAGTTATGTGTTTATTTGATTAGATAATATGTTATTTCATTGAATAAAGGAAAAACAGTTATGTATTTATTTGATTTGGATAATATGTTATTTAATTGAATAAAGTAAAATGATTTATGTGTTTATTTGATTGGATAATATGTTATTCGATTAAATAAAGGAAAAGGAGTTATGTGTTTTGATTGAATAAAAGAAAAGGTCAAACATAAGACTATCTAAACTAAACACTACTCTACTGGCCAAACATGCATGGAAAATCCTAACCGATTTTAAAATTGAATGGGTTGCAATAGTCAAAAGGAAATATCTCCATACATCTGATATTTTCAGTGAAAATGTTCCATAAACTAGCTCAACTTTCTGGAAGGCAATTCTTCAAACTAAACAGTTAGTTCAAAAGGGGCTAAGATGGATCATAGGTAATGGAAGGAGTGTGGATTTTTGGAATGACAGGTGGTTGTTGGAGGAGCCTCTAATTGAATATGGAGATATGGTAAGCCTTAAACCCTTTACTGATGGAATTTATGGGTCCAAAGTCACTAATTTTATTTCTTGGTCAGACAAGGGTCCTTCTTGGAAGAATATTTTAGAAGATATTCAACACTATCAATCGAAAACCATGTCCTTAGATATGAAGTCGTACACTCTTTCCCATCATGGAGAGGTTGATAAACCGATTTGGAGAGGCTCTGATGAAGGGAAATTTATAGTCAAATCAGCATATGATTTTCAAACTCAGGTTCAAGTTCCTAATTTTCCTACTAATCTTATTTGGAGGAAAAATCTAATCCCCAAAATTGCTTTCTTTTCATGGCTCACAATTCAGAACAAGATTCTTACTATAGAAAATCTCAGCAAAATAGGAATCATGATACCAAACAGATGTTATTTATGCAAATCCCACTAATCATATTTTTACTCAGTGCGATTGCTATATTGAGCCAGTTGAGCAATAGGTTCAAAATTCAATGGGCCATTCCTAATTCCATATTAGATATTTTCTTCCAATGGCCTAACCCTTTTTACAATCCCAAACTGAGCACATTATGGAACTTTATGTTGCACCATTTTTTATGGTAGGTTTGGTTAGAACACAATAATAGAGCCTTCACTGATAGCTCAAAGGATTTTGGTTCAGTGGTGGCCAAAACCATTGCCTTTGCTATTGATAATATTCAATCCCTTAATTGGAGTGAGTCTACTTTATCCAAAATAAAGTCCAGTAAAGGTTCCTAGACAACAAGCTCTTAATCCCAAGCTGAATGTCAGATGGCAATGCCCACCAACAAATTGGATCAAACTAAATTTTTATGGGGCCTCTAAGGGCAATCCAGGTGAATCAAGAGCTGGTGGAATTATAAGAGATCACAATGGTAACATTGTTATTGCTTATGTTGAATATCTTGGCTTCCAGTCCAATCATGTTGTTGAGGCAAGAGCACTCTGGAGAGGTCTGCAATTGATTCAAGAAGACCAAATACCTTTGATCATAGAAGGGGACTCCCTCAATGTCATCAATTACATGAAGAATAGCATAAATCCATCATGGAGAGTCCATAATATAGTTAATGAGGCTAGGAGGTTAATTCATATGCATGGAGAGATAGTCATACAACATATATACAAGGAGGTGAATACCGTGGCTAATTTATTTACAAATTTTGTTGTTACTACTAAAAGTTTCTCCAAAGGGGTTAATTGGATTCCTCAAGAAGCCCATAATGCTATCCAAAGTGATAAATCATGTTGTGCAAAAACAAACTCCTCATTTAGATGATTACTAAGTCTATGATTGCCACTATCAAAGCCATGGAGGAGATCTTTGGGATGCTGAACAACTTGCATTTAATGATAATGGAAAATCAAGCACCTCACCTAGCTTCGAAGCCCTGATATGATCTACTTTGTTACAAGGTTTTGTTGCTTTCTTTTCCTTTATCTTAGTCAGCTATATTTACTTTAGTGGTTAGGATTTTTATGGCATATATGCCTCTTTTTGTTGTTCTCAAGGATTTTCCTGTAAGCCTCTTCTACTATACCTTTTGAGCTCTAGTATTTTTTGATGTATGTTTGGCACTGCTTGGGGACCCCTGTGTCATTATTTATCAGTTCTCTTTCTCAATTGTTTCCCAGTAAGCTTGTAGTTTGGAGGATAGTATGTCAATTTTTCTTGTTATTTCCTTTGATAGGGTTTACTCTAATGCTTCTATTCTAATTTTTTGTATACAAAGTACTCCTTTGCTAGTTACTATGGTCTAAGTTTTCGTTGCTATTTCTACTTGGTCTATATTGGAATATTATGTAATAAGGTTTTGGGATCCTTTTAAAATCCCCTGTAAATATCAATCAACCTACCAAAAAAATAAAAGAAAATGGATGTATTTATTTTATGAATTGAAGGTATGGAACTTTAGTTTATAAAATAAAAGTGAAAACAAATTTGTTTGATGAATTAAGTAGTAAGACTTGATTTATGAAGCAAAGAGAACCTAGTTTTTTAATGATTAAAGGTATGGGACTTTAATGTGTTGAATAAATGTGGGAAGTTTGATTAAAGTGAAACCTATGATCTAAGTTATGCATGTTGAATGAATTTCTGAAGGTATGTGAGGTGAAAATAAAAGTGAGAATCCTTTTATGATATCAACTATGTATTAGATGGTTAAACACATGCTTGCTTTTGTATAGCTGCAATTTGGTAAAGCAAATAATAGATGCATTTAGAGGTATGCCTATCCTAAACCATGAGTGCCCTGATCCCCTACTATCCTCAATGATATATGGATCAAGAAGGATATTCTAAGAGGTGGATGGGAGTAATGCACCAGTTTGTTCTCTCTCACCATTTATTTTACTTATTCTCAAATAGACTAGATTTATAGGGAGATATCCCTACTGTAATACTTATCCTTAAAATTATGGAGGTTTAACCATAATAGGATGTATGTAATAATTGTGGAATGATGAATATTATACCTTTTGATTTTGTATTTTATTCTCCCAATATTAGATTTTAGTGTTGCTTCTTTCCTGTTATCTCTTGCATGCTTTAAATGATATATCTTTTGTTAGATTTAGTATCTATAATTATTTTGGTTTTCCTTGGTAAACAATATAAACTTAGATATAAGTTCTAGGATGAACTTAGAGGGTAGCCTAAGGGATTGAGACCCCTTAGGGTGAACATAGGAAGACCTAATGGATTAATACCCCTTAGAGAGATTGGAAACCAAGTTGTGGGAAGTCTACATTTGAGTTAAGATAGCTCGTTGTGGAGATGAGATGGATAGCTTAACTCGCAGTACTCGTAGCATACCTATAAAAATTGGTTTGTGCATGGTATGGGGATGTGTGTACACCTTCAAATGGTTGAAGATAATAAGTCTAGCTCATCAAGGATGCTAATATAGATAGACTTATTTACGGTAACACATGTTATGCCTACACCTATGGTACTTGTGTGAGGGTATCTCATGAGATGTAGCTCTTCAGAAAAACTTAGGGGAATTAAATAGATAGGTAAATCTGAGGTTGGTTAGGGTTTTGTGAATCCCTCTCCTTATTTTAAAAAAATAATATTTTCTTTCTATATTTTTTTTGTTTATTTGTTTTTGGGTCATTATAGATACATCTTTAGAGCTATCAAAAGTGATCGAGAGACTCTCAAATTGTTCATCGATGTCATCCTCAAAAGTGTCAGATGGACTGGTGTGAATCATCAAAATTTAGAACAAGTCTATTGGGATACCTACCATAAAATATTGGGAGAGAGATGCATCTATCAAGGTGTACTCAATGTCAATATACTCATCAAAATTATTCTCCTCAAGGTCAAGGCTAAGGAATTTGAAGTCCTCCTTAAGAATAACAACTGTGCAATTCTTGTGATAGCTCAATTTAGATTTATCTTTAGGTAATTGATAAGGTGGATTAATGATGTATCTTGGACCATAATAATAGATACCTAGGCCAAATACTTACCATTTAAAGCATTAAAATAATGAATGGTGAAGGGTAAGACATAATTAATGTTTCCAAAAAATTATGCCTTGGGCTCTTTGGTTTTAGGTTTTTTGGAAGAGTCTACTATGCCATATGCAAAATTAGTTTGGTTAGGAAAGGATCCAATGGGAATAATAAGGTTGATATTTAGGGGTACATCATAAGGACAACCAAAATCCCTAATGGACTCCATATTAGGAGGGGAGAAATTAACATTATGTACAACATGCTCCCTGGAATAGGACTAGACAATTGTATAGACACATGGGGTAACCTAGGACTGATTGAAGGGTGGTAGACCTTGGACCTTATGGATGTGGAAGGGAAGATAGAATGGTTGAAGAATGTGAAGGAGTGGATTGGAAGGATGTAATGTAAGGAGAAGAGGAATATGGTGGTGGTGGAGACATAGTAGTCTATCTAATGGTAGAGGAAGAAGCAAATGGAGAGGGATCCATGAGTTGGGAATCCAACCTAGTGGCTCATTTATCGTAAGAGTGATATTATTAAGGAGTAGACAAGGGAACAAATGAAGCAGGTAGAAGGTATAAGGTAGGACCAGGATGTGGGTGAGGTATAAGAGGATAAGGACTAGCCAATCAAGGAATGGAAAGTGGGTGAGGCAAAACATGGGAAGGAGTAGGAAGAAGGGAGGGGATAGGGAAAGAAACATGGACATGTACCACAAAATAAAATGGGAATTCAAGGTGAAATATGAGATGATGGTAGGGTAGGAGTTCAAATAGAAGGTATGGGTAGAGGAATTTCCAATCAAGGAGGATAAAAATATGGATATGGATAGAAAATGTGTTGTGGAGGAATAGTTGGTTAAGGTGGAGGATGCATCGAATAGAGAGGAGGAGGATGGTTAGCCACCAGAAGAACTAGCTTTACTAGAGATGGGGATGTTGGTTGGATAGGGGGAGCTAGTTGTATATGGGTAGGAGCAATATGTATGGATGGAAGAGAGGGACCTTGCAAAAGGTTGACCATGTTGCAATACTTGAAAGGTTCTATGTTAGCGAGGATGCAATGCACCTATCTCTCATGGACATATTTCAAGCACTAGTGGAGGGTAGAGGGAATACACTGCATTTCATGTATCCATGGTCACATAAGGATAAAATTATATTGCATCTCACCATCAATTTCATGGTAAAAGAGAGGTGTGGTCTTCACACCAACCTAAATAGGAATGATGACCATACCAAGGGTTAGCACAAGGTATCATTGAAGGATCATAAAATAAGGGTAGGGGTGGTAAGATGATTGAAGGGAAGGTTGAGGTGGCTTAAGGTGGTAGTGGAAATGATTTTTATGGATGAGCCATTGTCAATTAGGATGCACCTAAAGACTATACCATCTATGCATGCCATTATGTGTGTAGGAGAATCTTATCCTATAGCTCCCTCTTAAGCCTCAATATCATGATCATAAAATATAATGGAGAGTGACATGCAGGTCCTCATGCTATCCATAAAGTTTTTAAAGGTAGTTAGATCATGGGTTTCTAGATCTATATATTGTAAAATGTCATTCAGAGCCTCCAGATGAGGTTGAGATTGTTGAATTAGGTCATAAACAATGCCATATTCAATAAGTGGGTAAGGTGGATCCTTAATATCATAACATATCATGAATGAGGATGATATCCTTACATAGGAGGAACAATCAATGATAAGGGTGTAGTTGGAGGTTCATATTATTGTGACAGTCGACCTAGATATCATTTATTTCTAGTAACTATATTGATCATACCTATAAAACCTTGGTGCAATGGGATGCTATTGATATGGTTAATTTGTTTAGATATGGTTGAATATGTCAAGGTTTCTATTTTTTGTTGTTATTGTATCCCATATTATGATAAGGGATTCTGATAAATATCAAAGTATTGGTTGCAAGGGCTAAGGGGTTATCAATTATTACCTCCTCATGATCAATAAAATATTATATCAAATGCTTTATATGCCAATGATCATTGATATCATGATATCTGCCAAATGTAGATACAAAATTGTTGTTTTTTATACCACTTGGGCTTCACCCTATTGGGGTAATATAGGTCAAAATGACTACACTAAGGTGAGTGAAGATATTTCCTAAAATTTTGCAAGTATGAAGAAGAGTCACGATTTCATGATCGACCTTGTTTTCGTACGCCGATAGCCAAAAGGAACTGGAAGGTGGAAAAGAGTCACGATTTCAAAATCGACCTTATTTCATGGGCCAACATCCATAAGGATATGGAAGGTGAAAAAGAGTCACGATTTTGTGACCGACATTGTTTTTGTGGATTGAATACTAGATGGCATTGGAAGGGTAAAAATCATCATAATTTTATGATCGGTCCTATTCTCATGGGTTGAATTCCAGAGGAAGTTGGAAGTTATAGAATCATCATGATTTTATGACCAAACTTATTCTAGTGGTTCAAAAGCCAAAGGAAGCTAGAATTTAGAGAAATCATCATGATTTCATGATCGACCATGTTCTCGTAGGTCGAAAGCTAGAGGAAGCTGGAAGTTAGATAAATTGTTGCAATTTAATGATCGACCCTATTATCATAGGCTAAAAGCTAGAGGAATCTGGAAGTTAGAGAATCATCATGATTTTGTGACTAGCCCTATTCTCACAGGTCGAAATCTAGAGGAAGATGGAAGTCAGAGAATCATCACAATTTCATGATCGGCCTTGTTATCATAGGTCAAAAGCTAGAGGAAGATAGAAGTTAGAGAATCATCATGTTTCATGACCAACCCTATTCTCATAGGCTAAAATCTAGAGGAAGTTGGAAGTCAGAGAATCATAACAATTTTATGACCAAATATATTTTTATGGATCGTTAGCTTGAGATACAAAGAAGTGGAAGACAGTTGGGTGACCACATCTCCAAGAAGATTAACATGAACATGCAGTAATTGAAGAATCATATCCTAACTACTTGTTTTTAAAGACTCCACTATGTCATTTCTCCTTGGTCTAATAGGTGTTGTTTAGCATCTCACCAGAATAGGCCAATTGGCATATAATTGTAACAAGACTTTAATATTTCCATTGTAAGGGAGTGTATATATATAGGATGAGTGACTCTAAGAAAGGGTCGGCTCTTGGACATTTACAAGATCAAATGTATGCAAACTTTTGAAAGCAATAAAGATAAACTCCCTATTTGGCTTCTGGTTCAACAATGTGTAGTCATGTATGTATGAATGAGTTAATACTTCTATACAAGCTATATGGAATGTGAATCACATTAATTCTATCTTTGGATTTTTGCATTTTAATTTTTATAGTTCTAGAGTTAATAATTCTAGTGGGTTAGTGATTGATTTAATCTGCACCATAGAACTGGTTGTTTTTGTTTAGAGGTTTAAAGAATGCTTATCTATTAAATTTGTATGCATTTTCTTGCTGTTGTCTAATATGTACCATTCCATACAATCTAGCAATAGCTATATTTCCCTCTCTTTAAGCACTTTACTCTTTCCCTTTTCCCATAACTAATAAAGGAACCAACCTTCTCTAGAGATTGAACCAGGTAGTCTTTGTTCTTAACCCGGTCTTTCAATGTTGGCAAAGTCTTGGGCACAAACATAACCAGAGGTAGATTTTGCACCAATAGTTTTTGGCACGCCCGATGGGACCCAATCCCACTATCTTTATAGTTCAAAGTTACGGTGTTTATCTTTGCCCTGTTCAAATTTTAAAATCACCTGGCGACTCCGTTCGAAGGATCAAACCTAAGAAAATCCTTTATCCATTTGCTGGTTAAATACTAAGTTTTATGAAAACCAGATCTAAAAAAAAATTCAGAAGAACCCATTGAGTTCTTTGAGTTGCATCTCGGTAGCCTTAGAGCTAATCCTGTACTTGTTTCTCGATCCACCTCTTCTTCTACCATTACCACTAGACCAATAAATCCTTCCCCTATAGCTCTCCCTAGTACTGCTACTAGTGGATCTTCAAACACAACCACTCACACTACTATAATACCAACCGACATAGTAGCTATAATGGCCATAAATCAACCCAATATACCATACCCCACATGGAACCATTCAGGCCCTTTAAATATGGTTGTCCAACATTAGATCCCTATAGCAACTTTGAAAGCATTGCCTGAATATGATGGTACAGGAAAAACGACTTATGAACATTGCCAAGATGTAGCTTCGTTAGCAAGCAATACATAATATTACAGAAGAAGATATAATGATAAGGTTGTTAGTCATCTCTCTAAAAGAAAAAATGCTCTACTGGTATAGAGCTCTTCCTAATCAGACTATAGCCACATGGGCCCAACTTGCTAGTAAATTGGTAGAGGAATTCAACCAACAGGTTGATCCATTCTCTCTGCTCAATCAGTTCACTATCATTCAGAAACACCCTCAGGAAGAGATAGTAGATTTCAACATCAGATTTAGTCATACTTGGCAGAGGGTACCTGATGGGTTGAGGCCAACAAGTGAACAAGCAATGTATTATTACATGAGAGCATTCAATTCAGATATAAGCATGCTTATAAGACAGTCTCAGGTGTTCACCTTCCCAAAAAAATTTCAAGAAGCTATGAAAGCAGAAAAGGATCTCATCGCTATTGGAAGGCTCCCCTAAAAAATGATAATGCCTATTTTTCCAGATCTCCAACAAGCATCCAATGCTAATTTTACAAATCCTGCTTCTATTTCAAATGTGGATCTCCCTAAGTGGACTGGGCAACCTTCTATCCCTATAATACAAGCACCTCTTGCTCCTCCAGCCTTACCCATTATTCCTACAATCCTCGTATCATCCATTGTACCAACTCTTGATCCTCAACTAGCAGTCTTGTTGGACATACAATCATTCATGAAGAATATGGCTAATGAGATGACCTCAATGAAAAGAAGAGAAGCTGAAAGAAATTTCCAGCCAAGGAGATTTCCATAGGTGACAAGAGATCAAGCTTCCACAAGTGGTAGAAATCAGGAGAGATCAAATGTGGTTTATGCTAACAATGATAATGAACCTGCCAACCCCTCAACAAAATCTGATTTCTGGTGCTCTACATGCAATGATCCACATGGTGAAAATTCGTGTATGATCCATCAATATTATGTCCAGAAAATAGCGGTTGAGAAAGTAGAAAAGGCTAATAAGGGGCAAGTAAACATGATTAGAGAAGAAAACCATAATATTATGATGCCTTTAGTAGAGCAAGTTGTCGTTCTAACCAGATCAGGGAAGAAACCCCTACAAGTAGATCCCCAAGAGCTCAACCCCCTGAAAGTACCTTCACCTATGAGAAATCAGGTTGAGAAAAGGGTCCCTCATGAAAAGGTACCCCAAAACCCAAGTCGAAAAGAAGCAGAGATGTGCAAGGAAGCCCCCCCATAGAAGGAGGTTGAAACCCAAGAACAGGCAAGGGATAAGTTGAGATATCCCTCTTTGACTAAACGTCAGAGAATAGATGCAACTCAAGGGTATAGGAACAAGTATGACACCTTTGCAAAAGAAAAGGAGAAGAATGTTGATCCACTTCCTTTCAACATAGTGGAAGAAATGAAGAAGACCCCTTCTAAAGCAAGTATGTATGATGCATTGCAATTTCCAAGACAAATTGACTTATTACAAGAATCCCTGAGGTCCATGAAAAACAAAAGTAAAACCCCATCTCAGTTGAATTCAGCTCAAGCCAGTTTGACATCTACTACCAAAAAAATAGACCTCCTCCTTTCTATTTGTCTCTTCAGATGGAAGGATGGGTTGTGCATAATTGTATGATAGACTCAGGAGCTACAACTACTATAATACCAAAAGTTGTGTGTGACATCATGGGGATGGAATACACTAGAAGTAACCCAGGTGTTTTGCAATTGGATGGTACTCCAGTGAAGACCATGGGAGTGATCAAAGATATTCCTATAGTTCTACATAGAATGCCTCAACTTACAGTTATACAAGAGGTTGTTGTAGTGGATTTGGAACCTTATTTTGGTATGTGTCTATCCAAAGAATTCATAGCTAAAATAGGAGGATATTTATCCATGGATTACTCACACTTAGAAATCCCATTCAAAGGCAAAAGAGTCAAGATATTCAATGAAAAACCATCTACCTTCCATATTGAAAAAATTGAAGAGGAAGGAAGACAGGCCACTACAGTGAACATAATGACTGAGGAGATGGAAGATTTGAACTTGATGGAGGAAGCCCTAGATGTACTACAAGTAGAAGACCAGTTCTTCCTCCAAGACTTCAATGCTATGATTGAAACAGAACTTGGAAGTTATTCAATCATGAAGCCTGAGAAAAATAATTCCATTCCTTCACACGAGGTAGATCAACCTACCAACCAAATTTGGAAACTTTTCTTTGATGGTGCTAGATGTAAGAATGGATCTGGGGATGGTATAGTCCTAATTTCTCCAACAGGTGATGAAAAGGTCTTCTCCTATCGGTTAACTTGGAGTTGTACCAACAATGCAGCTGAATATGAGGCACTTTGTTTGGGCCTAAAGAAAGCTGAGAGACTAGGGATTAAACAACTATAGATTTATGGAGATTCAAAACTAATAGTAAACCAAGTCATAGAGAGATGTGTTAGTAAGCAACATTACCTCAAAGCTTACAAAAATAAGGTATGGGATCTACTCGAAACTTTCAAAGCTCTGAACATTAAAGCAATCCCTAGAGAAAAGAATACCCATGCTGATTTGTTAGCATCAGTAGGTGCCAATTTCTATCCCATAAGTAATGTCATCCAAAATTCTAAGATAGTTAGACTTATATATAGGCCTTAGATGCCAGACAAAGATACCTTTTGGCAAGTATTTGAAAGTGATGACCAGATATTGGACTTCCTGATCCATGAGATGAATTATTCAAGTGATAGGGTGTTAAAATATGAGGAAGATGAAGGTATGATCCAACTAAAAAACAATCATATCCCTAAAGGGTTGATTACTCTTGAGAGCTTGTTCGACAACAATGATAGATCAATAGGTCACAAGATGAAGGTTGATAAACACAGATACAAAGAAGTTCAATTAGAACCTGAAAAGTTTATCAAAGTCGGGGTAAATTGTATAGAAGAAGAATTAAATCAAATTTGAGAACTATGCAAAGAATTCCCTGATATCATAGCTTGGGCTTATAGTGATCTCAAAGTATACTCAAAGGAAACCATACAACATACTATTGAGCTCAAAAAAGATGCAAAACCCTTCAAGCAAAAATAGAGGCCAGTAAATCCAAAAATTGAAGCTTTGATGAAACAAGAATTGCTGAAGCTACTTGAAGCTAAGATTGTCTATCCTATTAAACATTCTACTTGGGTGGCCAACTTGGTACCAGTCAAGAAGAAAATGGAGACATCAGACTATGTGTAGACTTCAGAAACCTGAACAAAGCTTCACTGAAAGATCACTACCCCCTCCCACAAATAGATCAGATTCTACATACGATGGTAGGGGTAGAAATATTCTCATTATTGGATGGATTTTCTAGTTACAACCAGGTATGGGTCAAGGATGAAGACCAATATAAAACCACATTCACTACCAAGTGGGGAACATTTGCTTACCAAAGGATACCTTTTGGATTATCCAATGCAGGAGCAACGTTTTAGAGGGCAATGGATGTAGCTTTTGGGGAACTCATCAACAAGATCATAGTTATTTACTTAGATGATATGATAGTGTTCTCTCACCACAAGGAAGATCATGTTGAACATCTCAGGAAAGTTTTCAAAAAATGTAGAGAGTTTGACATATCTTTAAATCCAAAGAAGTCTATATTTGTTGTGCAAGAGGGAATATTGCTAGGTCATGTTATTTCTGAAGTCGGGTTGGCCATAGATCCTGATAGGGTAAAAGCATTATTAGAGCTCCCCTTACCCCCAAACAAGAAAGGCCTGCAATCCTTCTTTGGGTAGATCAATTTTATGCGCAAATTCATAGCAGATTTTACATAAATTGTAAAACCTATGACTGAGTTATTAAAGAAATATGTTGAGTTCAAATGGATAGACTTGCGAAAGAAATCTTTCAAAAGAATAAAAGAATAGATAGCTCAAGCACCTATCCTTGTTAACCTAGATTATTCCAGAGGTTTCATACTATACGTTGTAGGTGAACAAGAGAGTTATGCAACAGTCCTTACTCAAAAGGGAAGAGATAATGAAGAAAGGCCCATCACCTTCCTAAGTCAAACCATGCAAGAACATGAAGAAAAATACAACTTCATTGAAAAACAAGTGTATGCAATCATGAAATCATTGAAAAATTTTAGGCATTTTCTTTCACAAAGCAAAACCATTGTGTACGTAGTTCATCCCAATGTCAGGAATTTTATTAGACAAGGAGAGCTTGGTGAGAAAAGGGTTGGTTGGGTGTCTAAGATACAAGAATATGATGTGGAAATTCATCCAACCAAGCTGGTGAGAGGTAGAGCCTTATGTCAAGAACTGGCCAAGCAAGCCTCAAAAGAGTATATAGCCTACCAGGTGCAAGAATCAATCCCAAGAGATGATCAACCCTTGGAAAGCATTGATTGGGCTGATGAAATGGTCAGATATTTTTAGACTGGAAAGTGCCCAATAGGTTTAAATGCTTCACAAAGGAGAAGATACAGGATCCAGGCTTTGAAGTATACCTTACTACCAGAGGGGTTGTACAAAAAAATTTGGATGGTGTATTACTAAGGTGTATAAAAGATGACAAAAAATAGAAGGTTTTGGAAGAATTCCATGGAGGTCTATCAGGTGGACACTATTCAGGAAGAACTACAACTTTGAAGATAATCAAGACCAGTTGCTATTGGCCATCCATTTTCTCAGATGCATTCAAAATAACTAGAAATTATGAAGAATGCCAGAGATATGTTGGGAGGAATAAAAATGCTTCTATGCCCTTAAAACCTATTCAGGTTGAAGAACCCTTCCAACAATGGGGCTTGGATTTCATTGGGGTAATAGAACCTAACTCATATGCTGGGCATAAATATATTCTAACTACCACTGACTACTTCACCAAGTGGGTTGAAGTAGTACCTACTAAGAAAGCTGACCAAGAAGTTGTGATAGAATTCATGGAAAGCTTGATAACAAGATTTGGTATACCTGATGCATTGGTTACTGACAATGGTTCATCCTTCATAGGTGCTAAGATGATTGATTTCTCTAGTAAATATGGGATCTATTTGAAGACTTCTTCGAATTACTATCCACAAGGAAATGGTTTAGCATAATCAATAAATAAGAACCTGCTTAGGATTCTAAAGCGAACTCTAAAAGACAACAAGAGGAGTTGGCACTCACTGATAAATCAAGCATTATGGGCTGATAGGATTACAATAAAGAAATCCATCAACACATCACCTTACTCATTGGTTTATGGTAAGGAAGCTATCCTCCCTATACACATAGAGATACCCACCTTGAAATTGCTAAATCAAACTAGTGTTGAAGAAGCAGAACCAATGGAAAATAGGTTAATACAACTCTTGTAGCTAGAAGAGTAGAAAGAACAAGCCTATAATCATTATCAAAAACATACAGGAGAGACAAAGAAATGGTTTGACAAAAAGGCTACCCTCAAAAATTTCAAAGTTGGAGACTTGGTTTTGAGGTGGAATGAGAAAAAGGCAAAACCTAGAAATCATCAAAAATTTGATGCTTTCTGGGAAGGACCTTTCGAAATAATCATTGAAAAACAACATAACTCCTTCCAGCTAAAATATGAACAGGGCCAGACACAACCTATCCCTGTCAATGGCTTCCACCTGAAGCTATATTTCAAGTAAGCTAAAGACTCTTCCCCACCCCCTTGTATTATATGTATATAATGTATTTCTAGGTCACTCTTAAATACTTACATAAACCCCAAAAAAAGGATGTGATTTTTAAAAAAGACATTCCAACTCTAAAGAAGTTTCTCCACCATTTCATATAGGAAAATATTGCTAGAAGACCAAAAGAGTCATGATTTCATGACATTATGGTGCTCCAAGGCCACTTCTTAAAAATTCTGATTTCATCACCTCCAAAAAACAAGTCAAAAAAACATCCAAAAGAGTCATGATTTCATGACATAAGGACATCTCCCAGTCAAAGTCAAATGATGACACTTTTTACGTTTGGTAGGAAAATAATTTTTAAAATTTAAACGTGCTCCATTCAAAGTACCACCATGCAAAGTTATTGGTCCAATGAAAGGTGACACGAAGTTATTGGCCTAAAGAAAGGTGATGCATAATGGTTGGCTTTAAGAAGGTGGCACACAAAACAAGACCAAAGCAACATTCAAAATTATTCATAGAACGTGCACCACCTACCACAATTACTGCATGATGCCCTAACTCATGCATGCACTCCTTATTTACATCATGGAAGCCCCTTTTCTGCACCCCTACTATTTCAAAGAGTTTCTCTACAAAAAAATTCTCCAATTACACTCAGAGCTTCACTTCACAAACATTCTAGATAATCTCCATCAATTTCACAACAAACAACCACTATCATGGTTGGGTCATATTCAACTACTATAGAAACTCATAAAACAAAGGAGAAGAATATCAAGTTTACAGATAGAGACATCAAAATTATGGACACAATCATCACATGGAAAGATCTAGAGAATATTTGAAAAGATGTGGAAGTAAGAGTAGCTACAGGTGTGACTCCATCATCTCCAAACACTTTCCCTTTCCATTCTTTACTTTCCTAGTATGTTTGCACTCTCATCCATCCATACCCTGAGTTAATTAGAGCTATGGTAAAATTTTATGATGCTAAGTAAAGAATTATTAGAAATTACAAGGGGGAGGTTATTTTTACTTGGGATCCCGATGTTATCATGTGTGCCTTCAACGCAAATAGAAATCCTGCCTTGGAACCCAAACCATTTGACCCAGTTTGACAAGCTAAATTCTATGCCCCCACCAATAACATCAAGAATTTCCTACAATCACAATTATTGGAACCTCCTACTAGAGGAACTCTACCAGAAGCACCTATTCCCCTATCAAATTTCAAGAACAAAGAGTTATTTTCTATGTTAGCTATGGTGGCAGGACTAAAATCAGATGTACAAGTATATGGGTGGTAGATTGTAGTAGCTCAGTGCATCTCAAACCCTAAGTTCTATGACATCTCTATCATGGATGAGAGAACCATACCAATTTTCTTTGATTGGCCATCTTACCTATTCCAACAAATACACGAAGGCTTATCCAAGATGTAGAAATGCTCTCAGGTGTCTTTCAAGTTTTCATCATATCTGGTATGGATATTCTTCTTTTTTGTCAAAGTGACTTCCTTTCATATCTACAATTAATAAAGATGAAAAGGGAAGAACTTTACCAGTATATGAATGGATAACCGTACTCTCAAAGGTAGAGTCATACTACCACTTTAACAGGGAATTTCTAGGGCCAACTTTGAGAATTATGTATGGAGAAGTACACAGACTCCCCCAAAAGGTGTGGGATGTTTTGCAACACCCCCATGCAGAAGAAGGTGATTGGTTTATTTTGACTCAAGGGGTGGTCATTAGACTCTATGGATTCATAGGGAAACCCTTCTTGCTCCCCCACTATGTTACTGATCGATTGTTTGTCTTGGAGTATGTGAGGTAGATAGAGTACATTAATTGTAAGTTTGGCATAGGGATAGGTAGAATTGGTACATGCCCTATGCCTTTTCAATTTGAAGGTATAGTTGTGTCCAAGAAAGGGCAACATGAGAAGATCACTCAAGCCCTAAAAGACCTAAAGTTGGTAGAATTACCATAGAGGTGGAAATATGATCCTCTTGACAGGTTTGTAGAAAGGTAATCTACTTTGAACAAAACTCCTTTCAAGAAGCATCATATGTCTGATAGGGAAATAATTGAGCAACACAAGAACAATGAAGAGAATGAAGCTTTAGAATGGCATGTAGAAAAGATGTAGCCTTTGCCCCCATGGCATGACTTCTATGAACATGTGATAGATTATGACCCTAAGAATAATCCAAGTCATGTTTTAAAAGATAAGGATATACGGAGGATGCAGAAAAGGGGACCAGAATGGACAACAACAAAAATTCTATCTTGGTGGATGATGAGAGTGCAAATTAACATGACCCCTTCGTAAATTTCCCTCTGATATGACAAATACCAAGCTACATGGTCAAAAACTCTCATATACAAGGTTCCACCAAGAGTCAATGACACTCCAAAGAAGAACCTTCCTACTGCTAGAAAGGAGAAAGGAATCCAATATAAATGAAAAGGGATTTCCATTAAGCAACAAGAGGTACCTAAGAAAACAAATCCTAAATCCATTCCCCCTTCGACTTTTTACATAGAGTCTGATGACAATTGACCTCTTGTATTAAAAAAAAAGAGATCAAAGTCTATGATAGTGGGGAAGCAGAAGAAAAGCAGGTAGGAAGAAATAAATAAAGATTCTAAAATAGGGGATGTAGTAAAATATGTAGAGTAGCCCCCTCAACATCATGACATCAATGCTCCTAAACCTGAATAAATCAACTGAGGGACCAGTTCCTACTGAGGGACCGATTCCTACTAAAGATCCACCTAGTACTTAAGATACGAATCAACAAAAGTCATCAGTAATACCAGGTATGATCTCTATCCCCTCTACTTCATCTTCTTCTCAATCCCAAAGAGAATCCCCTTCCCATTCTACTCCAGAAGGTGATGTTTCATCTCTTTTCAACCATCAGCCTCCACCTTCACCATCACCACCTACATCACAAAACCAATCTGATCCTATAGCATCCTCAACCATTCCCATAGTTCCTCTCATAGGACCATTGAATGTGGATGCCACTTTGGTCACCATTCCTTTCCCCCTTGCTACCCACTTCTCGAATTTACAATCCATTCCTACTTCCTCTTATGAGAATCACCCTACTATTTCTAAACTCAAGAAGCTAAAGAAATCTAACAAGAATGCCTCAGACTGGTGGAAGTCTCATTGTGCTCAAGCCTCCAAGAATATAGCTCATACTCAAGAAGTAGTGGCTCTAGATCCCCTTAGTATGCAGTGCTCAAGGATGAAGATGACACCATTGGTAAAGAATCCTGAAGGAGAAATGACACTGGATGATTACCAAGCTGAGATAGTAACTGAAGATATTACTCAACTACCAATGCAAGATGAATGGGGAATGGCCCAGGCTCACTTAGGGACCATATACTTGAATGCAGAGTATTACAAAGAAAAATACATCAGAGCTGAAGAGGCCAGGAAATATTTGGAATCAGCCCTGAATGAGCAAAAGACTATTGAAAAAGCTTTGAAGAATGAAGCCAAGAAGTGGGAGGAAAGGTTCAATGAAGCAGCTAAGTATAAAGAAGAAGCAAAAAAGGCTACTAAACAGATTCAAATTTTAAATAAACAAGTGGAAGATCTCCAGAAGTAGATCCAGGAAGAGAAGGGCAAAACCGATGGTTTATCTAAAGAAAAGGCCAGAGCAGTTAGAAAAGAGATGTTCCACGATATACAAAAAATGGGCTTGAAGGCACGACCTATATTACTATACTTAGCCAAAATCAAGGAGACACTAAGTCGAGTGGAGGATGAGTTCACAGCATCCATAACCTTCCTACAGGTAAGGTTAACTACTGCAACCAAGATACAAGTTTTGGCTGAAAGCATGCAAGAAAGGGTTTCAAACAGAGCCCAAAATGAAGCATGGTCCCAAGCCAAAATAGCTACCAAAAGTTTCTTCAGAAGACACAAGCTTGTGACACAAAGTGTTAGAATAATTCAAGAACTTAAGGTAGAGGCTAAAGGAATATTGAAGCATTTAAGTCTAGCAGAGAATTGTGGTCTTCCAAGTTTTTGGGATGAAGATTCAAACATCTTAGAAGAAGATGGGCTTAAAGCTTCCTGGAAGGCTTTTATGGAAGATGAATCCAAGATAGATAGTTGGGAAGAACCCATTCAAGAAGATCAAATATTCAGAATGGCTCAAGATCTTACCCAGATCAACTCTTTCTTGCATGAGTTATTTTTGAGATCAAAGGTTTTGTCTTATGACAAGGTTGAAGAACTAGAATATTTATACCAGATGTTCATGGAAACCTTTGATCCAGATGAAGAAACTTGGAAGTAGGCTTGTATTACCTACAATGAGGTTGTCCAAAGGGTGGAAAAATAGGAGGTCAGAAAAGATGAAACAAGTAGTCAAGTAGAAAGAGAAAAGGGGAACTCAAATGAAGAAGATACCCCTAAAGAATAGTTGCATAATACTAAATTTTGCTCTATATCCCTTCCCCTCCTTTCTTTTTGTTCTTTTTACTTCGATGCCCAATGGATGAAGGCTTTGGATTCTGATATTCTGCCAGCAGAATTCCCTAGGAGGCACCAATAATGTAGGTCAAAATGACTACACTAAGGGGAATGAGGAGATATTTTCCAAAATTTTGCAAGTATGAAGAAGAGTCTCGATTTTGTGATCGGCCTTGTTTTCGTGGGTCAACAACCAAAAGGAGCTGGAAGGTAAAAAAGATTCATGATTTTATGACCGACCTTGTTTTCACGGGTTGACATCTAGAAGGATATGGAAGGTGGAAAAGAGTCATGATTTCACAACCGATATTGTTTTCATGGGCTGACAACCAGATGGTATTGGAAGGGAAAAAATCATCGTAATTCCTGATCAACCCTGTTCTTACAGGGTGAATGGAAGAGTAATATAGAAGTTAGAGAATCATAATGATTTCATGATCGACCCTATTCTAATGGGCTAAAATCTAGAGGAAGTTGGAAGTCATACAATCATCATGATTTTTCAACTGACCCTGTTCTTGTGGGCTGAAATCTAGAGGAAGCTGGAAGTCAGAGAAATCATTGTAATTTTGCAATCAGCCTTGTTATCATAGGCTGAAAGCCAAAGGAAGCTGGAAGTCAGAGAATCATCATGATTTTAAAATCAGCCATGTTTTCATGGGCCAAAATCCATAGGAATTTGGAAGTTAGAGAATCATCACGATTTTGTGATTGACCTTGTTCTTGTGGACTGAAAGCCAAATGAAGTTGGAAGTCAAAGAATCATCATGATTTCATGATCGTCTCTGTTATCACGATTTGAAATCTAGATGAAGTTGGAAGTTAGAGAATCATCATAATTCCATAATCAGACCTATTCTTGCAAGCCAAAATCCAAAGGAAGCTAGAAGTTAGAGAATTATTACGATTTCACAACTAGCCCTATTTTCATGGACCATTAGCTCAAGATACAAAGGAGTGGAAGACAGTTGGGTGACCATGTCTCCAAGAAGATTGATGCGAACATGTGGTAACCAAAGAATCATATCCTAACCACTTGTTGTTGAATACTCCACTACATTGTTTCTCCTTGGTCCAATAGGTGTTGTTTAGCATCTCACCAGAATAGGCCAGCTAGCATATTGTTGTAATAGACTTTAATATTTTTATTGTAAGGGAGTGTATATATATAGGATGAGCGACTCTAAGAAAGGGTCAGCTCTTGGACATTTACAAGATCAAATGTATGCAGACCTTTGAAAGTAATAAAGATAAACTCCCTATTTGGCTTATGGTTCAACAGTGTGCAGTCATGTATGTATGAATGAATTAATACTTCTATACAAGCTATATGGAATGTGAATCACATTAATTCTATTTTTGGATTTTTTCTTTTTAATTTCTATAGTCCTGGATTTAATGATTCTAGTGGGTTATTGATAGTTTTAATATGCACCAGTGAACTGATTGTTTCTATTTAGATGTCTAAATAATGCTTATTTGTAAAATCCATATGCATTTTCCTTGTTGTTGTCTAATCTATACCATTTTATACAATCTAGCGATAGCTATATTTCCCTCTCTTTAATCACTTTACTCTTCCCCTTTTCCCATAACTATTAAAGGAACCAGTGTTCCTTGGAGATTGAATTGGGTAGTATTTGTTATTAATTTAGTATTTTGATGTTGGCAAAGTCTTAGGCATAAACGTAACCAAAGGCGGATTTTACATCAATAGGTCCTTTGGCCAAATTTTAGGTAAGGTGATTGCTTTTGCATCATACAACTTTTGAAAGATGTTTGACAATGGATCAGAGAGGGGAGTCCAATTCTAAGGTGGATGAGAAGGAAATTAAGGGCAAATGGAAGGTTGGTGGGGAGAAGATAGGGTTATTATCTGCATAAGAACTGATTGGAGCTAGAAATCCTACCACTGTAGTTGATTACTCTATTGTTAGGGAGTCGTTGTGGTACTCAAAACTACATGGCTCACTTGGGATGCCTTGGTTTGCTTGTTGTTGTTTCTCTTATTGAATTTATTGGGGTAATTATTTTTCTTTTGGATATTGATTACCACTTCTTGAATTTTCATTTTCCCAATGATCTTAGCCTGAGCAATAGCTTCCTCAAAAGAATGGTGTTGTTGGATTTGTAGGGTGGTTAAAATATATTTAGTACAACTCCTAGATAATATCTTTACCAACTCAATGGAGGGGATAGATAATGTTAACTCATTAGTAACCCCTCACTACCTAGAGATATAGTTATTGATTGACTCATCATCAAAATAGTGAAGACTATATAGATCAGACAATGAAGTCATATTTTTTATGTTGATGGAAAAATGTTCTACAGAGAGATTAACCAATTGCTTGAATGAAAAGAGGCTACATTGGGACAAGTTGTTAAACCAGTCCAAGGATTGTCCCCCTAAGGGACATAGAAAATATTCACAGTATGAGAAGATCACTTTCACCAATAAGGTAGTAGGAATACTTGAAGTTTTGTAGATGCTCTTTGGGATCCTCTTTCCCTTTGAATTTCTCAAATTTATGCAACTCAAACTGATAATGGTATTGGTGTACTAGAAATGAGATGTGGATAGGCTCATTTTAGATTTGACTACAGGTGGGATTTTGATACCCATATCCACTAGATTGCAACTCTAGGATTTTGATTCAATCCAACACTTATTGAATCTTGATTTGAGGAGGGGATTGAGGTTCTTGTGCAAGGTCAATAGGGATAGCAAAATGGGAAGGATAATGATAATAATGATATAGGTAGAAGTAAGGATAGGGGGTGGGAGAAGGATAGGATGAGTGGGGAGGTTGTGGGATGTATGTCACATGGGCCACATGGGATGAAGAAGGAGGTGATTGAGTATGTTGTTGTAGAGGAGTGATAGGTTTAGTATAAGTCCATGAAGGAGGCTAGGCAAAAAAATGTGGATTATAAAGGGTAGGAGGAAGAGGTGGAATAGGTGGGGGTGGTTGGGATGGTGGTTTTGGAGTAATTTGTAAAGAAATACAAGGATGTGGTCGAGAAGATCTAGGTTGTACATACTGCAAAGAAGAGTAAGCATAAGAAGGTTGAATATGAGGAGTAGCTTGAAGAGGAGAAGAATGAAGATAAGAAGAAGGTTGAAGGAAAGACGTAGAAGAGAGAGGAAAAGGAGGTTGAGGGAGAGAAGAAGAAGCAACATGCACACCAATTGAATAAGGATTAGTGAATGTAGAAAAATGAATAAAAGAAGTAAGATTGGAAGGATTGGATTCTTGAGGTAGAGTGGTAAGATGAAACATGAGTTCAAAAATGGAAGTGGGATGGGAAGCAGGAGTTACTCACAGATCAAGAAATGAATGAGGATAGATAAGTAGAAGAATATAGGTTCAATGAAGAGGGATGGTAATGATAAGAGGTAACATGAGTGATAAACATAATGCCCATGGCTTGGGGTATGAGATGATGAGTAATGGAAAACATATGGGTGGTGTGATGATCGGTCTAGATGTCAGTGAAAGAGGAGAAGGAATGATCAAGAACTCAAAGTGGTGTCAAAGAGACTTGAGGTGAGTCACCATGAATAGGATAAGAAAAGAGGGGTTGATTTGAATAAGGAGAAGCAAAGGGAAAAAGTTGAGATACATAGGTAGATAAGGGTTGGGAAGTGTCAGGGTTGAAGTACAAAAGGGTTTTATGAGAGGAAATCAAAGGGGTCCCCTCACTAGGTCTCTTAGGTAAAATGGTGTGGGTGGTCTAGTTCATTAGGTCAAGATCATAATATGAGGGTCCATGATGGCCCACATCACTTGGATATGCAATGTGATTGATAGTGGAGATCTACCAAGTGGGGTGAAGGGTGCCTCCTCTGTTGGAGGGTTCATCCCAAAGGGATCCATGGGATGGCCCACCTATGCTCTAGATTAATCTTAGGTTATGACCATAAGGAGGTAGATATAGAGTAGGATTTGGATGAAAGGAAAGGTGTGGTGAATAAGTGTCTAACTAAGCAAGCATACAAAAAATAATTAAAGTGAAGGATTTTGTCAAGATTTAGATTGTTTTGTTTGGTTCTACTTGTATTTTTAATTTTTTGTGTTAATTATCCCTAAAATATACAAAAGGTGAATGGGTGAGATCTAAGGGTGTGTCTATGCAAGCTCCCCGATATACCCGAGAGTATATGAAGAGAGACAAGGTGCATAAATGGTTGAGGGCTGCCTAAGAAAGGATGGCTTGGGGTATCTAAAAGGTAAAAAGATATCAAATGTGGTTTTTAGTGGACATAACAGGTGGCACTATCAAAATATACTTTGGACCAGATGTCCTTCACTTCACCCTTGAGCATGCTTGGTCAAAAACAACATCTATACACTCATGGTTTCTATAGCCCTATGAGCGGGGGTGTCTAACCTGGACTACCCCAAGCTAATCCTAAGGATAGTCAATTTCCAAATGATGAAGTCCAAGAAACTATGAATACTAGCTAAAAGGGGCAATCGATAGTTGGTTATGAAATCCAATGTCATCGATTGGTTTTGCAAGTGTGTTGTAAACTACGTGTTTGATTTTTTTATGATTTTTTATTTGTTTTTAAAAGTGACTAAAATAAACGTAGCTACAATGCATAAACAAGAACTATTCTAGGAATGCAAATGCAAAGTTTTATTTTTCCTAAATTAAATGCACAAAATAAAATCCTAAACTAGGAATTTTATTTTCCTACCTAGAATGCAAGGAAAAAAATTCTATCTTATAAAATAAAAAATGCAATTTTCTATAAGAAAATGATAAGAAATAGACCTAAACTAGGAAAGTTAAATATGATTGCACTAACCTAAGAAAGCAAACCTCTAATAACCAAAAAATATTGTTTTGAAAATAAAATCTAATCTAAGAAAGCAATCAAAAAGTTCCTAAGCTAATAAAACAAGTAAGAAACCAATCTATTCTATTGGACAAGAAAGTAAAATCCTATGCTAACATGCAATAAGCAAAGTCTATCTTAATGAAAGCAACATGCGATATAGGAAAATAAATTAATTTAGTGAAAGATAATTTCAAGACATTAAAGTGGGGCTATTATAAATGAAATAAATTAACAAGACAATAAATAAAACCTACTCTAATGAAAGAAATGTTGTAATCACAATGACACTGAGAGGGGGGGTGAATCAGTGTGTTCTTTAAAACCTTCTAAAAACAATTAGTTTTAAATCCAGCAGCAGTTTAAAGCAGATAAGAGAGATACTAAAAGCATCAAGAAAGCATCACACATAACACGACAATTTAACGAGGTTCACCAATGTGGCTACTCCTCAAAAATGACTGCTTGGACTACCATCCAAATACAGTCAATGCAAAGCTACAACTTTACATAATCCTTTACCAGCACCAACTGGAAGGAGCACCAACCCCTTAACTTTATCTGCTTCAACAGAATGGAGCACCAACTCCTATTTTACCAGCACCTACTGGAAAGAGGCACCAACCCCTTGTGCCAAGCTACAACTTGGAAAACAATAATAAAGATTACAGAATAAGACTTTCACCTCATTTCTCATAGTCTGTCATTTTTTTGCATTCTGCTGCTTTTGCGCAACTCGATTCGCACTATCCAACTGCTTCTGTATTCTTCTTTGCACTCTCTGCTGCAATCGGCTGTTTGACACTTTTGCTATTCGCATGCTAATATTTTGAACTTAGAACTCCATCTCTACACATTGTGCTTTTCATCCATGCAATCACGATATGCAGATTCGAACTATAACTTTTCACTCTACACGGCTAAACTTGCGATATCACTCTATTTGCATTCGCACATTATCTCAATGCAATGCACTCTGCTCGCTCTCGCACTCTATCTTCCTCATTTTTTCAACCGAAGTAACCATACTTTTATAGACAAAATCTCAGAGACAAACCCTAGGAAACGTCGACTATGAACCCTAGAAAATGTCGATCGTAAACCCTAAAATATGACGGCTTCAACCTCTAAGAGCATCCACTGTGAAACCCTAAAAGATGTCGACTTCAGATCCACTGTAAAACCCTAAATGATGTTGGCTTCAACCTCTAAGAACATCGGCTGTGAAACCCTAAAAGATGTCGGCTTCAAACCCTAAAATCCGTCGGCCCTGATTTAACTTTGTCGGCCTCAAACTCTTCTGCCACCTTCGTCACCTTCCTATAGCTTATTGTCGCAAAATAGCAACACGTCATGATATCGCGACACTTTTTGTGGTCGTACGCCTTCTTGACCTTGTCATCGTGAAATCGTGACCCTTTTGGCCTTTGAACGCTTCACTTCCATTCTTGTCGCAAAATCGTGACACTTTGATCAGTTGCTGACGTCATCCTCATTCTTGTCACGAAATCGTGACGCTTCCGGCTTCCAGCAGCTTTTCTTGCATCCTGTCATGAAATCACGACACTTTCAGCTTTTGCTGACATCATCCTCATTCTTGTCACGAAATCATGACGCTTCCGGCTTCCAGCAGCTTTTCTTGCATCCTGTCGTGAAATCGTGACACTTTCAGCTTTTGCTGACGTCATCCTCATTCTTGTCGTGAAATCGTGACGCTTCCGGCTTCTAGCGGATTTTCTTGCAACCTGTCATGAAATCACGACACTTTTAGCTTTCACTGACGTCATCCTCATCTTTGTCATGAAATCGTGACGCTTTCGGCTTCCGTACATTTTGAGCTTCATGCAGTAGCGAAATCGCTACAACTTTGTGCCTTGTGCTTCCAACTTGCTTTTTCTCGTGAAATTTTGACTTGAACATAATCGCTGCATCTTTAAGTTCTACACTTTTTTCTGGTAGTGAAATCGCTACACCTTCGTGTTGTGCAACTTTTGCCCGTAGCGAAATCGCTACAGCTTTTCAACTTAACGCTTTCTTCTTGCTTCGGTCAGCAAAAAATCAACATGTAGCGAAATCGCTACAGTTTCTTGACTTAGCTTCTTGGCCTCCAACATGTCATGAAATCGTGACAGTTTGCCTTGTGCCTTCTCTCTCTTCCGACTTGTCGCAAAACTATGACATTTTCAACTATGCCTTCTCTCTCCTCCGACTTGTCGCGATATCGTGACATTTTCGATTGTGCCTTCTCTCTCCTCCGACTTGTCATGAAATCGTGACATTTTTTATTGCGCCTTCTCTCTCCTCCGACTTGTCGCGATATCGTGACATTTTCGGTTGCGCCTTCTCTCTCCTCCGACTTGTCACGATATCGTGACAAAAAACATGTCGCGATATCGCGATAATTTTCTAACTTGTCTTTTTCTTTGAATTTTTTCTATCTTCTGCATCTGAATGATTCCTACACTGTCTGTCCACTGCATCATTGGATCTAACTGCCTGTGTTGACAACAATGACAAACTTCTTGCACCTCCTTGCTCAACAATCTCCCCCTTTGGAATTGTTGGCAACACCTGTGTACATCCCTGTAACTCTTCTCCCCCTTTGTCAATAATACGAAAGGGCTGCTGCAGACTCCCCCTGAGTCCATCCTCACATTTCTCAGGCACAATTTGTTGCATCTAGCATAAATTATGATCATGAGCAAAAGAATAATCAAATACTCAAATGCTCCCCCTGAGAAAGTGATCACTGTAGCTAGTCACTTCTTAGGAAGTGTGACTACTCCTAATTTGCTTCGAAGGTACTCAAATACTTCCTTGGGCAAAGGTTTTGTAAAAATATCTCGCTACTTGTTCTCGTAGTTGGGACATAGTCCAATTTAACTTCTCCTTCGCAACTTTCTCCTTCAATAAATGATACCTTATAGCAATGTGCTTTGTCAGTGAGTGCATTACTGGATTCTTAGAGATGTTAATTGCACTGGTGTTATCACACTTTACTGATATTGGTTCACTGAAATTAATACCTAGATCTTTCAAAGTTTGTTTCATCCATAAGACTTGTGTGCAACATGTTGCTACTACAATATATTCTACCTCAGCTATAGATAAAGAAACTGACTCTTGCTTCTTACTGTGCCATGCAACCAATCTGTCCCCCAAATAGAATGCACCTCCACTGGTACTCTTTCTGTCATCAACACATCCAGCCCAATCTGCATCTAAATATGATATAAGAGTGAAGTCTTTGCCTTTTGGATACCACAACCCATACTCAATGGTGCCTTTGAGATACCGAAAAATCTTTTTAACTACTGTCACATGAGTCTCTTTGGGATCGGCCTCGAAATCTAGCTACCATGCAAACTGCCTGCAGAATATCAGGTCTGGTTGCTATTAAATATAGTAAGCTTCCTATCATTGATCTATACATGGTTTGATCTACAAGTGGAGATTTGTCTTCTTTACTCAACTTGTAGCCTGTTGTCATGGGAGTGCTTACTGGCTTACAGTCCTCCATAGTGAACCTCTTTAACATTTCTTTTACATACTTAGTTTGGGAAATGAATATGCCTTTCTCATTTTGATTAACTTGTAGCCCAAGAAAGTAAGACAGTTCACCAATCATTGACATTTCAAATTCATTCTGCATCTTGTTTGCTAAGTCTTTACACGATTCATCTTTGTTGCTACCAAATATGATATCATCCACATAGACAACAAGAACAATGAGATGCCCACCTTCTGTTTTCACATATAGATTACTGTCCACTAAACCTTTCTTGAATCCCTGTTGAGAGAGATAATTATCTAGCCTAGCATACCATGCCCGTGGTGCTTGTTTTAATCCATATAGTGCTTTCTTTAATTTGCAGACAAGGTTAGGATCTTCACTGATTTGAAATCCATCTGGTTGTTCAATATAGACCTCTTCTTCAAGTTTCCCATTTAAAAATGCAGATTTTACATCCATCTGATAAACTCTGAAGTTCTTGTGAACTGCTAGTGCCGAAAACATTCTAATAGCTTCTAGTCTGGCCACTGGTGCGAAAGTCTCTTCAAAATCAATGCCTTCGACCTGTGCATAGCCTTTGCAAACCAGTCTTGCTTTATTTCTAATGACCTGACCGTCTTCATTTAATTTATTTCAAAATATCCATTTGGTGCCTATTACATTCTTATTTGCAGGTCTAGGTACTAGTTCCCAGGTTCTGTTCTTTTCAATCTGATCTAACTCTTCATTTATTGCCTTCATCTAGCTATCATCTTTGCTTGCTTCATCTATGTTTTTGGGCTCAATGTTGGATAAAATAGAGTAATTACTTATTACTTTCTTTCTTGTCTGAATGCCAGCTGTGGGATCTCCAATTATTTGGTCTCTATGATGATTTTTCTGCCAGCTGCCCATTTTGAATTTTTTGTTTTCTTGTACCTCTGAGTCATCTGATAAGTTATCTGCATCAGCCATAGACGTATTTTCTGTACCATGCACTTCATCTCCTTCAATGACTTCTTCGTAGATTGGATAGTTTTCTTGAAAGTTAACTATTTGTTTCCTCCCTTCATCAAATTTAACATCTGCACTGTCCACAATTTTCTTGAGTCTCTTGTTGTAGCATTTGTAAGCTTTGCTATGTGGAGAATAACCAACAAAAACTCCTTCATCTGCTCTATCTTCAAACTTTCCAAGGTTGTCATCAGTTTTTCTGATGTAGCACTTGCAGCCAAATACTTTGAGATGTTTTGCTGTTGCTTTTCTACCAAACCATAACTCATACGGTGTTTTGCATTCATGAGTTATTAACATATACCTGTTTTGAATGTATACTCTCGTGTGAACTGCTTCTTTCCAGAATCTATCTGCTATTTTGTTTTCTGCCAGCATGGTGCGTGCCATTTCCTATATAGTTCTATTTTTCCTCTCTACTACACCATTTTGCTGAGGAGTTCTGGCTGCTGAATATTGTCTCCTGATACCATATTTTTCACAGTATTCTGTAAATTCATTCGAAATGAATTCTCCTCCTCTGTCTGATCGCAAGCATTTAATCCTTTTTCTTGTTTCATTCTCAACTAGCTGTTTGAAGGTTTTGAACATTTCAAAAGCTTCTGTTTTATCTTTTAGGAAGAATATCCATGTCATTCTGGAATAATCATCGATACACAGCATAAAGTATTTGTCACCGTTTATGCTTTGAGTCCTCATGGGTCCACATAAGTCTGTATGAATGAGTTCCAAAGGCCTGCTAGTGTGATATTCTTTTGTTTTAAATGAAACCCTGGTTTGCTTTCCCTTCTGACATGAAGCACAAACACTATTTGAAGGTTTCTTAATGGTTGGAATATCTCTCACTACTTGTTTAGAGCTGATTTTCACCAAATTATCAAAACTTATGTGTCCAAGCCTCTTATGCCACAACCAGTTCTCTTCTTCTTGTCCAATGAAGCACATACCTTCTGAAAATTTTGAGAGTGTGTACAGGGTTGCCGTAAATCCTTGAGCCGGTTGCTATCAATTTCCCAGTTGTTTATTTTTTTGACTTCACAACCCTGCTTCTTGAAAACCACTTCATGTCCTTTATCACAGATTTGACTCACACTTAACAGGTTATGTTTCAAACCATCCACATATAAAAATTCTTCTGACTTGATTTTCCCTTCATTAATTTTGATAGATCCTTTACCTATTATTTTGGCTCCATCATTATTGCCGAACTTCACAGAACCACCCTCATATTTCTATAGATTTTTAAATTTCTGTTTATCACCTGTCATATGACTTGAGCAACCATTGTCAAGAATCCACGGTACATATTTATTCTGAGCTCTAAAAGCTGTCTACACTATTAAATATTCCTGTTCTTTCCTGAGTTGTTCTTTTTGTTTGCATTCTGTTTTAACTGTGGTCTTGGGTTCTAGGTGGGATTTCCCCTTTTCAGACTCTTGCACATATCCTTCAGAAGAAATTCTATTTTGTTTTGCCCTATATGGTTGAATTCTTCTTTTCTGAGATTGATATGAAACAGAAATACTACGACGCTTTCGGCAATATGCCCAAATTTGTGACACTTAAAGCATTCTACTGCATAACTCATTAGAGGAGCAAAAACATTTCTACTAGTGAAACTTCTTGAACCTATATTGTACTTGCAGTCAACAATTTTATGCCCATAACCATTACATTTAAAACAGAAACCATAGAAATAATGATTGAACCTGAAATATGGTCTTGGACAAGTTATTGCAGGAGCCTTAGATCTTCTTTTCTTCTGATGTGTGACCTTCGTGAAGCCATCAATGTTAGCTGCTATTTTAGGACTGGAATTACAGTTTTCTTTTGCCTGATTTGTTTTTCTTTCCACAGCCTGTTTCTTGTTTTTACTCTTTTCACTTTCAACATTGCTTGCCTTTGGTCCACTTGATGATTCTCCTTCAGTAAAACCCAGACCGAATTTGATACCTGTGGGTCTTTGATTTATTAGGATTTTGTTCAGCTTCATCGAACTTTCATCACGTTTTAAATGACAGCTGATTTTTCGATCCAGCTCTTGTATCTATATTCGAAGACTAACATTTTCTTCTTCCAATTTGCAACAGTAATCTATCTTCATGGTTACCTGTACTTCAAGATCTTTGGAAATTTTCTTGTACTCTTCTGTCTGTGTTTTTAGACTAGCTATAATGTCATTTGCATCCTCAAGCTTCCTTAACAATTTTTTATTCTTTCTTTTCTCATATTTCCATTCCATAAGAGCAGAAACCAGCTCACCTTCTAAATCAACTTCAACCTCACCTATTTCAATAGATACTTCAGATTTCATTCCTTCTCTCTTTTGTGTATTTTCTGCCTCTTCTGATTCTTCTACTTCAAATGCCATAAAGAGAGCCTCACCTGTTCCTTCTTTAGAGTCTTCACTAGAACTGTCCTCTGAAGATTCTGCATTTTGGGAGATAAAGCTTTTCTTTTTGAAATTGCCTTTTCTGAAGTTTGTTTTCTTCCTCCATTCACTTCTTTCTTGATGCTGAGTTTTTTCACCTTTGTTCTTGTCATTGAGGGGACATTTGATAGCAAAGTGTCATATGCCTCCACAATTGAAACATTTAAAAGGTAGCTTTCCTTTGTATTTTCATTTTCCTTTTCTCAGCTTTCTGACAAATTTTGCTTCCATTTCATCTGAAGCATCCTCTTCATCAGACTCTTGTTTTGTGCTTTTGCCTTTTAGGGCTTTGAAAGTCGCTTCTCTGTCTATGGGATTAGACCTTCCTATTCTCATTTCAAAAGCAGTCAAAGAACCATGCATCTCATCCATACTAAAACTATTTAGATCTTTGGATTCTTCTATGGCAGAGACTTTAGAATCAAATCTAGGAGGGAGCGATCTTAATACCTTTTTCATGATAGCAGCATCGGTTAATTCTTCGCTGAGACCTCTGATTGAATTGGTGATCCCATTGAATCTTTGCATGAAGGTCTCTATGTTCTCATCATTGTCCATCTTTAAAGATTTGTATTGAGCTCGATGTGCTTGAAGCTTGGCCTCCTTGATCCTATCATCTCCTTCATGGATGTTCTCCAGTTTATCCCATATATCCTTTGCTAATTCATAATTTATGACCTTGACTAGCTCACTGTCCACTAGTCCACACATGATGGCATTTTTTGCTTTTGAATCATATTCAAATGCATTTTTACCAGTAGTGTCTGTTGGAGCGATGGCAGGAGCTTTGTAACCATTGACTACCGCACCCCGGATGTCAAAACCCAAAGCACTGAGATAGGTCTGCATTCTAATTTTCCAGAACGCATAGTTAGTCCCATCAAACAATGGTGCTTTGTTCGAGAAGAAACCTTCACCACTTGCCATTGCGTAACTTCCAAGATCACCTTAGCTATTTAAGCCTGTTCAGGTACTTGGCTCTGATACCAATTGTTGTAATCACAATGACACTGAGAGGGGGGGTGAATCAATGTGTTATTTAAAATATTCTAAAAATAATTAGTTTTAAATCTAGTAGCAGTTTAAAGCAGATAAGAGAGACACTAAAAGCATCAAGAAAGCATCACACATAACACGGCAATTTAACGAGGTTCACCAATGTGGCTACTCCTAAAAAATGACTGCTTGGACTACCATCCAAATCTTGTCAATGCAAAGCTACAACTTTACATAATCCTTTACCAGCACCAACTGGAAGGAGCACCAACCCCTTAACTTTATCTGCTTCAACAGAATGGAGCACCAACTCCTATTTTACCAGCACCTACTGGAAAGAGGCACCAACCCCTTATGCCAAGCTAAAACTTGTAAAATAATAATAAAGATTACATAATAAGACTTTCACCTCATTTCTCACAGTCTGCCATTTTTTTGCATTCTGCTGCTTCTGTGCAACTTGATTCGCACTATCCGACCGCTTCTGTATTCTTCTTTGCACTCTCTACTGCAATCGGCTATTCGACACTTCTGCTATTCATGCGCTAATATTTTGAACTTAGAACTCCATCTCTACACATTGTGCTTTTCATCCATGCAATCACGATATGCAGATTCGAACTACAACTTTGCACTCTACACGACCGAACTTGCACAATCACTCTATTCGCATTCGCACATTATCTCAACGCAACACACTCTGCTCGCTCTCGCACTTTATCTTCCTCATTTTTTCAACCGAAGTAACCATCCTTTTATAGATGAAATCTCAGAGACAAACCCTAGAAAATGTCGATCGTAAACCCTAGAAGATGATGGCTTCAACCTTTAAGAGCATCCACTGTGAAACCCTAAAATATGTCAGCTTCAGATCTGTTGTAAAACCCTAAATGATGTTGGCTTCAACCTCTAAGAACATCGGCTATGAAACCCTAAAAGATGTCGGCTTCAAACCCTAAAATCCATCGGCCCTAATTTAACTTTGTTGGACTCAAACTCTTCTGCCACCTTCGTCACCTTCCTGTAGCTTATTGCCGTGAAATAGCAACACGTTGCGATATCGTGACACTTTTTGTGGTCGTACGCCTTCTTGACCTTGTCGTCATGAAATTGCGACCCTTTTTGCCTTTGAACGCTTCACTTCCATTCTTGTCATGAAATCGTGACACTTTGATCAGTTGCTGACGTCATCCTCATTCTTGTCACGAAATCGCGATGCTTTCGGCTTCCAGCAGCTTTTCTTGCATCCTGTCACGAAATCGTGACACTTTTAGCTTTTGCTGATGTCATCCTCATTCTTGTCACAAAATCATGATGCTTTCGGCTTCCAGCAGCTTTTCTTGCATCCTGTCACGAAATCACGACACTTTCAGCTTTTGTTGACGTCATCCTCATTCTTGTCGCAAAATCACGACGCTTCTGGCTTCTAGCGGATTTTCTTGCAACCTGTCGCAAAATCATGACACTTTCAGCTTTCGCTGACGTCATCCTCATATTTTTCATGAAATCACGACGCTTTCGGCTTCCGTATATTTTGAGCTTCATGCAGTAGCGAAATCGCTACAACTTTGTGCCTTGTGCTTCCAACTTGCTTTTTCCCTTGAAATTTTGACTTGAACATAATCGCTGCATCTTTAAGTTCTGCACTTTTTTCTGGTAGCGAAATCGCTACACCTTCGTGTTGTGCAACTTTTGCCCATAGCGAAATCGCTACAGCTTTTCAACTTAATGCTTTCTTCTTGCTTCGGTCAGCGAAAAATCAACATGTAGCGAAATCGCTACAGTTTCTCGACTTAGCTTCTTGGCCTCCAACATGTTGCAAAATCATGACAGTTTGCCTTGTGCCTTCTCTCTCTTCCGACTTGTCGTGAAATCGTGACATTTTCAACTATGCCTTCTCTCTCCTCCGACTTGTCGCGATATCGTGACATTTTCGATTGTGCCTTCTCTCTCCTCCGACTTGTCACGAAATCATGACATTTTTGATTGCACCTTCTCTCTCCTCCGACTTGTCACGATATCACGACATTTTCGGTTGTGCCTTCTCTCTCCTCCAACTTGTCACGATATCACGACAAAAAACATGTCGCAATATCACAACAATTTTCTAACTTGTCTTTTTATTTGAATTTTTTCTATCTTCTGCATCTGAATGACTCCTACACTGTCTGTCCACTGCATCATTGGATCTAACTGCCTGTGTTGACAACAATGACAAACTTCTTGCACCTCCTTGCTCAACAAGAAATATACAAAACAGGAAAGTAAATGACTTGAAAGTAAATCTATGCTAAGGAAATTGCATAAAATGAAAGTTAATGTATGAAATAAATTAAATGATGGGGTTCTTTTACTTGAGGTGAGTTATCTACTTTTGATTCCCAAGGTCACACAAAGCACAAGGGAAGTTAATACATGGTATAAGTTCCCTCTTAATGTGTGGTGATGTGTGATGTGTGTGTTGTTATTTGATATAGGAGAAGTGACCCACTTTTGATCTTCAAGATAGCCCTAAGGTGCGAGGAGAGAGAATACAAAATTCAAAGATCCTATTATGTGAAGTTATGAGGTGGGGTTCATTAACCAAGGAGAAGTGGTCAACTTTTGATCTCCAAGATCACCCTAAGATGTGAGGAGAGAGCATACGTGATCCAAATATCCTATGTAGTGTGAAGTATAGAAATGTGAAAAATGCAATGCAATGTACATTCCTAGAAAGTGAATAAAATGCTTTGACCTCAAATGATGTTACCACCTTTCAAGGTTACTTTTCAATGCAAGAGGAGAGCATACAAGTGGCAAGGGAACTTTTGCTTAATGTTATGTATGTTATGAAAGAATTTTTTTCACACAAAATGGAATCCTAGATTAAATGCTATTATGAAATTAGACCTAAAAATGAAATTAGGAGCACCTACCTGAAGTCAAACACTCTTTGGAAATTGTGTGGGGCTATTGAATAGGCTCTATTTTTCACAAAATGTGACTACAATAGGAATCGTTTGGGATTCGATGATTCACAACAAAAATTGTCAAGGTTCTGATGATTTATAGCAAAAATCATCCATACAAGGATAATTTTTACTAGGAGAGACTTCTAGTCTCTCTCTCTATTGGGGCCAGTTTATCTGCTATAGAGAATCAATTTTGTAATTTTCCCTATAAAAACTAGAGAACCTAAATGTTAGAATTCCCTTTTTGGACTTGAAATGGATTGCAAAAGAAAACAAATTAGCCTAACTAGTTAAACTCTAAAAGTGATTTAAGGAAGCTACTCTAATAGAAACTATGTTTAAATTGGTAACATATCAAGCTTACAGTAAAATGAGTTGATTGGATTATGTTTTGGAAGTGTGATAGGTGAGAAATAAAACATTTAAACACCTCCAAGAGTGATAATTTGGCCTACGAAGGTGCTTAGCTATGATGAGAACAAATGACTAGGAAGCAATGGATCTTACCTTATATTAACATGAAACCATTATGGTTGTTGTGTGAAAGCAATTACCTGATAGGATGGGCACTGATTCTAATCTCAATAGAAACCATCCACATCTAGATAGATCTATCTATAAGTCATTTGGGACCTGATGATTTTGGAAACCATCCTGGTTCTAATGGTTCTAGCTATAAACCATCCTGGTT
This sequence comes from Wollemia nobilis, assembly GCA_028583015.1. Taxonomy (NCBI): domain Eukaryota; kingdom Viridiplantae; phylum Streptophyta; class Pinopsida; order Araucariales; family Araucariaceae; genus Wollemia; species Wollemia nobilis. The sequence continues at coordinate 2,863,149 of JAQPPZ010005606.1, forward strand.
CAAATGGTTCAAGCTAGTGTACTTTGTTGTTGGTCAGGTTGGATGTGTACCAATTTGGATGTGTTGTGACTATTTTTAGATCTGCAAACACAAGTAGAAAACACATAAAGTGAGCAATATTGATAAAAATCCAACAAAAAACACACAAGAAAAATTATGAAATAAATGGTTATAAAACTAAAATTTTACAACCTATAAACTATGTTTACCTATGTGTGATATGGGGTTAAAAGGGTCCCACCATGATCATAAAAATGTAGATAAGAAAACATGCCATTTCATTAACTTGAATATGTTACAACTTAATATTTATGAGTTCCTCTTGGGATACAAAATGGTCCTTCATTGAGTATTTCCCTTATTATAATACAATATTTTGGCACTTCTTTATCTCCTTGACCACCTCAAGAGGGGTGGTTTTATGCTTGTGTACCACCACTAGTTGGGTAGAGTCTCCAAACCTACACAACCAAGACAAATATTAGTAGCACATGTTGGGTCCACCTAGGTTGGACCCAAGCTTATGAAAGGGGTAAACAAATATGATTCAAATTAATGCAGTAAATAGAGCTTAAAACAAGCTAAAAATAAGCTAAAAACACAAAAAACTACCTCTTGATAGGAACCATCCCTCTCAAGATGTTTTTGGCTATAAATCATCCCTGTCTAGATGGTTTTTGTTGTGGTGACCTAGGTAGAATTTCCTTTGGTGGAGGCCTTTTGTAGGTTGTCAAGTAGTTGTTCTATGAGTCTGGTGACTGCTAAAGCTCTGACCTACAAACTATTTACAATACAAAAGCATACAAGGAGAATCTCACAATGCTATCCATGGTGTTATCACTCTTAAGCAAGAAGACTTCTCTCAAATGCAAACAAGTAAATTCTAGAGCAATTTTGGTAGAGTTTCCCTAAGCATAATCTCCCTCTTTTAAAATGAAGGAAATGAGGGGCTATTTATGGATTTTCTCAAGGGTGAGAGGGTGGTGAAGTGGATATGAGGTGGAGGTGACATGGCATACAAGTGGATTGAGTGATAGAAGAGAAAAATTTGGGTTTCCATACCTCATTAATTTTTTTGGATGGAGAGAGTTGTCACCCCATCCAAGGGGCATGCCTCATTAATGTTTTTGGATGGAGAGAGTCTTCACCCCACCCATATGTAGTAAATGAGCATAGGGGGTTGTGTGGGTGCATGGGGATATGGAGAATAGGGTTAGGGTAGTTGACATTAGACAAGGGAAAATATAACATTTTTTAGGTGTCTACAAAACATAATGGGGAAGATGTTTCCAAAAAATATTGTTGAGTGATTTGAACCTAGGATGTTTTAGATGTAAAATAACTACGTTGATATCCATTATCCATGCATGTCTTTATTACTGGTAAGAACATGAAAGGTCTTGTTAGTATCAAGTATCCTTGTCATGATAATAGTAATATATGCCTCAATGCTATGAGTAAATCAAACTTATGACATTAGGATCTAGAAGAAACCAAAATAGGTTAATCTAACCACTAAAGTAGTCCACTTGCCTAAAATAGAATAATATAATGTTATCTATTAATGAATTTAAAATTAAAATTGACATTGATAAAACTTATGTAGGATCAATTGATACGTAGACCTATACTTATAAAAACAACACCATCACCATTGTGTCATCAAGTTCTAATAGGAACACTTGATTAATTCAAAATTCCAAGTATTAAACCTCTTTATAGAAGAGTAAAATTATTCAATGGATTCAGTGCCTACAATTTTTGCTAATAAAAAGGTTACTCCACTAGTATGTCATTGTGCATTAATGGGATAATGACTGCTCTACTTATTGAACATAAAAATTGTTCTATAGAGAAAATGAAAAAGTACCATGAGAAGTTAAACATGTAATGAACTAGGAGAGCGTTAAAACATATTCCTACTAGCCATTATTCCAATGTAGTGAGCAAGTTGTCTTGCTTGAGTAAAGGTAAAAAATAGTTGTATCCAAGCAAAAAAATAATGACACCAAGGATTAAACTAGTGACCTCACTTGATACCAACATTAACTAGTCCAAACTAAAAAATATAGCCACAATGCATTTGGAAAATCACTACATCATCTTATTTTTAAAATATTTAAATCATTTTGGTGATCATGTTTTTTTAAGGGTTTGTGTACCCCGTCCTTCTTGATTTATTCCAAGTAGGTGTCTCTTCCTTTGTTCAGTGATGCTCTCCATGGGTTTTTGAGCTCTCTCTATTTGGTTTTCATTGTTCTCTTTGTAAAAGTTTTGGGGATCCTTTGAAAACCCCTTCCACCAACCTATCAAAAACAATGTTTTTTGAAGGGAAAAACATGCATATGTGTACATGTGTCCCAAAAAAGTATATCAATGTGAATTGAACCTGCACCCTTATATAAGAAAATTCTTAAAATCAAATATGTTCACCAAAGTGTTTAAATTTCAAACAACTATGACATGATTGGACTCCTTAAATTAATTTCACCTTTAACTTAATAGTCCCAAGAGCATTTTCTAACTAGCAAGACATTAAATATCTAAATTTAAAAACTTAAATTTAGAAATTAGAAGATTTCCTCAAAAAAATGAAAGGATATTTTTCTTCTTTTTTATTTGCTCTTCATGTTTCTAGAAAATAAAAATATTCTTTTGTGTGATTAAGTGATGTCATACCCATTCCCACTCTGATACCGTGTTAGATTTTACAATATTTTCCAAAAACATTTTGAATCATGGTGAAGAACACAAGCTTATACTAAGAGGGGGGTGAACAGTAATGCACCCACTTTTTACTTTCTTTCCAAACTAGTATCAATTAGTGTCCTTAATTGCAATAACCAAATATAGCAGTGTGCATTAATGACATAGATAGAAAGAGTAAACAAGTGAACAAATCACCACACATAATTGAGAAACAAGATTTAACGTGGTTCCCCCAATGTGGGGTACTCCACAAGATAATATATTTATAATATTTCACACAAAAATAAGGATCCTTATCCCAATACAAATGATTACTTTGATTTGATCAAAGCTAGGTAATACACTGATATGCTCAGGTAGGCAATCCACTGATCTGCTTCAGCAAGCTCACCAAGAACTTGCCCAAAACTGCTCTAGCAAGCTCACTAAGAACTTACCCAAAATCATCTCTAGCAAGCTCACTAAGAACTTGCCCAAAACTACTTCAGCAAGATCACCAAGAACTTGCCCAAAAATGCTCTAGCAATCTCACTAAGAACTTGCCCAAAATTTGCTCAACAAGCTCACCAAGAACTTGCTCAAAATCTACTCAACAAGCTCACCAAGAACTTGCTCAAAATATGCTCAACAAGCTCACTAAGAACTTTCTCAAAATATGCTCAACAAGCTCACCAAGAACTTGCTCAAATCTGCTCAACAAGCTCACTAAGAACTTGCCCAAAAATTGCTCAACAAGCTCACCAAGAACTTGCTCAAATGCTATCCCAAATCTATCCACAAATATTTCCCAAAAGCCTTCTCAAAGGCTCAATCAATCATACACAAAAACTACCACAAATCTATCCACAAATTTGTCCCAAAAGCCTTCTCAAAATCTCAACTAATCATGCTCAATTAGAACTCAAATCTCATCCACAAATATATGAAGGCAAGGCTCAATGATGAATTCAACAATGAATGGCAATGCACTCTAAAATGGATGACAACAATGATCCACAATGATATCAATTTAAATCAATCTCAACTCAACTCAAGTCAATCTTAACTCAACTCAAATCTTATAGAATCATAAAGAGAATTGTTAGAGACTCAATATGTTCTAATCTCAACCCAAATCGGAATTATAGAATTGTTTGTTTCATGAAACTTGAACAATCACATCACTCAATCACTTGACTAGGATCAATCAACTCAACTCAACCAATCACCACAAGGGACAACTGTTTTCTCACAAAACCCTAGTCCAAGCATGTATCAACCAAATCAAATGTTTCCAACAATGCTCAACCACAAATCTCACATAACAATGATACTCATGTTCTTTTCTAACTCAAGTTCTTTGCATAACCAATGGGCTTCAACAACTATGCTTATAAAACAAGGTTTAAACATAACTCTCAAACCAGAAAACCTTGAAGCATTCAACCGACCACTTTCAAAAAGGAAACCGCAATAAATCCTTTTCTGTCCAATGATATTTCATAAATCAACCACCATAACAGAGTCAATGGATAATATTGTTCATACCTTTTTATGCCTTATTGGATGCCCACTAAATCTACCACACTCAACAAAATTCTTTTCAACTTTCAAAAAGGGTTAGAAATCATGATTAATATCACAATAATAATATCCAAATAACACCTTATCACTCCTACTCAATAAGATACAACATGTCCCCTCATGAAATAATTAATCACCTTTGAAAAAGAATAAAACAACCTTCACTTTTGAAACCCTTTACAAAAATAAAAATATCTCTTTACATACACCTTATTTCTCCCTCTAAGTAAGTTAATAAAATAGCCCTCAAAATAAGATTTCCAACTATATATAATATGATATACTTTCAAAATGAGAAGCACCATAAATCTCTCTTTTTCTAAACATGCATCACAACCCTTATTCCTCCTAGGGCAACTTTAGAAAAAATAAAATATATTTAAAAAATTATTAACTTACCTTTGTCCTAGATGGGATTCGATCTCATGATGTATCCTTGCATAGTGCCTTAACCAAAACCAACCTGTTGTTGGGACACACGCCCTCACGTGTCCAATGGGACACGAATGAAAACTTATATCATAAACTTCTGCACCCTTTGAAAAACTTAACAGTTCTTCGAGCGCTTCAACAAAGCAAATAACCATGGTGGGACTCGATCACATGACATCCTGCATAACACACAACACATGAATAACTAGGCCAAAGATACCTATGCATCTTATCAAACTCCGCGAATGACTTTTCAATAGACCAAAGTCACACTTCTCTCTCTTTTCACAATTCGTTCTCCAATCGAAGGCATTCAAAAAATAAGCATTGGGATAATGAAGTCTAAGCTTTTGTTGGCATATATATATGCCTTTCCTCTTACTTTAGACGTCGATGCTATAAATTAATATAGCCTTTCCTCCTTTCTTTAGTCGATGCTAAAATTAATATATTTAATTTTAAAATTTTAATTTTAATTTTAAATAATTTAAAATTTAAACTAAATATTTAAAAATATCTCCATCATCGGGGCACCTTTTTCGATGAAACAAAAAGCCAATCTGGGTTTTAAGAAAAACCCATTTCAAGTATGCCATACATGGTTTTAAATAAAACCTTTTATTTTGCTTGCCTTGGTTTTAAAAAAAAACCTGTATATATCCATGCTCTCCAAAATATCATAAATGTTTATTTATGAAATGCTTTGGCCACCAAAACTCAATGTGATCCATGTGACATCAATGACAACATAAAATAACTCAAATTGCCAAAAATATCCCCCTTTGTCATTGATGGCAACACCTCTAATGCAAAAACCATCTATGAGAATCAAAGTTGCTCTCCCTGACTCAATACTCTCTATGGAGGTTGCTCCCCCTAACTCAATGCTCTCTTTGGAGGTTGCTTCCACTAACTCAATGCTCTCCCCCTTACTCAAATCTCTTCCCCTTTGACATCAATGGAAAAAGGGACACCTATGGGGCTAAAAGATATGACTCTTAAGCTTAGACCCCTCACCACCTTATCTCTTGAGGTGATTAATTTTGGGGTGGGAGTACTTTTACTCCCATCTTACATTTTTTCTTTCCTCTATCAAATTCCTTCCATATTTTTCTGATATCCTTCTCTTGATGAATTACTTGATCTTCTTGTCTTGAACCTGTTTGACCTTCTTTTATTGAACCTGTTTGACCTTCTTATCTTGAACTTGTTTGGAATTGAGTCCTACACCATTTTGCAATATGTCCAAAGTTATTGCAATTAAAACACTTGATATTGTAGCCTTTGGATGGTGCCCATATCCTGAATTCTTTCTTGAAATAATTTCCATATCCATTCCTTTCTCGAACCCTATATTGTGAAGTTTTGTTTTCATGACCATTATGACCATGAATTCTGATTTTTGTAGCTCTAAAACCAAAACCATGTTGCTCATTTTCTTTGCACTGAGAAGCTCTATGACCAACCCTGTTGCATAATAAGCAATGTCCCTAAAGACCATACCTTCTTCCTTTGAAGTTTCTTCTAGCAAAATCAAATTTCTTGTTGAGTGAATATTTTGCCCTATAGCAAAATGATCACCACAACTAGAGTATCAAACAAGAAACTCTCTTGCAAAGAAATTAAGTAGCATTATTCATTTCTCCAAGGTTCTTGTGATCAAATATTCATGTGCATGTAATCAATCAAGACTAAAGCAAATAAATGAATGTTTACCAGAATAACTTAAACCAAGAAAGTAACAGTTAACAAGGGGCATTTAATGATTCAAATAAGTACTTTGCAACCATAATCCATTAAAACAACCAAATGTGAAGATAGCTTCTTTTAATATTCTTGAGATTAAAGTGGTCTACCCAAAACCCAGTTAGTAACCTCTTTTATCTTCAACTTAAAAAGATTCCAAATGAGAAAGTGTGTGGTATAAGCCACTTCATTTTAAGCTCCATGCCTTTAACATGAGGTTCATTTTTAGAGTTAGCGGATTTGTTTTATTTTCATTTAAAAATGTTCCACTATCCCTATGTTAGCATTTGGTGTTAGTAAATTTAGCAATGTTAGCATTAAATGTTAGCAAAAATTAGTAAGTTAGAAAGTTTGGATTCATTCACTTGATCTGACTTAATGTGCATTTGGAATTAGTAGCCCTCCTAAACCCATGTTTTGTCTGAAAATTAGATGAAGGTGTTTGGAGATGCAAGAATGAAAATATAAATTAAATATGTGGATCTAGAAGCGGATTTCTCTTCTCCGCTATTAATCCTTGGTTTTCTTTGGGAAACACTAGATTTGTAAACAAACCCTCCAATTTATGGTGCGAGTAGATCGCCTTCTCAAGTGCAGATGCAGAGCATACTCTTGGTAGATTTATTTACCTTCTTTATAACTTAGACTATTCATGGCAATAAATGAACTATTTATGAACATAAATTCTAGAATGGACCAAAATCAAGAAATCAACTACATACAAAAATTCTGGAATGGACCAGAATAAGATGAAAAAAAATACAATTTTTTTGGAATGGAACAAAATCAAGGAAAAATTAGCAAAAATTCTGGAATGGACCAGAATAGAATGAAAACAAATGCAAAATTTTTTGGAATGGACCAGAATCAAGGAACAATTAGTAGAAATTCTGGAATGGACCAGAATAGAATGAAGACAAATGCAAAAATTCTAGAATGGACCAGAATTAGAAAAGCAGCTTTTAAGATAAGATTAATCTAAATATCAGAAAAAAGAAAACAAAAATATTATCTACAAAAGTTAGCTGGAAAAACCAAAATAGAACATTAATTTGGTTAACAATCTCCTCCCTGCAAAACCCCAAGTTATGAGATGAAATTATAAAACAACCTGACCTAATAGACTCGCAACATAAACATAGTTAGATTAGATCAGATGCAAGACTCTAAAAAAATAAATAATTGCATCATTCTATCATTCACCTATCGTAACCCACTTTATGGCATAAATGAATAGATACAATAAGCAATAATGCAAAGGAAATATTTATAGAAATAACAACAGTCTTAGTTTTAGTCTCCTTTTGATTTCACACACAACAGTTGCTCTTGCCAAATAAAAGCTCCTTTATTCCAAAAGATAGTATTTTCTCCCATTTTCTAGCCCTTTGTACAATGACCTCCTTGGGTATTTAAGGTTTCAAAAAAAACCCGTTCGTTTCCACTTCTTTCCTTATTCATTGGAAGCATGTAGTATGTACTCCTCTCAATCATAATCACTAAAAACAAATGATCTCCCATCAAACAAATGAACCCTAAAACCCTAAATATATTAAATCCTTAATGCTCCTTATAACTCCATATTTTCTAATGTTAAAATAAAACAAATAAAAATAAAATATAAAAACAAACTTTATATTTTATTTTTCCTATAACTCCTTTTAACATTATGAAAAGAAAAACAATATTTGATTTTCATTCCCCTTATATCTCCCATTATTTTATCATAATATATAAAAGAAAATTTAAAGGGCTTTTCACCTTTATTAATACCTAAAGACCATAGAAATCAAATCCCCTTACTAATCCTTGACTTTCCCATACATGATATATGCCATAGTGTAATCAATGGAAATCCCTAAAATCGATTAAGGGCATTACATGGCATTGATTTAAAAGAACCAAACCTTAGAGTTTGGCCTTATGATAAGGTGTCCACCAATGAAAGCTCTGTACTTGCGGTCAAATTTTAAGCCATGACAACGGTAACATCGACGCCACCCTTCCGCGACAATGACCACCCATGGCCATACGTAGGCATCGATCCATTCTTCTGCATTAAAACCATAGCGCTGCCCACTTCCTCATGTTGGTCCTCATTCGAGGCATGGTAGCTATAGCGAACGCCCCCTTTCTGGATGCATCACGGTCGACTATACTAAATTCTCAAAGCAAAATAATTTCTTCTCTCTAACGAGGGTTAAAAACAAATCCAACATTTGCTATTAGGGTTTTTTCTTTTATGTGGGAGAATATTGAATTAATTCTATTCATTAATTCCCTACGCCATTGTACCGTTACTCTGCATCTACTTCTTGGGTCTTATGACTGCACTCTACCTATATCTAGTAGATTCTCTACCCAACTGCGCTCACACTGTCTACCTACCACGATGTTATCCATGTTGGAACCCTAGTGGCACCTACACCTGATTCGTTGGTGTTGTGCTCATCTTCGGCCATGTCTGTCAATGTTGTTCATCCCCGTGGAGTCACTGCATCCCCTATTGCTACCGATTGCTAAGCTCCACTTGTGTTCTACTTCATGGTACATACAACCCTAAACCTGCCTCATTCTCCTTGTCTGTATGTAGCTCGACAGGGCCCACATTCGTGTTTACCTCTAATAGTGCCTCTACGTATTATCATTTTGATCATGCCTAGCTATCACCTACTTTTGTCCATTCCTAAACTATTGGATTGGTCACTCTCTGCACAACGAGCTCATCCAATGTCATAGGTCTACCACGTGTATTCGACTCTACACAACCATCCTCATCACCAATGATATATCAATGCATGCAAACCTTTCATCGCTAGCCTCGTTGGTCCATTCACCCTTATGCAAACTGGTTGATCCACTCCTCACGAGTTGTCTGTCTTGGCCCTTTGTCCACTTGTCTAGGTTGTGTGCCATGTCGTCCTCTTCATTCTTCCTCAATGCAAGCATCATATCACATCATCATCTTTCCACTGGGCCATTCATCTTCGAAACCCTATCTACAAATCGCCATTCACCATATCAACCAAGGTGTCACTGTTGTTGTGTAAGCATGTGGGATCTGGTCTTCCACCATGGTAGGGATTATTGTCGTAAGCCGAGAGGAGACCTAGGTTCCAATCCCACGGACGTGTCCATGCATAGCCAGTAGCCCGATCATTGCGTTCATGTGATTCATGCCTTGCTGTCGTTGAGTCTTTCCTTGTCACTTAGTCCGTATGGGGTCTCCTTCTACCTGCAAAGACCAAATTAACATATTAGAAATCAACACCATGACCACCATTAAACTAAAGCTTAAATGGCGAAAAATCCTCTAATTTATTTATTTTAAATTTTAAATTTATATATATAGAATATATATACAAACTTATTTTTATTATTAATTTTTTTTTTATTGTTTTCATTATCTGAACCACCCATGACAAGAAACACCAACACTCGACAATAAACTTGCTAAAAAAAAAAATGATGACAAAGTTGTCATAAACAAAAATGACGATAAAAGTTGTCGACAACAAAAATGATGACAAAAAGTCATCGACAACAATAAAACAAACGTCGACAATAAAATATTGTTGACAAGAAAAAGTCATCGACAAGAAAATGACGACAAAAGTCATCAACAAGAAAAAGTTGTCGACAATAAAATATCGTCGACAAGAAAAAGTCGTCGACAAGAAAATGACGACAAAAGTCATCAACAAGAAAAAGTTGTTGACAATAAAATATCGTCGACAAGAAAATGACGACAAAAGTCGTCAACAAGAAAAAGTTATCGACAATAAAATATCATCGACAAGAAAAAATTGTCGACAATAAAAAATCATTGACGATAAAATATTGTCAACAAGAACCGACAACAATTACAAAACCCACGACAAAACGAAGGCATAGACCCTTAAAACAAACTGCAAAAATTGAACTTTCAAAGCAAAAAGGTGGGTCCCTAATTTTTTGGGGCTCGTTGTGGAGCAGCCACAACACTTCTTTGATCCATGGATCCTACAGTGTATAGCCCTGTGTCCAAATCTATTACAATAAAAACAATGTCCTTGAAAAGCCCTTTGTTCATGACTTGGTTCCTCATACCTTTATTGACCACTATCCTTATGATAATTTTCAACTTGTGCATTGCATCCTTGAACCTTCTTTGTAGTATCTAAATCCTTTTCCTTAGTTTCTTCCTTGCTTTCCTCTTCAAGAATTTCTTTTCCTTTTGAACTTGATTCACCTATCTCAAAACAAGATCCAAACTGAATGTTTGAAGCCATAGGAACTTTGGAACTTTCTTCATAAAACTTAGGTGCTTCCTTGCTTTCATATTTTAGAACTTCCTTTCCTTTTGAGTGTGACTTTTCTTGGAAATAGGATACAACTTTAAAATAAGTTTCCACTCCTTTTTTAACCTTTTCATCTAATGTGTCATGTCTTGTCGTTATTACCCTTAATTACTCATTCATCCTTTCCTTTATCCTTTTTGCATTTTGAAGATCATCTCTTAGATCACTGATTGTCTGAAGTTGTTCTTCTCTAATTTTTACATCTATTTGAATCTTGTTTTCAAGATTCCTGATTTCTTATTTTAGCATTTTGACTTCTATTTTTTGTTTTCTTGGCTCATCCTCTTCTTTTTCTATTACCAAAAGTGAGACTTCTTCATCTTTACTGTCACTGAGATCATTACAATACCCTAATCTATGATCTCTTTGACCACACACAAAGCACTGTTATCTTTCACCTTCTATTCCAAGGAATAGATGTTCTTCCTTTTCATCATCTGACTTGTCTCTATCACCGTGATTTGAGCTATCACTTGCTTCTAGAATGTAGTAAGTTTTATTTGTCTTATGAAAATTTTTCTTCTTCTTATACTTGTTTTGCATGAATTTGTCATCTTTGTCATGCTTATGCTTTCCATATTCTTTTCGTCTGTGACCCTATTTTTCATCATCACTATTTTCTTCATGTGGACACTTATGTGCATAGTGACAAAAATCACCACACTTGTAGCATTTTACTTTCTTCATATCCCTAAAATTTCTTAAGTCCTTTTTTCTTTTGATGAAGTTAGCTTCCTCATAATTATCTGAATCTCTATCTATCTCTGGAACTTTCCCTTTATTTTTCTTTAAAGCCTTGAATACAATCTGTTTTATTGGAACCTGATGCTTACTCACCCTCATCTCATAAACTGTGAGAGTTCCTTGTAGTTCTTCCATTGTTAGCTTGTTGATATCCATTGTTTCTTCTATTGCTAAAATCTTTGCATCATAATTCATGGGAAGTGATCTCAAAATTTTTTGAGTAACTTCTGATTCTTTCATCTCAAATCCTAGGCCTCTCATGGTGTTAGTAATCTCATCAACTCGAAGTAAAAACTTTGCAATATCTTCAGAATCTTCCATTTTCAATTCCTCAAATATTTTTCTATGAGTTTGTAGTTTTGTGAAATTTACCTTTGAATCTCCTTCATAAGTATTCTACAACTTGGTCCACATTTCATTAGTTGAATTACATACCATGATATTTGCAAAATCTGTTTCATGTAGCCCACTCAAAATATAATTCATTGCCCTTGCATTTATCTCAACCAATTTCTTGATAGTCTTATCTGCCTTGGGATCACCTTCAACCTTATACTCTTTTTCAACCATCTGCCATACCTCATATCCTTATGATATCAAGTAGTTCTTCATTCTCATGCTCCAAAAATCATAATTGTTACCGTCAAACAATGGAGCCTTATTTGTATATAATCCATTCTGTGAAGCCATTTGTGTTCTTGTAGAATCTACCCTCAAGCTATTAGCCTTTTTGAAGGAAACCGCTCTGATACCAATTTAAGAACATAAGCTTATACTGATAGGGGGGGTGAATAGTATAACGTCCATGTTTTACTTTCTTTCCAAACCAATATCAATTAGTGTCTTTAATTTCAATAACCAAATATAGCAGTGTGCATTAATGACATAGATAACAATAGTAAACAAGTGCACAAATCACCACACATAATTGAGACACAAGATTTAATGTGGTTCCCCCAATGTGGGGTACTCCACAAGATAATATTCTTATAATATTTCACATAGAAATAAGGATCCTTATCCCAATACAAATGATTACTTTGATCTGATAAAAGCTAGGTAATACACTGATCTGCTTTAGCAAGCTCACCAAGAACTTGCCCAAAATTGCTCTAGCAAGCTCACTAAGAACTTGCCCAAAATTTTCTCTAGCAAGCTCACTAAGAACTTTCCCAAAACTACTTCAACAAGCTCACCAAGAACTTGCCCAAAACTACTCTAGAAAGCTCTCTAAGAACTTGCCCAAAATCTGCTCAACAAGATCACCAAGAACTTGCTCAAAATCTGCTCAACAAGATCACTAAGAACTTGCTTAAAATCTGCTCAACAAGCTCACTAAGAACTTGCTCAAGATATGCTCAATAAGCTCACTAATAACTTGCTCAAATATGCTCAACAAGCTCACTAAGAACTTGCCCAAAAATTGCTCAACAAGCTCACCAAGAACTTGCTCAAATGCTGTCCCAAATCTATCCACAAATCTGTCCCAAAAGGCTTCTCAAAGGCTCCATCAATCATACACAAAAACTACCACAAATATGTCTCAAAAGCCTTCTCAAAGGCTCAACCAATCATGCTCATGTAGCACTCAAATCTCATCTACAAATATATGAATGCAAGACTCAATTATGAATTCAACAATGAATGGCAATGCACTCTACAATGGATGACAACAATGATCCACAATGATATCAACTCAAATCAATATCAACTCAACTCAAGTCAATCTTAACTCAACTCAAATATTATACAAGCATAAAGAGAATTGTTAGAGACTCAATATTTTATAATCTTAAATCTCAATTTCAACCCAAATCAAAATTATAGAATTGTTTGTTTCATGGAACTTGAACAATCACATCACTCAATCACTTGACTAGGCTCAATCAACTCAACTCAACCAATCACCACAAGGGACAACTCTTTCTCACAAAACCCTAGTCCAAGCATGTATCAACCAACTCAAATGTTTCCAATAATGCTCAACCACAAATCTCACATAACAATGATACTCATGTTCTTTTCTAACTCAAATTCTTTGCATAACCAATGGGCTTCAACAACTATGCTTATAAAACAAGGTTTAAACACAACTCTCAAACTAGAAAACCTTGAAACATTCAACCAACCACTTTTTAAAAGGAAACCACAATCAATTATTTTCTCTCCAATGATATTTTAGAAATCAACCACCATAACAGAGTCAATGGAAAATATTGCTTATACCTTTTGATGCCTCATTGTATGTCCACTAAATCTGCCACACTCAACAAACTTCTTTTTCAACTTTCAACAAGGGTTAGAGATCATGATTAATATCACATCAATAATATCCAAATAACACCTTATCACTTCTAATCAATAAGATACGATATGTCCCCTCATGAAAGAATTAATCACATTTGAAAAAGAACAAAACAACCTTCACTTTTGAAACCCTTTACAAAAACAGAAATATCTCTTTACATACACCTTATTTCTCCCTCTAAGCAAGTTAATCAAATAGCCCTCGAAATAATATTTCCAACGATATATAATATGATATACTTTCAAAAGGAGAAACACTAGAAATCTCTCTTTTTCTAAACATGCATCACAACCCTTATTCCTCCTAGGGCAACTTTAGAAAAAATAAAATCTATTAAAAAATTATTAACTCGCCTTTGTCCTAGATGAGATTTGATCTTGTGACGTCTCCTTGCTCAACGCCTTAACCACAACCAACCAACCATTGGGCCACACACCCTCAAGTGTCCAAAGGGACACGAACAAAAACTTATATCATAAACTTATGCACCCTTCGAAAAACTTAATAGCGCTTCGAGTGCTTCAACAAAGCAAATAACCATGACGGGACTTGATTACAGGACCTCCTACATAACACACAGTGCAAAAACCTCTAGGCCAAAGATACCTATGCATCTTATTAAACTCCACGAATGACTTTTCCATAGACCAAAGCCACACTTCTCTCTCTTTTTGCAATTCGTTCCTGTTGTGGTTGATCCACAACACACCCCAAAATTGGGGATCCACCTTTTCGTTTTGATATCCGGGTGTTGGCATTTCATTTTTAGTGTCTAATCCTTCGTGTTGTCATAGGTTTTGCAATTGTTGTCGGTTCTTATTGGCAGTATTTTCTTGTCGACGATATTTTATTGTCGTCATTTTCTTGTCGACGATATTTTATTGTCGACAACTTTTATTGTCGACAATATTTTCTTGTCGACAACTTTTTCTTGTCGACGATATTTTATTGTCGACAACTTTTTCTTGTCGATGACTTTTGTCGTCATTTTCTTGTTAATGACTTTGGGGGCATTTTCTCGTCGATGTTCCCATTTTATCGTCAGTTTGTGTGACGGCAAGTTTTTTTTGTCAGTATTACCGTTTGAAAGTTTGAGGTCCACTTGTTAGGTTTTATTTTATTTGTTCGGGTCAAAGAATAGAAGATGAAAATAACAAATGAATTTAAGTATATACATCTCACATATATATATCGTGTTGTGGTCTACCGGCAAGGGCACCACTTGCATGCTAGGTGATTGTGACCCGGGTTCACTCCCCACGGCGGACATGTATATGTATAAGAAGTATTTACTCAATAAAAAATAAAAAATAAAAAAAATAAAAAAATAAAATATATAATAATGAAATAGGTTAAAGCTTAATGTTTTTAATATATGTTTTTATGTGTCTTGTAGGTTTTCCGACCAACCAACAGTAGCGGCATCAGAGAGAACGGGACGGCGAGTTTCAGGGAAACGCCGAGAAGGATGTGGTGATTGGAGTTCATGTCAGGGACCTTCACAGATGAATTCGCCAAGTTTGACGAGGCATAAGAGAGGGCTATTATAAGGTCTTTGCCATGTGTGCGGGATAACACAGTGCCGTATCAAAATTCAATACCAAGTTAACAGTTGACGTGGATAGACATCGAGCACATCGGGAGCCACGCAAGCACGATAGGCGACATAGGCAGTTTCAAGGAATACGTACACGGGGTAATAAGACAGCGGGACCCACACGCATAGGTGGACCAATGGATGTTTGACACAGATGACTAGAGTTGGCAACGCCTATGACATTCTGTGACAACGATGACAGCGGAGTAAATTTTGGGCTGGCTTGACGATTTCGGTGTGAAGCGAAGGTCGTCGGATGTGTGGAAATGCCGAGCTTTGGCAGGTAATGGCAATGCCAGACACTGTTACTATTAAGAAATTGCGGTTACAAAATCCAGCGCATGAAGGGAGACGAGATGGAGGTCGAGGGCGTCTAGGTGGGCCAGCTTCGCAGAGGACCCACCAAGTGACAAGGCGTATGCTGCAACCATACCTCAAAACTCGCCTATTATGGCAACGACAGGTCTGTCAAAGAGGGCGCCTGTGGATACGGTTCGTTTGCGGCAAAACTCAACGGCGGCAACGTTGCAGCTGCCACACCTACCTTATACGGAAATGGTGTCGGATGTGGCGCTTGCTATCAGATAAGATGTTTGGATCCAAAACTATGCAGCAACTCAGGGACGAAGATCGTGGTCACAGACCTCACCCAAAATAACCAGACCGACTTTGTAGTACCAAAGAGCACGTTCTCAAGCTTGGCACTCCCAGAGATGGCTCCTCAGCTTCTCAAAGCCGGCATTGTGGATATCGAATATACAAGGATCTCTTGCCAGTATGAGGGACACAATCTGACAATGAAGGTAGACGACAGCAGCTATTATCCCTACTATCTTGCTGTGCAATTCTTATACCAAAGAGGCCCCGAATGTTTTATAAAGAACAGTGGATAGGCATGGTCATGATATTAGGCAATCCCCATGCAGACAATGGAGGCTTAAATAAAAATTAAAAATAAAATAATATCATCACTATCTATCGTGACTTGAAACCACCACGCTGTAGCCGCTGTGCTTTATTAATTCTGGACAATCCATCTGGAAGTGCAGGTGTCTCCCGATATATTTTGGACATCAATATTGGTAGAAACCCAAGCTACGCATCTCCACAGGCTTCCACAGTCTTTAACATCCGTTACCTTACTGTTGTATGACAAATTATCCGTTGAAGACTGACATCCTCTATTTGTAAGCACGCCGCATCCACATTTCATCAACGTGTGTAAAAGCCTGCAAATTTTGGCAGTAAGGCAAAGTTTTAAAGATTACCACCTGCGTGTGAGCTATATAGGGTGACGACGTATTTCGAGTGGGAAGTCGAGATAAACGCATTGGAAGGTGGCCTCAAATCAACAAACTCAAAGCGTTATAATATGTCTACGGGGGAAGTATTTTAATTATTTTGTCTTTTATTTTGTCATCATTTATTATAAGGAGACCATTACAATGAATGTTGGTAAAACATTACCAAATAAAACAAGGAACTTCACGTTTCTATTGTGAAAGAATGAAAACATGCGTTGGAAAAGCCACACAGACAGAAACGAAGAGTCAAAGGGGAAATGAAAGGGTTTTGCGAAAATATTAAAACGGCCATTGAAACACAGAAAGGGGGATTGGAACTTTTGGCATGGCCAAATGGCGACATAATTTGATATGTAAAACCAGGAATATAATTTGAATGGGAAAGCTTCTCTTCAGAAATTTCAGGCCTTGTTAGCAAGAAAGAATGAGAAATTTTCTGCATGCTCTATTTTAACTGTTTTATGTTTCTCCTTCCAAATTTCAGATTTGTATGTGAAATTTATGCCATTGTTTTTGGGTTATTTCATGTGAATGTCTGCAATTTGGAAATTATTTTAAACCTTAGGAGCCAGCACCTAGTTTACTTTGATTGTGTTTGTTTGCAGGTCAAATAGGCTAGGTTGCATGTACGAAACTCTCACGTATTCGGTTTTGCAGGACGGGGTGCTATCAAACTGAAGGAGCTTTTGCATTGCTGCATTTTCAGCAATTATTTTGATACAAATTTTTAATTTTCTGTTTCCAAAAATTTTAATTTCAGAACTTTTTCTTATTTTCAGGCATTAAAATAAACATTTAAAAATTTTCAAAATCTAAAAATAATTTCACCATTGCGTAGGTTATAGTTCAGACTTCCAATACGCACTTTGAAATTTCATTTTTGGAGTTGTTTAGTATTTTTAAAAATTCATTGAAGTTGTTGTTTTGTCACAGATTTTAAAAATCCGAAAATAGAAAATTTCTATTTTAAGGTCAAATTTCATTTTTCCAGTTTTATTTTGCACTCATGAGCCTATGATGACGTTCCCTTCATGGAAATTCCAATTTCATTGAAGGAGTTTTGTTTTATGGCATTTTCACAAATTCCCATTTTAGGCCTAAAATTACCCTTTCTTCATATAAATTCTAATTTTGCGAAAGAGGGGTAATTTGAGTATTATATTGAAGGTCTTTGCCTTAAAGCACTTAATTGTTCATCTTGATGAAAATTTGATTTCATTTAAGAGGGATAAGTTAAAGTGACATTTTGAAGCTACATTTGAAGATCTTATTCATCATTGAGGATTTAATGCAAGATAAAATCTATGTTAAAACCATCAAGATAAAAGGAATTAAAGCACTACATCGTGGTCATATGAGGGCCAACTCACATTTGATTTATTTTGGTTCAATGAACAATCACTAAAGTTTCATGGTAAAATAAACCAACATTGCCCCTTGTTTACAGTTACTTGCAATCACTAAGGTGTTCCAAGCATTTAAATTGAATATTGTTATTTGAGATTACTAATGCACATATGCAAATGCTAATATAACGGAGACCTTGGAGAAGTTGTTTAACTTCTTTGCAAGAGGGGATTTGGAATCCAAATCCTAAGGGAGAGTGTACTTTCACAATTGGGTGAAAATACCACTCAACAGTTCCCCAATCGAAGGCATTTGAAAAATAAGTGCTGGGATAATGAAGTCTAAGCTTTTGTTGGCACATATATATGCCTTTCCTCTTTCTTT
Source organism: Wollemia nobilis (assembly GCA_028583015.1). Lineage (NCBI taxonomy): Eukaryota > Viridiplantae > Streptophyta > Pinopsida > Araucariales > Araucariaceae > Wollemia > Wollemia nobilis. The sequence goes on from JAQPPZ010005606.1 coordinate 2,881,623, forward strand.
AGACGTCGGCGCTATAAATTAATATAGCCTTTCCTCCTTTCTTTAGTCGGCACTAAAATTAATATATTTAATTTTAAAATTAAAATTTAAATTTTAAATAATTTAAATTTTAAACTAAAATAAATATCTCCATCACCGGGGCACCTTTTTCGATGAAACAAAAATCCAATATGCCATCCATGGTTTTAAATAAAACCTTTTATTTTGCTTGCCTTGGTTTTCACCAAAACCCTTATATATCCATGCTCTCCAAAATATCATAAATGCTTATTTATGAAATGCTTTGGCCACCAAAACTCAATGTGATCCATGTGACATAAATAACAACATAAAATGAAAAGTTTTGGAGGGAAGAAAGTAGAGAGGGGAGGGCTCTGGTCCCTCCCCTGCTCCCCCTCCCATGGCTCCCGGTTCCTGCCCAGTCCTTGGCTCAACCCAGGTCATCCCTCCCAGGGAGTGGTTGTTCGTAGATGATCTCCTGGGGGGAGATCCTTCTCCACTATCTACGCCCTTCCCAGCCGGCTAGGGTTTCCTTGGTTGTTTTTTCAGACTGGTGCTTCCCAAGGATCCCTGTTTGGTTGGGGATCCCTTCCCTTTTTCCCTCAGGCTTCCCCTTGGGGTTTTTTTGCAGGTTATTCACGTGGATCTGGTCCCCTGCGTTTCTCGGTGTGGTGGAGGTGATGGTTTAGGGTTTGGACAACTTCCCCCTTTTTTCTTGTGAATCCTCGACAGGCTCTGTGCTTGGACGAGATTCTTGGTCCCTGCTGCTGGGATCCTCTTCAATTTTCCTAGGGTGGGTTCCTTGTGGTGCAACTCTCTGGTCACTTCCTGATGGGTTGGATCCTCTCTGTGCTGGCTGTCGGCTTCCTGCAGGATGGCTCTCGCTGAACGAAATGTTTTCCCGGTGGGCGGCTGGTTTCTCCACAGGGCGGGATCCGCCAAATCCGTCGGTTTTCCCGTGAGGCGGGATCCTTTCTTTTCTGCTGGTTTCCCAGATGGTGGGATTTCCCTGTTGCTTCCCGCTAGGCGGGACTGTTTGTGGTGGTTTTGACTGCTTCCCATGAGGCGGGATTTTATTGTAACAGTTTTTCTTTGCTTCCTGCTGGGTGGGATCTTCTCGATGGTGGTTTTTGGCTACTCCCCGCTGGGCGGGATCTCCAAAACTACTTTATTTCTTATTTGTTTGTTTCCCACTGAGAGGGATTGTTTCATGCTTACTGTTACCGCTAGGCGAGATTTCTGTTTTGGTGTTCAGTTTCAAGGGATTGATGCCCTAGGCCCATTGCTTATGTAATCAGGTTTTGGGATCCTTGTTAAAACCCGTTGTAAATACAAACACTACTTACCAAAAAAAAAAATAACAACATAAAATAACTCAAATTGCCAACATATGGTACTCACCACAAATTAGATGGAAAAGAGTAAAAGATATTAATGAATGTAAGGAAGAGATGGATACCTATAGGCACCTCCTAAAGTATCACTTTATATCACACACTTATACAATGGATTAGTGACTGGAGGTATTTATAATAGATACCTAATCCCCAATTATAATTAATCCAATTTGACATCATAATAAATTAAAGGTTAAATTACAATTTTGATTACAAATTTACAAGCTTAACATATTGGTGGTTTAACTAATTCCACTAGGGCTAAATACATGAAACCATACCTATAGGCTTACATAAATAGTACATCGTTCATGCACATAGGCTTACATCATAATTATCAGTCGTGGCCAATAAGATTATTACTGGTATTCAAATAAGTGGGGTTGTCATAAATGGTTAAACTAGGTTTTCTAAGTTGAAATTATCTTTATATTGATAACCTCCCTTCTACCCTTGATAATTTCAAAGAAGGAAATAGCATGAATTTTATAACCACACTAAATATGTATATAGGTACTTTCAATATCCCATGAATAGTAAATATGGGGACAAACATATCACCTTAAGAATAAGTCACTTTTACAAACCTCCTTAATCAGTATAAAGATGTTTTTTCTTGGGAATACATAAACATGCCTATTTTGGTCTTATAGCCCATAAAAATTTAACATGTGAAGATATATCCTATATTTGATAAAATAAATGAAGGTTCTCTCCTCTCATATAGGATATATGTAAAATAAAAATTTAAGAGTCATTAGATGCTAGCTTTATTAGACCTTTGAATTATTCATTGTGGATATCTAATATAGTACTAGTTAAGAAAAATGAAATGAATATTATCTAAGATTTGTTGCAAGTTTTGAAACATAACATAGTTTTGCCAAAGGATAACTCCCTTTGCCTTCAATAGTTGCTATTGATAATTCCATCATAGGGCATGAAATATTGTTCCTTATGGATGTGTCTTCTAGGCATAATTAAATTTAAATTCCCTCTTAGGACCAAACTAAAACAACCTTCACAACACCCTAGGGTATAGTTTGTTATGTTGTTACACATTTTGGATTAAATGTATTGAAACACCTTATCAAGGGGCTATAATAATAAAATACATAACTTTATGAGAAGGATAGTAGAATCCTATGTAGATGGTCTTTTGGGTGGATAAAGAAAATATGATGACTATCCATCTGATCTTGTAACTATATCCAATTTATTATGTTATGATAAGGTTTTTCTCAGCCTAAAAAGTGTGCTTTTAGTCTCACTAGTGATACAAAAGTAGCATTTATGGTGTCTCAAAAAACTTTCTCAATGTACCAAAATACATCACATACATACAACCCATGACTCAAAATGAACACACACACTATATTCATGTGGATGGCAATATTATAATGCTTTATAGTATAATATAAAGTATTGTAAAATCACATTACATACAAACTCACTTCCTATTCTTATTAATAGCCTTTACAAAGAGTCTCTAGGTATTTCATCTTCAACTATCCTTTCATCTCCTCAAACTCATGGGAGATATGACTCTTCATATTTCTCATAGGATAAATATTTTATTAGCCTTCTAATAATGACAAACATATAATGATTACTAAATTCCAAATATTTACAAGACACCTAGACACTAAATATTTATAAAGTATTTACAAAGTACTTGCAAGGTATAAAATAATATAATAATCTCCAACTTCCCATGTATTACATTATTTGGTATATTGTCAAATCCCTAATTTTGATTCTATATTTCAAGTTCTAGTTCTGGCACTAACTCTGGCTCTTGCCTTTTTTATTTTGGCTTGGGATTTATTTGTAGGTCAATTCCTAACTTTGACTTAGGTAGATCAAGTAATATTTGTATTGTATTATTTTTGCAAAGATAGTTACAAAAGAATTCAAACTTATTTCGACCAAGTACCTTTGTAAAAATATTTACAAGTTGATCTTTAGTAGGGATATATTTAAGTTGAATATGATGATCTTGAACATGATCCCAAATAAATTGACATTGTGCTTCAATATGTTTATTTCTTTCATGAAACATTAGATTTTTAATTAGTTTTAAAACTCCCTGATTATTACAATTTAATATTTTAGGATTTCTATTTATTCCTATATCTAATAGAATGTACTATAACCATAGTGCCTCACATATAGCATATCTTGTAGCACGATATTCTACTTTCAAGGAGGAAATTTTTACTGTGTGTTATTTTTACCATACCATGAAATAGGTCATGGTCTAGATAAAATACATAGCCTAATGTTGATTTTTTATTGTCCATTGATACAACATAGTTTAAGTCTAAATATCCCTATAAATAAAAATTATCATTTTTCTTATATTCTAGACCATATTCTGTAGTGTTGCTAACATAATGTAGTATCCTTTTTGTAGCTTTCTAGTGACTTTTTTTAGGATCTTGCATAAATATAGAGAGATAATTTATAGCAAAGACAATATCTAATCTGGTATTTGTTAAGTATAAAATACTTTCAATTAGTTGATGATACAAGGTAGTAGATACTTGAGGTGATTCATCATATCTTAATAATTGTATCCCTTGTTCCATGGGTGTCTCTTTAGGTTTGCAATCTATCATTATATATTTTGAGTTGTTTTGACATATTTAGTTAGAGTAAATGTGATACGATTCTTCTTTTTTTTTTACTTCTAAACCAAGATAATAGTGTAGAAGTCCTAAGTCTATCATTTCAAATTCCTTTGTCAAATCATTTTTTACACTATCTATCAATTTTTCTAAACTTCCCATAATTACTAGATCATCAACATATACTACAAGAACAACTATATCAAATCCAATTTTTTTAACATAAATATTTTAATCAGAGGAACTTCTTTTAGGACCATGTTATAGAATATGGTCATTGATTTTTATATACCATGCTCTAGGAGCATGCTCAAATCATATAGTGATTTTTTAATTTACAAACCTTTTGTTCATGTCCCTTAGTAACAAATCCTAGTTGAATAATGCATAATCACATTCAAGATTACCATTATGGAATGCACATTTAACATGCATATGTTGTATTTTCCATCCAAATTGAGCTACTAGTGTATAAACTATATGAATGGTAGTCATTTTTGTTTTAGGTATAAATGTTTCTTTATAATCAATAACTTATGTTTGAGCAAAATATTTTGCAACTACTCATACCTTATATTTAACAATGAATCCATCTACTTTGTACTTTGTCTTGTATACTCATTTGTATCCTATAGTTTTCTTGCTTTTGGGTAGATCAATTAAATCCCCATGTCTTGTTCTTCATTAACATTGTGTATTCTAATTCCATTGTTGCTTTCCATTTATATTGTCTCATTGCATCCTGTATTAAGGTTGATTATATATTTTCCATTACTTAAATCATTAGTCCCATATTTGCTTTTCTCTTGTCATACACTAATTTTTTAGGTCTTATATTGTAATATCAGGTAGTTTTCTATAATAAATTCTTTAAGAATACTTGTATACCAATTTGCATCCCTTTTTTGTTCATATTATGTAATTATTGACTCTTAAATAGGCTCATTTACAATTTATGATTCTTCTTCAAAAGATTCTTCATGAATTTCTTTATGTGATGCAATATCTAGAATGGAAAATGTAGTGTCCTTAGAATATTTAATATTTGCTTTGCATGCTTCATAAAGTACTACATCTCTACTTACAATTATTTTATTTATGATTGGATTAATTATTCTATAACCTTTGTATGGGTATTTTTTGCATCTACCCATGTGAGATGGCTAGTAATTTGTTTTTGTAACTAAGGAAAATAATATTGGGCCAAAACCATAGGATGTTGGATGTTTTATACCTAGTCCCTATCTAGTGAATAGCAAAAGGAAGTCAATATCGGCTAATTCAAAATACAAAATTTGAAGTTTGGCTAAGTTTTGAGCTTGAAAAAAAAGAAGATGTTGTTGCACTCTAGATAGGTCCTAGAAACTTGCCATAGATATGTGCAAAAAATTGGCTAAGTTTTGAGATTCATAGAAAAATGGGCTATTGTGGGACTGAATAGGTCCCAAAAATCGACTATGAAGATGTGCAAAAAATTGGCTAAGTATTGAGCTTGGCAGAAAAATGGGTTGTCAGGCTCTAGACAGGTCCCAAAAACCTGCCATGGAGATGTGCAAAAAATTGGCTAAGTGTTGAGCTTGGTGGAAAAAGGGGCTACTCTCAGAATTTGTATGGGTCCCAAAAACCCACCATATAGATGTGCAAAAAATTGGCTAAGTGTTGAACTTGATGGAAAAACAAGTTATTGTCAAACTCCAGACGGTTCCCAAAAACCCACCATGGAGATGTGAAAAAACTGGCTAAGTGTTAAGCTTGGGGAAAAAATAGGTTACTATCGAACCCTATATGGGTACCAAAAAACCACCACAAAAGAAAGTAGAGAATCATTTAGTGGGGATTCAGGTTGTTGTTGGATCCCAGATGAATCCCAAAAAAATTGTCAATATCAAAAAAAAAATTCTCCATCAAGAAATGCAGCATCTGAACAACAATGAGAGCTCGACATTCATCTGGAAAGTAGTGGATGGTAATTTAGCAACCCAAGAGTGGTCAAAATCAAGATCCAAGCTGCACAAGTGAATGAACCCACTACTTTCAAGTGCATATAGATAGACATCATGGAGCAACCAATTTTTTAGATGTGTTAGATGAATCAAAGGACAAAATGCAGCTACTAGAGCCCACTCCTACATGACATGAATGTTTGGTTATAGATTGCATAGGGATAAAAGGGAACATACATCCTATCCACTTCCCTAACATAATAGCATTGCAAAATCAGACATCATGATCATTAGTTACAAAACCCATTGTATAAACCTATATATAGTAGGATGTAAAGCATTCAAATGGTCAGCTCTTTACCCTTTACAACTTACATGTAAAAGCATTTTTTCTATTCAAAAAATACAAGTGGATTACTGTTTGGTAATCATGTTGTCTCATGTATGTATGAATGTTTGCTTATTTTTATTATGAAACTAGTTGAATGACTTGGCTTTAATTCTATAATCTGGATTCTATGCACTTCATTCTCTGGTTCTAGAATTCATTTTCAAATAGATACAATTAATCCTAATTGATAATAATATCAGTTTGTCTATTAGGTGATTATTTAGTTTCTTGTGGTTCAATATTATTAATGCATGTATTTTGACGTGGCTAAATGTTCACCCCTATAAGTTATATCTTTAGCTATATTTCTTTATTTCAAAACCCTTTTCACCCCTCATTTATTTCATTAGAAGTTAGCTAGGACTCCCAAGGAACCAACCTCCTTCGAATATTGACCATAAAGCCTCACAAATTTAAGTTCATTCAATACTAGTCAAGGTATATGGGTGCTCAACCTTTCTATAGGCATATTTTTAGACCAATAATTTTTGGCACACCCTATGGGAATCGAAGTTTGTGATTTAGATAAATCAAAGTTTGGTGATACTCTATTTTATAGGAAGATTCTTTTCAATCACCTAGCGACTCTATGCAAATCTAATCCAGATATATGATGAGTTTCCTTTGAAATTTTAATTAGACCTTATTTTCCTAGAGGATTCAAGATTTTATGGGTAGTCTTGACCTCATTAGCAAAGAAATTATGCTCATATAGTGACTCCCATATGAAGAAATAACTCAAGAACCTTGAAAAATCAACATTATGGTTCTATAGCCTAGCAACATTATCCTCTTTGGGATAACACGGGTTCACTAAATATTTTGCTTTTACATGAAATACCCAAGGTGGCTATGAGAACCTTACCCAACTTCAATGGCACAAAAAATATTGCATTTGAACATTGCCAAGATGTAGCTTCCTTAACTATGATTCATAACATTAATTCTAAAGATGTGATGATAAGGCTATTGGTTCTTTCTCTCAAAGTAAAAGCATTGCTATGGTACAGATCATTGGAAAATAGAAGCATCTACACATGGGCTGATTTAGTAGAAGATCTTATTAATACATTTGATGACTTTGAAGATCCCTTCTTATTGCTTACACAATTCTCATTCATAAATAAAGCTCCTTAGGAAAGCATTTTTTACTTCAATGTCTGATTTAAAAGAACATGGAGGAGAATTCCTTAGGATTTCTAGCCATCCCCAGCTCAAGCATATCTTTATTACATCCATGCCTTTCATTCTGATCTAAGCATTCTCATTCAGCAATCTAAATAAAAAAGGTTCCCTCATATTTTCCAAGAAGCCATTCAAGCTAAAAATATGCTAATCATGGCTAGCAAAATTCCACCTAGAGATGTAGCTCATCCCATAATTTTGTCTATAGGCCCTTGTTTCACATCACTCTCCTAGGTAGTTAAACTATGTCTATTGCATAACTCTGAAGACAATTGGCCTTTTTCCTCTTAGGGGAACCAATTGCATCCCAAACAACAAGTGAAGACAATGATTCAAAAATTACTGAAGAGGTAAGAGACATGGAAAAACAACCTACATAGTTTGGATCAAATGCTCCTGATATTCAAAATTTTTCACAGTCACATTGGTCGAAGAATTTTTTGCAAGTAAGGGAAACAAAAACTGATGTTAGAAAGCACATAAAGCATAATAGCAATCCAAAAAAGAGAAAAATAATGGATGCTCTAGATCCCAATAGGCTCTTGTCTCTCGGTGAAGTCCATACCCCTTCAAGCCTTTAGGAAAATAATTCTTAGTGGCTTCCACTTATGGAGAATGTGATGACATTAAATAACATATCTATAAAAAACACCAAATAGTGGCTTCCACTGATGGAGAATGTGATGACATTAAATATCGTGTATATAAAGAAATATTGGATGAAGAAGAATATTGTCACCTATAGCAAGATTAAGGACTATAGTAGAGTTAGCTTTTGATGCAGTATGCAATGTGAGATAGCAATCACAAGATGTAGAATAATATGAAAAAAAAAGTAAATCTGCAAGATGACTAAAATATGCTATAAATATAAATGACAAAAATGGATACAATGTAGCTATGGAGGAAATGTATACTCCATGAATAAATCTACTGGACTACATTACACCATCACTAATATATGGTGATCTACATAGCACTATGCTACTTCCTACAAATATACTACGAGCTTGTTATAAGCTTGTTATAATGAGGCCCTTTTTATATAGGAAGATAGGTTCCTTGGCCAACACTCTACCTAGTTGTACAAGGAACACCTTGCACATATACAACTTGCACATTTACACTTGTGCATTTATTACATTGCATGAAGTAACTAGATAACTTCCCCCTAAAGTAATATAATGTCTTAATTATGTACCTAGGAAGGTACATTTACATGACCCAAATTATGTAATATAATATATCTCTAACACCCCCTGTATTACATTATTTGGGTATTGAAGACTTTAGTCTTCAATGTGGATCTTCATCCATTGGATAGTGGAATTTGTATTCTCCTTCATTGCTTACTATGATCAGGTTTAGCAGGTAATTTGTGTCTTCATATGATGTAAAGTAAGTTGTAGCTGAAGGTTCTTCTTTCAATTTACTTTCCATTATATTTCTCCTTTATCTGTTTTATCTTCTTCTTCTTCTTTAGCTTTGCCTTTGAATCCAGTCTTTGTGCTTTCATAGGTGGTTGTGTTGCTACTTGGTTCTTGTAAGAAAGATTCTTCTTTCCTATCTTCAATCTGTACAGAAGCTTCTAAAAACCACTTAAGCCATCATAATAAGATCTTGAATCAGTAGAACTTGAAGTACCAATGATGCATGAGGATTGAAAACATTTTCCTAGATATTATTCATTTAATTCTATCATCTTTTTGAGTAGTTCTATAAATCCTTTTTGTTCTACATTTTCATCCTTGTAATGTTTATATGTGATCAATGCCATGTATAATATGCTCACAAAGTCTAAGGAAAATGAAATTTCACTTTTTCCATTATCGATAGCTTCATTGAGACGGGCTTGAAGATAACATTCCATAGTATCAAAGTTATCTTATAAGGCTTAACTATGAATTACCTTTGAAGTTAGATCTAACATTTTGTAGACAATTAAAACATGTCATGTTTAGGAGACTACTCATATGGATACATTCGAAGACCATATGACCGATCTTGGACATTTCCAAGAGCTAGAAGTGGTCCTAACCACTCAAAAGGGGTTGTTATGGCCCATTCAAGCTCAGCCACTATCAATCAGAGTGACCGCCAACACTGGCCACTGAAGCTAAGAGCATCCACACCTAGCCACTGATCTGGATAGCGACTAGCACTGAGACACAATCTGGCTATGAATACGAGTCTAGATCATGCAGTTTGACTACACTTGCATTGTTTACAAATAGTTTTTGGCATGGATCTTCCAAATATCCTCCTGACTGCTCCTTTAATGCAAATCTATGGCTAATCCTTCCCCCTGGGATGGTCAGTTGCATGCAGATCTAGATCTTGGATTCTCTAGGTTGCCAAGATCTGGATCTAGATCTAAATTTGGGAGGTCTACATATGGACCCTCCCAAGAAAAACAAAGGATCCATGAATATCAAAATTTTATGTAGTGAAGCTCTATAAAATTGGAAAGAGATTTCATAACCCATTGAGGAGTAGCGGAGCTCTACCTGATTTAGTGATGATTTCCAACCATACAACCATTCAATATTGAACATTCTTTACTGCCAATCAGTGTACAGACACAAAGGTGACCCTTGGACATCAATTATACGAGGAATCTAGTGCTACAACCCCCTGGTTCATGAGAAAGAAGGTTTCATATCATGGTCATTGTCCTTAACAATGGCCTACAGGCACAACCTAGGGTTTTAGACATTATTTTCCAAGTTTTAGCTTGGATCTGTAATTGCTTTTGCTTTGTTAATTAGTTTTAGCATAGATATGGCTTTCTTAATGCATTTGCACTATTATTCCTAAATTTTCCATGCATTTACCATTCATTTTTATTGCATTTTGATCTTATTATGCTTACATATCATGCTTCAAATAAATGCTAATAAAGCCTCATCATGAGAGGTTGCCCATGCTATTGATATCCTATTATTATTTCTTGTACACATAATACAGGTTTCAATACCAAGCTAAAGTGTATAAAACATCAGATCCCTCCAAACAAGAAGGATAAAAAGGTGTCTATAAGCCCTTATACAAGTTCGTGTGCGAGACCAGGAGGTCTACGGAGTGCACCATCCCCTTGCAGGGGAGCCTTTATTTCTACTTGTATTTCATTGTATCAATGGGGTATCCCTAAGAGGGACCGATATGTAATAGGAGTTTCAAATAAATAAATAAAATATATCTTTTGCATTTGTCACTTCCATTGTTATTTATGCTTTTATGGTCTTTTCTTTTGATATTTTATTGCAAGTAGACTAGGTGCATGCATCCCAAGGTCGTACATATGGAAATCATGATGGGAACCCCAGTTGGTTTTCTTTTTTTAGCTGTTTTGCTAATGTTTTTATGTTTTTCCTATGTGCAGGTCTATCCGCTCTAGTCGACAGCGACCAGCAGACAGAAACCACGTTTTATGACAATGGCCAACAACAGTCACTCTGGTCGATAGTGACCAACAAAAAATTAGCAACAGAGGTTAGTATGTGCTTCACCGGATGTGGATTTTAGGTTGAGGTAACTCTCTGCTTTTTTATCTTTCTATGTCTATAATTTGTTTTCAAAAAATAGTAGGAAAATTTTCATTTAATTAAGAAAATATAGAAAAATACTAAAATAAAAATGCATTGAAGCTTTTTAGTTTTCTTAGTTTTCTTCCAGTCATTGCTAGGAACATTGGACCTTTATTTTCAATGTTTGCCATAGTATCCAGTGGTCTGGGTTTTTGTTTGTTAATCTTGCTTGCATGGGGCCCAGCTAGTGGCCATTATTTCATGAAGTAGTAAAATGCATTCTCTAAAAATCATTGAAATATTTAGACATGCATTTTTTTGAATAAAAATGTTCTTTTCTTAGGCATGTAGGAGAAAAAGCATGAGTGCTCATTGATGCATTATTTTCCTTTATGTAAAAATCTAAAAAGAACACCCACACACCACGATTCACTTAAATGCTAGTGAGGTGGACTTCATTACCATCCACTAGTAGAGTTCAACGAGGTGGTTTTCATCTCCACCCATTGTCTCAAATCCTGCGAACCTTTTATATTGGCCAATATCGATTTCCAAGATTCATCATAACCCATGGGCTATAGCATGTATCTCTCTTCAGAGAGGTATATCGTCGATTGTGGGTGAACTGGGTGAGGACCAAGAGGACCTGTGCTCCCTAACCGTGTGTGGACTTCATCACCACACATTATAGGTTGGATAACATGATCATAACTTCTCTACTGATTGTTGAGCTTTGAGTATACAGGTGAAATCCACTTAAACAATCTAAGTATATCATCAAAAAAATACAAAACATGATGAGAGTTAGATTATAGCTATTAATAAATCTGAAAATACACCAAACCAGTTTAGGAACACCAAGAAAAATTAAAAATATAAACATGTGTTTACTTTGTTTGTGTATTCTAAAATCTACATAAAAATAATTCACAATTTTTATGGTCTACACATAGAGAAACCACTCTCAGTCCAACATCGAGGTGGAAACTAATGCTCTGCACACTCACAATCACAATTATGTTGAGCCTCCCACATACCATGTTTATGAACAAAGTTCAGCAAGCCTTAGGGGTGATACCTCAACCCGTGGGGGGACTCTTCGAGAAACCCCATCTAGAGAGCCATATTCTGGTTCCTCTCGCAGTAGGCATGAGGGGGCATCAAGGCCCCAATATTCAAATAGACATGAGGAGGCCTCAAGTCCTCCCTCATCACACATATATGAGGAGGCCTCAAGGTCTCCCTCATCACACAAACATGAGGGGGTCTCAAGGCCTCCATCATCACATATACATGAGGGGCATCAAGCCCCCAATATTCACATAGATGTGAGGAGGCTTCAAGACCTCAATCCTCACATAGGCATGATGGGGCTTCAAGGTCCCAATATTCACACAGACATGAGGGGGCTACAAGACCCCAATATTCACATGACACACTTAGGTCAAATCAGCCCACTGAGGGGCAGAACACAAGGGCTATGCCCAATCATAGACCTAGAGCACCTCCTAGCCTCCCTGAATATGGGATGATACCCATAGATAATAATCTCATTGGTGCTAATGGGACTCCACAAGATCGGCCATGGAATATCAGACAACTTGATGAGTTGGATCGAGTTCTCTCGAGACCAACTCAAAGAAGCATTGCTACCACACATTTCATTTCAAGGAGTTTTTGTAGTATAACTGCAAGTCACACCAATGAGATAGGGAAAGCTTCAAAGCACCCCCACAGCATGTGCACTACCTTTGAACATGGGGGTACAGAACATATATCACTCTACATAGAGCAGATAAACCTAATAGACAAGGAAAAGAGCATATCAAGAGCCTCTCCAAGGGACTTATCCATTAAGACTCATTGCACAAAGTTGTAGGATCATGAACCTTCAGTGGCAAATTAGTCTGACCGTGTATATAGGTTAGCGAAAGCACTGTGTGTAGAGCAAGAATTATTAGAAACCCTTGAGCAAGAAGCATGAAGAAAAATGCATTTGCGTCTACACAAGTAGCACTTGAGGGAGGAATAGTTAGAGTGCAAAGAGCAAGAAGATAGGTTGGCTCGAGCTGACTTACACATAGGTGATGATAAATACCAACATGATAGATTTTTTGATTCTCAGCATGAGAGATGCACTAGAAAAAGAGATGAACACTCTCACCATACCTCAAAGCATCAACAATGCCTGGATCTAGAACAAAAAAAACTTAATGAAGAACACGCGAGGATGGATGATCATGAGTAGACATATCCCAAATTTCCATCCATGGTGATGGGGGATGAATATTGATGCCTAAACCGAGAAGAAACAGGATTATGTCCATAAACACCATGAGTAAACCTTCAAGAATAGGAGATAATTTCTTTGTAGGCGTACAAAATACTCACTAAGAGAGTCAAATATATTAAGAAATAGGATGTGGTTGGGCAAAATCCAACCCTAAATAAAATACACAACCAATTGTTGTGCCCTTCAGTACCAAGTCCTGCATATCCTAGGCACTTTGATATGCCTAGGTTAGATAAATTTAAAGGAGAGGAAGATGCACAAGAACATGTCACAAATTTTATGAACGTGTGCTTCCAACTTGAACATAATGATGCCCTAATGCTGAGAATGTTCATCATGACATTATCGGGCATCAAGAAACTGGTGAAAGTATTCCTTGAATGCTTTTATTTTTGCATCAAGAAGAAAGCAAACATGTCCAATCTAGAAAACCTGAAGCAATATGATGATGATCCAGTTATGGACTATGGGAACAGATGGAGGAAAATAATGGTAAAATTACCATTTTTTATTCCCACTACAGAGCTCACATAGATGTTTACCAAGAGTTGTGCAAAGCACATCTCATTTCAATTGCAACTACAATAGTATGAAAAATTCGAGGAAACCTTGGCTCAAACCAAGATAATAGAAGAAATCAAGTTTGACGAAGGAGACCTTAAGCTCCAAAAAAAAAAGGACTAGAAAAATAACAACTACAACAACAAGAATCAACATAAGTAGGCCAAGCCTACTCAAGTCAACCAGGTTGTGTTAAGCACACCAAAGGGAGGCAATAGCTAAAAACCATAGAAATATCAGGCTTAGCCCCCACTGACCAACTACAACCCAAAGAACAACCAAGATTAAAATAAGGAACATTGGCCACCTTGCTATTTCATGCCTTTATCAGAATTGATGTAATCGATATTCAACCAGCTAAGTGAGGCACAAATACTCAAGCTACCTGAGGTGCAACTTCTTGACTCTAACCATCCCAAGCCCAAGGGATGTAAGGAAGATCAATATTGCACATATCATAGAATACAAGGGCATGAGATCAAAACATGTATCGGATTCAAGAATGTTGTGCAAAACATGATCGAGAAGGGTGAGCTAAAAGTTGACAACCCATTAGCACCTAAAAATAGAGACATGGGCATATTCAAAAACTTGTTGCCTAATCATGAGGTCCCTAGAGAGCAAGGTACTCAAGTAAACCAAGTCAAAGTCAAACCCTCCGTGTAAGGATGCATCAAAATGGTTGAAATAGTCAACATGGTGATAAGGAGCCAGCAATATAACCAACCATGGCATCCAACAGATCCTATTCATATCTTGATTGCACCTCGATAGACACAGGTACAAAATAATCCTCCAGGCCTACCAGTGCAACCTGTGGTAACTGTCTAGAGCAAACTTGTGCAAAATATCCAAACAAAATTGACCAAGTTATCAATCTATGAGCTCATTCAACAGTCCCCAAGACACAAGGATACTTTAAGATCAATTGAGCTTTAGCCTCAAAATCTTGATACATTCACAAACTTCATGGGGTAGGTCCAGTAGTGTCAAAATCCTGTGATCCATTTATACGATCACAAAATCAAGGTAGTCTCTACTACTATGGTAAACCCACATCTGCATATCATCACATCCATCAATGACATAACCTTCAAGCAGGTTCTAATAAACATAGGCTTGTTGATTAACATTATTACAAAAAAGGCTAGAGGGCACCTAAAAATTCATAGGTCCAACATTATCCCAACCTCCTATACATTGAGAGCTTTCAATGATGCATTTTGTTCCATAGTAGTTACAGTTGTTCTACCTATAAAGGTAGGGTATAAGACCATCCCTATGATGTGTCACATATTGGAGGGGGCAATGCAGTACAACATCCTCCTAGGGCATCCCTAGATAAGGGACATGTAGTGTGTTCCCTCAATCTTGCACCAATGCATCAAGTATGTACATGAGGGATAAGTACATGTGGTTCCTATTGGAACAAAATCTGCCTTCGGTTAATAGTGTTGCGCCTTAGACTTTGCCAACATTGAATAGACAGATCTTGCTTGAGATCATCTGTCTAGTCTCCGAAGAAGGCTGGTTCCTTTGAGTTTTTTAGAGAAAAGGGGAACAAGAGATAAGGGAAATATAGCCTAAGCTAGAACTTTTATATGGTGCAGATTAGACAACAACAAAGACAGATTTACTTACTTCTATCCAAAGCATTTAAACACATTTCCATGCAGAAATTATATAATTTCATATATGATTTCTAATATTTCGTTTAACATGCGTATATATTAGATTCTTATTCCAGCAATATGATTTATGTATTGCGAAAGTTCAGATATAAGAACAGACTCAATTTACAATTCAATATTGTAAGCAGAAATAAAGAACATTAATACATACACTTGCACGATATGAACCAGAAGCCAATGGGAGATGTGATTTTATTGCTTGTATTCGAAGTACATGTATTCAGTCTTGTAAACATCCAAGAGCCGACCTTTTTTCATGGTCGACTCACTCCTATTTATACCCTAAAAAGAGTATCTTCTACTACGTACATTTAATTTCTTCAATCAATTACAAGTAATTGTCTGCAGTTTCTAATAATATACAACGGATTTCCTACAGATTGGATAGATTTCCTTCTAGCTAATTTTAGATGAGCCTATTATTCTGCAATCATCCAAGAGGACCTACCAGGTTATAATCAACAGACCATTCTTCAGAAATCAGCACCTGATGTCAGTGCATGTCCCCAGTTGCCAAAAATATACTCTATTCCTTTACAGCTGGCGTGTCACGAAATCATGACATTCTTTCCTTGCTTTGCTCTTTTGCCACCTCCACCGCAAAAATGAGACATGTCACGAAATCGTGACATTCGTCTCTTACTTTGCTCTTTTGCTGCCTCCCACCATGAAAATGAGACATGTCACGAAATCATGACGTCCGTCTCTTGCTTTGCTCTTCTGCCGCTTCCAGCCATGAAAATGAGACATGTCACGAAATCATGACATTCGTCTCTTACTTTGCTCTTTTGTTGCCTCCCACCGTGAAAATGAGACATGTCACAAAATCGTGACGTCCGTCTCTTGCTTTGCTCTTCTGCCCATGAAAATGCAACATGTCACGATATCACGACACTTCTGCCTCTTTGTTCTCCTTTGTTGCTCTTAGCCATGAAAATGCAACATGTCACGATATCGCGACACTTTTGCCTCCTTGCTCCCTTTTGTCGCTCTTAGCCATGAAAATGCAACATGTCGCGATATCGCGACACTTTTGCCTCCTTGTGCTTTCTCTTCTCTTTTGCCATGAAAATACAACATGTCGCGATATCGCGACACTTTTTCCTTCTTGTTCTTTCTCTTCTCTTAGCGAAAATCACATGTCGCGATATCGTGACACTTTTTCCTCCTTGCTCTTTGTTAAAACATAGACACTTTTTCCTTCTTGTTCTTTCTCTTCTCTTTAGCCATGAAAATACAACATGTCGCGATATCGCGACACTTTTTCCTTCTTGCTCTTTCTCTTCTCTTTAGCCATGAAAATACAACATGTCATGATATCGCGACACTTTTTCCTCCTTGCTCCTTTTTGTTGCTCTTAGCCGTGAAAATGCAACATGTCGCGATATCGCGACACTTTTCCCCATTGCTCTTTCTCTTCGCTTTTAACCACGAAAATGCAACATGTCGCGATATCGCGACACTTTTTCCTCCTTGCTCTTTCTCTTTGCTTTGGACCATGAAAATGCAACATGTCGCGATATCGCGACACTTTTTCCCCATTGCTCTTTCTCTTCGCTTTGAACCGCGAAAATGCAACATGTCGCGATATCGCGACACTTTTTCCTCCTTGCTCTTTCTCTTTGCTTTGGACCGTGAAAATGCAACATGTCGCGATATCGCGACACTTTTTCCTCCTTGCGGTGTTTTGCTTTTTCTTTGATCTTTAGCATATGGGCCACTTTGGTCTTCTTGGAAAATATGCAAAAAGGTGCATCAGCTATTTTTTTGTAGTTAGTCACTTTTTGACTAACATTCTTGGCGCCTTCTGGGGGAATTTTTGCTCGCAAAAATAGAGACCAGGCCTTTATCCATTGGGAAACGGAGTCACCAGCATAGTTGCAAAAAGTAAAATTTTGAGTGGAAAAACAAAGATAAAAGAAAAAGGATGCATTCCTGCTCACCCTTTTTAGATTTTCAATCTTGGCCATGGTGGACTGTGACTCAATCCCTTGAGAAGTTGTAACTCCAGCCGCTGGGATGTCAATTCTAGGGAGAAATGGAATGGGAGCAACTACGGACCCAATATTTAGCGGACTATGAGAAGATGCTGCCATTTCTGGGAGAACAAGGTAATTCTTTGGCAAGGACATTATATTTTTGTCGATTTTTAGAAAAGGAAGGAGAATTACAATGGGAATGAGTAGGAGAATGAGAAGAAGAAAGTGAAGAAAGCATACCTATTTCCGGTTGGGTTGGCTATTGGTGTCCTTCTTCTCCTTCATGTTCACTGACGACAATTTCTTCACTCTGCATTTTTTTCTGCATCAGGATTTTCATTTTCTTCATCACTTTCGTCCAAGTTTATAACTTGTTTCTCCTACTGCTCTTCTACCGTCAAGATCTCCTTTTTAACCAAAGTTTGTTTTTTGTTTTCACTCTTTTGGCTTTCTTGAGCCAAACTGAGTCTCTTTCCCTGAGTCGTCCTCTGTATCTTGAGGCTCTTGATCACTAGACGAGGTTTGAATAATACTCTTGTCTTTTCCTCCTATCCGCCATCATTTTTAGGCGATCACGCGGTAGCCCTAGATTTTTGAACATTCAAATTTTTCCCTCCAGATTTCTTTCAAAATATCAGACCCCGATAGTCCGCAAAAAATGATTCTTATTAGGCCGTAAAAAGGGAAATATTTACAAAACTCCAAACTTATAATATACTGTACATATAATGGTGATCTGTAGCTTTTACTGGAAATACAATTTTAGGTGAAAAGCATTCACCGTGATGGGTAGAACCCATCCATCTTGATATTTTAACTGGAAGGCATTGAATTGCTTTTCGAAACAATTTCGAATGGCCCCTCCCAGAATGCATCAAACTTGTCATGGTGTCCTGGCTTTGCTTTCTTGACATTCCATTTTAATACCAGGTCACCTATTTTAAATTTCCTGAAAGTGGTTTTCTTATCGAACCACCCGACTATTTTTACCATATGCTTTTGGTGATGATCGTAGGCCTGTTCCCTAGATTCTTCAAGCTGCAGAAGTTGCATCAGTCGGGCATCCATTGGATGACCTTCATCTTCGTTAACTTGATTTAGCATCCTCAACGCGGGTATCTCCATATGAATCGGTAGAACAACTTCTTTGCCATAAACCAAAGCATATGGCGATGTATTGATTGATTTTTTGATTGAGATTATGTCGGCCCATAGGGCTTGATTCAGGAGTGAGTGCCAGTTCTTCTTATTGTCCTCTAATGTTCTTTTCAGAATTCTTAGAAGATTCTTATTAGTAGACTCAGCTAATCCATTACCTTGTGGGTAATAATTAGAGGAAGTCTTCAGGTAAATTCCATATCTACTGATGAATTCGATCATCTTTGCACTAGTGAAAGGGGATCCATTGTCTGTAATCAAAGAATCTGGTATGCCAAACCTTGTGATTAGACTTTCGACAAATTCTATCACCACTTCTGAATCAGCTTTCTTCGTAGGCACTGCTTCTGCCCACTTGGTGAAGTAGTCCATGGCAGTGAGAATGTATTTGTGGCCTGATGATGAGTTTGGCTCTATTATCCCTACGAAATCCAACCCCCACTACTGGAATGGTTCCTCGACTTGAATAGCTTTTAAGGGCATGGGTGCATTCCTATTTCTTCCCACATACCTCTGACACTGTTCACACCTCTGGGTCACTTTGTACGCATCTAGGAAGATGGAAGGCCAATAACATCCAGCTCTAAGGATCTTCAAAGCTGTAGTTCGGCCTGCATAATGTCCCCCTGAAAAACCCCCATGAAATTCATCTAACACTTTCTGCTTTTCATTATCGGGAACGCATTTTAACAATACACCATCGATGTTAATCCTGTACAACCCCTCTGTTCGAAGGGTATATTTCAATGCTTGGGTTCTGAATCTCCTTCTCTGGGAAGCGTTCATATCTTCAAGACATGACCCAGTCTAAAAATACCTCACAAAGTCATCGATCCAACCCGAACTTACTCTGTCTTGGTGTTGCTCTGTGTTTGCCATGACGGGGTGGCTCTCCCCATATCCACTTGCAGCTTGCTTGGCCAATTCCTGGCACAAAGCTCTCCCTCTGACTATTTTAGTAGGATGTATTTCTACATCATACTCTTGGATGCGAGTCACCCATCCAACTCTTTTTTCACCCAATTCTCCTTGAATTATGAAGTTCCTTACATCGGGATGAATAACATACACCATCGTCCGACTCTGGGATAAGAAGTGTTTTAGCTTATTCAAGGATTTCATAATTGCGTATACTTGTTTTTCTATGAAGTTGTACCTTTCCTCATGTTTGTGCATGGTGGAACTCAGAAAGGCTATGGGTCTTTCTTCGTCATCTGCTCCTTTTTGAGTGAGAACTGCAACATAACTATTTTGCTCTCCGACAACATATAGTATGAAACCTCGGGAATAGTCAGGGTTGACTAGCATAGGAGCTTGAGCGATGGCTTCTAGAATTTTTTGGAAAGCTTCTTTCCTTGGCTCTATCCATTTGAAAGGAGCGTCCTTTTTCAATAATTCAGTCATTGGCTTAACTGTTTGGGCAAAATCCGCAATGAATTTTTTGACAAAATTTATTTGCCCAAAGAAAGACTGCAAACCTTTCTTGTTAACTGGGAGCGACAACTCAAGAAGCGCCTTTACTCTATCAGGATCAATTGACAACCCAACTTTAGAAATAACATGCCCAAGGAGTATTCCTTCTTCCACAACAAAAATAGATTTTTTAGGATTTAGTGATATCCCAAATTCTCTACATTTCTCAAATACTTGCTGTAGATGAGTGGCATGGTCCTTTTTGTCGTGAGAAAAAATAGTCATGTCATCTAAATAGACGACAATAATTTTGTTCGCAAGCTCCCCAAAAGCTACGTCCATGGCTCTCTGGAAAGTTGCTCCTGCGTTAGATAATCCAAAGGGCATCCTTTGGTATGCAAATGTTCCCCACTTAGTGGTGAACGCAATCTTGTATTGATCTTCATTTCTCACCCAAACTTGATTGTAACTAGAAAAGCCATCTAACAGAGAAAACCTTTCTGCTCCCGCCACAGTATGAAGGATTGGGTCAATCTGGGGTAAAGGATAGTGATCCTTTAAAGAGGCTCTGTTCAAATTTCTGAAATCGATGCATAGTCGTATTTCTCCATTTTTCTTGCGGACTGGAACTAAATTTGCCACCCAGGTAGAGTGCTTGATTGGGTATATTATCTTAGCCTGCAGGAGTTTTAACAACTCTTGTTTCATTAAGGCTTCAATCTTGGGATTCACAAGGCCTCTGCCTCTGCCTAAAAGGTTTAGCTCCTTCCTCTAGTTCGATGGTATGCTGAATGACCTCTTTCCTGTACACTTTCAGATCACTATAAGTCCAGGCTATTATATCTGGATATTCTCTACATAACTATTTTATTTGTTCTAGTTCTACCACTGTACAATCGGTCCCCACTTTGATCATTTTTCCCGGTTCTAGTTCTATTTCCTTATACCGACGTTCATCTACCTTGATCCTTCGACCTACAGCTCTGTCGCTATTGTCGAAAAGGCTCTCCAGGGTGATCAGTCCCCTGGGGATATGATTATTTCTTAGTTGAATAAGGCTCTCTTCGTCCTCTTCTTGTAACGCTCTTTCTATAGAGCAATTCATCTCATGAATCAGAAAATCCAGGATCTGCTCATCGTTTTCAAATACCTGCCAAAAAATGTCCTTGTCGGGCACAGAAGGCCTGTATATAAGTCTAACTATTTTAGACTTCTGAATAACATTGCTGATTGGGCAAAAATTTGATCCTACTGATGCTAACAGGTCTGCATGTGTGTTCTTCTCTCTGGAAATGGATTTCATGTTTAGTGCTTCAAAATTTTCCAATAGATCTAACACTTTGTTTTTGTAAGCCCTTAGGTAATGTTGCTTACAAATGCACTTGCCAGTAACCTGTTTAACGATCAGCTCTGAATCTCCATAGATCAGCAGTTGTTTTACACCCAGTTTTTTAGCTTTCTTGAGTCCCAAACACAAGGCTTCGTATTCAGCTGCGTTATTGGTGCAACTCCATGTCAACCTATATGAAAAGACTTTTTCTTTTCCAGTGGGTGAAATCAGGACGATTCCAGCTCCTGCTCCATTTTTGCACCTTGACCCATCAAAGTACAATTTCCATAACTGGTTGGCTGAATCATCTATTTTAGGGACAACAATAGGGAGCTTTTTTGGTTTCTCAATGGAATAGCTTCCCATTTCTGTCTCTATCATAGCATTGAAGTCTTTCATTGAAAACTGATCTTCAGATTGGAGTTCCTCCAGGGTTTCTTCCATTAAATCGATATTCTCCAATTCCTCGGACATCATGTTGATGGTAGTTGTTTCTTCTAGTCTTTCCACATGAAAAGTAGATGGTTTTTCATTGTAGATCTTGACTCTTTTACCTTTGAAAGGTACCTCCAAATGCGAATAATCTAGTGACAGATAACCTCCCAGTTTGGCTATGAACTCTCTGGATAAACACATACCGAAATATGGTTCTAAGTCTACAACGACTACTTCTTGTATGACGACTGCTTCTGGCATTCTGTGGAGTTGAATAGGGATATCTTTGATCACCCCGATAGTTTTTACTGGAGTACCATCTAATTGCAACACACCAGGATGACTTCGAGTATATTCCATCCCCATTATGTCACATACGGCTTTCGGCATCACCGTAGTTGCGGCCCCTGAATCAATCATGCAATTGTGAACTATCCACCCCTCCATTTGCAAGGATAGATAGAATGGGGGCGGTCTATTTTTTCCAGAGGTTGACACAACATTTGCTTGTATAACATTTGAGGAAGAGGTATTATTCTTTAAATTTAAAGATTCTTGGAGGAGGTCAATCTGACCAGGAATTTGCAGTGCATCATACATGCTTATTTTGGAAGGGGTCCTCTTCATTTCTTCTGCAATGTTGAACGAAAGGGTTGCAGCTGGGAATACCTCAGCACTCTTTTCCCTTCCACTAGTAGATGCGTCGTATCTGTCTCTATAGACCTGCGTGGCTTCTGTTCTTTGCCTTTTTGTCAATGAAGGAAATCTGAGTCTTTCCTTCGCTTGCTCTTGAGCCTCGCTCCCTTTTCTAGGAGGAAATTATTTTCTCGGTGTAGCCACAGAAGTCTGAGGAGGGTCAGAACGTCCTTTCTCATTCGACTGGTTTTTCTGTGGAGTTGCCCTGGGGGCAGGAGGAAAACCTAGTGGTTGGAGTTCCTTAGGGTCGGCTTGTAACGACTTTTCTCCCGACCTTGTCAGGACTGAGACTTGTTCCACGGATGGCATTGCCAAATTGTGGTGGACTTCTCTGATTATGTTCACCTGTCCCTTGCTGGTTTCTTTGACTCTCTCATTGATAACCGCTTGCACATGATGTTGATGAATCATGCATGAATCCTCTCCATGAGGATCATTGCAAGTGGTACACCAGTAATCAGAATTAGTGGGTTCTCCATTATCTCCCGTCTCATTCGCATACACCACATTTCTTTTATCTTGTCCTCTTCCACTTGTTGAAGGACCTTCCCTTTGTATCTATGGAAATATTCTTGCTTGGATATTCTGTTCTGCCTCTCTCTTTTTCATGGATGCCATTTCATTTGACAATGTCTTCATTGTATCAATTATGGTCGTGTATTGATCATTGGGGGGAGCTGATGCAAGGGGTGTGGCTGGTAATGCAAGGAATGTAGGAGGTGCAACTATAGCTGGGAGGGCCTGCATTGATGGGAGTACAGGAAGTTTAGAGATTGACGCTTGGGAAAGCTCTGGTACAATTGGCAATAGACTCTTTGATGGATATCTTTTTGTAGCGATGAGATCAGCTTCGCCCTTTGCTGCCTCTACATAGATCCCAGGAAAAGTGGTTACACGGGATTGCCTTATTATCATACCGAGATCTGAATCAAAAGCCCTTAAATAATAGCATATAGCTTGTTCTTCCATGGGCTTTAGGCCTTGCGGTACTCTATCCCGAGTTCTGGTAAATCTGATGTTGAAATCTTGGATTTCTTCTTGTGGATGCCTCTCAATGACAGTGAATTGATTCAACAATGTGAAAGGATCCGCATGTATATTAAATTCATCGACCAGATGGCCAACCGATACTGCCCAAGAAGTAATGGATCCAGCGGGAAGCGCTCTGTACCAATAGAGCATCTTTCCTTTCAAAGATATAATCAACAATCTGACCATTACATCTTCCTGAGTGATGTTGTAAACAGATGCTAGCGCTGATACATCTAAACAGTGCTCATCTACTATTTTTCCTATTCCGTCAAAGGTCGGTAATGCTTTTAGTGCAGCTTGTGGAATTTGGTGGTGTGTTCCCAAGTTCAAAGGGCCAGTTTGATTCCACACAAGATGCGTTGGGGCAAGGGCGGCTGCCATGATTGCTAAAGGAGTTACAACCGCTATGGGATTGCTTGTAGATGCTCCTACAATGGGTGTTAAAGAGGTGCTAATGGTGTCGGGAGGATTTGATCGTGCGGCTAGCATAGGGTGTGCTTTTAGGCTTTCGAGATGTAGTTCAAAGAACTCGATAGGTTCTTCAGAGTTTCTAGCTCGGGATCTGGTTATCATATGGCTATATAACCAGAAGGTTTTTAGACAAGGTCTTTCTTTTATGGTCTAAATTGCAACGGAGTCGCCAGGTGGTTTTTCTTGAGATTTTTAAACAAAAAGGCTCTTAAGGTAAAACACCAAAACTTATACAATACTATGGGATTGTTGGTCCCACCGGGCATGCCAAAAACTGTTGGAACAAAATCTGCCTTCGGTTAATAGTGTTGCGCCTTAGACTTTGCCAACATTGAATAGACAGATCTTGCTTGAGATCATCTGTCTAGTCTCCAGAGAAGGCTGGTTCCTTTGAGTTTTTTAGAGAAAAGGGGAACAAGAGATAAGGGAAATATAGCCTAAGCTAGAACTTTTATATGGTGCAGATTAGACAACAACAAAGACAGATTTACTTACTTCTATCCAAAGCATTTAAACACATTTCCATGCAAAAATTATATAATTTCAGATATGATTTCTAATATTTCGTTTAACATGCGTATATATTAGATTCTTATTCTAGCAATATGATTTATGTATTGCAAAAGTTTAGATATAAGAATAGACTCAATTTACAATTCAATATTGTAAGCAGAAATAAAGAACATTAATACATACACTTGCACGATATGAACCAGAAGCCAATGGGAGATGTGATTTTATTGCTTGTATTCGAAGTACATGTATTCGACCTTGTAAACGTCCAAGAGCCGACCTTTTTTCATGGTCGACTCACTCCTATTTATACCCTAAAAAGAGTATCTTCTACTACGTACATTTAATTTCTTCAATCAATTACAAGTAATTGTCTGCAGTTTCTAATAATATACAATGGATTTCTCGTAGATTGGATAGATTTCCTTCTGGCTAATTTTAGATGAGCCTATTATTCTGCAATCATCCAGTGGACCTGCCAGGTTATAATCAATAGACCATTCTTCAAAAATCAGCACCTGATGTCAGTGCATGTCCCCAGTTGCCAAAAATATACTCTATTCCTTTATAGCTAGCGTGTCGCGAAATCATGACATTCTTTCCTTGCTTTGCTCTTTTGCCGCCTCCAGAAAATGAGACATGTCACGAAATCCCTCGCCATGAAAATGAGACATGTCATGAAATCGTGACATTCGTCTCTTACTTTGCTCTTTTGCTGCCTCCTGTCACGAAAATGAGACATGTCATGAAATCGTGACGTCCGTCTCTTGCTTTGCTCTTCTACCGCTTCCAGCCGTGAAAATGAGACATGTCATGAAATCATGACATTCATCTCTTACTTTGCTCTTTTGCTGCCTCCCGTCGTGAAAATGAGACATGTCACGAAATCGCGACGTCCGTCTCTTGCTTTGCTCTTCTGCCCATGAAAAGGCAACATGTCGCGATATCGTGACACTTCTGCCTCTTTGTTCTCCTTTGTTGCTCTTAGCCGTGAAAATGCAACATGTCGCGATATCGCGACACTTTTGCCTCCTTGCTCCCTTTTGTCGCTCTTAGCCAAAATGCAACATGTCGCGATATCGTGACACTTTTGCCTCCTTGTGCTTTCTCTTCTCTTTTCCAAAAATACAACATGTCACGATATCGTGACACTTTTTCTTCTTGCTCTTCTCTTCTCTTTAGCCACGAAAATACATGTCGCGATATCGTGACACTTTTTCCTTCTTGCTCTTTCTCTTCTCTTAGCCGCGAAATACAACATGTCGTGATATCGCGACACTTTTTCCTCCTTGCTCTTTCTCTTCTCTTTAGCCACGAAAATACAACATGTCGCGATATCGTGACACTTTTTCCTTCTTGCTCTTTCTCTTCTCTTTAGCCATGAAAATACAACATGTCGCGATATCGTGACACTTTTTCCTCCTTGCTCCTTTTTTTTGCTCTTAGCCGCAAAAATGCAACATGTCGCGATATCGTGACACTTTTTCCCCCTTGCTCTTTTTCTTCGCTCTTAGCCATGAAAATGCAACATGTCGCGATATCGTGACACTTTTTCCTCCTTGCTCTTTCTCTTTGCTTTGGACCGTGAAAATGCAACATGTCGCGATATCGTGACACTTTTTCCCCCTTGCTCTTTCTCTTCGCTTTGAACCGTGAAAATGCAACATGTCGCGATATCGTGACACTTTTTCCTCCTTGCTCTTTCTCTTTGCTTTGGACCGTGAAAATGCAACATGTCGCGATATCGCGACACTTTTTCCTCCTTGCGGTGTTTTGCTTTTTCTTTGATCTTTAGCATATGGGCCACTTTGGTCTTCTTGGAAAATATGCAAAAAGGTGCATCAGCTATTTTTCTGTAGTTAGTCACTTTTTGACTAACGGTTCCATCGAATGAAGAGCCATTTAAATATGTGCATCAAGTTGACTTATCGAGGGACTTCATCCTTCCATCGACACACTTATACATAAGGCCTTCATCCCCCATCGCACAGCCAAAAAGCAAGTCTAAATCCGTGTGAGGTGACCCATCCACATCGGCACCACCTCCTGCATCTAAAGCTACTGGTGCTTCTGAGAAACCCACAACATCCAAGGCAAAGGACTCTTAGAAGCTAAAAGCACCCCTAGTGGAGGAAGGACCTAAAGAACTTCCAACTATAGTAGCTATAGAAATTCTAAATCCTATGGAGGAGGAAGATCCCCAAGACATAGCCGAGGAGGTACCTCAACCTACCTCGCTTGCTTCATCAATGGTATCATCTGCACCATAGGTGATAGTTCACTTAGCCAACATAGGGCTAGGTGAATATCTTGTGCAGAACGTGACTTTCACACCTATTATCGAGTCTACACAAGACATGGGACGACCAAGAGTCCCAAATTTACCAATAGGGATAGTGGTTCCATTAGGGATTCCCCCTAACCAAACAAACTTCATATATGTTGGTTTAGACTATGCCCATAATGCTTCTAATATTGAAGAGGATGAGGATGAACCATTCACCATGAATGTTCATTACTTGTCAAATCCTAAGTTTGCTCTAAGGTACTTTGAACGATGCCATTGGCATGGCTATGGCTTAGGTCTGTATGAGCAAGGGCATCGACTTCCATTCCAAATTGCAATACTAGTTGCCTACTGATAGGTTTGGGCTAGGATATCATATCCAGAGCCATGATGATTCATTGGTAGTAGCTCTAGATAGGCTGAGCTTAGGGTGTAGGGAAGACATTGACTGGAATCCCTATCAACCCCCAAATAGAAACTACTTGGGTGATGGATGGGTGGCTATGGTCAATATTGGACCACTCGATGAGTATCACCCTAATTTCTCTCTCCCTGATCTATGGGAGGATAAACCAAGTCATGGTTATGAGTGAGAGGAAAATGAGTATGTCACTAGTGAATCCAAGGATGAAGCTAGATTGGCCTATCATGGGCCTCGATATTTACAACACCTTGCTTGGGCAAGTAACACAGAGAGTGGATACATCTCAGATGAGAGTGGCTATGAGTCAAAGGACTCAACTAAGATGGCCTACCTTGGGCCTAGACATGCACACCACATCATAGGGCTAGTGGAAATAGACAATAGATTCTTCATAGATGACAATGACTATGAAGATGAGACTGAAATGGCCTATCTTGGGCATCAACATTTAGGTCAACGCCCAATTCCAATGGGCAGGAATGAGGGGTTCTTCATAGATGATAATGACTATGAGGATGAGATCGAGATGGCTTATCTTGGGCCTCATCACTTACATCAAGTCAATCTATTTGGTTGAAAGAGAAGAGATACTCTGCACAATATATCCTAGCCCTCGCTTCAGGGGAAGATAGCTCACTTTAGATGAAATCTATCGCATGGTTTTCCCTGATCCACCTACATTTAGAGAGCTACTTCAACCTAATGATCCCATCATCTCGTCTATCCATAGACCAGATCCTGAGATCCCCATACCCCTAGAGCCTCATCTTGGGTATGGAAGGTAAATCATTAATGTAGAGTTTCACCCATGTGGTCCTGGAGATTTCATCCCATCCATCAACATGATCTCCATTGATTTGACCACTCCACTCCATAACCCAAAAGATCCTTCAAAACCATTGTGTCTTAATTTAGATGCTATTGATTAGGATCATGTTGATTCACCCCTAGAGCCTGAATATTTCTTCCCTAATGAAGAGATGCTACAACCATTCCATTTTGCACTAGGCTACGCACATGATGTCTATCACACTGGTTTTGACCATGATTTAGTTGGACCTTTAAACCTAGCAGATGACATCCACTTAATCCCCACTCCTCACCAACTTGAGGAGGGGTCACATATGGCAATAGAGGAGACTTTCGAAGTGGACATCAATGATGATCCTTCTAATCCAAATAAATTCAAGTTTAGAGAAAGCTTATCTCCAGAAGAATAGGCCATCATTATTCCTCTATTGAAAGAGAGACCAAGTCTCTTTGCTTGGACCTACAAAGATATGTCGGGACTAGATCCAAAATTGGTTGTCCACAACCTTTCACTAGACCCCACAAAGAAATCGATCAAGAAAAAGCTCAAAAATATGCATCCAACCATCACTTTGATGGTAAAGAATGAGTTGCAAAACTGTTGGATGTAGTCTTTATTGTTCCCATCGACTATCCAGAATGGGTATCAAACATGGTGCCCGTAGGAAAACCTGATGGAAGAATCCATATTTGCATGGATTTTAAGGATCTCAATAAGGCAACACCAAAGGATTCATTCCCATTGCCTAACATAGATGCTCTTGTAGATGCAACTGTAGGTCATGAGATGCTCTCCCTCATGGATGGTTTTTCTAGTTACAATCAGATTTAGATTAAACCTGAAGACCAACATAAAACCATGTTCACCACTCCATGGGGGACATTTTGCTACAAAGTAATGCCATTTGGTCTTAAAAATATTGGTGCCACATATCAGTGGGCTATGACATACATTTTCCATGACTACATGCATAAGATCTTAGAAGACTATATCGATGACTTACTGGCCAAGTCATTATTGCATGAAGAGCATGCCGAGATCCTCACAAAGGTCTTCGATCACCTGATTGAGCACAATGTCAGGTTGAATCCCAAGAAATGCATCTTTGGCATAACTTTTGGAAAACTCTTGGGATTCATTATTTCTAAATGAGGCATCGAAGTAGACCCAGCAAAGGTAAAGGCTATCCTAGAAATGGCCCCACCCACTAACATCAAAGAGCTGAGAAGCTTACAGGGCAAAGTAGCATCCATAAAGTGATTCATCATACAACTATCGAAAAAATGTTGACCCATGAATCGACTACTACACAAGGGGGTCCCATTCCATTGGGATGAAGAATGTTAGCAAGCCTTTGCTGAAATCAAGAAGTACCTAGCAACGCTACCAGTACTAGCTCCACCAAGGCCAGATGTGCCATTCCTACTATATATATCCACTACCAATTTTTCTTTGGGCACCATGTTGGCTCAAAATAATGTGCAAGATAAAGAACAAGTGATATATTACATCAGCCGCACCTTGGTGAGCTACGAGATAGGATACGCATACGTAGAAAAATTGTGCTTAGTAGTGGTCTTTGCAACCAAGAAATTATACCACTACATGCTAAGCCATACAACATATGTAATATCCAAACAAAATCCTTTGTAGTATATGATGAGCAAGACATATCATAATACACGTACTGCAAAGTGGATCATGCTATTGATAGAATTTAACTTGGAATTCATAAGCCAAAATTCCATCAAGGGACAAGTCATAGTTGATCAACTGGTAGAGGTGCCTCTTCAGAATAGTAGACCTCTCACCATAGAACTTCCTGATGATGCAGTCTTTGCATTATCAGAAGCACCCAAACCCGAAGAACCTAAAAATAAAGTTGACATGACTTTGTTCTTCGATGGTTTGAAGTGTGAGCAAGGAGGTGGTGCAAGGATTGTGTTTTTCATGCCACAAGGTGCTCCAATGCCCTTGTCATTTAAGCTAGACTTCCCTTGCATGAATAACAACACCGAATACGAGGCCCTAATCTTGGGTCTCCAAACAACCATCGCTATGAAGATCAAAAGGCTAAATATCTTCGGTGACTCCCTTCTCATAGTCAACCAAGTTAAGGGATTATTTCAATGTAGGGATCCAATCCTAAAAGCTTACAAGGAGCTTGTTGACACCTATCTAGCCCAACTAGAATGGTACGACATCGAGGCAATCCCTCGCACATCAAATAGATTTGTAGACACTATGGCATCTTTGGGATCCTTGATCCCTCAGAATCCATCTGCTGATTTCACTACCATTCATGTGAAAACGCTCTCGCACTCAGTGATGCAACATGAGGCTTTTGATAACAAAGAATCAGTCAACATGATTCATATAGAACCAGACCATGAGTGGTTCTATAAAGCCAGAGACTTTCTAAAGAAGGCACCTTGGGGGTCCTTGATCTCATAGGGTCCTATGGGGAATGGTACCATCATTCACCACAAGGTTATTTCTCAATCTGCATTTGTGCACATCGAATCATAGGAGAAACAAGTCATCTTATCTATTGAGGTTGTAGCTTATAGGATTGGCTATCCCAATTACAAGATTTCCTAAAACTTGGAATCGTCCCACATGGACTATCGCATGCCAAAAAATGAGCATTCAAATAAAAAGTGATAAGATATGTCTTGCTAGGAGGCATATTGTATCATCGAAGCTATGATGGAGTCCTCCTTCATTGCCTAGAGCCCCAAGAATCAGCTTGGGTGATTTTACAAGCTCACGATGGTACATGTGGTGGCCACTTCAATGGCATGGCCATCTTCAAGTGCATCCTTCGAATGGGTTATTACTAGCCCACCATGGAGAAGGATTACTATGAGTATGTCAGGAAATGTGTTAAATGTCAACATCATGCAAATATGATGCACTTACCATCATAGGCCTTACAACCCATTCAGACTTGGCCATTTTCTCAATGGGGTTTTGATCTAATCAGAAATATTTCTCCCTCATCATCAGGCTAACACACATTTATCTTAATAACCATTGAGTACTTCACCAAATGGGTGGAAGCGGTCCCCTTAACATCGATGATAGGACCATGAATTATGGAGTTCATACTTCACAATATCATCTATCACTTTGGGGTCCCATTCAAGATAATATTGGATAATGGTCCATCATTCAAAAATAAAAATGTGTGGGCTTTAACATCCAAATACAACATTCAACATAGTTTTGTGACACCATATTATCCATAGGAAAATGGGCAAGCAGAGGCCTCAAACAAGACAATAGTAGCCATCTTAAAGAAGATGGTGAAAGAAAATCATAAGGATTGGCATCTGCAATTACCCCTTGCATTATGGGCTTACAGGACTAGCATGTGGATGCCCACTAGGGCAACACCATTTTTGCTTGTATATGGCGCTGAGGCCATCATGCCCTTAGAGTTGGAAATTCCAACATTGTGCATCGCATTGAAAGAGTTCATCAATGATGATACTACGCAGCAAGCTCGACTTGATCAATTGACCCTTCTTGATGAACATCACATCAATGCTCTTGAGCATCTTCACATTTACCAAGATCATTTAACATGAGATTATAACAATAAAGTCCACCTGAGAGACTTTAAGGTTGGGGATCTTGTGCTTAAAGAGAACCAATAGAACTCAAATCTATCACTACATCTACGAGATAAATTTATGACCAATTGGATAGGTCCTTATATCATCTCTGAGAATATTGGACCTGGGACATATCACCTAACATCATTAGAAGGTGTTGAGGAGCCAGAGCCTCTCAACATTATTCATCTAAAGGCATTTTACACATAAGCACAACAAAACACAAAAACATTCAAATAAATTTCAAAATTACAAAAACAATAGAAAACTTCAAAATCAAAAGGCTCCAAAGGCATCATAAAGCCCTTTGGTCATCACAAAAACCCAAAGGCATCTTAAAGCCCTTTGGTCAAATCACAAAAGGCTCCAAAGGCATCTTAAAGCCCTTTGGTCAAATCACAAAAGGCTCCAAAGGCATCTTAAAGCCCTTTGGTCAAATCACAAAAGGCTCCAAAGGCATCTTAAATCCCTTTGGTCAAATCACAAAAGGCTCCAAAGGCATCTTAAAGCCCTTTGGTCAAATCACAAAAGGCTCCAAAGGCATCATAATCCCTTTGGTCAAATCACAAAAGGCTCCAAAGGCATCTAAAAGCCCTTTGGTCAAATCACAAAAAGCTCCAAAGGCATCTTAAAGCCCTTTGGTCAAATCACAAAAGGCTCCAAAGGCATCATAAAGCCCTTTGGTCAAATCACAAAATGCTCCAAAGGCATCTTAAAGCCCTTTGGTCAAATCACAAAAGGCTCCAAAGGCATATTAAAGCCCTTTGGTCAAATCACAAAAATCCCCAAAGGCATCTTAAAGCCCTTTGGTCAAATCACAAAAAGCCCCAAAGGCATATTAAAGCCCTTTGGTCAAAAACAAAAAACAAAAGCACAAAAATAGTTTAAAGTCAAAAAGTTCAAAAAAACATTCAGAATAATCAAAACTCAAAAACAATTGAAAACATTAAAAATACAAAAATATTTGCATTTGGCATTTGCATCCATTAGTTGCATTGCATTAGGCACATTGCATCCATTGCATTTGCATTAGATAGATTTGTGTTTGCAATCTTACAAATGACACCACATTTGTACCTCAATCATGCATCTTCAAAATCCATCATCATCCATAACCCATGTGAGTAACTATGTTTTTCAACACAACCCCTCCTATTGCTATAAGGAATATACTAGGGTTTTTCGGTCACTCAACCATACCTAGTGATTTTATCAAACTTTATAGAAAGCTATATTTACTTTTAATAGATGAGGTTTGGTTTTGATAGCACCTAGTATATTTCAGAATCCTATCACTAATCAAAACACTAAAATCCTAGTTGGAACAAGGGAAATATGAATGCTACAAAGTGGTACTAGGCATCCTAAGTGAAAGGTTTTTACTTGCTCACCTTGTGATGTGCATGGTCTAGGATTTTGATCATTGGAAAAAGGACAAGCTCCCCCTACCCAAATAAATCCCTTGCTTTCATCAAAACAAGCAAAAATCTTGAAACAAAGCAAAATTCAAAAGCAAAATAAATAGTGATTATCATCACTACATAAATCCCTTGCTCAAAGAAAAACAAAAATTCAAAATAAATAGTGATTTTCATCACTAAAGCATGAGCAAGTATCCCAAATAAATGTGAAGAAAAGAAGGGGGTGAAGAGCTTGAATCCCTGGAATGGTCGATCTCCACAAACCATTGAGTGATCCCTAATACAACAATGGGTTGCATGAATCCCACCTAGCATTAGGGTAAGCTCTAAGAAAATTGCAAAAAGGGCTAGCTTTAGGTGTCCTATATCACCTAGTGGTCTAATCCAACTGAGTCCAACTTAGGATCAAGATGAACATTTGAGGATCCCCAATACAACAATGGGCTGCATGAATCCCGCCTGGCATTAGGGTATGCTTATGTTTTATCTAATATATTCATTTGCACACATAGGGATAATGAGTATCTAGGTCTTCATAACAAAAACCTTATCTTTCAAGAGTCCTGTATGGTCAGTATACAACTTTTGATGAAGTAACTAGGGTGTTTGAGTCTCATGGAAAACCTCAAAAATCCCCTAATAGCAACAAATCATGTCATCAATCAAATCATCAACTTTCTTTAGGAGGTTTGTTCATTAAAGGGTGTGCATGAATAGGATAGATACCGGATAAATATCAGTAATGTATTTAGATGACCACTGACTATTTTGTACAGATCTTTTAATTTACAGAAGCTTATAAAGAAAGCACATACATATCACATCATCTCATCTCACATTTGAATGCTTAAATTATTAATTATTTATATTCATGATTGTTATACATTCTGTGGTGTCACCCATTAGATTGTTGAACTCATATCACATGCATTCCTTATGTTTTAAGTGATTAAAGCATACAGGTTCATTTACATTAGATCATCATCATATAAATAATGCATTACATTACATACATCATCTACCATATCATAACAACATAAATTAAATGCATACAATTAGAAAAAAATTAAACATGCATTTAACAATACAGTACATCCATATATGCATACATCACAAGTAGTCCATCTACACATCTAGATCACATCATCTAAAGCATACATCCATCACCTAGCTAGAGCATGTAAATCAATACATCACATCATATAGCATAAGATCATAAATATCCATAGCATCACATAAACATAAAAGCAAAAACATAATAAATACACATAATGAGTCATAAAAAGATATCATATATATATATATATGTGTCAAATAAGTACATAAAGGTACAAAAATACCCATAAGCTACAATAGTGTAGGTCATCTGACCTTACACTCAAAAATAATACAAGAACCATCATAATCATCATAGGGCCCATGCCCCTAAGCTCACCTCCACCCTCAGCTCCATCCCTATGAGTATGATGAGAGCTAGTCCCTACAAATCTCTATATGGCCCCTGCCCTATGGCTAGATCAAACCAAAATGATGAACTCACTCTAACTCCTCTATGACCCTCCTACTATAGACCTATCTGAGTAGATGACCTACCTAGAAGCCTAAAATACATCTCTAGATGCAAGGATGTAAGCATCATCTCATGTAATGCATCTAAGTCCTCCATAGATTCCATGCAGATGTCTAATCTCTACATCTACATCTAGCCCACTCGGTATCTAAGGCACTGGCATAAGGGGAGCAACCTATCCTCGAGTAGCATCCCTCTTAGTAGTAAGCTACTCTATCCTAAGCTATATCGAATCAATATATGCCTAGAGAGTGGCCCTCTCCTCATCAAAACTCCTAACCTATGTCTAGAGGGTAGCAATAGTAGAGTCCCACTACAAGATATGAATCTGAGCTACCTGAAGCTTAACCTCTACACTATGCAACTGAGCCAGAGAGGAGACTCCCACTCCTCTAGAGCTAACTCCTCCTCCTCCTGAGCTACCTACTCCTCTACCACTATTGCTCTACGACCTACTCCTAATCCTCTATCTAAGCCCACACTCGATGCCCATCAAGATCCTCTCATCTACCTCATCCTGATCTCGACCTAAGCTATCACCACCCTACCATAGCCATGTAACCCACCACTAGGTATATGCCTCAGTAACCCCAACATCTGCTATACCAACATCCACTACTAGAGGGTCATCATCCTCTATAACTACTACAACTCAGGGTGGTGGAAGATCCCTCTCTATAATAACCTACCTATACAAAACTAGCTCGAGAGGTACATCCTACTATACACCAAACTATCAGAGCACCCAAGAGTAATGGAAGAACTCCTTGATACCGCCCTTATGACCGATAACCCATCGATCATGCCTAGTCTGAGCCATAAATCTATCTACCTCTACCTAGGTAGGGCACTCATGATAGGGCCTCCATATAATATCCTTGGCCTATAGGCTAGTCAGAGTCACTACATAGTGAGAAAGATCCCCTGCATGGCATCAACTCTTGCACTCCTCGTACTCTTGAGGCCACCTACATCCATAACACTGAGCCACATCTACAATGGTAGTAATATTGATAGGAAATCCTCCTAGGTGGTCCACCCTGATGTGCTCCCATCCCCAGATCTGAAGGAGTAGGCTGCAAGCGATACTAGCTCATCCACATCATTGAATCTTGTAGAGCTCATCATAGCATTGGGCTAGCAATGCACTCCCCAAGCCATGATGATGGGCTCCTCACTATCTAATAGGTCCTGAACCATAGCTAAGAGGTTCCATGGGAACCTCACTCTAGAGCAATATGGAGAAAGCATGTTACATATAACATGCATCAAAATGACCTACCACCATGGGAAGACATCCTCCTAATACCACCGATCCATGGAGATCCTACCATGATGACAGTCACCAAATTTTGTAGCTGCATGAGCTCCAAAGACCCTTGCAAAGATAGCATCTCTAGCATTGGTAGGAGAGGACACAATAGGGACTCCATCAAAAGGGATCCGAAAGATCATGTATACGTCCTCCGAAGTGATAGTCATCTCACCAGTAGGGAGATGGAAGGTGTTAGTCCTGGAATCCCACCTATGAGCAAGGGTAGTGAGGTAGGCCTGACATGACATACTAAAGACGATGGGCATCAAGCCAAGCCCAATATATGTCATCCATCAAGGGTAGAAGTCGCATGAGAAAAGTAGGGTCCCAAG
This sequence comes from Wollemia nobilis, assembly GCA_028583015.1. Taxonomy (NCBI): domain Eukaryota; kingdom Viridiplantae; phylum Streptophyta; class Pinopsida; order Araucariales; family Araucariaceae; genus Wollemia; species Wollemia nobilis. Next base: position 2,918,048 of record JAQPPZ010005606.1, read on the forward strand.
CCCGCACAGATAAGAGCTAAAAGTGCAAAATAAATGCCTAAATTAAATGCACTTAAAAGCTAAAAAGAGCAATAAAATGCAAAATGATGCAAAATTAATCTAAGATAAGCCTAAGGCTATGAAAACAATGACTAAATGCACCTAAAAACAAAAAAAAATCAAAATTCACACTTCAAAAATTCAAAAAAATCAATTAATTTCATTAAAAATAAAAAAATAAAAATTTCATTAAATTTCCTAAAGTGTCGCAGTTGCTCACATCGATAGTGGCTAGCCACCAACACTAAAAAATTTTACCATTGGAATTCAAACTAGCCACTAATGGTGACAATGACCCCTCTTTGCCAATTAGGGGCCACTCTGAGCATCAGCGGCCATGAGGTGACATGCCAACGATGTCCGCCCTCATCCAAAAACACTAAAAAATTTGAAAAAAATCAAAAACTAAGCTAAACCCACCTAATAAAATCCTAAGCTAAGCCTATTTATTGGTTTGGTTCATTTCCAATGGGTTTAATTTGGTTCCTTTACCAATTAATTAATGAGGTTCATTTTATCGATTAATTAAACAAAGAAAGCTAGGGTTTGAGAGATACCCATGAGTCATTAGCTCCTCCACTTGTCGATGCCTCACCCTGCTCCACCATGGTGTCTGAATTTGGTAGCATCCTAGATCACAATCACTCTCTCTCACCTCAAAGCTCAAAAAGTGCAAATTGATAGCTAGAAAATAATGAAAGTCAAAACCCTAATTTTCTTTTATATTTTTCAATTTTGCCTCGACCGCAGCTAGCATCAACGACCCACATTTTTAGTTGCTACTCAAGATAGCGGTCATGATTTGGTCACTTATTTTGACAATGGCTAGAAAAAAACAATAAATGCACTAAATCTCTCACCACAAGGAGCCTCAAAATGGACAAATAAGCATATCTATCGATCCAGAATAATAAAAAATTGCATAAATAACAAAAAATTACATAAATCAAAAGCCAAAAACATTATAAACACAAAATAACAACAAAATATTGAATGAGCCTCGTATTCAATTATTTATTCTATACACTTGGTGGTTGCAGTGACTAGCGCTCCATGCAATCTGACAAGATGAGTAAATTACCATAAGGCCATTTGGGGTAAATTAGTTATGGTTGAATTGAGATGCTTCACTTCAATCTCGAAGAAGGCCATGGTGGTTGAACTACCCCATGGGAACGAGGATTTATCTCAATTCTTCTATGATATTTTTAACAAATCATCGAATGTAGTGATTCAACATAAGCTTAAATGGAATTGCTATCATCTTGATTCCCTAAGAAGGCCATTGCGGTTGGACCGCTCCATGGGATAGAGATGTACAATTACTAAAAATGGTTGAAATCACACCTAAAATGGGATCTACCCTATAACAACAAAGCAAACCTCTAAAAAGATCCAAATCATTCATCTTGGTCAAGTGACTCATCACTTTATTCATTGTCCTTCCCTCATCGACTCGTCATTTGAGGGGGTAGTCATAATATCAACAATCATAATCAAAATCAACAAAGGATCACTCGATCATGTCAAATTGCATTCGTCTTATGAATCATTACCAACAACTATCATAAGCTTACCCTTTGCTAGGGAAAAAAGCAAATATGATAGTTAAGCTTGTAGCTCTCCTCCTTTCGGACCTATAGTAGCACTGAAGCTACCCGATCGCCTGATGGACGTGGACAAGCTTTTTCAAATTTAAGCCTTCCATCCTATTGGAAGCAATGATTCTAGGATTCATGCCTTTTCTCATGACTAGGGCATCCAATGTTGATCAGATCAATGATCATCACACACCCTACAATGTGGCCCTAGGTGGTCTATTTTTGCTTCGTGCTATGTTTTCCCACAATGCATCCCAAAAAGGGGCATCTATAGACACCTAAAACACATCATGTTTAGGAGACTACTCATATGGGCACATCCAAAGACCATATGAATGATCTTGGACCTTTCCAAGAGCCAACAGTGGTCCTAACCACTCAAAAGGGGTAGTTCTAGCCCATTCAAGCTTAGCCACTATCAATCAGAGTGACCACCAACACTGGTCACTGAAGCTGAGAGTGACCACACCTAGTCACTGCTCTAGATAATGACTAGCACCAAAACATAGTCTAGCCATGAATACGGGCCCAGATCATGTAGTCTGACTGCACTTGCATTGTTTACGAGTGGTTTTTGGTGTGGAACTCCTAGAGATCCTCCTGACTACCCCTTCAATGCAAATTTGTGACTGATCCTTCCCCCTAGGATGGTCAGTTGCATGCAGATCTAGATCTTGGCTTCTCCAGGAAGCCAAGATCTAGATCTAGATCTAAATCTGGGAGGTCTACATATGGACCCTCCCAAGAAAAAAAAAGGATCCGTGAATATCAAAATTTTGTGCAGTGAAGCTCTAGAAAATTGGAGAGAGATTCCATACCCCGTTGAGGAGTAGTGGAGCTCTGCCCAATTTAGCGATGATTTCCAGCCATACAACCATTCAGATCAAATGTTCTTCACCACCAATCAGTGTATGGACATAGAGGTGACCCTTGGACATCAATTTAGATGAGGAATCTAGTGCTACAACCCCTTGGTTCATGAGAAAGAAGGTTTCATATCATGGCCATTGTCCTTGATAGTGGCCTGCAGGCATAGCCTAGGGTTTTAGACATTATTTTCCAAGTTTTAGCTTAGATCTATCATTGCTTTTTGCTTTGTTAATTAGTTTTAGCATAGATCTGGTTTCCTTAATGCATTTGCACTATTATTCCTGAGTTTTCCATGCATTTATCATTCATTTTTGCTGCATTTTGATCTTATTATGCTTACATATCATGCTTCATAGATTTTCTAATAAAGCCTCATCACGAGAGGCTACCCATGCTACTGATATCCTATTGTTGTTTCTTGTACATAGGATACAAGTTTCAGGACCAAGCCAAAGTGTTTAAAACATCAGATCCCTCCAGACCAGAAGGAGAAGAAGGCATCTATAAGCCCTTATACAAGTTCATGTGTGAGACCAGGAGGCCTACGGAGTGCACCATCCCCTTGCGGGGGACACCATTACTTCTACTTGTATTTCATTGTATCAAATGGGGTATCCCTAAGAGGGACCGATATGTAATAGGAGTTTCAAATAAATCAATAAAATATATCTTTTGCATTTGTCACTTCCATGTTATTTATGCTTTTATGGTCTTTTCTTTTGATATAATGTTGCAAGTAGACTAGGTGCACACTTCCCGGGGTCGTACACATTCCTTCAAATTTCATGAGTAGATTCATGATACCAAGTTTTATGACACTGGCCTTCTCTTTTCTGAAGGAATTATTAGTGTTTGTTGTGTTTCGAGAAGTAGACATCCTTATAGCTCCCTAGTTTTATATATGGAAGGATATAACTTCCTAATATATAAGCCTAATTTTTTAAAACCTTTATTAATCCTTAGGCTTTGTGGACTTCCTTATGTCTCCCTAGTAATGAGAGTATATATACCTAATGGAATTTTAGGTTTTGTAGAAAGCTTATATCTTCCCAATGGATTTAGAACTTGATAATATTTGGTAGATGCTATTATTATCAAGTTTTGTAGAATACCTTATGACTCCCTAGTGATTTTAGAATATGATATAGTGCTTTTGTAAAATGTAGTTCAATTTTTGGTTGATTTTGTAAAGTTTTGTAAATATCAAAATCAACTTTTCTAACACCTTATTACTCCTATTGAACTAAGCACTTTTCCAATTTTTGAAGAGGTTTTAATGTTGGATTTATTTTGTCCCTTTTTGTGAAATTTTGAGACAAGAATATTATAAATTTCCAACCTTAGAAAAAATCTTAATAACCTCTTTTAATATCCCTTAGGATTTGATTTTAGTGTTTCTAATTTTCAATAACCTAATTTGGTGTTGTAACCCTTATAACTCCCAAATGTAGAAAATTAGAACACAATAATATTTGCAAATATTATAAATTTGATTTTTCCAGTAGAAACCCTTATTACTCCAATGTTTAATATTGCAAATATTTAATTAATTTGATATCTTAATTCCCTTTTAATTTTGCTTTCAATGTGTTTGATTTCTCTAAGTTTCAACCTTAGTATATAATCCTTATAACTCCCAAGAATGAAATCAAACTATAATGGGAATTATTCCTTACCTTGCAATGTTGATGTTTCACAATTTTTGGTGTAGTATTTGGGCATGAATGACAGTAGTGCCAACGTATTTTGCCTTGGATGCTTCAACCAATGGATAGCCTTGGATTTCTCTTGGTTTTGGAGCTTGAAGAATGGCACCCAAATTCTATGAATTTTTGGCTCCTTTTGACTAGAGCTTTAAATGCTCTTTCACTTTCCTCCATGCTGCAATTCGGCCCTGTGTGAAGTGCTTTGAATGGATATGCACGCTTCAAACTCCCTTGGTCGTTGAACCCTTTAAATGGAGCAAGAATATTTGCAAATATGACAAGTGGCATGACAATTACACTTCATAGGCGCTTGAGGAGTAGATGGGAGTTACTAAGCACTTGTCTTGCTCTTGTATGTAACGTATGAGATGTTATAGTCTTCTTGGTGAGTGCTTGACTTCCTCTCCAATATGGGTGCTCCTAGAATCTTCCAACTTTGGACAAGTGGCGCTCATATGAATGTAACCTCTTCTTTATTCTTTGTAACTTCCCTTGGTTGAGCGCTTGAAGTAATCCTTTATTTCTTGGATGTTATGAATGAAGATGGCACCTTAGGAGGTTTGTGCCAAGTGGCACTTTACATGTAACTCTTTGTTATAATGCTCCAAGATGAATGATATACCTCCTATTCCCTTTTGTATGCTTATTCTTTTGCTTGCTACATTTCTTGGAGAGCAAGCAACTTCTTTCTTTTGTAGGTGCTTCGATGAGGACGTTGGATGGCGCTAGCTATGATGTCCCTTGATTCTATGGAGCTTCCAATGGTGGTTCTGTAGCTGATCTTGGTGCTCCTATTGGTGGACGTTTTTCTCCAAGCTTGAAACCTTGGATTTAGCACCTATTCTTTATACCTTCAATGTGCTGATTTTGTCCTCCTTTCCACATTGGTTTTGATGCCTTCTTTTCTCCCTTTTTGAACCTATTATGTATTTCCTTCTTTGTAGATAATATTTCTCTCAAATATGATGTTGTTCTTTCCTTGTGTTGTCCCTTGAAGGCTTGTAGGTTCGACTATCTAGAATGGAGAATATGTGAGCCTTTTGAGAGGCTCCTTTGCTATGCTCGGAGTGTGCTAGTGTCCAATGTTTTAACCTTGTATAATGTGCCTTTGTGGCACCTCAAACTCTACCTTATCACCTACGTAAAACAACTTAGAATGGTGCAACAATATGTAATAATTTTGGGATATAAAAACACCCCTTTTGCACCTTTTTGCACTCCTGATTTTCTGATTTTATGGCAGATTTTTGGAGATGTTCTTCTGAATATGCAACTCTCCTTTTTTGTTGGTTTTATGAACCCAACTTATAACCACTTTTGTAGATGCAATATAACACTTATAGTGCTTTGAATCTGAGACTCACCAAGTCTCGATTTGAGGCAATCCTTGCTGATTTTTTGTGGCTATTTTCTTCTCCAAAACTTGGAGGATTGAGCTGATTTTGGTGGCTTCCTTTGGCCACTAAAAGTTGCAGATTTTGGTGCACTAATGGTGTCTTTAGACACTTGATGCTAATATGATTTTGTGCCCTTCTCAAGAACACAAACACTAAGATTTTTGAAAGTAATATAGTAGTGCAAATGAACCCACTAATATTTCACTTTTAATGCACTAACAATCTCACCTTATCACTCCAATCAACTCTCAAAATAACTTATAAGTGCACTTAATCAATTTACTACAACTAATCAAGAATAATCTGAAATGAATCTTCAAGAATTATTCTACAATTTCACTACAAACAAAGTTGTAGGAACTAGTCTTCTTTTTCTTTCCAAAGTAGATATTTGGTAGTTGATAGATAGTTGTAATTTTGTAATCTAATCAACTCCAAAGCTAATGTGCAAATGAACCTTAAAAGGAACTTTTCCCTTTTTGCACTTTTGAAGACTGTAATTCAATTTTCCTCTTTTGCAACTCTAATCCAATATAAGGTGCTTTAACAAATCTGATAAGTAATCCAATTAATGAATCTACTTGCACCAATAGTTGCTTACCTTTTTGAAATATTTTGTAGAGGATTTAGATCTTGGTGTCTAAGATCACCAAGTTGCTGCTTTGAGTAGGATCTCGCTGCTCAGTTTCTTCTTCACCAAAAAGTGGTCTCGAACTTTCTTTTACGAGCCTAGGTTTTGGTGATTTGATCCTTCAAGCAATCTTCTCCTTTTGCTGTAGATTTGGAGAAGTCTTTGTCTCTGAAATGGTGCCTTCTTGCTGTGAGAGGTAATCTTCAAATCTCTCAGATTTGGTAGGCTTCTCCTATCTTCAAGTCTTCTTGTCGAATTCTGACTTCAAGCAAGATCTTCTTCTCAAGATTTTGAATGTCTTGAGGTCTTCTGAATATTCTTCTAAGATTTGGCACTCCTTGCCAAATTCTTCTTCTTCTTTTGGGCTTGTTGTCGGATGGCGATAATTATCCCAAATCTTTCACTATCTTCTATAGTGAATTTCTCCAATGAGTTCTCCTCAAAACTCCTTTGATGATTTCTTTAGTAAGGCTCTCCAAGCCTTTTACTGGATGCTCATTGAGACCTCTCCAAGGTCTTTGATCTTGCAACTTCTTCTGGTCTTCCTTGAGACCTTTTCTTCAACCTTCTACTTCTGGAAGTGTTGGTGGTGAGATCTTCTTCTGGATCTCTAATTCTACTACTTTTGGATTTGAGCAGGACTCTCCTAGTCCTTCTTCTTCTTCCAAGAATGGAAGTTTCTTCAATGAGATCTTCTCCTGATCTCTTTACCTTCAATTTTGCTTCAGGTGCTGGATTGATTCTGAAGAAGATACTCTTCCTAACTTTCTTGTAGGAAGTTTCCCAACTCACTGAATCTCCTTTCCCTACAACAAAGTATTAGTACTAAAATCTGAATCTGCTTCTGAATCAGATACTCTCTTCTAGAGTCTTCTTCAAGATCAAGGCTTCTGTGGCCTTTTCTTCAGTATCAAGGCTTCTGTGGCCTTTTCTTCAATATCAAGGCTTCTATGGCCTTTTCTTCAAGATCAAGGCTTCTATGGCCTTTTCTTCTGGAACAAGGCTTCTGTGGCATTTTCTTCTAGATCAAGGCTTCTATGGCCTTTTCTTCTTCTATGAAGTTCTCAATCTAGCAATGGAGATCTCCAGTCTCCTAACTTCACCATGACTCTTCTCCAGGAGTCTTCTTTCATAGTATTATCTTCTTGCACAAGGAACTAATATTTACACTATGAAGGCACATTGACCTTCGAGCAACGAAGTTGAAATCTCCTAGATTTCTATTGTAGGAGGTGTCCCAATCATCTGAGAATTAATTTTTTGCAACAAAAGAAACTTTGGGTAATAGTTAACAAATTCCAGATATCTTGAATGATCTTCACTAGTTGATTTGTCAATCTAGTGGATTGAATGTTGAGTCCTAGTCTTCACGAGTTTTTCCTGCAACTCTGTGGAAAGACTCTAGCCAAATGTAATCTCAGTATTTTTGGAACTGAGATTTCTTTCAGTCCTCACTTGTGGCTCTCCCTAATTCTACCACCTAGACTCTTCTGAGAGTTTTTGATAGTGGTTGGTCCAAAGGTGCGTCAGGTTGACAAAAAACTCAGGCTTAATGATAATGGTGGTTTTCCTATCGATCTACTATGGCTAGATCTACCGTGGCTCTAATACCACTATTAGATTTTGATGCAGTATGCAATGGGAGATAGCAATCACAAGATGCAAAATAATATGAAAGAAAGTAAATCTGTGAGATGACTGAAATATGCTATAAATAGAAATGATGGAAATGAATACAATGTAGCTATGGAGGAAATGGACACTCCATGAATAAAGCTACTGGACTACATTGCACCCATCACCAATATATGGTGATCTACACAACACTATGCTACTACCTACGAATATGCTATGAGCTTGTTATATGCTTGTTACAATGAGGCCCTTTTTATATAGGAAGATAGGTTCCTTGGCCAACACTCTACCTAGCTGTACAAGGGACACCTTGCACATATACAACTTGCACATTGACACTTGTGCATTTATTACATTGCATGAAGTAACTAGATAACTTCCCCCTAAAGTAATCTAATGTCCTAAGTATGTACCTAGGAAGGTACATTTACATGACCCAAATGATGTAATATACTCTATCTCTAACAAGTAGTAATTATGTATGATTTCCAATGGACCAGAGAAAAACCAAAGGGATTCAAATAGGCAGCCTATAGTTAGTTTCAAAATATCTAAATCAAAGAAGGATCGAAGCCTATAAAAATATCTATTTCCTAGTCATATATGTTGAGTAGATAGGAGAATAGGTAGAGCAATTTCATAACCTAATAAAAAAAAAATTCTAGTGCCAACAAGATTAAGAGTAGATTTACTAACATCTATGAAGGTTAACATGAATGAAATTTTCATTGGGAAAATATTGGTGGCTAAAAATGAGCCTATGAGAAGCTCTTCCTCCATGTTTTCAAAAATTAGGCTTTCTCCATTCTATTTATCCCTCTTATTGGAGAAACATATAGTACATAATTGTGTAGAGGATCCAAAGGTTCAGACCTCAATCGTGCCATTAGAATTCTATAAAAGCTTGGAATTAAACCTAGATGCACAAGAACCAAAATTGGTCAGCTTTAAAGGAGTGTTATTAGAAAATGTGGGGACACTATGCAATGTCATAATGATCATTTATGGGCATCCAGGTTTGGTTGTGACCTAAGACAATAGTATTTGATGTCCTCCCTTGTTTATATTATGCTTATCCCAGGACTTCTTATGTCTGATCTTAAACCATGATAAAATGTTAATCTCATCTGCCTAGAAGAGCATTAAAGTACCGAATCAGAACCTACAGTCTTTCTTCATTGAAGGTCATAGAGAATAAAATATAAACCTAACAAACGAGACTATATACAACACAAGGATAAAATCAATAGATCCATCAAAATCATGGTCAACACAATATAAATTGAAGGCTTCACCCTCTGATCAGACACCCTATAATAATTACATGATTGGTTTTAAGGTCCACTAGGGTATAAAGCATTATGATTATCATTGTAACTAGGAAATAGCTCAAAACACAATGATAGGATAAAAAATAAATAAAAAGGAGTAATAAAATATATGGGATTCTAGGCTAGTAGAAATTTTTCTACACCATTAGGAGAGCTAATGACTAGCTACAGAGCCATCAAAATTGAATAAGATTCGTTGTTGATCATGTGAGCCCAGAATACGAGTTTTATAAGGCAACAAGCTGGGTTAAAATGGAACCTAACTAAGATAAACAACAATTGGGAGCCATGTAGAAATGAATACTAAATCTGCATACTCCAAATAATTATATTCCATATAGTCTAGATATTACAAATTCATAGGGTAATGTGCAAGATATCTCCCAAGTAAGGCTTAGCAAGCACACAAAAATTTTGTCTACATAACTAATGATTAAATAAATAGATGTGGAAAATGTTTATCTACTTAGTGAGTTACATAATTTTGTACATAGAATATAGAAATAAAAAAGGGGATCATTGTAGTGATTAATTACAAATTGATTAAGTACAATATAAAATCATCATGATGTATGGAAAAATGAACATAGAATAAAATTTGAGTGTTGTCAACTATCTTCATCAAGCACCTTATACCCTCTTCTTGATTTATTCCCTTATTGCTTTTAATAATTTGACTCTATAGCCCAATTGATAAGAATAAAATAATACAATAGTTGTAGATAATGCACCTAAATATTTGCAGTCGCATGAGACAAAATTGTCATGGATTGTGTAAGCAAATAAATTATCTATCTCTTACAAGGACATATGTCAACTGAATAAAAGATGCCAAAAATAAAGAATCCAGGATCACATAAAGAGAATATCAATAGATGATTCATGCCAAGCTAAATCTTTCGAAAAGGGTACCCAACCTAGTACTAGCTAGTAGAATCACCCTATAAATAATGCTTCATATGCAATTGTAGCGACCCCGGGACACACGCACTGCCTTAATCTACTTGCAATATTATACCCAAGATGAAATAAAAGACCATGGAAAATCATATAACATGGAAGTAACAAAGATAGATCTCTTTATTTGTATTAAAACTCAGTTACATGTCGGTCCCTCTCAGGGATACCCATTTTGATACAATGAATTACAAGTGAGGAAGAAGTCCCCTAGCAAGGGGTGGTGCACTTTCACAAGCTTCCCAATTCCACACATAGAAATGTATGAGAGCTTACAGATGCCTCCTTCTCTAGGTCTGATTACTAGAGGGATCCTCTTGCTCTCGTATGTTGTAGCTTTCATCTGATGAACCTGTGGCCTTGTAAGTAATGAAACAACAACACACTTAGATGTCCGAGATTGCCTCCTCGTATGAGGTTGTTAGCAATGAATATACTCAAATGAAAGCAAGTGCAAATGAAACTAATTCTATGAATTTGAATGAATGAAATGATGCTATGCTAAATGATATGCTAAAAATAATAATAAAACAAATGTCTAAAACCCTAAGCTAGGCCTACGGGCCACTGTCCAATGACAGTGGTCGCTAAAGTGAATCTCATTCTCTTTGCTCCAAATTTATGGATAAAATCTTCTAGCCGATGTTGAAATGGTGGTTTCTATGCTCTCCAATTTGTTAGGGATTCATCGTAAATGTGATATCCAAGGGAAACTCTCCAAGTCTCAAAATTTCTCCTTGATTTAATGTGTTCCTGTATCTTTGGATTGATTTATCCCTTCTGGTGACCTAAGATTACACCTTTTAAAGTGTATAAAACACTAAATTCTATGCTCAAAACCCTAGGATTGAATCCCTCATGTGTAGTGAATGTTAGCATGAGAAGATTTTTGTATTTTCTATGTGTAAAGACTAGTTAACTGAAGTCTAAATTCAGACTCAAGTCTCCTATGTGATCTGGTTGTGAAGGGGAATGCAAAGTTACTCCCGCTCACCTTTATTGCATGCAGACTACCACTTCCACCTCTGATTAGGCTTGTTGTTTGTAAATTTTTTTTTATGGCTTAGCCGCTATCATCTACAATGACTAAGATTTGGTTGTTGTCATCTGTAGTGGCTAAGGTCTGGCTGCTTTGAGCTTGAGTGGGTAAGATCTGGCCACTCTGGTCTTGAGCGACTAAGCTTGGATGGGCTCAAAATACCCCAAATGGGTGGTGAAAACCACTTTTGATGCTTGGAAAGTCCAAGGTTATGTCCTATGATATTATGAATGTGCCTATGTGAGTAGCTCCCCTAAACATGACACGTTTTAGGTGTCTATAGATGCCCCTTTTTACGATGTGCTTGTGTAGAAAACACAATGCTTAGAAAAAATGTAGACTGATCTGTTTGCAGGGTGTATGATGGTCAATGGTCTGACCAATGCCTAATGGCCCAATCATGCAAGATGACACACATCCTCTGAATCATTACTTCAACATTCTAAAGACTTAACTTAGTCAAGTGACTTATGCACATTTAATTTTCACTCATTCCTCAAACTCAATCGGGTAGCTTTAGTTGCTACAATCATATCCAACCAGAAGGATATCTACAAATTGAAGATGTTATGTTTGCTTACATTCCCAACAAACAAGGAAGATGTTATGATTATTGTATGCAATGATTTGTAGGATGAACATGATTTTGATATAATCGAGTGATCTTTTGTTGATTTTGACTATGACTATTTTGAAAATTTGAACTACCTCCTCACACAGTGAATTGGTGAGAAAAAGGCGATGAATAAAGTGACAAATCGCTTGACCAATATGAGCGATGAATAAAGCGACAAATCACTTGACCAATATGACTAACTTGGTTTCTTTCTAACATTTGTTCTTTCAATGGGTGAACCTCCATCCAAGTGTGATTTCAACTATTTATGATAATCATTCATCCCTATCCCGAGGAGTGCTTTGGCTATCAAGAGCCGTATTAGGGAGTTAAGATGAGTGATTCTATTTATGCTTATATTGTATCACTTTGGGTCAATATTTTTGATTTCATAAGGGAACAAAGATGATTTTATCGCATCCATGGAGTATTCCGACCATTTTGGTCTTCTTCGGGTTTGAAATGATGCATTGTGGTTCCAAAATGAATGTTTTTTCCCCAAGTAGCCTTATGGTAACTTACTCATCTTATCGAGTTGCATGGAGTGTGAGTCATTGCAATCGCCAAGTTGATAGAGTAGGTAACTAAATACGAGGTCTACCTGAGAATTTTTTTTATGCATTTTTTTATTATTTTGCTCATTATGGTGATTATGAACCACCAAAATATGTTTATTTGATGTTTTTGGTTGCTTCTCTTGGAGGCAAACATCTTATTTTTGCTTAGGATCTCGGCCACTGTCAGGTCCAACGACCACCAAGTGCTTGGTCATGGCTCCTCTTGCCTTGGGAAACTACAAGATACAGGCCGTAAACTTCAGAAGTGGCTAAGGCAATATAAAATATACCCTAGGGTTTTTGTCTTTTCACTTTGTCAACTGTTGATTCTACTTTCTTGAGCTCTGAGACAAAAGTGACTTCTGCAACCTGGAGTGCTTCTACAATTTGGAAGATCATGGTTGTGTGGGGTGAAGCGTATTTGGGTGGAGGAGCCAGAGCTTCTCGAGTACTCCATCAAACCTTAACCCTACTTGTTTATTTTTGTTTTAGGTAAAACTGAGCCACATTAAGTAATCGGTAATTGAACCCCATTAAGCTTGTTGGCAACGAATCAAAACCCGTATCTAGGCTTATGTGGTGGGCTTGTCCCCATTTTATTTTTGTTGCTTTTGTTATATATATTTTTGGTATTTTCTAGCCTAGGGTTGATGCATCTACCTCGCTACCCGTTGGCCGCTATCGATCAGAGTGGACAGGAAGGCCTGCAACTTGGCCACTTTCACTGGCAATGGCCGATTTGAATCACAACGGTCAAAAAATTGACCATTAATTTTGTCCCTTTGCTTAGACTTAGAATAGCCTATCATATTTTGCACTATTTTCATGTTTATTGTGAATTATGAATTAGATGTATTGTAGTTATGATTCATTTTCTTTTGTTGTTAGATTCTTACTGCTCGAGCTCAAGATCCAAAGCTAATGAATACACTTCTGTCCCTCTTGGATAGCGATGATTGGGCTTGGCTCAAAGCCCGTGGGCTACAGTATGTCACCAAAATACCCACAATTATGGTAGATCATACCTACCTTATAGCTTTGGTCCATCGATGGGACCCTCAAATCAATACCTTCCACTTTCCTACCAGTGAGATGACCATCACATCAGAATATGCGTATAGGATATTTTGGATCCCCTTTGATGGAGTGGCCATTGTATCTTTTGCCACTAATGATCAAACTATTGTTTTCACTCGGGTGTTCAGAGGGTGCTCTACACAGGATCTCAAGGACACCAAATCTGGGGGAGTATCCATCTCACAGTGATATGAGGCGGATGTCTTCTCTACGAGGCATGCAGTTTTGCTGATAAAAATTAGCAATATCTTGATTCCAGATTACTTAGGTTTGAGGTTCCTATGGAACCTTTTGGTGATGGTTCATGATTTTTTGGATAGTGAGGAGCCTATCATCTATGCATGGGATAGATATTTTTTGGCTCAGTGCTATGATGAGTTATACCACATCCACTGGTGAGGTTGCATCGGCATTGCTTGTAGCTTACTTCTATAGGTCTAGGTATGGGAGCACATAAAGGTAGATCATCCCATAAGGCTTCCTCCTATGATCATAGTTGTGGAGGAACAGATGCAGTACTATGCTGTTATATGGGCTCAAGAGCCACCCTCATGCGAGGGAGCTTCCCCATTAAACTGCTACTTTTATTGGGCTAAAGGCTGATGATGTCATGTGGCGACCATATCATGAGTGCTCGACTTAGGATGATTTTGCTAGTTTCATAGTGAGGATGCAGCGTGAGCAGTGGCTCATCGACTGCAAGGTTGGCATCTAGGATTATTTCTTCTACTCTTGAGTTCTTCATTAGTACGGGCTATAGAAGGATGTGCCTCTGGTTCCATTTGTATATAGGTGCATCATAGCAGAGGGAGATCTCCCTCTACCATGAATCATAGAGTTGTCATATGAGGAGGATGCCCCAATAGTTGACCCAAGAGATGCAGAAGACATAACAGAGGCATACACTCAGTGGTGGAAGGATCGGATGTGACATGACGATGACAGCTTGGGTCACGAGGATTATGGCAGAGGTGATGATACAGATCCAGTAGGGCACATATTTTGAGCTAGGACTAAGGTATGGGGCCAACCAGTATATCAGGTGGCAATAGAGTAGCATGAGACTCTTGAGGAGGATGAGAAGGAGCTAGAGCCTGAGGAGAGAGATTCTCCTTTGAGAGCACATTTACACGAGGTCGAGGTTGAGCTCTAGTCGACCAAGATATAGATAGAGCAGCATGATGCTACCATTGCACATCGTGATTCCACCATAGAGAAGCTCACACTATAGATCCAAGATTTGCAGGCTATTGTCGAGGATGGTGCTACTAGGATGCAATTTGTTGTACCTCCCTCCACTCCATAGGGTGCTACAGGGATAGACTCAAGGGTAGAGGTTCTACACCTAAGGTCACTATTAGAGGAGTACAAGATGATGATCCATGGGCATGTTGGTCATATTACCATCCTCTAGATGTATCTCAAGAGCCATGGGCTTGTTCCCAAGGAAGCACTAGGTGCAGGCGATTCATAGGTCAGCAGGTGCTTCACCTCAGGGTAGTCTTCTATCCATTCTAGCCAGAGGACCAAGACTCAGATAGAGAGACTGATAGGTTCACACCATTCAAATCATGACACCGCCATAGGGGGAGGTGGCACTAGGAGATGTGGTACAAGAGGTCCAGGCCCTGCATTTGATTGATGATGCTCCTAGTTTATCATTTTTGAGGTCGGCTTGAGTTATATGACTGTAGCCCTATGGGTAGTTTTGTATACCCATCTATTTGACACACACATTTATTTGATATCTTTATGTTTACGACTCATAATGTGCATCATTTATTGCTCATGTTTTTGTTGTTATTTGTTTTATGATGAAATGTGATGATGGTATTATGATGATTTGACATATATGATAGATGATAGATGATATTGGTGGTAATGTGGATATTGGGATAGATGCTCATGTAGATGTGATATGATCTACCTATTGTGATATGATGTGATGTTTTATGAAGTGATTTGATGATGGATTTATGATTGTATGCAAATAGATATTGCTTATGTTTTTTATGATGTGCTTTATAATGTGATGATGGATGATTAATGACTTGTGTATTTATGGATGCGATGTTGGTATGTTAAATGCATGTTTGATTTTTATTTCAATGTGTGCACTTAACTTATGTTATGATCTGGTAAATGCAATGTGCAATGTGCTATGTATATGGTGAATGTAATATGTAATGGGTTATGTATATGATGTATGCAGTGTGTAATCTAATGTGAATGAACTTGTATATTTTAATTACTCAAAACACAAAGAATGCATATGCTATGATTTTGACAATCTAATGGGTGATACCCCATAAAGTATAAAAACCATGGATTTTTTTAATAATAATTCTAATCATGAGAATTGATCATTTACTCCATCCATATGTGCAATGTAATTGTGTGGGATGAATATTTTTTTTGGATAAGATTATGTAATTTAATAAATATAAAATAATCAGTGACCGTCTACATATCATTTCTGACATAATTGGTATCTCATATATTTTATTAATACCCCCTAATTTATAGAAGCTTATGAAGAAAGTTGTTGGTGTGATTGGTGATATGATTTGTTGCTTATGTAGGAATTATTTTTGGCTATTCCTGAAACTCAACCACTCTAGTTATCCTGTCAATAGTTGTATACTAACCATTCTAGACTTTTGAAAAGTAAGGCTTTTACCATGGACCTGGATATTCATGATCTCTCTGTGTGCAAGTGATTGTATATTTTGAGATAGAACTCAAGCATTGCCTCCGATGTCAGGCGGGATTCTTTTAGCCCATTTCTAAGACCAGGGATTCTCAAGTGTTCCTCTCATCCTAATTTGGACTTAGTTGGACTATACCACTAGGCAGTATTGGGTTACCTAAGCTAGCTCATCCACATTCAAACATTGGTATACACAAATGCATGAAGCAATTGTGGTAGACATATCATCATGCATAAGGATTTATCCTTCTGATTTTGTACAATGCTAAGAATTCCATGGATCCAAGCTTCATTCCCTTATTTTCTTCCTTTTGGCTTTGGATATTTGCTCATATGTAGTGATGAAAATCACTATTTATTTTTTATTGATTTTTTTTTCTTGAGCGAGGATTCTTGTAGTGATGATAATCACTGTTTATTTTGTTCATATGTAGTGATGAGAATCACTGTTTCTTTTGATTGATTTTATTTGAGTGGGGATTATTGAAATCTCTAATTTGTGTATCGGATCATTGCTTTGAAATCTAGAATGTATGCTTGGCTTTTTGAATTTGTACTTTGTTTTGGGCTTTTGCTTATTTTGATTTAAGCAAGGGATTTGGATAGGGCGAAGCTTGTCCTTTTGCCAATTATCAACACCTTTAAATCGGTCACACAAGGGGATAAGCGAGGAAGATCATTTTTTCTTAAGGTAACCTAGACCACTTCATAGCTTTCATCTTTTCCTTGTACCAGCTAGGATTTTAGTGTTTCAATTAGTGACGAGATCCTGAATATCCAAGGTATTATCACAGCTAGACCTTACCTTATACTAATCAAGGTGGATTTCTACAAAAGTTGATAAGACCACTAGACATGTTTGAATAACAGGATAATCTTAGCCTATTTTGTATAGCAACATGAAATGGTTGTGTTGACAAACACAGTTATACACATGAGTGCATGTATGGAGGTGGATTTGAGATTTTGGGTCATGATACAAACTATGGCATCTTTTGCTAGAATGTGATCATAACATATGCGAATGAAATGTATGTAATGCAACTTTTGTGAATGCAAGTTTGAAATGCAAATATTTTGTATTTTTTAT
This sequence comes from Wollemia nobilis, assembly GCA_028583015.1. Classification (NCBI taxonomy): domain Eukaryota; kingdom Viridiplantae; phylum Streptophyta; class Pinopsida; order Araucariales; family Araucariaceae; genus Wollemia; species Wollemia nobilis. The sequence continues at coordinate 2,935,304 of JAQPPZ010005606.1, forward strand.
TTTTGTATTGTTTTTGTGCTTTTTGATTTTGCATTGTTGTTTTTGTGCTTTTTGATTTTGCATTGTTGTTTTTGTGCTTTTTTATTTTGCATTGTTTTTTGACCAAAGGGCTTTAATATGCCTTTGGAATTTTTTGTTTAATTTGACCAAAGGGCTTTAATATGCCTTTGGAGCTTTTTGTTATGAAGGTGACCAAGCAGCGTGAAGATACCCTTGGAGCATTTTTGATGTATTTTGACCAAAGGGCTTTAAGATGCCTTTGGAGCTTTTTGTGATGAAGGTGACCAAGTGGTGTGAAGATACCCTTGGAGCATTTTTTATTGATTTTGACCAAAGGGATTTAAGATGCCTTTGGAGATTTTTGTGATGAAGGTGACCAAGTGGTGTGAAGATACCCTTGGAGCATTTTTTATTGCTTTTGTATTTCAATTTTTGACATATTTGAATGTTTTTTTATTTTTGACATATTTGAATGATTTTTGCTTTTTGACATATTTGAATGTTATGTTTTATTTTATGTATAAAATACCTTCAAGTGAATGATATTGAGAGTTTCAGGATCTTCAACACCATCCAATGATGTAATATGATATGCTCCAGGCCCAACCTTTTTGAAATTATGTAGGGACCCATCCATTTTTCTGCAAATTTGTCTCGTAGGTGTGGTGGTAGATTTGAGTTCTGTTGGTTTTCTTTTAGCACAAGATTCCCAACTTTGAATTCCTTCAAGTGGACTTTACTATTGTAATCTCATGCAAGGCAATTCTGATAAACATGAAGATGCTCTAAGGTATTGACTCGACGCTCATCAAGAAGCATTAGTTGATCAAGGTGGCCTTGCTATGCGGTATCATCATCTATGAAGTCCTTCATGGCTACTCGCAAGGTTGGAATCTTCAACTCTAAGGGCATGATGGCCTCAGTGCCATATACAAGTGAAAATGGTGTTGCCCTAGTGGGCATCCGCACACTAGTCCTGTATGCCCATAGTGCAAGAGGTAATTGCAAGTGCCAGTCCTTATGATTTTCTTTTACCGTCTTCCTCAAGATGGAGATGATTTTTTTATTTGAGGCTTTTGCTTGACCATTTGCTTGTGGATAATAAGATGTTGAAAAACTGTGCTGAATATGGTATTTTTTCATTAAAGCATGCACATTTTTGTTCTTGAAAGATGGCCTATTATCCGATATTATCTTTGAAGAGACCCCAAAAATGACTTATGATATTGTGGAGTATAAACTCCATAATCCTTGTTGTTGATGTTAATGGGATCACTTTGACCCATTTAGTAAAATACTTAGTGGTCATTATGATGAATCTGTGTTCACTTGAGGATGGGGGTGAGATCTTCCCCATCAATTCTAGTCCCCACTATGATAATGGTCATGCTGCCTGGATGGGTTGCAAGGCTTGTGATGGCAAATGGGTGATATTTGAATGATGCTGGCACTTAATGCATTTCTTGACATACTCACAACATTATTTTTCCATGGTGGACCAATAGTAACCCATTCTCAAGATGTGCTTAACAATATCCATGCCACAGAAGTGTCCACCACACATACCATCGTGAACTTGCAAAATTTCCCAGGATGCTTCATAGGTCTCAAGACAATGAAGGAGTACTCCATCATAACCTTGCCTATAGAGGACTTCTCCTATAAAAATGTACCTAGTCACCTTTTGTTTAAATTTTCATCTTTCACCATGCAACAGGTCTTGAGGTAGCATTCCCAGCTTCAAGAAATACCATAATTGGGAAAGCCAATCCTGATAAGCCACAACTTCTATTGATAAAACAACATTTTCCTCCTGCGATACAGCATGTGCAAACACATATTGAGAAACAAATCTATGGTGAATGGTCATGCCACACTCTATAGGTCCTTGAGAAACCAAATATGCCCAAGGTGCTATTTGCAAGAAGTCTCTAGCTATGATAGACCAATCCTGATTAGGTTTGATGTTGATCATGTTGACTGATTCTTGATTTTCCAAAGCCTCACGTTGTATTGTTGAGTGCGAGAGCACTTTCACATGAATGGTTGTAAAATCAGTGGATGGATTCTGAGGGATTAAGGATCCCAGAGAAGCCATGGCATCTACAAATATGTTTTATGTATGAGGGATTGCCTCGATGTCATACCATTCCAGCTGAGCTAGGTAGGTGTCAAAAAGTTCCTTGTAAGATTTTAGGAGTGGGCACCTGCATTGGAATAGGCCTTTAACTTGATTTACTATGATCAAGGAGTCACCGAAGATGTTCAATATTTAATACCTATTGCTATGGCTATTTGAAGTTCCAATATCAAAGCCTCATATTCTGTGTTGTTGTTTGTGCAAGGGAAGTCTAGTTTGAATGATAAGGGCAACGACGTGCCCTGCGATGTGATAAAGAATATCCCTACTCTGCCCCATTTCTCACACTTTGAACCATCGAATAACAACAACATGTCTCTTTCTTTCTCAGGTTCTTCGAGTTCAGGCGGATCTGATAACACAAAGACTACATCATCAGGCAACCCTATGGTGAGATCCTTGCTATCTTGAAGAGGAGACTCTACCAGTTGATCTGCAATGACTTGTCCCTTGATGGACTTTTGGCTTATGAAATCTAGATCAAATTTTGTTAGTAGCATGATCCACTTTGCAATACGAGTATTGTTATGTCTTATTCATAATGTACTACAAAGGATTTTGTTTGGACATAACATAGGTTGTATGGCTCAGCATGTAGTGTTGCAACTTTCGAGTTACAAAGACTACTACTAAACACAACTTTTCAACGTACGCATACCCTAGCTCATAACTCACCAATGTGCGACTAATGTAATATATGACTTGATATTTGTTTTACACATTCTTTTGGGCTAATATGGTGCCCAAAGCAAAATCAATAGCTGATATGTATAGCAAATATGGAATTTCTAACCTTGGTGGAGCCAACACTGGTGGTGTGGCCAGGTAAGTTTTGATCTCTGCAAAGGCTTGTTGGCACTCTCCATCCCAGTGAAATAGGACATCCTTGCATAGTAGTTGGGTCATGGGTTGACACTTATCTGATAATTGTGCAATGAACCTTTTGATGGATGCTATTTTGCCTTATAGGCTTCTTAATTACCTAATGTTGGTAGGGGCGACCATCTCCAGTATAGCCTTCATTTTTTTTGGATCAACCTCGATGCATCTCTTCAAAATGATGAATCCCAAAATCTTTCTAGAAGTTACACCAAATACACACTTCTTAGGATTCAATCTTACATTTTGCTCGATGAGGCAATTAAAGACTTGTCTAAGGACTTCAACATGCTCTTGCCACAACAAATATTTAGCGAGTAAGTCATCCATGTAGTCCTCTAAGATCTTGTGCATGTAGTAATGGAATATGTATGTCATGGTTCATTGGTAGGTGGCACCAACATTCTTGAGCCCGAATGGCATCACTTTGTACCATAATTTTCTCCATGGAGTAATGAAAGTTGTCTTGTGTTGGTCTTCGAGTTTAATCCAGATTTTATTGTATCCAGAAAAACCATCAATTAGCGAAAGCATCTCATGACCTGTGGTGGCATCAACAAGAGCATCTATGTTTGTCAATGGGAATGAATCCTTTGGAGTTGCCATATTTAAGTATCTAAATTCTATGCAAATATGAAAAATTCCATTGTGTTTTCCCATGGGCACCATGTTGGACACCCACTCAAGGTGGTCGATAGAAACTATGAAAACTGCATCCAATAGTTTTTGTAATTTGTTCTTTACCATCAAAGCGACGGTTGGATGTATTTTCATCAAATTTTTCTTGACTGGTTTCTTCATGGGATCTAATGAAATATTGTGAAAAAATAACTTTGAATCTATCCCAGACATGTCTTTGTAAGTCCAAGCAAAAATATTTGGCCTCTCTTTTAGGAGAGGAATTATGATGGCTTGTTCATATGGAGATAGGCTTTCTCCAAAATTGACTTTATTTGGTTAGTAGGATCATCATTGATGTCCACCTCAAAAGTTATTTCTACAACTATATGTGACCCATCCTCCAGCTGATGAGGTGTGGGTATCAAGTGAATGTCATCGATGGGATTTATAGGTCCTACTAACTCAGGATCCAAACCAGCATGAAATACACCATATGCATAGCCTAATGCAAAATGAAATGGTTGTAACATATCTTCATTAGGGATAATATCTTCAGTCTCTATGGGTGAATCGACGCGGTCCCAATCAATTGCCTTTGTATCAATACACAAAGGTTTTGTGGGATTTACTGGATTATGAAGTGGAGCAGTCAAATCAATGGAGATTGCATTGATGGATGGAATGAAATCTCCAATACCACATGGGTGCAATCTTATCTCAAATATTTCCCTTCCATACTCACGATGAGGCTCTGGAGGAATGAGAATTTTTGGATCTAGCCCATGAGTAGGGTAGATAATAGGATCATTGGGCTCTAACCACTCTCTAAATGTAGGCAGAGGAGGATTGACCATCTGGTGAATGGCATCTAGGTCAACAAGTCTCCCCAAAAACCATAGATGAGGATCTATGGCATGAAGTGTCGCCTCTCTCTCTACCAGCATGTTAATTTTCCACAAGTGGTGAGACCCAAGATAAGGCATCTCAGTTTTAGAGTAAAAGTCATCATCGCTTATCCATAAAATGTTAGCATTGGTATGCGACCCTAAGACAAAAGGTTCATGCCTTGGCCCTAGGTAGGCCATATCTATCTCATCTTCATATTCTTCATCACTTATGAAGAATCCATTTGTATTAGTCTCTTGCCCCATGTCATGGGGCCAATGCCTTGGTCCTAAGTAGGCTCTCTCTATCGAGTCCTCTGACTCATAGCTACTTTCATCTAATATGTATCCACTCTCGTTGTGGATGGACCAAGTAAAGATTTGTAAATAGCGAGGCCCATGATAGGCCAAGCCCTCTTGTGCTTCATCATCACTTGCCACATATCTATTTTCTTCTTGCTCATAATCCCATGAGTTGTATCCTATTGGGATGGCATCAGTTGTGAGTCTTGGATGATATGTCTCATACGACGGGATGTTCACTGCGGCTACTTGTCTATTGCACATAAGACTTTAACTTAGTGGGTGATAAGGAATAAAATCGATGTCTTCTCCTAATCCCAAGCTTAATCTATCTAAATATGCTACCAAAGAGTCACCCAGACATCTGATGTGGTAACCTACCTCAAACCTATCAGTAGGATGCTAGTATTGTGGCTCGAGTGGCCGCCTATGCCCTTACTCATATATACCAAGACCATAATCATGCCAATGGCAACGTTCAAAATAGCTTAGAGTAAACTTAGGATTAGAGAGGTAATGAACATTAATAGTGAATAATTTGTCATTGTCCTCTTCCTCTTCAGTAGACTTATGGATGCAGTCTAGTCCAGCATAGATAAAGTTTGTCTGGTTGGGAGGTATTCTAAGCAGAACCACTGTTCCCACTGGCGGTATCAAGTCTTTAGATTTTCCCATGTCTCATGTAGATTCTATGATAGGTGTGAATGTTATGTTCTATACAAGGTATTCTCCTATCCCTGTGCTTTCCAAGTGTATGGTTGCATACGATATGGATGACCCCACGGATGATACTGGCGAAGCAGGGTGGTAATCATCATCTTCAACTTGCTCTTGGATATCTTCATCCATGGGACTTGGACCTTCCTCAATGGCTATGGTTAGCGCTTCCTTGGGCTTTCTTTCCTCAACTAAGGGCACCTTTAGTTTTTGATTATATTTTGGTTTAGACATTGATGGTTTCTTAGAAGCATTAGTCATGTTGAGCGCATGTTGAGGTGTTTATGTGGATGGGTCTTTTTGTACCCCTTTGTCTTTGTCCTTTAGTTGCATAATTGGAGATGAAGGCCCTACATACAGGTGGATAGAAGGGAGCACAAACTCTCTTGGAAAATCCACCTGATGGACATACTTGAATGGCTCATCATTGACCAACACAATATAAACTTTGTTATCATGCACATACTTGACACATTGGTGTAAGATTGAAGGGACACACTTCATGTCCCTTATCCAAGGTTGCCCTAAAAGGATGTTGTATTGCATGGCCCCTTCCAATACATGATACATAATGGGGATGGTCTTATGCCCTACCTTGATAGGTAAGACTATCATTCCCACAGTATTACATAAAGCATTATTGAAAGATCTTAATGTGTAGGCTTACAGAACGATATGTGACTTGGGGATTTTCAAGTTTTCTATGGCAGTTGTTGTGATGATGTTGATTGATGAACCTGTATCGACCAAGACCCTCCTGAAAGGTAAATTTTTTATTGATGCCATAATGTTTAGCGAAGGGTCTGGTAAGGCACTAGGTACTGTCTTAATCTCATAATCATAGAATTGAATTACAGGTTCCTAGCATTCTTGTATTTGTCCCACAAAATGGGTGAAGGCATTTGGATATTGCGGTTGGATCTCAATTGACCTTAAAATCTCCATCAAGGTCTCCATGTGCTTTGGGGACTGTTGTATGAGCTCATAGATAGACAACTTAATCAGATTCGTTTGTAAGTTTTGCTCAAGTCTACTCTGGATAGTTACCATAGGTCGAGTTGGCAGACATGGGAGGTTGTTTTGCTCTTGTCTCTATCTGGGTGTAGCTGGGACGTTAATGGGTGTCGTAGGAGGTTGTGGTTGACCATACCATCTACTCCTGGTTGCTATATTAACAATTTCAACCATCCCAACACATCTGTGGGTAGGTATATCAAATCGGACCTGATTGACTTAGGTCCCTTTCTCTCTAGGGACCTCATGATTTGGTAGTGGGTTTCTATAGATGCCCATATATCTATTTTTAGGGGCAGTGGGTTGTTCAATTTGAGTTCTCTCGCATTAATCATGTTTTGAAATTGGTGCTTAAAACAATTGCAAACCTCAATGTTATGCCCCGGTATCCTATGATAAGGGCAAAACTGATCTTCCCTATATCCTTTTGGCTTAGGATGGTTGGGATATATAAGAGGTATGTCAGGAAATTTGATCTTTCCCGCCTTGCTCAATTGGTTAAAGATTGATTGCATTGATTCTATTAATAGTGTAAAGTATCAAGGGCATTTTTGTTCTTTGTTTCTCCCTTGGTTGTTATTTTGATCATAGTTGGCTGGTGGAGGATGTGCTTGATAATTCTAGGGTTACTGCATAGCCCTATCCTTAGGTGCAGCCAACCATACTTGATTAATTGGTGTAGGATTTGCCTGATTCTGCTTATTTTTGTTATTTTTGTCATTCTTGTTCCACTCCTTGTTTCAGAGTTTGATGGTTCCCTCATCTACTTTTATGTCCTCAATGAGTTTGGCCTGTACCAAAGCTTCCTCAAATGAGGGGTACTATTTTAGCTGTAGCAAGAGGGAGATGTGTTTGGAACAACTCTTGGTGAACATGTGGACAATCTCTTCTATAGGGATGGAGAATTATAGTTTTGCCATGATCTTTCTCCATCTATTCCCATAATCTATTACTAGCTTATCATCACAATGTTTCAAATTGGCCAGGTTCAAAAGGTTCACTTTTCTCTTAGCACGAAAGGAGAAATTCTTTAGAAAAGCATTGACTAGTTGTTCAAAGTTGGTTATGCTATGCTTGGACAATTGGTTGAACCATTAAGTGGTAGAACCTGAAAATGTCATGATGAATGTCCTTAGCATAAGAGCATCATTATCTTCAATATGAAAACATGCATTGATGAAATTGGTGACATGCTCTTGTGCATCTTCTTCACCCTTAAACTTTTCTAACCTAGGCATCTCAAAGTTCTTAGGATAGGGAGGGCTAGGAACTGATGGGCACAATGGTTGATTATATATTTTGCTCAATGTTGGTTGGTTCCCAGCCATTTCTTGTTTCTCAAAGAACTTCATCTTTTCAAAAAGAGCTTGAAATGCCTTTTATGCAAGGAGTTCCTCTTCTTGTATGCCCCCTCATGGTGGCAATGGAGGTAACCCCCTTTCTACTTTATTTTTTCCATTTTCTTCCATCCTACGAGGGGATCCAGGATACGTGTGATCCTAATTTATTAAGTCTACCATTTTCCCCCTAGTTGGGTTCCACTCATGATTTGGAGGGTGATTTTGGTGCGGGTCATTTTCTTGTATAGTGCACTCATTCTGTTGTGAGTCAATGCATTGATCTCTTTGATGATCATTACCATTGGTTTGATGGTTTATGCGAGCTATTTTCTCAGCTTGCTCTCTTAAACGCTGCTCATGTCGACGCAAGAGTTTTTCTCTTTATTTTCCATGTTCAAGAGATTCCACAAGCTCTCGCTCTTTGCACAAGGTATTCTCTAACCGTCGCATGCAGTCAGCATGCACTGTCATAGAGGAATCATGCTTGTCTGATCTAGTTTTGCTAGTTCTAACACACAAATTCCTCAAGGAGGTTTTTGTTGTTTAACTACTCTTTCTAGCTAATGTAACTTGTTCAGTGTATGTTTGAGTGTTTTCATGATCATATTTTATATGTTTACTATGGGGCTATTCTGAGGCACCCCTAGTCTGAGAGGTATTCTTAGAAGTCACAGTACGTGAACTTCTAGATGTAGAGTTCTTAGTAACTATGGTTCTTTGAGTTGGCCTCTAATGAAACTTATCCAACTCATCCAGTTTTCTTGTTTTCCATGGCTGATCCCGTGGGGTGCCATTCACTCTAATGAGGTCATAGTCTATGGGAATCCTTCCTCTTGTGTGAAGGATATATTTTGTTTGATGCCTATGACTCAATGTTTCTCTAGTTTCTTGCCCTTAAGTAGGCAAACCTGTTCCATATATTTCTTATGAAGCTTGAGATGTTGTAACTCTTGTGTGCCCTCTTGATGAAGAAGCCTTTTTGGTCATATGCTCTCTCCATGAGAATGGAGATGTAGCAACCTCATAATCCTTATATGAATATTGAGCTTTAGAACCTTCTTTATGTCTATGTGAGAAGGAAGCCTTTGAAGCTTCTTCATGCCTTTGAGAAGTTTTTGTGTTTAGAGGAGGCCTTTGAGGTCCCCTCATATCTCCTTGATGAGGATGGCTTTGAAGCCTCTCTTTGTTTATGTGATTTTGTTCCATTATGTGGTTCTTTACTTGGGGTTTCTCGAGGAGAACCCCAAAGGGTTGAGTTATCACCCCTTAGGCTCACGGACCTACGTCTCATGGTCTTGCGGGTAGGTTGTCCAATATGACTACGACTTTGCTTATGGGCATGGGCTACTTCATACTCTCCTTTAGCATCATACCGAGGGTGTTTACTTCTTGTTTTGAAAATTTTTGCTTTTAGGAATTTGTCTTTTGAGTTGCAATTTAATGTACGCAAAAAATATCAAGCAAATTTTTATCTTGATTATCAATTTAAGTGTGCCCTAAACTGTTTGTTGTATTTTGATGATTTGTTCTTCCTTTTATTTCTTGCTTTTGTTCTTGGATTAATAATGAGAAGACTCATCCATAGTGATAATCAAGTACACCAGTGCCAAACATGATTTTTCCAAAAGATGCTAGGGTACACCGCTAAAGTCCTAGTGGGGGGGTTCGCCTAGCTCTTCCACTCTGAACCAATGATTGTTCCAACAGTGGGAGAAATTTTGAGCACAAGTAACTTAGTACCACTGTAATTAAGTTTCTCAATCTATTTCTAGGAATCTCTAGGGGGAAAGCCAGTGGAAGGAGATGAATTTCAATGTCACTAGAATAAATTGAGGGTTGGTGATGAAATCCAACTCCCCAATGTTTAAATTATGTGTATGTGTGTGGTGTTCATTTTAAGCTTGCGTAAAGTAAAATGCATCATATAGCAGCAATGAATCTTTCTTATATGCCTAAATGCAAAAATACGTTTCGATTTTTAGAAAAATGCATGAACTATCATGATTTGTATGGACACACTTTATTCTATGTAGCTATGGCCTCTAGCAGGGCCTCAAAGCAAACAACCAACATACAATGCCTAGCACATTGGATTCTAGGGAAAAATTTACAAGAAAAAGTTGTTTCTAGGGATCCTCTTTCTCTCGCATGTTGTAGCTTTCGTTTGATGAACCTATGGCCTTGTAAGCAATGAAAAAACAACACATGCTTAGATGTCTGAGATCGCCTCCCTGGATGAGATTGTTAGCAATGAATATACTCAAATGAAATCAAGTGCAAATGAAACTAATGCTATGAATGCAAATGAAAGAAATGATGCTATGCTAAATGATATGCTAAACAAAATAATGAAACAAATGTCTAAAACCCTAAGCTAAGCCTGTGGGCCACTATCCCATGATAGTGGCCGCTAAAGTGAATCTCGTTCTCTTTGCTCCAAAGTTATGGATCAAAGCTTGTATCTGATGTTGAAATGGTGGTTGCTATGCTCTCCAATTTTTTAGGGCTTCACCGTAAATGTGATCTCCAAGGGAAACTCTCCAAGTCTTGAAATTTCTTCTCAATGATCTAATGCATTCTTGTATCTCTAGATTGATTAATCCCTTATAGTGCCCTAATCTTACACATTTTAAAGTGTGTGAAACCCTAAATTCAATGCTCAAAACCCTAGGATTGAATCCCTCATGCATAGTGAATGTTAGCATGAGAAGCATTTTGTCTTTTCTATATTTAAAGACTAGTTAACTAATGTCTAAATTCAGACTCAAGTCTCCTATGTGAACTGGTTGTGAAGGGGAATGCAAAGTTACTCCCGCTCACCTTTGTTGCATGCATACTGCTACTTTCACCTCTGATTAGGCCTGTTTGTCGATAAAATACTTTTTATGGCTTAGTCATTGTCATCTAAAGTGACTAATATTTGGCCGCTATCATCTGCAGCGGCTAAGGTTTGGCTACTCTCAGCTTGAGCGGCTAAGATCTGGCCGCTCTGGTCTTGAGTGACTAAGCTTTGATGGGCTCAGAATACCCCAAATGGGTGGTGAAAACAACTTTTGATGCTTGGAAAGTCTAAGGTTATATCCTATGATCTTATGAATGTGCCTATGTGAGTAGCTCCCCTAAACATGACATGTTTTAGGTGTTTACAACAACATACGTGAAGTATTGTTCAGATAAGTATGAGTTCAAAAGTGCAATTGAGGATTCTCCTGGTAAATTATGGTCAACATCATAGATTTCTATTAGACTACGTAAGAAAGAAAAGAAGGTGCAAAAATAGCAAATGCTCATGGAAATTTGTCTATTCCTGAAGCAATTTTTAGTTGTAGCAAAGTATACACATGAAAGTACAATTTTTTGGGGTGTCCTATGGACCAGGTAATTTCCCTTACCATTTTGGTGGGATATTTCTATAACTACCTTCCCTTTTGTTTCTCAATTTTGTTCAAAATTTCCATTTCCTCTAGTACTAGCTAGTTAAAATTACCACAAAATCCTTTGGTTAATGGTAAATTTACTGCTTCTTCTTTTACCTTCTCTTTTCCTTTTCCTCCTCCATGTAAATATTTCTTCTTCAAACCTTTTGTTGTCCCCATACTTTTAATTTTTTCTCTCCTTCACCATTATTTTCCATATTTTTGCATGTGCACCCTCCATTCCATCACATTCCACCCTCTTTTATCTTATGGCTAATATCAGTTATATTTCTCTAAGTAATTCTTCTAGCTCCTTCTTCCCTTACTCTCACGTTAGAAAGTGCTAAAATCAAAACGTGGCTACCTAGATTCCTTATTTCCACAAAGTGAAAATCCCCTATGAGTCACAAATAATGTGGGTATTTTTTGCATCTACCCATGAGATATGGCTAGTAATATGTTTTTCTAACTAAGAACAACAATATTAGGCCAAAATCAAAGGATGTTAGATATTTTGTACCTAGTTCCTATCTGGTGAACAACAAAAGGAAACCAGTATTAGCTAACTAAAAATACAAAATTTGAAGTTTGGATATGTGTTAAGCTTGGTGAAAAATGGGATGTTTCCAAACTTCAAATGAGTCACTAAAATTTACCATAGATATGTGCAAAAAAATGGCTAAGTGTTGAACTTGGTAGAAAAATTGGCTACTGTCAAACTCCGGATGGGTCCTAGAAACCTACCACAAATGTTGAACTTTGCAAAAAAATTGGCTATTGTCAAACTTTGGATGGGTCCTAGAAACCTACCACAAATATGTGCAAACAATTGGCTAAGTGTTGAGCTTGGAGGAAAAATGGATTTTTATTGGACTCTGGATGGGTCCAAAAAACCTACCATGAAGATGTGCAAAAAATTAGCCAAGTGTTGATCTTGGTGGAAAAATAGGCTATTGTTGAACTTTGGATGGGTCCCAAAAACCCACCATGGATATGTTCAAAAAATTGGCTAAGTTTTGAGCTTGTCAAAAAAATGGTCCACTATCGGACTCTGAATGGGTCTCAAAAACCTACCATGAAGATGTGCAAAAAATTAGCTAAGTTTTGAGCTTGGCAGAGAAACAGACTACTATCGGACATTGGATGGGTATCAAAAACTACCATAGAGGAAAGTAGAAAAGTATTTAATGGCATTTCAAATCACTGTTTGACCCTGGATGAATCCCTAAAATCCATCGATGTTGACAATTTCATTTTTTTTCAAGAAATGTAGCATTCGACTAGCAAAGAGAGCCCGACATTCATCCGACAGGGAGTAGATGGAAATGTTCGAAATTTGAGGTATTTTATGTTGTCATTGATGTCACATGGATCACATTAAGTTTTGGTGGCCAAAGTATTTCATAAATAAGCATTTATGATAGTTTGGAAAGCATGAATATATACAGGGTTTTTGTGAAAACCAAGGCAGGTAAAATAAAAGGTTTTATTTAAAACCATGGATGGTAGATTTGAAATGGGTTTTATTAAAACCCAGGTTGGATTTTTGTTTCATCGAAAAAGGTGCCCCGGTGAAGGAGATATTTAATTTTAAATATTTAAGTTTAAATTTTAAATTATTTAAAATTTAAATTTAAAATTAAAATTAAATTTAATATTTTATTATCGTCGACATCCAAAAGAATGAAGGTTTGATTATAATCCACTGACGTCTTTAGAAGCATTATAATGTGTATATATAATGGTTAAAAACTTTGCCTATCAAGCATGCCAAGGTTGAGAAAATTGAAGAGTAATTTGTGCATGGAGGAAGCGGAAGGCAAAAATTAAAGAAGTCATTTTTTAGGGTTAAATAAAATTGAGGATGTCTAGACCTAACGTCACATTGGACAGCGCAACGCAGTTGGCAAGAGATAACTTTGGCATAAGGGAGGTCTGTGTTTCAAATATCGCAAGGGCAAAAGTTTTGGTGGAAAATGTTTTTTCGTTTTAATAACAATCGAGCACAATTTATAAAGAAAGGTTGGGATTTATATCCAATGTGGGCTTGCACCCACGTGGTTAGCGTCTCACAATGCTAGCAAGGAGGAACATAGTTTGACTCCTGCAGGTGTGAAGGCACTCATAAATTTTTGTGAAACGTTTTCAAAGGTTAAGGCCACGGTTTCAAAATTAAAGGTATTTATGAGAAGCAATTTGCATAGTTGATATTGTGAATGCTTTGGGTGTATGAAAAATAATTTTTTAGAGATAGGGAGTTATAAGGTTTTGTAAGCTTGTTGTTATTTCTAGGAGGAATAAGGGTTGTGATCCACTTTTGGAAAAAGAGAAATTTATGGTGTTTTTATTTTTAGAAATATATCATATTATATATCGTTGGAAAGCTTATTTTGAGGGCTATTTGATTAACTTATTTAGAGGGAGAAATAAGGTGTATATAAAGAGATATTTATGGTTTTGTAAAGGGTTTCAAAAGTGAAGGTGTTTTGTTCTTTTCAAATTTTGTTGAGTGTGGAAGATTTAGTGGACAACCAATAAGGCATCAAAAAGGTATGAGCAATATTATCCATTGACTTTGTTTATGGTGATTGATTTCTAAAATATCATTGGAGAGAAAAGGATTGATTGTGGTTTCCTTTTCTAAAGTGGTTGGTTGAATTCTTCAAGGTTTTTTGGTTTGAGAGTTGTGTTTAAAACTTGTTTTATAAGCATAGTTGTTGAAGCCCATTGGTTATGCAAAGAACTTGAAAAGAACATGAGTATCATTGTTATGTGAGATTTGTGGTTGAGCATTGTTGGAAATATTTGAGTTGGTTGATACATGCTTGGACTAGGGTTTTGTGAGAAAAAGATGTCTCTTGTGATGATTGGTTGAGTTGAGCCTAGTCAAGTGATGTGTGAAGTGATTGTTCAAGTTCCATGAAACAAACTATTCTATAAATATGATTTGAGTTGAGATTGAGCTTAGAGCATATTGAGTCTCTAACAATTCTCTTTATGCATCTATGAGTTGATTTGAGTTGAGTTGAGATTTATTTTAATTGAGATCATTGTGTATAATTGTTGTCATCCATTGTAGAGTGCTTTTCCATGCATTGTTGAGTGCATCATTGAGCCTTGCCTTTGTAGATTTGTGGATGAGATTTGAATGCTACTTGAGCATGATTGATTGAACCTTGAGAAGGATTTTGGGATAGTTTGTGGATAGTTTTTGGACATATTTGTGGTAGTTTTTGTGCATAATTTATTGAGCCTTGAGAAGGCTTTTGAGACATATTTGTGGATATATTTGGACAAGTTCTGTGTGAGCTTGTTGAGCAGATTTGGACAAGTTCTGTATGAGCTTGTTGAGCAGATTTGGACAAGTTCTGTGTGAGCTTGTTGAGAAGATTTGGACAAGTTCTATGTGAGCTTGTTGAGCAAATTTTAACAAGTTCTATGTGAGATTGTTGAGCAGATTTAGACAAGTTTTGTGTGATCTTGTTGAGAAGATTTGGACAAGTTCTATGTGAGATTTTTGAGCAAATTTGGACAAGTTCTGTGTGAGCTTTTTGAGTAGATCAGTGGAGTGCCTAGCTAAGCAGATCAGTGGATTGCCTACCTGAGTAGATTAGTGTGTTGCCTAGCTAAGCAGATCAGTGGATTACCTACCTAAGTAGATCAATGTGTTGCCTAGCTAAGAAGATGATTACAGTGCCTACCTGAGTAGATTGGTGTGTTGCCTAGCCGAGCAGATCAATGAAGTGCCTACCTAAGCATATGAGTGTATTGCCTAGCTTTGAGCATATCAAAGAAATCATTATATTGGATAAGGATCCTTATTTTTGTGTGAAATATTATAAGGATATTATCTTGTGGAGTACCCCACATTAGGGGAACCACATTAAATATTGTGTCTCAATTGTGTGTGGTGACTTGTGCTCTTGCTTACTATTGTTATCTGAGTTATTAATGCACACTGATATATTTGGTTATTGTAATTAAGGAAATTAATTGATATTGGTTTTGAAAGAAAGTAAAAAATGGATGCTATACTATTCACCCCCCTCTTAGTATAAGCTTGTGTTCTTCAATTGGTATCAGAGCGGGTTCCTTCAAAAAGGCTAACAGCTTGAGGGTAGATTCTACAAGAACACATATGGCTTCACATAATGGATCATCTACAAATAAAGCACCACTATTTAATGGTAACAATTATGCTTTCTGGAGCATGAGAATGAAGAACTACTTGATATTATAGGGATATGAGGTATGGCAGATGGTTGAAAAATAGTATAAGGTTGAAGGTGATCCCGAGGCAGATAAGACTATCAAGAAATTGGTTGAGATCAATGCAAGGGCAATAAATTATATATTAAGTGGGCTACATGAGACAAATTTTTCAAAGGTCATGGTATATAATTCAGCTAATGAAATGTGGACCAAGTTGCGGAATACTTATGAAGGAGATTCCAAGGTAAAGTTGTCAAAACTACAAACTCATAGAAAAAGATTTGAGTGTTGCAAATATGAAAAGGGTTAAGTTGTAAGAGGCTTAGAAAAATCTTTTTCTAAGCCTATGTGTGAAAACTCCCTATATTTGTCGGCAGTTTTTATCGGCAAGTTCCCTTAACTTCTCTCCTATTTTCCATCCTATCTTCCTCCTATATTCCCTCCGTTAATCCTTCTTTCCCCTTATCCCTCCAACTTCCTTATCCCTCCTTATCCCCTATTTCCCCTTATCTCTCCTTCATCGATGGTTTCCTCCAACTCCCTTTCCTCTACATATTTAAATATGTTAATTTGTAATATGGTATGGTTGACGAGAGGTGCAATTTAAATTAAGTTTTTCTGCTACATTATTAATTGATTTAATTTTGTTTATTTGGCATCTATTGAAGCTCTGTCCACATCTAGTATCAGAGCCAGCGTGTGCCAGTTCAGGCACGAATCTCGAGGCATGTGGCAGCCAAGGTCTGACCTGTAGGGCACGATTCCTAAGGCGAGCATAATTTTTTAGGCAGGCGCAGAGGACGAGGATCACGAGCAGGATCAGCTCAGATCTTGAGGTGACTAGACACGACACATGGTGGCACGAGGGCACGACACGTGGTCGTAGCAGAGCAAACGTGGCAGTGGCTAGGTGCTGACTGGGCAGCACGTGGATTGAGGCGACTGGCATGGACACATGGTAGCGGGTGATTAGACAAAACTTTGCCACATGGCGATTCGGCATTGGTCGACGTGGCAATGAGGTGTCAATTTGTGATTCGTCAAAATTTGTGGCAAAACACGACGTGTGACTGCCCGAAGGCAGTTGATAATACTACTGCGTCGTTTGGTTTAAAAATCCTTCGGCGGCCATCTCACAGCAAATGTGGGATTAAAAGTATTTTTTTTTTTTTTTAAAACAACAATCGTCACCGCGATTTCAAATCACCCTCGGTGCCCTTGAATTACACGTCCGCAGGACGTGGTGTAGTGGTTGATCCGATCCGCCAGCAGGTAGATCACCCGGGATCGATTCCCGCCGGGCGCTATAACAAAAGGTTTTTATTTTTTGTTTTTTTTTTTTAACTTTTGCCATCGTAGATCATAAAAGGGAGTTGGTTCCCTATTTTTTCAACCGGGCCGCTTGGTGTAGCGGCAAAGCCCGCCTATCAGGTTTGTGGAGATCGCGGGTTCAAATCGCCTGCGTGAATAAAAGGTAAAACGTTTTGTTTTAAAAACAAATATTAAAGGTTTTAAAGTTTTAGTTAAAGTTTTTTAAATTTATTTAATAAGTTTATATTATATTTTTTAATATTATATTTTTTTTAATAATTAATTTAAAAAAAGGTAATTTAAAAAATATAAAAAATTTATTAAATTTATTTAAAAAAAAAAAAACCTTTATAAAAATTTGCAAACCTTGAAGAGTTTTTTGTGGCCAATTAAAACTCGCCCAAGGAGGCTTGAAAATTTGCATATTGTGAACCTGGAAAAGTGACGGGAAGTCTTTCGGAGCGCCCGTTTAGCACCTCCAAAATTTTTTGGACTCCCCGTCTCGTGACGGGGGTGGCATGCCAGGGGCGCTGCCCCTTGGAACCCCATTTAAGGGTTCAATATTGAAGTGGAGCCAAAGCCAGTAAATCCAGAGCTAGTAGAGCTAGAGCCAGCAGAGTCAGAACCAGTGGAGCTAGAGCAAAGCCAGAGCTAGAGCTAGAGCCAGTATTGGGAATCTCACAATAAGCAATCAGTAAGAGAATTACTTTGCTTTGTAATTGCTTATTTCAGTGAAATCAAAGTTTGTTTTTTGAAATGGCTGCAAGTAATAGTCTACCAATCCCTGAATTTAATGGTAGCGACTATGATTACTGGTCTATAAAAATGAAGACTTTGTTGATAGGAAAAGGCCTTTGGGATGTTGTAGAAGAAGGCTATGAAGAACCAACTGCTGTAGAATGGGCAGCTTTTTCAACTGCTGATAGAAGGGCTAAAAAGGAAGCCCAGAAAAATAACTCATTTGCCCTTTATCATATACATGTTGCCTTAGATAAAAGTATCTTCCCTAGGGTTGCATCTTATGTAATTGCACAAGATGCGTGGAATGCCCTAAAAGAAAGCTATAGAGGTAGTGACCAAGTGAAGCAGGTAAAACTACAAACTTTGAAACGAGATTTTGAGAATCTCAAGATGCAAGAGAATGAAAGAGTCGGTGATTACTGCGTGCGAGTGAAAGCCGTAGTCGACAAGATGGTCACACTAGGGGATGATATTAAGCCAGAGATGATGGTGAAGAAAGTGTTGAGAACACTTCTTCCTAAATGGAATTCTGTTGCAATAATTATTGAAGAATCCAAAGACTTAACCACATTGTCTTTTGATGCATTAACTGGTTCACTTCTCTCACATGAAGAGAGGTTACAGGAAACTCCTACCACCAGTTATGGAGGAGATGACAAAGCTTTTTCCACACATGAAGGAAGAGGTAGAGGTCGTGGCAGAGATCAACAAAGAGGCAGAGGCAGGAATAATCAAAGAGGGGGAACTCCTAACATAGGAGGATAGCAACAATATAGAGAGAAACAATCTGGCAAAGGAAAAGGAGGAGACAAATAAAAACAAGTTTGCTACAATTATGGCAAACCTGGCCATTATGCTCGAGATTGTTGGTCAAATACTTCGCAAGGGAGTAGCAGCAACCAGAGCAGTCAGTTTAGGAATTTTGGAGAAGAGGAAGATTCCTCAAATCTCTTTCTTTCTTATGGTCAGACAGAGAAAAATATGAATGATACATGGATTTTGGACACTGGGTGTTCAAATCACATGAGTGGCAAAGAAGAACTCTTTGCTAAGTTAGACTCCAGTGTTCAAATCACATGAGTGGCAAAGAATAACTCTTTGCTAAGTTAGACTCCTCATACAAATCCAGCATCCGATTGGGAGATGACAAGTCATTGGTAGTTGAAGGCATAGGAGCCATGGAGGTTTCAACGAAAGAAGGCATCAAGCAAGTAAGTGATAACTATTACACTCCTCATCTTTAACACAATCTATTAAGTGTTGGTCAAATGCTTGAAAATAATTACAAGTTGATTTTTGATGAGGGTAAATGCACCATTTTTGACAAAAATAATAGTAATAGAATCATTACACAAGTGCCAATGTCAAAAAATAGATTATTCCCCTTGAAGTTTAGCCAGCCAGGAGGAAATAATTTAGCAAATGTTGCAATTACCAATCCAAGTGTCCTATGGCACTTGAGATATGGTCACTTGAATTCAGCAAGTTTGAAGATGCTAACTTCACAAGCAATGGTGACTGGACTTCCCAAAATTCAAGATAGTAAGGAAGTCTGTGAAGGGTGTGCCTTGGGCAAGCATGCCAGATCAAAATTTCCTCATGGACAAGCATGGAGGGCCAACTACCCTCTTCAGTTAGTGCATTCAGACATCTATGGTCCGATGCAGACCAAGAGTCTAGGTAATCACTCTTACTTCCTACTTTTCATTGATGATTGCACAAGGATGTGTTGGATATATTTTTTGAAGCATAAGGATGAAGCATTTGCATGCTTTGTTGATTTTAAAGCAAAAGTTGAAAGTGAGAGTGGATATTCTATAAAATGTCTTAGATCAGATAGAGGAGGAGAATACTCCTCTAATCAGTTTTTGAATTTTTGTAAACATCATGGCATCAAGAGGTAGTTCACAATTGCCTACACTCCACAACAAAATGGTGTAGCAAAAAGGAAGAATTGCACCATTGTGGAGATGGTAAGGTCAATGCTTCAGACAAAGCATTTGAATAATGCATATTGGGGAGATGCAACAAGGACTAGTGTTCACATCTTGAACAGAAGTCCTACTTCAAGTTTGAAAGGGAAGACACCTTACCAAGCCTGGTATGGTAAGAAACCAAATGTGAAGTATTTCAGAGTATTTGGTTCATTGGCATATGCTCACATTCCTGATGAGCTAAGAAAGAAGCTAGATCCAAAGATTCAGGCATGCATTTTTGTAGGATACTATGAAAACACAAAGGGTTATAGACTCTACAATCCTACGACTCGAAAGATAGTGGTTTCAAGGGATGTGATTTTTGATGAAGGGGGAGAGTGGGGTAAGCCCCAAATATACAGTGATGTTGAGTCACATGATTCAAGTTCTCAGCAGGTGCAGCAACAGATACCACAGAAAGGCAAGAAATCTCCACCTTCAAGCCCAAGTTCTTCTAGTTCATCTTCCTCACCAAGTCCTTCTCCATAGAGACCGGCAAGTTCCTCACCAATGGACATTGATGTTCCATCCAAAGGTAAGAAAACTTTACAGTATCATCCATCATCTCAGATGTTGGATAAAAAATTTTCAAGAAGATATACTAGGATTCAAGCTAGTGAAATGGAATCTATTTTACACAGATTAGAAAGTATGCACTTGTATGGTGATGATGAATCCCAGCAGGAACCTAGGGGAGATCAAGTTAACTATGCTTTGTTAACTAGTGCACAACTTGAACCTTCTAGTTATGAGAAGGCATGCACTCAGAAGATTTGGCAAGATGTCATGAAAGAGGAGATAACCTCTATAAAAAACGACACTTGGGAGCTCGTGAAGCTTCCGAAAGGAAATAAATGTGTTGGCTGTAAATGGATTTTCAAAACCAAGTTTAATGCTGATGGAAGCATTGAGAAGCATAAGGCAAGATTAGTGGCAAAGGGTTTTACTCAAAAATATGGCATAGATTATGAAGAGACTTTTGCTCCTGTAGCCAGATAGGAGACTATCAGAACAGTTCTTGCCTTAGCTGCACACAAAGGATGGAAATTCCAACACATGGATGTTAAGAGTGCATTTCTCAATGGTTACTTGATAGAAGAAGTGTACATTGAGCAACCACAGGGATTTGAAATGCAAGGTAAGGAACACCTTGTTTACAGATTGAAGAAGGCACTCTATGGTCTTAAATAGGCACCAAGAGCTTGGTACTCACGCATTGATGGGTACTTCAAAGATTATGGGTTCACCAGGAGCAAAAATGAACCCACACTCTACTACCTAAAACAAGGTAATGACATCCTCATAGTTTTTTTGTATGTGGATGATCTTATTTTTATGGGTAGTAATGAAAGATGAATAAGGAGTTCAAACACTCCATGATGACGCAATTTGAGATGAAGGATCTTGGCTTAATGCACTATTACCTTGGAATGGAAGTTCATCAGTCAGATACAGGGATCTTCATCTGTCAACATAAGTATGCTCAGGATATGATCAAGAAGTTTGCTATGGAGCATTGCAAACCGAGTTGCAACTCCAGTTGTACATGGGATCCAATTAAGCAAAGATGATGGAGCACCAAAAGTTAACGTGACCACTTTCAGAAGTATGGTTGGGAGTTTGATGTTTCTTGCCAACACCAGACCAGATATTCAGTATGTTGTCTCTCTTGTTTCTAGATTTATGTCTAACCCCTCTGAGCTGCATTTGCAGGAAGCTAAAAGAATTTTGAGATATGTGAAAGGTACATTGGATTTTGGAATCCAATACCATAAATGTAACACTATCAAGCTTGTAGGCTTCAGTGATAGTGATTGGGGTAGCAATATTGATGACAGGAAGTCAACATCAGGAAATTTTTTTAGTCTTGTATCAGGACTAATAACTTGGAGTTCCAAAAAGCAGACAGTAGTAGCGCTATCTTCAACAGAAGCAGAATATATAGCGATTACTTATGCAAGTACTCAAGCCTTGTGGCTAAGGAAAGTACTAGAAGAGATTGGAGAACAGCAAAGTGGTCCGACCAGAATCTACTACGACAACATCAGTGCCATTCATTTGGCATATAATCCTATCCACCATAGCAGAATGAAACATTTTGATATGAAGTATCACTTCATCAGAGATATGGTGGAACATGAAATTGTTGAGCTTCAATACTGTCACACTTTGGAGAACGTTGCAGACATCTTCACCAAGGCGATGACTAAAGCTCAATTTGTAAAGCTAAGAGACTGTGTAGTCATTCCTCTCAACTTTAAGGGGGAGAATGTTGCAAATATGAAAAGGGTTAAGTTTTAAGAGGCTTAGAAAAATCTTTTTCTAAGCCTACGTGTGAAAACTCCCTATATTTGTCGACAGTTTTTTTTGGCAAGTTCCCTTAACTTCTCTCCTATTTTCCCTCCTATCTTCCTCCTATATTCCCTCCTCCTTATCCCTCCGTTAATCCTTCTTTCCCCTTATCCCTCCAACTTCCTTATCCCTCCTTATCCCCTATTTCCCCTTATCTCTCCTTCATCGACTGTTTCCTCCAACTCCCTTTCCTCTACATATTTATATATGATAATTTGTAATATGGTATGGTTGACGAGAGGTGCAATTTAAATTATGTTTTTTTGCTGCATTATTAATTGATTTAATTTTTTTTATTTGGCACCTATTGAAACTCTGTCCACATTGAGGAATTGAAAATGGAAGATTATGAAGATATTACAAAGTTTTACTTCAATTTGATGAGATTACTAACACCATGAGAGGCCTAGGATTTGAGATGAAAGAATCAAAAGTTACTCAAAAATTTTTGAGATCACTTCCCATGAAGTATGATGCAAAGGTTTTAGCAATAGAAGAAACAATGGATAGAACTACAAGGAACTCTCATAGCTTATGAGATGAGTATGAGTAAGCATCAGGTTCCAATAAAAGAGATTGCATTCAAGGCTTCAGAGAAAGATAAAGGGAAGGTTCTAGAGATAGATAGATATCCAGTTAATGATGAGGAAGCTAACTTCATCAAAAGGAATAAGGACTCAAGGAATTTTAGGGATATGAGGAAAGTCAGATGCTACAAGTGTGGTGATCTTGGTCACTATGCACACAAGTGTCTACATGAAGAAAATAGTGATGATGAAAACAGGAATATGGAAAGCATAAGCATGACAAAGATGACAGATACAAGCAAAACAGGTATTAGAAGAATAAAATTTTTTGTAAGGTAAATAAATCTTACTATATTATAGAAGCAAGTGATATCTCATATCACAGTGATAGAGACAAGTCAGATGATAAAAAGGAAGAACATCTATTCCTAGGACTAGAAGGTGAAAGATAACAATGATTTGTGTGTGGTCAAAGAGATCACATATCAGGATATTGCAATGGATTCAGTGATAGTGAAGATGATGTGACACATCAACGAAACATGCATGGTCAAAGAAAACTTGAGAGTTTGTTTGCTATAGAAGATTATAATGATCTTAGTGATAGTGAAGATGAAGAAGGGTTTTTCTATGGGATAAAAGAAGTAGAAGAAGAACATTCACTCCAAGCAAAAGAAGTTATATAAGAGAATATTGTAAGAAATATAGATGTATCGGCTGATCTAAAGTAAGACTTCAATAATATACATGAGCAACTACAAGAGGTTAAGGATAATATAAAAGAATTGAGATGTTCCATATGTGAGAAGTTTGATCTATCACATGACTCAAAAGGTCAAGATATTTTCACTAAGAAGGAAACAGGTATTTCAAAGACAATAAATATGGATGCCAATTTGCTACTTGACACAAATGAAGAGAAAGAAGAAGAAGATTCCAAAGCACAAAATATCTCATATTTCAGGTTTGGGGAATCACACTCAAAAGGAAAGGAAGTTCTAAAAGATGAAAGCAAGGAAGCACCTAAGTTTTATGAAGAAATTTCCAAAGTTCTTATGGCTCCAAATATTCAGTTTGGATCTTATTTTGAGATAGGTGAATAAATTTCAAAAGGAAAAGAAATACTTGAAGAGGAAATCAAGGAAGAAATTAAGGAAAATGATTTAGATACTACAAATAAGGTTCAAGGATGCAATGCACAAGTTGAAAAATATCATAGGGAAAATGGTCAAGAAAGGTATGAGGAACTAAGGCATGAACAAAGGGATTTTCAAGGATATTGTTTTTCTTGTAATGGATTTGGACACAGGGCTATACACTGCAGGGATCATGGATCAAAGAAGTTTGATTTTTCTAGAAGAAACTTCAAAGGAATAAGGTATGGTTTTTAGGGAAATTGCTTCTTATGTAACAGGATTGATCGTAGAACTTCTCAGTGCAAATAAAATGAGCAAAATGGTTTTGGTTTTAGAGCTACACAATTCAGAAGTCATGGTCATAATGGTCATGAAAACAAAGCTTCACAATATAGGGTTAAAGAAAGGAATGGATATGGAAATTATTTCAAGAAATAATTAAGAATTTGGGCACCATCCAAAGGCTACAATATCAAGTGTTTTAATTGCAATAACTTTGGACATATCGTAAAATGGTGTGGGACTCAATTTCAAATAGGTTCAAGGCTAGAAGGTCAAACAGGTTCTACACAAGAAGATCAAGTAATTCATCAAGAGAAAGATATCAAGAAAACATGGAAGGAAGTTTATAAAGGAAAGAAACAATGTAATATGGGAGTAAAAGTAATCCAACCCCAAAATTAATCACCTAAAGAGAGAATGTGGTGAGGGGGCTAAGCTTAAGTGTCATATATTTTAGCCCCATAGGTGTCCCTTTTGCCATTAATGTCAAAGGGGGAGAGATTTGAGTAAGGGGGGGATATTTGAGTTAGGGGGAGTAGCCTCCAAAGAGAGCATTGAGTTAGGGGGAGCAGCCTCCAAAGGGAGTATTGAGTCAAGGGGAGCAACTTTGATTCTCAAAAATGGTTTTTGCAGTGATTGTGGTGATTTGCATTAGAGGTGTTGCCATCAATGACAAAGGGGGAGATTGTTGGAAATTTGAGGTATTTTATGTTGTCATTGATTTCACATGGATCACTGATGTCACATGGATCACATTGAGTTTTGGTGGCCAAAGTATTTCATAAATAAGCATTTATGATATTTTAGAAAGCATGAATATATACAGGGTTTTTGTGAAAACCAAGGTAGGCAAAATAAAAGATTTTATTTAAAAACATGGATGGCAGATTTGAAACGGGTTTTTATTAAAACCCAAGTTGGATTTTCGTTTCATAGAAAAAGGTGCCCCAGTGAAGGAGATATTTAATTTTAAATATTTAAGTTTAAATTTTAAATTATTTAAAATTTAAATTTAAAATTAAAATTAAATTTAATATTTTATTATCACCAAATTCCAAAAGAATGAAGGTTTGATTATAATCCGTCGATGTATTTCTAAGCATTATAATGTGTATATATAATGGTTAAAAACTTTGCCTATCAAATATGCCAAGGTTGATAAAATCAAAGAGTAATTCATGCATGGAGGAAGCGGAAGGTGAAAAATAAAGAAGTCATTTTTTAGGGTTAAATAAAATCGAGGACGTCTAGACCTGACATCACATTGGACAACGTAGCGTAGTTGGCAAGAGATAACTTTGGCATAAGGGAGGTCTGCGTTTCGAATCCCGTAGGGGCAAAAGTTTTGGTGGAAAAAGTTTTTTCATTTTAAGAACAATCAAGCACAGTTTATACAGTAAGGTTGGGATTTATTTCCAACATGGGCATCTCACAATGCTAGCAAGGAGGAATAGATTTTGACTCCTGCAGGTGTGAATGCGCTCATCAATTTTTGCGAAACATTTTCAAAGGTTAAGACCACGATTTCAAAATTAAAGGTATTTATGAGAAGCGCCTTGCATAGTTGTTATTGTGAATGCTTGGGTTGTATGAAAAATATTTTTTTAGATATAGGGAGTTATAAGGTTTTGTAGCTTGTTGTTATTTCTAGGAGGAATAAGGGTTGTGATCCACTTTTGAAAAAAGAGAAATTTTTGGTGTTTTTATTTTTAGAAATATATCATATTATATATCGTTGGAAAGCTTATTTCGAGGGCTATTTGATTAACTTATTTAGAGGGAGAATAAGGTATATATAAAGAGATATTTATGGTTTTGTAAAGGGTTTCAAAAGTGAAGGTGTTTTGTTCTTTTTCAAAGTTTTTTGAGTGTGGTATATTTAGTGGACAACCAATAAGGCATCAAAAAGGTATGAACAATATTATCCATTGACTTTGTTTATGGTGGTTGATTTCTAAAATATCATTGGAGAGAAAAGGATTGATTGTGGTTTCCTTTTTGAAAGTGGTTGGTTGAATGCTTCAAGGTTTTTTGGTTTGAGAGTTGTGTTTAAACCTTATTTTATAAGCATAGTTGTTGAAGCCCATTGGTTATGCAAAGAACTTGAAAAGAACATGAGTATCATTTTTATGTGATATTTGTGGTTGAGCATTGTTGGAAACATTTGAGTTGGTTGATACATGCTTGGACTAGGGTTTTGTGAGAAAGAGATATCTCTTGTGATGATTGGTTGATTTGAGTTGATTGAGCCTAGTCAAGTGATGTGTGAAGTGATTGTTCAAGTTCCATGAAAAAAACTATTCTATAAATATGATTTGAGTTGATATTGAGCTTAGAACATATTGAGTCTCTAACAATTCTCTTTATGCTTCTATGAGTTGACTTGAGTTGAGTTGATATTGATTTGAGTTGATATCATTGTGGATCATTGTTGTCATCCATTGTAGAGTGCTTTGCCATTCATTGTTGAGTTCATCATTGAGCCTTGCCTTTGTAGATTTGTGGATGATATTTGAATGATACTTGAGCATGATTGATTGAGACTTGAGAAGGCTTTTGGGATAGATTTGTGGATATTTTTTGGATAGATTTGTGGTAATTTTTGTGCATGATTGATTGAGCCTTGAGAAGGCAAGTTCTATGTGAGCTTGTTGAGCAGATTTGGAAATGTTCTATGTGAGCTTGTTGAGTAGATTTGGACAAGTTCTGTGTGAGCTTGTTGAGCAGATTTGGACAAGTTCTGTGTGAGCTTGTTGAGCATATTTTGACAAGTTCTGTGTGAGCTTGTTGAGCAGATTTGGACAAGTTTTGTGTGAGCTTGTTGAGTAGATTTGAACAAGTTTTGTGTGAGCTTGTTGAGCAGATTTGGACAAGTTATGTGTGAGCTTTTTGAGCAGATCAGTGGAGTGCCTAGCTGAGTAGATCAATGGATTACCTACCTAAGCAGATTTGTGTGTTTCCTAGTTGAGCATATTAGTGGATTGCCTACCTGAGTAGATCAGTGTGTTGCCTAGCTGAGTAGATCAGTGGATTGCCTACCTAAGCAAATCAATGTGTTGCCTAGCTGATCAGATCAGTGGAGTGCCTACCTGAGCATATCAGTGTATTGCCTAGATTTGAGCAGATCAAAGTAATCATTGTATTGGATAAGGATCCTTATTTCTATGTGAAATATTATAAGGATATTATCTTGTGGAGTACCCCACATTAGGGGAACCATGTTAAATCTTGTGTCTCAATTGTGTGTGGTGAATTGTGCTCTTGCTTACTATTTCTATCCGAGTTATTAATGCACACTGCTATATTTGGTTATTGCAATTAAGGACATAAATTGATATTGGTTTTGAAAGAAAGTAAAAAGTGGGTTTTATACTGTTCAACCCCCCCTCTCAGTATAAGCTTGTGGTCTTCAAGAAATTTAGAAACCTAGGAGTGGTCAATATCAAGATTTATGTTGCATGAGTGAATAACCCACTACTTTCAAGTGCATTTAAATAAATATTATGGAGCAATAGAATTGTCAGATGAATCAAAGGACCAGATGCAACCAACAGAACCTACTCCTACATGGTATAAATTTTTTATTAAAATTGCACAGGGATAGAAGGAACATACAACCTAGCCACTCCACTAACATAATAGTATTCCACAATCAAACATCATGATCATTAGTAACAAAACCCATTATATAAACCTATATATAGTAGGATGTAAAGCATTCAAATGGTCAGCTCTTTAGCCTTTACAACTTACATGTAAAAGCATTTTGCTATTCAAGAAATACAAGTGGATTATTATTTAACCTCTGTGTTTTCTCATGTATGTATGAATATTTGCTTATTTTTATTATAAAATTGGTTGAATGACTTAGCTTTAATTCTATAATCTAGATTCTATGCACTTCATTCTCTAGTTATAGAATTCATTTTCAAGTAGATACAATTAATCCTAATTGAGAATAATATTGGTTGGTCTGTTAGGTGATTTATTTAGTTTCTTGTGGTTTAAGCTTATTAATGCATGTATTTTTATGTGGCTAAATTTGCACCCCTATAAGTTCTAGCTTCAACTAAATTTCTTTCTTTCAACACCATTTTCACCCCTCATTAGTTTCATTAGTAGTTAGCTAGGACTCCCAAGGAACTAGCCTCCTCCATAGATTGACCATAAAGCCTCACAAATTTAAGGTCATTCAATGTTGGTCAATGTCTATGGGCACACAACCTTTCCATAGGCATATTTTTAGATCAATAATTTTTGTACATGCCTAGTGGGACCCAAATTCCTACGATTTGGATAAATCAGATTTTGATGATACTCTATTTTATAGCAAAATTATTTTTCATCACCCGATGCTCTAAAAATTACAATCCAAATATATGATAAATTGCCTTTGAAATTTTAATTAGACCTTATTTTATTAGAGGATTCAATATTTTATGGGTAGTCTTTACCCCATTAGCAGATAAATTATATTCATATGGTGACTCCCGTCTGAAGAAAGAACTCAAAAACCTTGAAATATCAATGCCACATTATGGTTCTATGGCCCAACAAAATTACTCTCTTTGGGATGACATGGATCCACTGAATGTACCACTTCTACAAAAAATACCCAAGGTGGCTATGAGAACCTTACCCAACTTTGATGGCACAAAAAAGAGTGCATTTGAACATTGACAAGATGTAGCTTTCCTAGCTACGATTCATAAAATTGTATTTGAAGATGTGATGATAATGTTATTGGTTCTTTCTCTCAAAGGCAAAGCATTGTTGTGGTATAGATCATTGAAAAATAGAAGCATCTACACATGGGCTGATTTGGCATAAGCTCTTATTAATACATTTTATAACTCTAGAGATCCCTTCTTATTGCTTACACAATTCTCATTCATCAAGGAAGCTTCTCAAGAAAGCAATTTTGACTTCAATGTCTAATTTAAAATAACATGGAATATAATTCCTTAGGAGTTCCAACCATCCCCAACTTAAGCATATATTTATTACATTTATGCCTTGCATTCTGATCTAACATTCTCATTCAGGAATCCAAAAAAATATTCCCTCATATTTTTCAAAAATCCATTCAAGCTGTAAACATGCTAATAATGGCTAGAAAAATTCCACCTAGAGATGTAGCTTATTCCATAATTCTATCTATAGGCCCTTATTTCGCATCACTCTCCCAGGTAGTTAAACCATGTCCATTATATAACTTTGGATATAATTGACCTTTTTCCTCTTAGGGGAACCAATTGCAGCTCAAACAACAAGTGAAGGCAATGATTCAAAAAATGATTAAAGAGGTCAAATACATGGAAAAGTAACTTACACAATCTGGATCAGAATCGCATTGGCTAAATATTTTTTTGCAAGCAAGGAAATAGAAACTAATATCAGAAAGCACATAGAGCATAATAGCAATCTAAAAAAGGAAAAAATAATGGATGCTCTGGATCCAATAAGCTCTTGTATCTTGGTGAATTCCATACCCAGTCAATCATTTGGGATAAAAATTCTTAGTGTCTTCCATTGATGGAGAATGTGATGGCATTAAATAGCGTGTCTATAAATAAATATTAGACAAAGATCAATATTATCACTTTTAGCAAGACTGAGGACTATAGTAGAAATTATGTCTCACTCCCAATGGACCAAATAAAATTTTAAGGGATTCAAATAGATAGCCTACAGTTAGTTTCAAAATATCCAAATCAAACAAGGACCGAAGCCTATAAAAAGCTATATTTCCTAGCCATAAATGTCGAGTAGAGAGTAGAACAAGTAGAGAAATTTCATAGCCTATTTAAAAACTTTATTCTAGTGCTGATGGGATTAAGAGAATATTTTTTTGCATCTAAGAAGGTTAACATGATTGATATTTCCATTGGAAAAATATTAGAGGTTAACAATGAGCCTGTGGGAAGCTCTTCCTCCATGTTTTTAGAAAGCAAGCTTTCTCCATTCTATTTATCCCTCTTATTGGAGAAGCATATACTACATAATTGTGTAGTGGATCCAAAGGTTCAGACCTCAATCATGCCATTAGAAGTATGCAAAAGTTTGAAATTGAACCAAGATACACAGGAACCAAAATTGGTCAACTTTAACGGAGTGTTATTAGAAAAGGTGGGGACACTGTGCAATGCCATAATGATGGTTTGTGGGCATCCAAAATTGGATGTGACCCAAGACATAGTGGTATTTTATGTCCCCCCTTGTTTGGAGTATGCTTATTTTGGGACCTCTTAAGAAAGATAGAAGGATGTCTGATCCTAAACCATGATTAGATATTAATCTCATCTGCCTAGAAGAGCATTAAAGTAACAAATCAGGGCCTACACCATTTTGCATTGAAGGTCATAGATAACAAAGGATGAAACTGATGGAGGAGGCTATATACAACACAAGTATAAACTCAAAAAATCCATCAAAAGCATGGTCAACATAGTATGGATTGAAGGCTTCACTCTCTGATCAAATACCCTATAATAATTACATGATTGGTTTTAAAGTCCAATGGGGTATAGAGCATTATGATTATCACTGTAGCTAGGCAATAGCTCAAAAGACAATGATAGGAGAATATATTGAAAAAGGAGTAGTAAACTAGATGGGATTTCAGGCTAGTAGGCATTTTCCTACACCATCAGGAGAGCTAATGACTAGTTGTAGAGCCATTAGAACCATACATGATTCTTTATTGAACATGCGAGCCCAAAATATGAGATTTTCAGGGCAACAGGTTAGGTCAAAATGGAACCTAAGATAAGAAATGATTGAGAGCCATGGTGAACTAAACATGAATAGTGACTTAGGTTGTGTACCATATGGTCTGAATATTGTATATTCAAAGGGTAATCTAGAGGAGATCTCCCAAGTGATGCATGGCAAGCATGATAAAATTTTGTGTACATAGTCAGCAATTAAATAAATAGATGTGGAAAATGTGTATTTTATCAGTGTGTTATGTCATTTTATACAAAGAATATAGACA
Organism: Wollemia nobilis; assembly: GCA_028583015.1. Taxonomy (NCBI): domain Eukaryota; kingdom Viridiplantae; phylum Streptophyta; class Pinopsida; order Araucariales; family Araucariaceae; genus Wollemia; species Wollemia nobilis. The sequence continues at coordinate 2,966,152 of JAQPPZ010005606.1, forward strand.
TAAAAAAGGGGATCATTACAGTGATTAATTGCAAATAGATTAAGTACAATAGAAAATTATTAGGATGTGTGGAAAAATGAACATAGAATAAGTTGAGTGTCGTCAGCTATCTTCATCAAGCACTTTCTACCCTCTTCTTGATTTCTTCCCTTTCTACTTTTAATACTTTGACTCATAGCCCAATTGATAAGAATAAAATAGTACAATAGTTATAAATAATGTACCTAAAGATCTACAATTGTATGAGGTATAACTGTCATGGCTTGTGTAAGAAAATAAATACTCCATCCCTTACAAGGAAATAATATCAACTAATTAAAAGATGCCAAAAATGAAGAATCTAGGCTCACATAAAGAGAAAATTAGTATATAATTTATGTCAAGCTAAATATTTTGAAAAGGCACCCAACCTAGTACTAGCTAATAGAATCACCCTATAAATAATGCTTCATATGCAACATAAGTGAAGTATTATTCATATAAGGATGATTCCAAAATACAACTGAGGGTTCTCATGGTGAATTATGGTCAGCAACATAGATTTCTATTAGACTGCATAAGAAAGAAAAGAAGGTGCAAAAATAGCAAATGCTCATGGTAATCTATTTTTTTCGGAAGTAGTTGTTAGCTGTAGTAGAGAATGCACACGAAAGTGCAATGTTTTGGGGTGTTCCATGGACCAAGTAATTTACCTTACCATTTTGGTGGGATATTTATAGAACTACCTTCCCTTTTTTTTCTCATTTTTTTTCAAAAATTCCATTTCTTATAGTACTAGCGAATTAAAATTGCTATGAACTCCTTTGGTTAATGGTAATTTTACTACTTCTTCTACCTCCTCTTTTTCTTTTCCTCCATGTAAAAATTTCTTCTTCAATCCTTTTATTATACCCATCCTTTTCCTTTTTTTCTCTCCACCATTATTTCCCACCTTTTTGCATGTGCACCCTCCATTCAATCACCCACCACCCTCCTTTATCTTGTGGCTAATACCAGTTATATTTCTCCAAGTATTTCTTCTAGTCCCTTCTTCCCTTGCCCTCCCGTTAGAAAATGCTAAAATCAAAATGTGGCTACCTAGATTCATTATTTATATAAAGTGAAAATCCCTTATGAGTCACCAAGAATGTGTGTATTTTTTGCATCTACCCACATGATATGGCTAGTAATTTGTTTTTGTAACTAAGAATGGCAATATTGGGCCAAAATTGAAGGATTTTGGATGTTTTGTACCTGGTCCCTATTCAGTGAACAATAAAAGGAAACCAATCTTGGCTAATTCAAAATACAAAATTTTAATATTGATTAATTATTGAGCTTGGTAGAAAAATAGGATGTTGTTGAAATTTGGATGGGTCCCAAAAACTTACCATGCAGATGTGCAAAAAAATGTCTAAGTGTTGAACTTGGTAGAAAAAAAAGCTACTAGTAGACTCTAGATGGATCCCAAAAACCTGCCATGGAGATGTGCAAAAAAATGGCTAAGTGTTGAGTTTGTTGGAAAAATGGGTTGTTGTCAAACTCCAGATGGGTCCCAAAAACCTACCATGGAGATGTGCAAAAAATTGGCTAAGTGTTGAGCTTGGTGAAAAATAGGCTACTATCAAACTTCAAACAAGTCCCAAAAACCTACCATGGAGATGTGTAAAAATTTAGGCTAAGTGTTGAGCTTGGCAGAAAAACGGGTTGTTGTTGGACTATGGATGGGTCCCAAAAACCCACCATGGAGATGTGCAAAAAATTGGCTAAGTGTTGAGCTTATAAAAAAATGGGTTGTTGTCAGACCCTATATGGGTTCCAAAAACCTACCATAGAGGAAAGTAGAGAAGCATTTTGTGGGATTTTAGGTCACTTTCAGACCCCGAATGAATCCCCAAAAAAATTTTGATGTCAAAAATTTTGTTCTCCATTAAGAAATACAACATCCAACTTGCAAAGAGAGTCTAAAATTCATCAACAAGTAGTGGATAATAATTTAGCAACCTAGTAGTGGTCAACTTCAATATTTAGGTTGCATGAGCGAATGACACACTACTTTTAGATACATGTTGATAGACATTGTGGAGCAATAGAATTTTTAGATGTGTCATATGAATCAAAGGACCAAATGCATCTAGCAGAGCCTACTCCTACATGGCATGAATTTTTAGTTATAGATTGCACATGGATAGAAGGGAACATATATCCTAGCCATTCCCTTAACATAACAACATTCCATGATCATACATCATGGTCATTAGTAACAGAACCCATTGTATAAACTTATATATAGTAGGATGTAAAGCATTCAAATGGTCGGATATTTATCCTTTACAACTTAAAGTATTCAAATAATTGGCTCTTTAGCCTTTACAACTTACATGTAAAAGCATTTTTGTTATTCAAGAAATACAAGTGGATTGTTGTTTGGCCTTCATGTTGTCTCATGTATGTATGAATACTTATTTCTATTATGAAACTAGTTGAATGACTTAGCTTTAATTATGTAATCTAGATTCTATGCACTTCATTCTTTGGTTCTGGAATTTATTTTCAAGTAGATACAATTAATCCTAATTGAGAATAATATTGGTTGGTCTGTTAGGTGATTTATTTAGTTTCTTGTGGTTTAAGCTTATTAATGCATGTATTTTTATGTGGCTAAATATGCACCCCTATAAGTTCTAGCTTCAACTATATTTCTTTCTTTCAACACCCTTTTCACCCCTCATTAGTTTCATTAGCAGTTAGCTAGGACTCCCAAGGAACCGGCCTCTCTAGATATTGACCATAAAACCTCACAAATTTAAGGTCATTCAATATTGGTCAAGGTCTATGGACGCACAACCTTTCCATAATTAAATTTATGATTGGATAAATTATTCTATAACCTTTGGAAGCATCATCATATCCAAGGAATATGCCACATAATTTTTTTGTATCTAATTTTTTCCTTTTTTTTTTAATGTGCATGTATAATTTACATCAAAAAATCCTTAGGTGTGCTATTGATGGTTTATGTCCTAACCAAGTTTCTTCAAAGATAATGTTTTTAAGAGTTATTATGGGAGACCTATTTTAGGTGTATATTGTAGTACTGACAACCTTTTCCCAATTTTAATGTTCAAGATTTGCTTCCTTAATCATACAATGATCCATTTCTATAATAGAATAATTTCTTCTTTTAGAAAAACCATTTTGTTATGGTATATAACCAATAGTAAGTCATCATTTTATTCCATTTTGTGTTAGAAATATTTCAAATTCTTTAGAAAAATATTCTTTGCCTCTATCTCAGTGAAGGATTTGGATTTAATGTCCAGACTCTATTTCTACAAGTTGTTTGAATTTTTTAAAGTATATAAAGGATTCTAATTTAAATTTCAATAAGTATACCCACATTTTACGTGAATAATCATCAAAAAATAGCTAAAAGTATATGTCCCCCAAGACTAACTAACATTGGTCCACATAAGTTTGTATGTATCACTTCTAATGGTTCCTTGGATTTATGTGAACTTAGTTTGAATGGTATTCTATGTTGTTTTCTTGCTAAGCATTCTATATAAATTATAGTATGCCATGTTAGATTAGGTAACCCTATCACCATTTGATATTTTTTCAACTCATTTAAGGATGAAGTACTTATATGCCCAAACCTCTTATGCCAAAGATATTTTACTTCTAATATTTTTATGGATAGAGCAATATTTGGTGATAATAAAATATCAAGAGTAAATAGACCATTTATGAAATATCCTATAGCTATAAAATTTTCTTATTTAGTAATGAAGCATTTTTTCCATCAATAATTTTAAATTCAACCATCATGTTTCAATCTAAAATTTGAGATATTGACAATAGGTTATTAGCTAACCCAAGTACATACAATACATTCTCAATTATACATTTTCCATTAGGTAGATTGATTGAAACATTTCCTATGCCTTTGACCTCATAAGTTTTATCATCTGCAATTGTAACTAGTTTTTCATTTCTTTCTTGAAAAATATAAACCATTGTTTATTTCTAGTCATATGTTTGCTTTCCCCTGAATCGATATATCAATCATTTTCTTCTAAATTTATAATGTTTGAGTCATTATTAATTTGTCTGTAATTTTCATGATCGGAGCTAAAAAAATTCTTTCTTTTACTCTTCAATGTATGCGATCTTTAATGTATTTTTCAACTCTTTTGGTTATTGTCTTCTCTTTCAAAAAATTTGGCCATTAAAATTACTTATGGACCAATATTTTTATTCACCAATTTCATTTTAATTCTCATAAAAAGAACCTCTTAACTTTCTAAAAATCTTTAAATAATTTTCTAAGTTTGATTCTTCAAATAGTTTTTCTTGCCTCTTCTTTAAAATTTCATCATTTAAAATGTTTCCTATGAGTTCCTTTTGTCTCCCTAATCATTTTCCTTCCAATATTTCAATGAATTTTGAAGGTTAAAAAAACTATTTTATAACTTATAAATAATGCTCAATAATTGGTCCTCGTATTCCTTTCTTGAATTAATCCTTCAATGTCTCTACTATTTTCAAGAAAGTTCCTTTCAAATATTCCCTTTAAAAAAATATATTTTTTCCAAAAATATGTCTCATAAAGAATTCACATGAGCTTTCACCTTTTAATAAAAATTTTAAATCAAACTTTCATAAATAAAACTTCAACCTTACTTTATCACCTTTTAATCCTTCTTACTTTTATTAATTCTTCTCACTTTAATTATTATATTTTCCTTTCCTTCTAAAAAAAATCAACAATATAAATTTCTTTCTCCTTTAAATTTTCTTCTGCTTATATTTATTTTATTTCCATACACCATTCAAATTTAATCTTCTCTTAATAGCATATTAAGCACTTTAAATAATTTTGAAGGTAAATACATACCTTTCAATGCTCTAGTCTCCTTCTGCACTTTGTGTAGTCAAGCTTGAACCTTGACCTTTCATTAAATTTTCTCCTTTAATCATGTTGCTTTTGACCGAAGCTATTATAAATCCTAACTTCTGATGTTTCCTCGTGCATCACATGTCTTATATGCCTGATTGTGTTCTGCATTTTCTTTCTCCTTTATTTATCTGCTTAGCTTGATATTACTTCATTCTACATACTCTTGGCCTCCTAGCTCGATGTTTTCTTCCCCTTCATCCAAAATATCTTTATTTCTTCAATGCAGCTCTCACTTCTCCTATTTCTTTGGCATATTATCTAATATATTACTTGCTTTCAACCTGGTTAATCCATAAAATCACTAACTTTTTTACACTCTATACTTCTAACTTTACATTATTTCTAGCCAAGTTAATTGTTCTAATTCCTCTCACCAATATTAACATCACAATGAAACATGTATGGAGTGACAATTATGAGTCACTTAGACACTTACACAATTCATGCAGTATTTTGCAACTTATGGACACTTTCCTATAACTTGGTTATTTAATGGTGGCTCTAATACCATTGCTAGCAAAAATGCTAAATTCAATACTCAATAATGAATGTAATGTTCAAATAACTCTCTCAACATACTATGATGCATAAACTATATTCAACCCATGACTCATAAAATGAACACACACTATATTCACATAGATGACAAAATTTTAATGCTTTATAGTACAATATAAATTACAAAAAAATTACATTACATTTACATCCTCACATGCTATCCTTATTAATAGCCTTTGCAAAGATTCTCTTGATATTTCAACTTCAACTAACTCTTCATCTCCTCAAACTCATGGGAGATATGACTCTTCATATTTCTCATAGGATAAATACAATTATTGACTCTCTAATAATGATAAACATCTATTGATTGCTAAATGAAAAATATTTACAAAACTCCACACCAAATAAAGTATTTATAAGGTACTTTAAACGTACCTTATAATGTAATAATCTCCAACAAGATCTTGATAAAATCAAGGTAATGAATGTTATACCTCCCCCATATACTAGTAAAGATATAAAATATTTTTGGGAAGTTAGAAGGAGGATGAGGGTTGTGATATATTTTTCCATGAATTCAATAAATTTCTCCTAAATCCCCAAACTTTGCATCCATATAATTATAATAAGTCATTTATATTATATACTTTAGATACTTGGGTATCTTTGGTATCTATAATTGCATAAAAGTCAATAATAATAGCTAATATCATGCAATACATAAGTTGAATAATACTTTCAGTAAAATTTAAGTACACTCCCATACAAAAATACTATTTGGTCATTTACATTACATGTGAAAAGTGAAGCATTTTATTTTATATTAAACCACCTATATGGTCATTAAAACAAATCCTCTAAGACATATTTAAAATTATTGGCACCTGGTGTGGTAAATAGATAACCATGTTTTAAGAACTTAGTCCTTATAGCATAATCCAAAAGGTATTCAAGGTGAAAGTGATCGTTGATCACCTTGCAATATCACCTAATCCATCCCAATAATATTTAAGAGAATCTTTGAGGTATGAAGACATGATGGCTATATTTTGTTCCCTATATGATTTGTGATATTTCCTTCATCCATTTCCCCTACTTTGATTCAATATTATAGTACTTATACCCTTACCAAATAGAAAAAAATACATCCTCAAACATCATAAATTTCTTAACACTAGGTATGAGCTCAAGACCAAAGGAAATAAAACCACTATCTTAAATAAACTTGAATATGAAAAGGACCTCCACCCTAACAGTTATATGCTTCACATTGATTGGGTTAAAATAAGCATGGGGTGGGAGTAGGGATATTTATTCAAGCATATTTTTGCCTTACTACCCCTATGATCTTCTACTTAAGTTTTTCTAACATCAGTGACAATGTGGTAGAATATGAAGCCTTGACATTAGGACTCTTGATATTCTAAATAATGAATGTATGCCACATCAAAGTTATAGGTGATTCCCAAATTCTAGTATAACATATTATATATAAATGTATAGTCAAAGTACCACATTTATTTCTTTATCATCAAGTTCCTAAGAACCTTATCAATTCCTTTGAGACATTTAGTATCCAACATTCCCCATGAGGACAAAATGCTAAATATGACTAGCCTACTTCAACTATAAAATTGACACCACATAAAAGTATTGATAAAGCTAATTTTATGGTAGAAAATCTTGATGAACCGATTATTTCTATTATGGAGGGTTCAATAGGTATCAACACCATTAATATCAGTATAGTATATTCCCCTTAATGATCCTTAATACAAATTTATTCTCTCTTTTATAAATAATCAAACATACCCACCAAATGCCAATTCTAATTAGAGGGCTATAATATGTAGAAGAGTAGTTAGATATGTGTTGATAGGAGGTATATCATACACTAGGAATTCATATGGTGTTTTCGTATATTGTCATATAGATTTATAAGTTCAAAATATTTATTTGGGGTACATAAATGGGGATGTAGTTGTCACTTTAGTGCTCACTCCAAGGCCCGTTAGCTCTTGTAAATGGGATAATTTTGGCCCATAATGGAAACTAATAAAAAATTATGTCAAATAATACGATAAATGTCAAATCTATAAAGATGAAATTCATGCCCCTACTTAATTTCTTCATCCCATTGAATATCCTTACCCTTTCTCCACCTAGGTTCTTGATTTTATGGGTCTCATTTATCTCATTTCTATTGTTAAGCATACATATATCATATCATCCATAGAATAATTCAACAATTGGATGAAGGCCATGCATTTGACCAATAAAATACCCAAAACTATCTCTGGACTTATTTTTATTCAAATTGTGATATCAATATGCCATTCCCTCAGCAATAATATTGGATAATGGAAAGCATTTTAAGAATAAATATATGAGGGAATTAACTAAGGATCTTAAAATTCAACACCACTTCTTCTTTCCCTATTACCCATGATAGAATGGTCAAGCAAAAGTAGGTAATAAAATTTGGTTAACGTGTCGGAGAAAATTACTAAAGAATATAAAATCGATTAGAACTAAATGTTGTATCCTAAATTGTAGATATATTGTATAATTATTTGAATATACATAAGGGAAAATCATTTTTATTTTGTGTATGGTATTTAAGTTGTGTTACCTCATGAAATTGAGTTACCTTCATTCCATGTGTCATATCTTAGATCATGAAAAATACCATTAGGAATAATTTGAGTCTCACCTTGTCAAAATAACTAAACGTGATAAGAATATTTTTTGTATCTATAGTAGCTAGGTTACTACCTTCTAGTTCCAAGGAATTACCCATGGAAAAATGGATTTTTGAAACACAGAAACAATATTGCCAAATAATAAAAGTGTAAAAGTGATAAAATTTGGTAACTTTTCAAGGTGGTCCAATTTTATCAAGTGTTCATTCACTCAAAATTGTTAATTGACTCCAAAGTGATCCACTTTAAAAGTGGATTGATTAGCTTAAATGATTTATTTTCTAGAAAATGCTATAGAATTGCTAGCAAAGTTGAGCAATTTGATCACTTTTGGAGTAAATCTCTTGTAGGCCTATAGAGGGATAAAAATACAAACATAGATCCTAAGAAGAATATTTTGAAAGAAATATTATGACATGTAATGATACTATAAATTATTTTATAAGCCTTCTAATACTTTTAGAGGTATGTATAATTTGGAGGTCCATCATCTTGTAAGAGATGTCCCCAAATATTTACTTTTAATAGGAGTAATAGTTTCTCATTCTAGGTAACTTAGGGGTAAATGCCTAATGCAAATTGGAACCATGGAGTCCATCATAAACATCCTTTGGCTATGTGAATTATAGATACACTATTTTAAACCCATGTTGTGCTTTGTATCACATAAAATTGGTAATAAATTGGCAAGTCATTTGCATTCCATTTGTGGCACTACCCTCCTAGTTTGTGAAATGCATGGTGATTGAGACATTGCCATTTTTCTCATCTTATCATTCCCTTAGAAATTCCATACTTAATTACTAGGAAGAATTTATATCATTAATATTCTCATGCGTTAATTGATCACACACTTCCTTGCTATGGTTACAACCAAATTTTATTTGAATCCCTAACACCCTTAAACTTTTCATGTATTTTATTTTCTAAAGTTTACTTTTATTGAAAATAGTTTAGGTTATAATTGGATAATTAAGTGAGGATAGTAGGGAGTTGGACTTAATTTTAAGGTTGGAAATATTAATTGACCCTTCCAACTTCATTGAAATTAGAACTAGGGTGCATCAAAAAATTAGAAGTTCAGAAATATTCCCTGATTCAACATAGTTTCTATATATTCAATGGGACAAACCATCACCCCACATAAAACATTCACTAAAATACCCAACCATGAGCCATTGAACATAATTTTTGACACACCCAATGGGATTGATCCTCATTATTCATCACATATTAAACATTTTTTGCTAAGTTCATTTATTTTTGTGCTAAATATGCATTCATCATGAATGAAGCAATTGGATTGAAATTGAAGAAATATTTGCCACTTTCAACATAAGTAGTGATTTGATCCAATTTTGAAGTGATTCACTCTATTTTATAGAATCACTTGAAAATATTTCTAAGAATATTTTAGGGATTTATTTCCTTCGTACTATGAGCAATTCCCCTAAAATTTGTCCAATTTACACAAATTTAATCCAAAGAAATTCACCAAGGAAAGGGAATTGACTTATCAATCATAGTCTCATACTGACCTTGAAATTCACATGTTTTCATTAGTTATGTCCAATTTTTATAGGTGCTTTATAAATGGTGACTTTGTATGAACCTAAAAATCATAAATTTTTCATAAAGAAAGTAAGTGAGACAATACAAAAAACTATAAAAATTCTCAATTTTGATTCCAAATTTACATCTACCATAGGAAAAAATTAATTAGGATGAGTCTCAAAAAGTAATTTGCATCTATCCATTTATTCCAATTTATAGGTGCATTACTCAATACACTAAATTTTGTAAATCTTAACTTGTTGACCCTAAAACTTTGTCTATGTAGGTATATATGCTAGAACATCTAGGTTGATACTTTTTTAGATGGTAACTATTATGAACTTCAAAAAAATCAAGTAAGGGATTTGGTTTACAAAACAATCAAGGGACTACCCAAACCTTACCCTCAAAATAGGGGGAATCATACAAGCTCCACTCTTATATTTGATATATTCAATATTTGGGTAGTGTTATGGTGGCCTTACCATTGAGGAATACTCAGATGATATAAAACATGCCATGGGCTCAAAATTCTAAAATACCATAATACATGCAAATTCCCCAAGGTTATAAATAATTTCTATAGAATGCATAGCCAAATATGTAGCCTCATCAACCCAGGTAAAAATTTATGTAGCAACAAGTAGTGACATCAATTTACCAAGCTACACAAAATTAACAATGGATCAAATATCCTTAACAACAACTACCATATGCTCCAACAGAGCAATCCACATATCAAACATCATGCAAGTAGAAATAGTACGAATAGGGGCCTCAAAAATCTCAATTGATTCAATAAAAAAATCCAATGGTGTTCATACAACAACACTATCTACCTATACAGATCAAACTTTATAATATAAAAAGGCTAAATTGAGTAATTGAGAAGCCATGATTGTAAAACTGAGGTATTTTTCTACAATCTTGGGAAGTACAACCAGGGTAAAATTTGTATTTTAATAGTTTGATATTTTAAAGGATGATAAAATGAGCTAGTTGGAGAAAATAAGGAAAGAAACCATTATTATTGAGTCATATTGTGTTACTTGAAAGGAAATCAACCAAATTGATAGTTGCCATCAAATTCCATCATGGAATGAGATAGAAAATAGATAGGTTATCACAATTATAAAAATTCCAACACCCATATTTAATTCCCACCACTTTAGATTTAAAATAAGGTATCATTTCCAAGATATTTAGAATCAAGAGGTAGATAAAGAAAGAATAATAATAAGAAAATTTGTAATTTCCCAAACTATGATACACATTCAAAGTTTCTATTATTATGGTGAAGAAACATACCATCTCCCATAATTCCACCATGAGGAATTAAATTTGGGAATCCACCTTAGTAAAGGCCCTTTTATATTTTCCATTAATGTTATCTCACTTAAAATTTTTACATAGGTATTGAATGAGCACCTTTATGTGATTGCTTTTATGTGACTAGGAAACATAATATAAGTATTTTTAATTGCACCATGCATCATCATCTCAATGATGAGTGTTTTTTATGGTGTAGGCAACTAGAATAATATTTTCTCTAATATTTATTTCTAATCTACCTCTTGATGTCAAATTTATTGAAAATGATGATTCTTTTCAACTCTAAATTGGTCAAACCATAGGTGGGGTATTCTTTTACCCTTGAGCTATCTATGAACAAGTCATCCATCATTTCCTAAAATTTTATCTCAACTCTAGTGTTTGTCTCATATCAATCCATCGATGAGAGTATTTGGTCATGTAACCACAAAATCATCAACAATACCATATTTTGAGGTAGTATTTCATAGCATAAAATGTAACTAATCTCTTATTTTCATCATAAAATGAGATTATGCATTAGATATCCACATATTAATACATAATAAATGTCAAGAATAAGTCCTCCTTTCACTCTCATCATTCACCACTACTTAATCCACACAATAATTAATGTCATTATGCAAATTATCATCCTTATATTCTGTTTTCTATTAGTAACCAAAGGTACAAAGATACTCTCCCCTCTAGTAGCATCAAAACTATCCAAGGAAATCTACACTATGCAGAAGCACCTCATCCTCAATGTCCATAAGTCATTCCCTCACTTGGTGAAAGGGGGCCTTGGAGAAAAGATAGATAAGAAATATCAAACATCATGTAGGATAAAATAAGTCATATTAATTAAGATAAAAAGGTGTAAAGAGTGTCATTGTATGCTACATTCATGACCCACCAATCTTGGTTAGTGAAAGGAAGAAATAATTTATTGGTTGTCAAGGTACTTTCAATACAAAATAGCTTAGTAATGGGACAAGATGAGTCCCTTTGGGACTAATGATGCTAAGGAACACCTAGTATTTCTTGGATCAAGTTCCTTTGTACTAAGGCATACCCTATATATCTCAATAAGTGTAATATATTTTTATTTAAAGGTAATCAGGTAGGTGTAAAAGGATATAACATCCAAGACAAGTACATTGAAGAACTCCCTATTCAATAAATAGATGAAGTATATCGGTAGGTCAGATAAGAATATGGAAAATCATCAAGTTGAAGGACATATCCTACACGCAAGGGAGACTCTAGTGGTATAAGCTACCTATTATATTCTTGGGATGATAGTTGAATATTGAGAAAGGGGATGTAGGAACTACTAAATAATGGATTTTCTAGGATATTCTCCAATCAAGAAAAACTTCATACACCAAAAGAAGTTGTTAATATCATTCACAAAAAGAAAACCAAAGTTGAGGTTCCCTTAAATAATATTGCCTAATACTTCAACAAAGAACTAGAAAGCCTATTGGAGAAGTTAAGAAAGTAAATAATATCAATGGAAGATCCCCCCATAAGATCAGTATAAGCAGCTGGTGTTAACTCTAAAATATTTATTCTTGATATGTACTCTCCCAAACTAATTGGTAGATAGTTTTGAACTTGTTATTTATAGATCTAAACAAAGGTGACCCATGATTTTATAATTTTTTAGTATGGATTCCAATTTTGAATATCCCATACCCAAGGATAAAAATAATATCTAGGATGATAAGAGACAACTCCAAAATGGGAACATCTTAATGGAAGGATGGTAAGAATTATTGTATCACTATTCTACTCATGAGAGTCATTGGACCCATTGATACTACTTGTCTTTAGCAAAAAAATGAAGGTAAGTACCCAAACACTTATTAGCAATCCCTAATTGACCATATTACTAACGATGATATAAAGAGAACATACTCAACTTAGTACCACTATGACAATTTTTTCAAAAAACTATTGGTGAAGATAGGATCATGGTCATACCATGTAATTTAAAAATATAATCAAGGAATACCTTGGACACCTTGCTTGTTGAATAGGTATGTTGTACTACACAAAAATGAGTATACTTGGAAAGGGAATCTACCACCACAAATATCACCATTTTACCCTTTGTTTGGTAAGGCCATCAATGAATTCCATGGATATATGCTCCCATTGGAAGTTAGGGATATGAAATAGTTGCAACAATCTAGTGAGATTTAATTATTTCCCCTTTGTTATGTTGACATACCTTACACTTATTTATAAATGATTGCTTCACCCATTGGCATATTTTCAAGAATCCTGAGTGTCTAGCCAAAGGAGATGCATGCAATTCTTGGAGAACCTTTGACTTGATATTCAAAATTTGAGGAATATAAATGTGATACTTTTTGTAAAGCACTCCATCAATTTATGAGAAATAAGAATGCACTTATGATCCTATTGTCATGTCCTAAATTACCTGAGTAGTCTTTGGATCAGAAATCCAATATTCTATAGAAATATGAGGGATTTTGGGAGGGATTTCCCGCTTTGCCTCTCTACCTCCCCTCCCTTGTTTTTTCCCCAGTCTCTTGCCATATCCTAGACCCTTCTCTATAGGCTTTCTACCATTATAGACGATATCCGTATGGTAGGAGGTACCTAACCCACTTGTCTACTCCTTGCCCAGTCTTTTAAAGGTTTTCCTGAAAGTGCACCTAACTTGGGGTATCCTTGGGTTCTCCCCTGGGTCTCCTACTGAGATTTCGAGATCCTTTCCTGGTTTCTCTCAGATCCTTCCCAAGTGTTTTACAGGTTTTCTACTTGGTGTCGGATCCCTGTTTTCCTTGGTTGTGATGTGTGGTGGCTTTAGGTTGGGGGCTTTTCATATGGTTTTCTTGTAGTTCAAATTCACATGCAAATGGATTTCATGGCCTATGGAGATCCTCAAAATTGCTAATCTATTTTCTAGGCCCTATGTGAGATGTTGCTTCCTGAGCTACCTTCTCAAGCCGTTCATGGATAGGATTCTAGTTTTATTTTTATAGTTTCTACTATTCTCAGTTCATGCAATGGTATTTCATGGTCTATGGAGATCCCCATAATTGCTAATCCAAATTCTAGGCTTTTTGCATGATGCTGCTTCTTGGACTACCTTCCTTGGTCGTCCCTAGGTAGAATCCTGGTGTTTATTTTCAAGTTCTAGTTGTTATTGGTTTCTATTTTTCCTGGATAGGACTCTAGTTTTTCTATCTGCTCGTGTTTTTCCCGGCCTTGCTTAGGTGATATGGCCCTTCCCATTTTGATTGGTGACTTTATCTGGTCCATCTACCTTCTTAGGATGGATTTTCTCTCCAAGTGGCTTTGGCTTTCGGTTTCTCCTTGGCAGGATTCTAGTTTTTGATTTTCCCTTTTGGCAGGATTTTCAATTTGGTTTTTTCCTACTATGGGTAGGATTTTTAGTTTTCCTACTTTGGGTGGGATTTTTCAAATTTCCTGCTTTGGCAAGGTTTTTTAAATTTCTTACTTTAGGCAGGATTTTATAAATTTCCTGCTTGGGTGGGATTTTTTAAAATTTCCTACTTTGGGCGAGATTTTTAATGTGTTTTTCAATTGGCCTATCCTTTGGCCTTATGTTTGGTTTGTTGACCTGATGTAAAAAAAAATTGGGGCCCTTTTCAAAACTCACTTTTAATGAAGTCTTTTACCAATAAAAAAAAAATAAAGTCAATATTCTTAAATTTGAAAAATCCATTATGGACAAGGACAAGAGATGACATTTGTAGCGACATCATCCTTGTATTTGTGAGACAAGACATCATCCACCACATTCTCCTTTCCTTCCTTTTATTTAATGATATAATCATAACCCAAGAGCTTGGTCATCCATTTATCTTATTCAGGGCATGAGATATGCTACTCTAAGAAATTCTTAAGTCTATTATGGTTAGTATTAATGATGAAATTATAACCCAATAAATAAGGCCTTTATTTATTTATGGCATGCAAATAGTTAGTATGTCCTTATCATAACTAGATTTACCCAAATTCTTGCTCAATTTTTTTTTACTTTAAAATTCAAATGGGTGACCATCTTGCATCAAAATGGCCTTAATATTTGTATTGAGAGCAACATACTCAATGATAAAATACTTTCTAAAGCCCAAAATTTGAGTGGAACACATAGCTTATTTGAGGTCTTGGAAGGTCTAGGAAGTGGCTTCAATCCATACAAAAGCATCCTTTTGGTGAGAGTAGTGAGAGGAGTGGCAATCTTGCAAAAGTTGTGAATAAAATTTTTGTAGTATCCTGTGAGTCCTAGAAATCCATGGAATTTTTAAAGGAATTTGGAAAAGTGACAATATTTCATAGCTTTAATATTCTTAGGATCTACCTTGACTCCTTCCTAAGTTACTATATGTCTGAAATATTTTACCTCTTGAAAACCAAACAATCATTTGGACCTTTTAACAATTTTTTCCTTGTGTAATAGGTGAACTTTGTCAACATAACCTAGATAATCCTCCTAGGATTTTCTATAAATTAAAATATGATAAAATAAAATAATGATAACTTATGAAAAAAGGATAAGATACATGGTTCATGAGACTTTGGAAAGTGGAAGGAGCATTAGTGATACCAAAAGGTATGACTAGGAACTCATAATGACATAATAAAAACAAAATATATTCTTAAGGATATCCTCTTCTCTAACCCTAATTTTATGAAACCCAAAATGCAAGTCTAATTTTGTAAAGTATCTAGCACCATGTAATTCATCCAACAAATCATCTATAACAGGGATAGGAAACTTATCTTTTATAGTTATCATGTTGAGAGAATAAAAATAAATATACATGCATTGTGAGTTATTATTACATCACACCATCGCCACCAAAGAGGAATATGGACTAATGGTTGGAAGGATGATTCCTTGCTCCAACATTTCCTGAACCAAATTCTCAATTTTTGACTTTTGGGGCTAGGGGTAGAGATAATGATGCACATTAGGAGGTTGACTTTCTAGAACAATGTGGATGGAATGATCATGTGTGTGCTTAGTGGGTTGCCCATGGAATAACTAAAAATCTCCTCATAGCAATCTACAATGTTCTATAAATTTGAAATAATATTTGGAGGAGGAGGATTAAAGGATTAAAAATCCATGCAAATGACTTGGAAAAAAATCCTAGCCATATTTCTTCATAATATTTTCTATACAATGTGAGCTAACCACATTGGAAGTAGGGGATTAGAGTCCTTGGAGACAAATGACCTTCTCATTCTCTATCCACTTGAGAAATTAATTTTTTCAAATTAATAGTAACATCATCAAGTTGAGATAACCATTATGCTCCCAAGATGACATCTAAACATCCGAGGTTCATGTCAAAGAGATTGCCCACCAAGTATAATATTCCTTTTGGATGTCAAATTTAGTTATTCAACCCATACACTAATCAATACCCCAATTTATAATTAAGACTTGAAATTTATCTTAAATTTAAGTATTAATATACAAGCACAAGAACTTTGTTGTTTTACTATCTATAAAATTGCGTGTACTACCTGAATCATCAACACCTTGACATGTTGTCATTTAATAAATTCTTGTACCTTGATAGTGTGATTAGCTTGGAGCCCCATAAGGGCATGAACAAATATAATCATAACATCATCCTTTTGTTCTACTTCATCTACTTATATTAGTTGTTGTATTACTTCTATTGGTTGCTCTTGTTGTAATGAATATTAATTCTTAGATATTGTTGTGTCTCCATATTCCAATAGCAAGCTATGATGTTCTTCACAAGCCTAATATTAGTGATGGTGAGAATTACATTTTAATTAAAATAATTTAGGAAACACTCATAACTATGATAAGGATGATGATAGTTAAAGTCACGTCTATATGGAGGATCATAATCTTGGAGATTTTATTCTATTGCCAAAGCTATATGTTGTGCATCATCAAGAGTATAGAGATCATACATGTTGACTTCCTTTCAAATTTTATCCTTAATCCCATATCAAGATATAGATACCACCAACATTGAAATCAATTTATGGGTACAGGTGAGAAGGCTTGTGAACTTGGAACAATACTCTTCCACTATTCCTATTTGCTTAGTTTGCATAACATGTACAACATATGATGTGGAACATCCCTTGTCAAATATTTAGAGCAATTGTTCCTCAAATTTAGGCTATAAATAGGAACACCATGCTGGTAGAGCTATCACAATAACAATTTATAAGCATAGGTACCCAACTTAGAAGTTGCTAATGCGACACGACCTAGTTCAGGAACATGGTATAAATGGATAAGGCCTTCCATTTTGGCTAGCCATCCTTGAGGATCAATACCTTCAAAGTTGGGTATGTTGATGCGAAGAACAAAAATATCATAAGTCCATTCAAGGAAATTACAAACACTTCCTATCGAGTGATACAAATTTAAGGTAAATCCTAGGTTGTAAGGGCTGAAAATTAGACTATTACTAGGTGGTGGTTGTAGAATAACATTACTATTTGGTGTTTAATGAAATGTCCAATTGTGTTGCCCAACAATTTTTGAGACCTAAGGAATATAGGATAAGTAGTCATGGGTAATTTTAGGACTTTTTTTATGTTATTCAAAGACAAGGTAATGGAAGAAATCGATTGGTCTTGATTGCTTAAGGTTTTAGACACTGAAGCAATCAATTGATCTTGACACCAAAGATATTCACATAGATCAAGATCAATAGTATTTGTAAGAGGATTACTAGTTGGATTGGTAGTGGGAGGAGTGACTATGGGAGGATTATTGAAAGAAGGAGAGGAAGAACTCAATGTGTTGTGTGGGGGTGAACCCATGGTATTTAAGGAAGAAAGAAGATGCTAGTCAAAACTATTGATATTAGGAGTGTTGTGATGCTTACCAATATTTTTGGGTTGGTGCTTCTTTCTACTCATACATGCACCCTCTAAAACAAAAGTATGTTATAATTGACTAATTACTCATGCCTAACCAATAGTGATTGCATATTCATTAATGCATTCTTACTTTGATCATAAAGACATAGGACTCCCACAAGGTTTTAACAACACCTAGTACTTTTTCTTTTTAAAATATATATATATATATATATATATATAAATTTATTTTTTTATCTATTTATTATTATTTACATAATAAAAATAAAGAAATGGGGAAAGGAGAAAAAGGGAAAGGGGACACATGAACATATAAAGTTGAACTTAAGTACCACCTCCAAAAATTATAATGATTAATTATTAATTATTATTATAAATTTGTCTTATATATGCATTGATGACTTGACAATATATTAATACAAGGAGGATAATAGGGGATGCATGGGGGAAGGAAATGGATAAATCTGAGAGAGGTACACACATGAAGGAGAAGATACATGGCAAAGGGCAAAACTAATGGAGCTTTTGTACAAAATTTGGATGATGCCAAAACCATTATAGAGAAAAGAAAAAATGAGGTGGCTTTATTAAAAATAATATATGAATATAACAAGATGCAATATATTAATATTTATTGGATGATAACATCTTCGACAATAGTGGTTGGAGGAACTCAAGCCAAAATATTAGATATTGGTGTATCAAATGTTTAGTGGCAATAAACTTAATAAAATAATTTACCTCATATGACACTTTTGCTATTATAATATAGACTTGTAGCTTCCTTATCACAATAGGTCATAGGTCACCTAAGTTTGTAATCTGCAATGTTGCAGTGCCATTTGGAAATAATCTTAGTTTATGTAGCAAGCACAAGTTATCATTCAAAATTACTTTACTTAAACTAAAATTTCCAAAAATGCTTCTTAGGTATTGCAAGAGCTCATGAATATAAACTATAAGGTGAATGGTTTTCCAAGAGCATATAGGCTAGGAGTGTAAGACTCTGATACAACTTGATAAAAGACAACTCCAAAATTATAGCAACAACAATTCCAATGACAAACAAATAATAATAGCCAATTGAAAATAACAATTCAGATCAAATGAAATATGCAATAATAAAATATAGATTTAGATTAAATGTAAATCCTTGGTGACTTGGAGAAGGAAAATTCTCTCATGTGCAATAGATGCAACTTAAATTAGAATATGAAAGATAATTTTCACTTACACATAATTCTTCCTATTTATATATTAAATAAATATTAACCTAACCTAATTCTCAAGGGCCTAATATATAACCCATGGCCAACGCTAATATTATAAGGATATCCAACATGGATATATTGAGACCATTACATGGAACCTCTCACAAATTGATATTGGCACCTCAATAAGTTTCCAAAAATATAGTAGCAAGGATACTACATTCCAATTCTAAGGAACTAGCCATAGAAAATTAGATTTTGCAAACTTAGGAACAACATTATAAAATAGGAAAAGTTCACAAAATTAAAAAAATTGGATGTCTCCAAGGCGGTTCAATATGCTCAAGTGTCAATTTGCTCACAAGAATTGGTTGGCCCCAAATCAATATGCTTACAAAGTGGAATGATTAGCTTGCAAGATAAATTCACTAGCAATTGCTAGCTAATCACTCATTGGTCTATCAAGGGGTAAAAAGGCAAGCATGAATCCTATGAAAAATATTTGGAAAGCAATATTTTGGAATTTAATGGTGTCATAACTCATTTTAGAAGTCTTCTAATCCTTTTAGAGATTTATTTATAGGCATGTAGTATTTTGAGGTGCATAATTTTGTTAGAGATATCCCTAAATATTTACTTTTACTAGGAGTAATAGTTTCTCACCCTAGGTAACTCAAGGATAAACTCTTACTATAAATAGGATCCATGGGCTCCATTGTAAACATCCTTTGGCTATGAAATTTTTGAAACTTTTTGCATTCCAACAGTGGCACCACCCTCTTGGTTTGTGAAGTGCATGGTGATTAAAACATTTACATTTCCCCTCTTATAATTTGCCTAGCAATTTCACACTTGATGAATTAAAAATAATAATGTTATTTACATTATCATGTGATGATTTATCACACACTTATTTGTTGTGGTTATGGTCATATTTTATTTTAAACCCTAACACCTTTAAACATTACATGCATTTTTATTTTCCACTTTATTTTTAATGCAATTAGTATATGTTATCATAGGATAATTTAGTGGGGATAGTGGGGAGCAGGCCTCAAACTAGAGGTTGGAAGGAGTCACTGGATTTTCCTTCCAACGATTTTTTTGCTTGGGATGCATCATTAAATTAGAAATCAAGATACTAGCTCAGTTTAAAATAGTCTAATTATGCTAACACACACCCCACATATATTAATAAGTGCTACACCTTGCTCTTCAAGGGAATTTGAGCAAGTTGAAGTGGGTCTAACATCTAAGGCAAAGTATATCAAAGAACTCCCCATACAATGGATAGATAAAGTAGATGGGTAGTTCAAATGAGAAGATGTAAATCATAGAATTAAAGGGCATATCTTACAAGAAAAGGAGATTTCAATGATGCAAGCTACCTATGAAGCTCTTAGAATGATAGTTAAAGAATTAAGAAAGGATATGAAAGAATTTCTAAATAAGGGATTTTTTGAGGTACTCTCCTATCAAGGACAATGCCATGTATATTTTCAATGTCATTGATGAATATAAAAATAAACTGGAGGTAATGTTAATTGATGCTTCAAAGAAGATCATCGAATCATAAAGTCAATTGGAAAAGTTAAGAAATTAATGAGGATCAATGGAAGAGCTTACTAAAGGATTAGTGTGACAAGTTGGCATCAAATTCCAAAATATAGATGCTAAATATGTATCCTCATGCACTAATTGATAGGAAGTTTTGATCCTATTACCCCAAACCCATAATTTTATAACTTTGGGATGGCCTCAATTTTACCTTTGTACCCAAGGATAATGGTAGCTTCGATATATAACTCACCAATTAACCATAACACCCTATGAAGTCACAAAAAATATAGTAACTAGGATACTACCTTCTAACTACAAGGAAATATCCATAGAAAATTAAATTTTGTAAACCTAGGAACAACATTTCCAAATAGCAAAAATTTACAAAATTGACAAAATTTGGTCATCTTTGACATGGGGTTATTTTCTCAAGTGTCAATTCACTCATAAATATCAATTGTATCCAAAGTGATTTGCTTGCAAAGTGGATCAATTGGATTTTAGGAGCAATTTTCTATTAAATTTGATCAATTCATTCACTTTCTAGAATGAATAGCTTGAAGGCCTTTATAGGGATAAAGGAGAAGGGCAGATCCTGAGAAGATCTTTGGAAAGCAACTTTTTATATTTTTGTGGTGTCATAGTTGTTAGAAAAGAGTCTATTCCATAATTTGGGTTATGTAAATGTATCTTCCAAGATACATACTTAGATTTCTTTTTTGTGCAATTTATCTAGTTACTTCATGCAATGTAATAAATGCACAAGTGTCATTGTGCAAGTTGTACATGTGCAAGTTGTCCCTTGCACAATTAGATAGAGTGTTGGCCAAGTATCCTATTTTACCTATATAAGGATGGCCTCATAGATAGATAGACACAGAGTCAGGGAACATAGTCAGATAGTTAATATTAGTGGATAGTACAATTTTGTGTACCTCACCATCCATTGGTGATGGATACAATGTAGTTCAATAGATTTATTAATGGAGTGTTCATTTCCTCCATAACTACATTGTAATATTTTATATGATTTCTATTTACAGCATATTTCAGTCATCTAGAAGATTTACTTTCTTTCATATTATTCTACATCTTATGATTGTTATCTCCCAAGGCTCATTCATCAAAAACTAACAGTGGTATCAGAGCCATGATAGATCTAGTCTATGTAGGTCAATAAGGAAACCACCATTATCATTTAGCCTAAGTGTTTTGTCAAAATAACGCATTGTTGGACTAGCCACTGTCAAAATATCTCAAAAGAATCTAGGTGGTAGAATTAGGGAGAGTCACAAAGTTAGGATTGAAAGAAATATCAATTTCAAAAAATACTGAGATTATTTTTGTTGGATATTTAAGCAGTATAAAAAGGTAAAAAATTTGTTTACAATGATAAGCTCTGGACCTTACCTTTTTACCTCCTTGGATGGTAGCTGACTGGGCAGATTGGACGGCATGGGTGGCAACACATTCAACATCAATTTCCCTTCCTCCTTTCCTCTATATTTTTCTTCATTTCCTAACTTCTCCTATATTCCCTAAGGTTGTTAAATCAACCCTATTTAAGCATTGTAATTTCTAAGTTTCGTAAGGTTAATGAATAATATTTCTTATTTCCATTTTTCTCCAAGACTCACGTACCACATCTAGTATCAAAGCCAAGTCCAGAGAGGGCCTAAATATCAATGTCGAGGAACTAGTAGCACAAACATCGAGGCAGGTGAGGTCAAGTGGGACCTGTAGCACGTGATCCAAGGTGAGGTCGAAGAAGGCCCACGAATCATGAATCGAGGTGAGGTCTAGAGAAGGCCCGCATAGTGAGCATGCGAGGATGAGGAGCAACCTAGCAGAAACCAACTAGAGAGAGCCATGTGGTAAGAGGAGAGCAAGGCCAACATAGACTAGATGACATAGAACTAACACAAATCTGATTACATGGTAGAACGAGAATTGAAAACGTGGCAGACGAAGGGTTAAATGATAGAAGGATGTGATAAGCAACATGGCGATAGGCGATAGGCTAAAGAATGCAAAAGTGTGGTCACTAATTTCTCGAAGGCAATCAAGTGACTATGCAAGCATTGAGGGTTTTAAACACCTCAAATGCTCTCACATGGTCAATGTGGGACTAAAAGTCCCAAAAAAAAAAAAATTTGGTGTGACCGTGAGAAGAACAAGGTAAGCTTCCATTGCCTTCCTTTCGAGCCACACAGCTTGACTGGCTCAAGGAGCCAACCATAAGGCGCTCGCCTTCCTGCAGGTCGCGTATTTGAAACCCAGTGATGGAAAAAGCTTTGAAATTTTTTATATTAAAAATTGGATCCGAAATAGCATAAAATTGTATTCATTCCCTTTGGTTCTCACCGGCAGTGGTGGCCGAGTTGGTTAGTGTGATTTGTTGATGCCAAGAGGTCGCGGGTTTGATTCCTGCAGACCATCATTTTTTTTATATAAGTTCTTTTAATTTTTTTTATATTATTAAAACTACTTATATTATAATTAATATATTAAATATAATTGCTTCTTTAAAAAAAAAATTAGGGCAATTATTTTTTAATTTATTAAATAGTAATATAGTTTTTTTAATATTATAAAAGAAAGGAAAATATTGTCTAAGAGACAATTATTGTAATCAAAGGGTACTTTTTTTTTACTTGATTCAAGGAATCACAAACTGTAGAACTCTTGTGTAATAAGCCTAAGAGGATTAGTTTTTTTTGTAAAAGATACCAAGGATCAAATTGTAAAATTGTAAATAGGCATTGATGATAAGACCAAATGGTTGTTATCATGCCTTATGTGTAATTTTAGCAAGAGAAGGTGCAAAGAGGTTTGATGAAAAAGTAAGAGGTTATGGGCTCAACATTGTGTTTAGCCAACTTCAAAATGTAGTGATAGCACATCAAAGGCATCCTGACTTAGGGTACGAGGCAGACTTTGAAGATAACTCATTCAGGAGTCAATTTGAACAATCAAAATCCATACAAGCTGCACCACAAGAATCAGAGTATACACACTATAGTATTTTAGTGGAAATATTAGAACCAGAATCACCAAAAATAATATTGATAAGTGACGACGAAGAAGAAGTAGCAGATAATTTTGTGAATCAAGAGATAGCATCCCCACATCAAGAGGAATAAGTAGTGAATGATAGAGTAGAACAAGTCAGATTTGACTTAAATTTGTAATCTCTTCTTTCTTCCTTCTTCTTCTTTCCTTCTTTCAAACAACAAAGTACTTTATTGTAACTGTGAAATAAAGAGAGTTTTTTGGTAACTATGGCCTCACACAATAGCTTACCTATACCAGAATTTAATAGTTATGACTATGAGTATTGGTCTATAAAGATGAAGACCTTGCTCATAGGAAGAGGTTTGTGGGACATAATAGAAGAGGGCTACACAAAACCCTCAGACTGGACAACACTAAGTGTCACAGACAAGAAAACATGAAAAGAAGAGAAAAATAGCAACTCTTCTGCTCTTTCTCATCTCCAAGCTACATTGGAGAAAAGCATATTCCCTAGAATCATCGCTTGTACAACTGCACAAGCTGCATGGAAAGGATTTATTGATGGATTCTAGGGTAGTAATCAACTGAAGCAGGTAAGGCTTCAAACACTAAAGAGAGATTTTGAAAATCTTTGAATGAAAGATGATGAAAAAGTTGATGATTATTGTGTTAGAGTAAAAGCAATTGTGGATAAAATGGTTACACTAGATGAAGAAATCAAGCCTAAG
This sequence comes from Wollemia nobilis, assembly GCA_028583015.1. Lineage (NCBI taxonomy): Eukaryota > Viridiplantae > Streptophyta > Pinopsida > Araucariales > Araucariaceae > Wollemia > Wollemia nobilis. The sequence continues at coordinate 2,990,567 of JAQPPZ010005606.1, forward strand.
AAAATTGTAACAAAAGTGTTGCAAACACTTACACAAAAATAGAACCATATTGCCATAATTATAGAATAATCCAAATATTTTTACCTTTTAAAATTTGATGCATTAATCGGATCATTAATGTCACATGAAGAGAGGTTTCCTGAAACTCATTCAACTAGCTACGAAGGCGATGATAATGCCTTCACTTCCAATGAAAACAATGGAAGAGGATGGGGAAGAGGTCAAGGCAGAGGTAAGCAAAGAGGTAGAGGCAAAGAGAGGAGGCAATCAAAATAGAGGAGGCAACCAGAATAGAGGATGTAATTCCAACAAAGGAGGCAACTCATACAGAGGAGGCAATCAACAAAGAGGTGGAAATCAAAATCAAGGAGGAAATCAAGGACAAAGTGGAAATCAAGGGCGAGGAAGTGACAAGTCAAAATAAGCTTGTTTCAATTGTGGCAATCTAGGTCACTTCGCTCATGACTGTTGGTCAAAATATTCACAAGGCAGCAGTAGTCAATATGGTAATTATGGAGAAGAAGATGATACATCTAATATTTTTTTTCATATGGACAATCAAAACAAAATTTAAATGACACATGGATTCTGGATACTAGTTGTTCAAAGCACATGAGTGGCAAAGAACATTCATTTGCTACTCTAGATTCCACTTATAAATCCTAAATCAAATTAGGGTATGATAAGACATTGCAAGTAGAGGGTATTGGAGACATGGAGATTCCAACCAAATAAGGACTAAAGAAAGTGCATGACATCTATTACACTCTAAAGCTCCAACACAATCTGCTAAGCATTGTACAAATGATAGAAAATAATTACAAGCTTGTATTTGATGAAGGACAATGTATCATTTTTGATAAAAATAATTGTAATCGTGTCATCACATAGGTCCCCATGACCAAGAACAAGTTATTCCCTCTCAAATTTTATGAGCCAGGAGGAGCTCAAATTTCAAATGTATCTATAAAAAATCCAAGTGTGCTTTGGAACTTGCGATATGGTCACCTTAATTCTACTAGCTTGAAACTTCTAACTTCTCAAGCTATGGTGATAGGACTTCCCAAAATCAATGAACAAAAGGAGGTCTGTGAAGGATGTTCTTTGGGAAAGCACTCAAGGTCGAAGTTTCTAAAAAGACAAGCGTGGAGAGCCAACTATCCACTTCATCTAGTACATTTAGACATCTGGTGGACCAATGCAAACACAGAGTCTCAAAAACTGTTCTTATTTTCTCACTTTCATAGATGACTTCTCTAGAATGTGCTGGATTTATTTTTGAAATATAAAGATCAAGCTTTTGATTGCTTCATAGATTTTAGAAACAATGTAGAGAATCAAAATGGGAATTATGTAAAATGTCTTAGGACAGATCAAGGAGGTGAATACTCCTCAAAAGCATTCTTGAAATATTGTAAAGCAAGTGGGATTAAAAGGCAATTCACCACTACCTATACCCCACAACAGAACGGTGTGGCCAAGAGAAAGAACCGCACCATAGTTGAAATGGCAAGATCGATGCTTCAGACTAAGCATATAACTCATATGTACTAGGCAGAGGTTGTATGAATCAGTGTATATATTCTAAATAGAAGTCCTACTTCTATTTTAGATGGTGTCACTCCTTATGAGGGGTGGTACGAAAAGAAACCTAATGTAAAGCACTTCAAAGTGTTTGGTTCTTTAGCATATGCACACATTCCTGATGAGAAAAGGAAGAAGCTTGATCCAAAAATTCAAGCTTGTATATTTGTAGGGTATTGTGAGTCTACAAATGCATATAGACTCTACAATCCCAAGACTCATAAAGTTATACTCTCCAGGGATGTAATTTTTGATGAAGAGGGATAATTGGGTCATCAAATAATTTTTTTTGATGATGAGTCCCAAGATGTAAGTTCTTCATAGGTATAGCAAGTGTCTCCAAAGAAAAGAAAAGGCACACCACCCCCTCCAGGTCCATACATGAGTACTACATCAAGTACTTCAACTGCCACTCCAAATATTTCTCCACAGAAATCAGTAAGTTCTTCACCAATGGACATTGATAGAGACTCCATCAAGAGGCAAAAGAATATTACAACATCATCCATATTTTCAAATGTTGGATCAAAATTTCCAAAGAAGATTCACTAGAAGCCAAGCTAGTGAAATGAATACAGTTTTGTAGCAACTTGAAAATTTGCAATTGTATGGAGATGATGACTCCCATGATCCTAGGGGAGATGTAGTCAATTATGCTTTATTGGCTAGTACACAACTAGAACCATCTAGCTATGAGAAGGCATGTACTCAAAATGTATGGCAAGAAGCCATGAAAGAGGAAATAACCTCTATAAACAATAATGATACATGGGAGCTAGTAAAGCTACCCAAAGGAAAAAATGTGTTGGGTGTAAATGGGTCTACAATACCAAGTACAATGCTGATGGAAGCATTGAGAGGTATAAGGCGAGACTAGTAGCAAAATGTTTTACTCAAAAATTTGGCATTGACTATGAGGAAACCTTTGCTCCTGTTGCACGACAAGAAAAAATCAGATTAGTTCTTTCCTTAGTAGCCCATAAAGGATGGAATGTTCAACACATGGATGTGAAAAGTGATTTTCTGAATGGATAATTGATAGAAGAGGTTTATGTTCAACAACCTCAAGGTTTTCAAGAATAGGGAAAGGAGAACCTTGTTTACAAATTGAAGAAAGCACTTTATGGCCTCAATCAAGCACCAAGAGCTTGGTACTCATGCATTGATTTCTATTTTAGCGAGTATGGATTCACAAGAATCAAAAGTGAACCAACTCTGTACTACATGAAGCATGGAGTAGACATTCTCATAGTTTGTTTGTATGTGGATGATCTAATATTTATAGGTAGTAACAATAGAATGACTATGGAGTTCAAAAGCTCCATGATGAAATAGTTTGAGATGAAAGATCTTGGTTTAATGTGATACTTCCTAGGGATGGAAGTGCATAAATCAAATAAAGGGATATTCATATGTCAACACAAGTATGCTCAAGACATGATCAAGAAATTTGCCATGGAGCAATGCAAATCAGTTGCAACTCCAACTGGACATGGAATCCAATTGAGAAAGGATGATGGAGCATCAAAGGTTGACATGACCACTTACAGAAGCATGGTTGGGAGTCTAATGTTTCTCACCAACACAAGGCCAGATATTCAATATGTTGTTTCTCTAGTTTCAAGGTTTATGGCTAGTCCATCTGAGCTACGTCTACAAGCAACTAAAAAATCTTAAGATATGTAAAAGGTACATTAGATTTTGGAATCCATTACCAAAAATGTAATTCTATGAAATTAGTTGGCTTCAGTGACAGTGATTGGGGCAGCAATATAGATGACAGGAAATCTACATCAAGAAATTTTTTTAGTCTAGGATTAGGACTAATTACATGAAGTTCCAAGAAATAAACTGTTGTAGCATTTTCATCAACTAGGACTGAGTATATAGCCATCACACATGCTAGTACTCAAGACCTATGGTTGAGAAAATTTCTTTAAGAGATTGGATAAAGTAAAAGTGTTCCAACTCGACTGTATTGTGATAACATAAGTGTCATTCAGTTGGCATACAATCTAGTCCACCATAGCAAATCAAAGCATTTCTATATGAAGTATCACTTCATTTGAGATATGGTGGAACAACAGATAGTTGAGCTTCAATATTGTAACACTTTGGATAATATTGCAGACATCTTCACCAAAGGTATAGCTAAAGCTCAATATATAAAGCTGAGAGACTGTATAGTCAGTCCTCTCAAATTTAAGGGGGATAATGTTGAAAATTAAAGCAGTATAAAAAGGTAAAAAAACTGTTTACAACGGTAAGCTTTGGACCTTACCTTTTTACCTCCTTGGACAGCAGTTGACTGGGTAGATTGTACGACATGGGTGGCAAGGCATTCGACATCAATTTTCCTTCCTCATTTCCACCCTATTTTTCTTCATTTCCTAACTTCTCCTATATTCCCTAAGGTTGTTAAATCAACCCTATTTAAGCATTGTAATTTCTAAGTTTTGTAAGGTTAATGAATAATATTTCTTATTTCCATTTTGCTCTAAGACTCATGTGCCAAAATTTTTATCTAGAGTCTTTTCCACAAAGTTGTTAGGAAAATTTGTAAAGACCAAGAATCAACATTCAATCCACTAGATTGAAAATTCATCTAGTGAAGATCATCCAGGTTATTTAGAATTAGCTAACTAGTGCCTAAAGTTTATTTTGTTGAAAAAAATTAATTCTCAGAGGATTGGGACTCCTCCTATGATAGAAATCTAGGATACTCCAAATTCATTGCTCGAAGTTTAGTTTGCCCTCATAATGTAGATATTAGTTCATTATGCAAGAGGAGAATACTATGGAAGAAGACTTCTAGTGAAGTATCATGGTGAAGATAGAATACTAAAGATCTTTATTGTTGGATTGAAGAATTCTATAATTGAAGAACATGCCATAGGAGCCTTGATACAAAAAGGTCATAGAAGCCTTGAAGAAGAAGCCATAGAAGTCTTGAAACTAAAAAGGCCATAGAAGCCTTGATACTGAAAATATAATAGAATCCTTGATATTGAAAAGGCCATAGAAGCCTTGGTACTGAAAAAGGCCACACAATCCTTGATATTGAAGAAGGCCATAGAAGCCTTGATCTTGAAGAAGAATTTGAGAAGAATATCTAATTCAGAAGTAGACTAAATATTTTAGTACTAATATCTTTGTTGCAGGGATAGAATATTCAGTGAGTTGGGAAGCTTCCTACAAGAAAGTTAGGAAGAGTATCTTCTTTAAAATAAACTCAGCCTTGAAGCAAAAGTGAAGAGATTAGGAGAAGATCTCATTGAAGAAGAAGGGTTAGGAGAGTCTTCCTCAAAGCCAAATACAACAAAATTAGAATATCTAGGAGAAGATATCACCACCAAATTTTCTAGGAACAAAATATTGAAGAGGTCTCAAGGAAGACCATCAGAAGCTGCTAGATCAAATGCCTTGAGAAGGTCTCATCAAGCATCTAGAAAAGGCTATGAGAGCCTTGCTGAAGATCAAGAGAGTTATTTAGAGAACTCATTGGAGAAATCCACTACCAAGGTGAAGTCCCTGATAGTGAAGGACTTGGGACAATTATCGCCATCCAAAAACAATCCCAAGAGGAGAATTTAGAAAGGAGTACCAAATCTATGAAGAAGAATTTGGCAAGGAGTGCCAAATCCCAAAAGAAGATCCTGCTTGAAGTCAAAATTCAATAAGAATACTTGAAGATAGAAGAATCTCACCAAATATTGGAGATTTGAATATTTCCTCTCATAGCAAGAAGGCATCGCTTTATAGACATAGAATTCTCCAAATCTACAGTAGAAAGAGGATAATGTTGGATATTTTGAGTCCATAAAGTTGTCATTGATGTCAAGGCATGAAGTTGTCATTGATGCCAAGAAGTGAACTACCATTGATGCCAAAAGGTCAACAAGGAGCAATGCAAGAGGTTGATGAGCTCCATAATGTTTATTTCTAAATATTATGTGGAGCATGATTTTAAAGGTTTTTATTAAAACCTATGATGGCAAAAATAAATGGTTTTTATTTAAAACCAATGGATAGACCTAAGGACATTAAATAAATTATAATTAATTGTAATAATTTCATTATATATTAATTTGTAAGTTAATTTAATTAACCTATGGTTATTAAATTAATTATAATAATTTTATTATTAATTAAATTATAATATATTTTAATTTACCCTAAGGTTAGGGTTGCAAGGCAAATCAATATGCGCCGACGTTTAAATTCAAGGTGGCATAATGGTATAAAAACCACATGCCTTAATGGCATTTAATCATCCTTCGTTCGAATGAAATAAAGAGGCCAACGTGTAATATGATGTGATTCGTGCGAGGAAGAAGACAAAGCTTTTTGTCTTGAGTGCCAGCAAAGGAATAAATTTGGTGTGGGCTAAAGCCTCATATCCACCCGACAGCATGGCCTAGTGGCAAGTGGTCGAGGGCTAAGGCGTTGGATGTGGAAAGACCCGCGATCGATTCTCGATGGTAGTTTTTGAGCATGTTTTGCTTGGGCGTTGAAGGAAGAAGCACGTGATCATTTTGGGCTTAGGCGCCAAAAGGAAGGGTAAATAGCACGTGGTGCTCTTTGCTCCCAAAGCGAGCACCTAGCACACACGGTAGCCAAGGTCGTGGCTAGGGCGCAAGGGGAGGCGGCGTTGTGAGTTCGAGTCCCACCAAGGCAAAGGTAATAAATTTTTAATATATTTTGTGATGCCTAAGGTTTTGACATAAGGTCCTAGGGAGTTAAAAGGGGTAGATAAAAAGTATTTTTAATTGGTCATTATTTTGGTTAATTGGAGGAATAAGGAGTTAGCTTTATTTTTAATAAAGTCTTTTTGACATATTGGCTTATTGGAGAAATAAGTGGATTAAAGTGTTGGTTAAATTTTGAGAGGACTTCTTGCCATTGAGTTATTTTGAGAAGGTGATTGTATTGACATTATTTATGGTGTTGGATATTATTTTAAGTTGGAGTTGATAAGGTGTATCAAAGAAATTATTTTTATGTATGTTATGATGAGTGTTATTTTTAAAGGGAGAAATAAGGCATAAGTTGAGTTGTGATTGTTTTATGTCCAAGGAATATTTTTGAGAAAGTATTGAAGTGATATTGTTGTGTTTAACTCATTGAAATTGGAAAGAAGGAAATTGTGATTAAGACAGGTTTTTCTAAAGGCACTTCTACATCCAACAAAAGGTATGGGCATATTCTTCCTAGTGAGTGATTGTTGAAAGTTGTGTATGAAAAGTTGGAGTGAAAAGGATTGTTTGGTTTGCATTGTTGAGAGTGTTTTTGAATTAATGCTTCAAGGTTTTCTGGAATTAAGAGTTGTTGATAAAACCTTATTTATAAGCATTGTTGTTGAAGTGAGTTATTGAGTGAAGAACTTGAACTAGGGTTTGAAAAGAGTATAAGTATCATTGTTATGTAAATATTGTCTTATAAGCATTGTTGTTGAAGTGAGTTGTTGAGTGAAGAACTTGAACTAGGGTTTGGAAAGAACATGAGTATCATTGTTATGTGAGATTGGTTGATAAAGCATTGTTGGAAATATTTTGAGTGAGTTATCATATGCTTGGACTAGGGTTTGTGAGCAAGGATTATTTCATTGAGTGATTGGTTGAGTAGAGTTGGTTGAGCCTAGTCAAGTGAATGTGTGAAGTGATTGTTCAAGTTCTATGAAACAAATTATTCTATATTCTGAATTGTTTTGAGAAAGTGGTTGAGTGTTGATGAGTGTGAAGCATATTGAGTCTCTAACAATTCTCTATATGTTTTTATGATAAGAGAGTGATTGAAAGTGATTGAGTATTGAGGTGAATGTGAAGCATATTGAGTCTCTAACAATTCTCTATATGTTTCTAAGAGAGTGATTGAAAGTGATTGAGTATTGAGGTGAATGTGAAGCATATTGAGTCTCTAACAATTCTCTTTATGTTTCTATGAGATTGGACAAGTTCTAGTGTGGACTTGTTGAGCAGATTTGAGGTAAGTCTTTGAGAAGACTTGTGGAAAGATTTGGGTGAGCTTTTGTGGAAGCTTACAATACATATTGAGAGCATATTTGGATAAGTTCTTGTGAGGACTTATTGAGCATATTGGACAAGTTCTAGAGAGGACTTGAGGACAGATTAGTGTGAGCTTTTGTGGAAGCTTACAAGGTAGATTTGAGATAAGTCTTTGAGAAGGCTTGTGAGCAGAGTTGATTGATTGATTTGTTCAAACCTTGAGTTAAGGTTTGGGGCAGATCCAACAGAGTTGATTTGAGATTGAGTCAAGCTTTGAGTTAAGGCTTGAGGATAGAGATTGAGGATAGATTTGTGCTAGACCAAAGGACTATGTTTAGTACAAATTCGAGGATAGAGTTTGGTGCAGATTTGAGGATAGGTTTGTGCCAGACCAAAGACAGAGATTGAGGATAGATTTGTGCTAGACCGAAGGACTGTGTTTAGTGCAGATTTGAGACAGAGCTTTGGAGGTGATAGAGTTGAGGATAGAGGTCTCCAGCTAGAGCAGGGAGGACAGGTGTCTTCTATGGATAGAGTTCCATTTGCTAAGGGCAGTGGAGGTAGAGGTCTTCTAGAGGATCACCAACCATAGTAGAGTTAGGATATTGGTGTCTCCTATGGATAGAGATCCATGAAATTGATTAGGGGATTGGTGTCTCCTTTGGATAGAGGTCCATAAACATTGTAATAGGGAAAGGATTCCCAAGATATTTATTGAGAAAATTTTAGTGAAATATTTTCTCCGTGGAGTAGCCCACATTGGGTGAACCATGTTAAATTGGTGTCTCTATTGTGTGTGATGATTTGTGCATTGCTTTGGTTATTGCTATTGATATTGCCATTGATTATATTGGATAATACTATTTGGGAAAGAAAAGTAAAAAGTGGTATTATACTGTTCACCCCCCTCTTAGTATAAGCTTGTGTTCTTCAATTGGTATTAGAGCTGGTTCCTTTGAAAAAGGTTTAACAGCTTGAAGGAAGATCTTACAAGAACACAAATGGCAAAGAAAGGCAAAAGTAGAACCATGAGACACAAGAAGAAAAGAACACACATGGTCATGAAATAAAAGGAAGATGAATTCAATGTTGTTGTTTTGGGAGGAAGAATGGAAATAGATTCAAGAGATGAATCAAGCAATGGAGAGATAACCATATTGATAAAGTTTTGTACCATATGTAGGAAGACAGGTCACCTTGTAGCTCATTGTTCACAAGAAGGTGAAGAATGTTTTGTTTGTGGTCAACTCGATCATAATGCAGGTTATTGCAATGGTTTTAGTAGCGATGAAGATGAAGATGATACTTTCAAAATTGAAGCCCTAGAAGATGGTTCAGAAAAGGATAACAGGGATAGCCAAAATAGGTATGAAGAAGAAACTCTACTTTGGACAATAGAAGAAATTGAAGACCAAAGAAAAGAGAAAAATTTAGAAAGAGAAAAGGAGGAAGTCACTCTTAAGGAACTTGTTGAGTTGAAAAAGGAGAACTTAGAATTAAAGGCTCAAATACAAGAGGATGAGAAATGTAAGACAAAGCTTCTACAAGATCTCTCTGACTTGAAAGATAAGGTTGAAAAGGCAAGGAGAGTTGAAAAAGGTATGGTTGAACAGTCAAAGGTAAAAGAGATAGAATGTGAAATACTTATGGTTATTCTTGAAGAAATAAAAAGGGAGAACTCAGGATTAAGGGTTCAAACTCAAGAATATGAGAAAGCAAAAGCAAAATTTCTACAAGAGCTCACCAACTTCAAAATTAAGGTTGAAGAGGCAAGGAAAATTGAAGAAGGTATGACTGAAAAATTAAAGATAAAAGATCTAGAGTGTGAAATATTAGAACATGAGATAGTTTCACTAAGGATGGAAGTGAAAGACTCTAAGGACAAGCTACACAAGTTTGATAAAAATTCAAAGACTTTGAACAAGATTATCAATGCACAAAGATCATCAATCACCAAAATAAGACTTAGTTTTGAAGAAGAACAAGGGAAACAGGAAGCAAAAAAAGGAGAGTCAAGCTCAAGCACCAAAGAAGAAGAAGCATCAAAAGAAGAAAGTGAAAGAAAGAGTGAGACTTCTAAAGATAAGTTGGACAATAGAAAGTTCAACAAGGAAAGGAACAATGCACAAGTATGGAACAGATGGAACAAGAAATAGGATAGGGTAGAAGAGACTAAGAGACCAATGGGGTCAAGGCAAGGTTTCTTCAATGGACGATGTTTCTCATGTCACAGATTTGGGCACATGGCTTCATAGTGCAGGACACATGAAAGATAAGAAAATGGGAATTTTAAAAACAGGCAACTTTTCCATGGGTATTGCTACTCATGTAATCAGTTTGGTCACAAGGCAATGAATTGCAGGGTTCATGACAAGAACAAATATGGCTTCACCAAGAGAAATCCCAAGACATTTGCACCTCCAAGGAATAATAACATTAAGTGTTATAAGTGCAATAATGATGGACATACAACAAAGTGGTGTAGAGCAGACATTCCAGAATCAAGCATGAATAGGAACATGAACAAGAATAGGAACAAGAATATGGACATGGATAGGAATAGGAACATGGACATGGAAAGGAATAGTCAAAGGAATCAGAAGGATCAGATAAGAAGGAAAGAGGATAAAGGTAAAGACTAGTGCTTGTTGGGAGTAGAAATACTCCCACCCCAGAATTAACCACCTCAAGAGGAGGTGGGGGAGGGGCTAAGCTAAGAGACTCATTCTTAGCCCCGAGCCCCAAAGGTGACCCTTTGCCATTGATGTCAAAGGGGGAGAGATTTGAGTAAGGGGGAGATATTTGGTATTTAAGAAAGGGGGAGAGATTTGGTTTAAGAAGAGAGCAATTTCCTAGGGGAGCAGAATAAAAAGTCAAGGAAATGGTAAAAATTTATTGGGTTGCCATCAATGACAAAGGGGGATATTTTTGGACATTTTGAGTCCATAAAGTTGTCATTGATGTCAAGGCATGAAGTTGTCATTGATGCCAAGAAGTGAACTACCATTGATGCCAAAAGGTCAACAAGGAGCAATGCAAGAGGTTGATGAGCTCCATAATGTTTATTTCTAAATATTATGTGGAGCATGATTTTAAAGGTTTTTATTAAAACCTATGATGGCAAAAATAAATGGTTTTTATTTAAAACCAATGGATAGACCTAAGGACATTAAATAAATTATAATTAATTGTAATAATTTCATTATATATTAATTTGTAAGTTAATTTAATTAACCTATGGTTATTAAATTAATTATAAGTTAATTATAATAATTTTATTATTAATTAAATTATAATATATTTTAATTTACCCTAAGGTTAGGGTTGCAAGGCAAATCAATATGCGTCGACGTTTAAATTCAAGGTGGCATAATGGTATAAAAACCACATGCCTTAATGGCATTTAATCATCCTTCGTTCGAATGAAATAAAGAGGCCAACGTGTAATTTGATGCGATTCGTGCGAGGAAGAAGACAAAGCTTTTTGTCTTGAGCACCAGCGAAGGAATAAATTCAGCATGGGCTAAAGCCTCATATCCACCCGACAGCGTGGCCTAGTGGCAAGTGGTCGAGGGCTAAGGCGTTGGACGCGAAAAGACCCGCGATCGATTCTCGATGGTAGTTTTTGAGCATGTTTTGCTTGGGCGCTGAAGGAAGAAGCACGTGATCATTTTGGGCTTAGGCACCAAAAGGAAGGGTAAAGAGCACGTGGTGCTCTTTGCTCCCAAAGCGAGCACCTAGCACATGCGATAGCCAAGGCCACGGCTAGGGTGCAAGGGGAGGCGACGTCGTGAGTTCGAGTCTCACCAAGGCAAAGGTAATAAATTTTTAATATATTTTGTGATGCCTAAGGTTTTGACATAAGGTCCTAGGGAGTTAAAAGGGGTAGATAAAAAGTATTTCTAATTGGTCATTATTTTGGTTAATTGGAGGAATAAGGAGTTAGCTTTATTTTTAATAAAGTCTTTTTGACATATTGGCTTATTGGAGAAATAAGTGGATTAAAGTGTTGGTTAAATTTTGAGAGGACTTCTTGCCATTGAGTTATTTTGAGAAGGTGATTGTATTGACATTATTTATGGTGTTGGATATTATTTTAAGTTGGAGTTGATAAGGTGTATCAAAGAAATTATTTTTATGTATGTTATGATGAGTGTTATTTTTAAAAGGAGAAATAAGGCATAAGTTGAGTTGTGATTGTTTTATGTCCAAGGAATATTTTTGAGAAAGTATTGAAGTGATATTGTTGTGTTTAACCATTGAAATTGGAAAGAAGGAAATTGTGATTAAGACAGGTTTTTCTAAAGGCACTTCTACATCCAACAAAAGGTATGGGCATATTCTTCCTAGTGAGTGATTGTTGAAAGTTGTGTATGAAAAGTTGGAGTGAAAAGGATTGTTTGGTTTGCATTGTTGAGAGTGTTTTTGAATTAATGCTTCAAGGTTTTCTAGAATTAAGAGTTGTTGATAAAACCTTGTTTATAAGCATTGTTGTTGAAGTGAGTTATTGAGTGAAGAACTTGAACTAGGGTTTGAAAAGAACATGAGTATCATTGTTATGTGAAGATTGTTTTATAAGCATTGTTGTTGAAGTGAGTAATTGAGTGAAGAACTTGAACTAGGGTTTGGAAAGAACATGAGTATCATTGTTATGTGATATTGGTTGATAAAGTATTGTTGGAAATATTTTGAGTGAGTATTCATATGATTCTCGATGGTAGTTTTTGAGCATGTTTTTCTTGGGTGCTGAAGGAAGCAACACGTGATCATTTTGGGCTTAGGCACCAAAAGTAAGGGTAAATATCATGTGGTGCTCTTTGCTCCCAAATCGAGCACCTAGCACACGCGGTAGCCAAGTCCGCATCTAGGGCGCAAGGGGAGGCGGCATCATGAGTTCGAGTCTCACCAAGGCAAAGGTAATAAATTTTTAATATATTTTGTGATGCCTAAGGTTTTGACATAAGGTCCTAGGGAGTTAAAAGGGGTAGATAAAAATTATTTGTAATTGGTCATTATTTTGGTTAATTGGAGGAATAAGGAGTTAGCTTTATTTCTAATAAAGTCTTTTTGACATATTGGCTTATTGGAGAAATAAGTGGATTAAAGTGTCGGTTAAATTTTGAGAGGATTTCTTACCATTGAGTTATTTTGAGAAGGTAATTGTATTGACATTATTTATGGTGTTGGATATTATTTTAAGTTGGAGTTGATAAGGTGTATCAAAGAAATTATTTTTATGTATGTTATGATGAGTGTTATTTTTAAAGGGAGAAATAAGGCATAAGTTGAGTTGTGATTGTTTTATGTCCAAGGAATATTTTTGAGAAAGTATTGAAGTGATATTGTTGTGTTTAACCATTGAAATTGGAGAAAAGGAAATTGTGATTAAGACAGGTTTTTCTAAAGGCACTTCTACATACAACAAAATTTATTGGCATATTCTTCCTAGTGAGTGATTGTTGAAAGTTGTGTATGAAAAGTTGGAGTGAAAAGGATTGTTTGGTTTGCATTGTTGAGAGTGTTTTTGAATTAATGCTTCAAGGTTTTCTGGAATTAAAATTTGTTGATAAAACCTTTTTATAAGCATTGTTGTTGAAGTGAGTTATTAATTGAAGAACATGAACTAGGGTTTGAAAAGAATATGAGTATCATTGTTATGTAAATATTTTTTTATAAGCATTGTTGTTGAAGTGAGTAATTGAGTGAAGAAATTGAACTAGGTTTTGGAAATAACATGAGTATCATTGTTATGTGATATTGGTTGATGAGTATTGTTGGAAATATTTTGAGTGAGTATTCATATGCTTGGACTAGGGGTTGTGAGCAAGGATCATTTCATTGAATTATGGGTTGAGTAGAGTTGGTTGAGCCTAGTCAAGTGAATGTGTGAAGTGATTGTTCAAGTTCTGTAAAAAAAATTACTCTATATTCTAAATTGATTTGAGAAAGTGGTTGAGTATTGATGAGTGTGAAACATATTGAGTCTGTAACAATTCTCTATATGTTTCTGTGATAAAAGAGTTATTGAAAGTGATTGATTATTGAGGTGAATATGAAGCATATTGAGTCTATAACAATTCTCTATATGTTTCTAAGAGAGTGATTGAAAGTGATTGAGTATTGAAGTGAATGTGAAGCATATTGAGTCTCTAATAATTCTCTACATGTTTCTAAGAGAGTGACTGAAATTAACTGAGCATTGTGATGAATGTGAAGCATATTGAGTCTCTAAAAACTCTCTTTATGTTTCTATGAGATTGAAAAAGTTCTAGTGTGTACTTGTTGAGTAGATTTAAGGCAAGTCTTTGAGAAGACTTGTGGAAATATTTGAGTGAGATTTGTGAAAGCTTGCAATACAGATTGAGAGTAGATTTGGATAAGTTCTAGTGAGGACTTATTGAGCAGATTTAGACAAGTTCTAGAGAGGGCTTGTGGATAGATTAGTGTGAGATTTTGTGGAAGCTTACAAGGTAGATTTGATACAAGTATTTTAGAAGGCTTGAGAGCAGAGTTGATTTTATTAATTTTTTCAAACCTTGAGTTAATATTTGGGGTAGATCCAGCAAAGTTGAGTTGATATTGAGTCAATATTTATGTTAAGGCTTGATTACAGAGTTTGAGGATAGATTTGTGCTAGACCATAGGACTATGTTTAGTGCAGATTTGAGGATAGATTTTGGTGCATATTTGAGGAGAGGTTTGTGCCAGACCAGAGACAGATATTGAGGACATATTTATGCTTGACTGAAGAACTGTATTTAGTGCAGATTTGAGATAGAGCTTTGGAGGTAACAGAGTTGAGGACAGATATCTCTAGTCATATTAGGGAGGACAAGTGTCTTTTGTGGATAGATTTCCATTTGCTAAGGGCAGTGGAGGCAGAGGTCTTCTAGAGGATCACCAGCCACAGTAGATTTAGGAGATTGGTGTCTCCTGTGGATAGAGATCCATGAAATTGATTAGGGTATTGGTGTCTCCTTTGGATAGAGGTCCATAAAAATTGTAATAGGGAAAGGATTCCCAAGAGATTTATTGAGAAAATTTTCATGGAGTAGCCCATATTGGGTGAACTAGGTTAAATTGGTGTCTCTATTGTATGTGATGATTTGTGCATTGCTTTGGTTATTGCTATTGATATTTCCATTGACTATATTGGATAATATTATTTGGAAAAGAAAATTAAAAAGTGGTCTTATATTGTTCACCCCCTCTTAGTATAAGCTTGTGTTATTCAGATAACACAAGAGGAGAATAAACCACCAAATCCTAGGCTTGTGAAATAAAGTTTGAGATCATCATTTGGTGAAGGATTTGTTTAGGACATCCTACTTGAAGCAACAACTTGGTGTTTTTAGACACCAAGATCTACATCCTCTACAAAAGTGAGAGAAGATCTACATTAAAAGGTATGCAAATTTTTGTGTAAGAAGATTTATTAATTGTATTACTTATCATATTTATTAGAGCACCTAAATTTGGATTAAAGTTGCAAGAAGAAAATTAGATTACAGTCTTCTAAAGTGCAAAAGGAAAAAGATTATTTTTAAGGATTTATTTACACATTTATTAGGATTTTATTATATTTCATATTTAGCTTCTATATACTACCTATGATCTACTTTGGAAACAATAAAAATAAGACTAAGTCCTACAACTTTGATTGTAGTGAAATTGCAGAATGACTCTTAAAGATTCATTTTAGGTTATTCTTGATTAGCTGCAGTAAATTATTAGTGTATGGATTTGAGAGTTGATTGGAGTGATAAGGTGTAATATTAGTGCATTAAAAGTGAAGGACTTGTACTATTATAGTACTCTCAAAAAATAAATTAGTTTTGTATTTTTTGAAGGGCACAAAATCTGATTTGTATCAAGTGTCTAAAGGCACTATTGAAGCACAAAAATCTGCACCTTGTAGTGTCCAAAATAAGCCACCCAAAAAAGGTTAGAATCCTCCAATATTTGAAGAAGAAATTAACTAACTAAAAACAAAAATGGAAGCTTAAAATTTTGAGACTTGGTGAGTCTCAAATCCAAAGCATTACAAGGTTAAGTGTAAGGAAAGAAAGTGCAGAAAATTGCATTAATTGAAAAGATTCTATCTACTATTATTTAAGCTTGGATTTGTTATCAAAGTGTCCAAGTAAAAATGGAAAGGCATGTCTACTCATAAAATATAACCTCAAAAACCTTCTATTACAGGAAAAATCTGCCACAAAACTAGAATGTCAGATCTAGAAATAGAGTGCAAAAGAAGGTATATTAAAATAAGCCTTATATACAATATTATAATACATTATATTGCACTACTCTAATATGGTTTTTACAGCAAAATATCAGATTTGGAATTGCCACAAAAGGGCACATTAACTACAGGGTAAATCATCCAAGGAAGGCTAGACATCAACACTCTTCTTCCCAAGCTAAAAGGAGCCACACAAAGGGTTCATATTGGATGTATGTACCTAAAAAATCAAAGTTCATATCAGATTATCTTCGAGGTACATTCACGTAGACAAGAAAGTGCATAGCTACTTCTAAAAGGCATAAAAAATCTGCAAAGGATTCAACACGTTTGGAGGCATAAAAGAGGAGTAAAGGTGTTACATCCATGGTCTCTAACTTGGAGAAGACCATCCATCACAGGAAACTCCAAATCATCATCCAAGCTCCATAGCACATCGTCAATCCACCTATAGAAGAATAGCTTACTTTCTATCCAAGCAATGTAGAAAAGCAAAGGAATGGTTATAAAAGGATTCAAGGAGTTATAATCTCCATATTCAAATATGTTACTGGAAAGGATTCCATGTAGATATATCACTTGGAATAATATACATCATTCCTCTCTCAACGTTTAATAAAATCCCATGCAAGAGTTACAGCGAACAAGTGAAACTTGGTATTCTCCACCAGCTTCACATGAGTGCCCATACATTTTATATTGCTTCAAGAGTGTTGAACGTTACAAAAATAAGGAAGCGCTCACTTGTAATGGATGTGACACATGTTAAAAAGTCTATGATTAATTGTCCATAAAAGGTATTCGAAGTCCAAGTTCAAAGTGTGATCAAAGCACAGTAAATGACGTCCAAAGAGGGAGTGAAGCACAATCAAAAATGTCTGAAGTGCAACGTGTAAGGAAGGAAGAAGGAGCATTAAAGGCTCTTATATTTTGAAGGTCAAATCTTTAGCACCTATGTACCAACATTAAATACAAGCAACTCCAAGGGATATCCATTGATTCTAGCACCAAAGGTGTCACTTACATTGTTGTTATATTCAACCACAGAAAGCACCAAATAGTGAGGAGATTTTGCATCTAAAAAGGTAAGGTTTAATCCCATTTATTATTGCTTTCATAGTTGGAGATATAAGGGTTATAAACTAAGGTTAAAATTTATATTTTGAAAGCAAAATCTATAAGGGGTAACTTATCTCATTTACTTAATATTTGTAATTTAACCTAGGAGAAATAAGGAATTCTACTTGGATTAAATTATTTAACATTTTGCAAATATTATTATTTTTTCTAATTTTCCAAACTTGGGAGCCACAAGGGTTACTCCATCAAATTTATATTATTGGAAATTAGAAATAATCCAAGGGATATAAAAGAGGTTATTAGGATTTCTATTAAGGTTGGATAAATACATTTTTACTTGTCTCAAACCTTCAAAAAGGGGTAAAATAATTCCAACATTAAAACCTCTTCAACAATTGAAAAGTGCTTAGTTCAATTAGGAGTAATAAGGTGTTAAGAATATTTTTAATCTTTACAAAACTTGTATAAAACCAACCAAAATTGAACTATATTTTTACAAAAAGCACTATATCATACTTCAAAAACATTTGGGAGTCATAAGGTATTCTACAAAACTTGATAACATTAATATGTGTCTTGGATTATCAAGTTGGGAAGATTTAAGATTTCTTCAAAACCTAATATTAGGTTTTCATACTCTTAACACTAGGGAGACATAAGGTAGTCCACAAACCTAAGAATTTATAAAAATTTTACCAAATCAAGCTTATATACTTTAAGAAGGTATCATATATAAAGAGCTATAAGAGAGACTACAATTCTATTCTTCAAGTTCAACATTTTTTAATGGGTAAAGGAATGTCATACAATGATTGTAAAACTTGCTTTGATAGGAACCAGTTCACAAAGAATGATCACATGTGGTTTATTGATTCAAGAGCTAGCCATCATATGAAAAGAAATATACAATGGTCTGATTGTCTTGAAGTTGCTAAAGGTTACAAATTAAGAATTGCAGACATCCAGACTTATCCTATTCATGGATATGGATGTGTATCACCTAGTAAATTATTTCTAGATATTCTACTACAAAAATTATTGTATGTTCCTGGATTAACATTCAATCTCATCTCAGTAAGCTAGTAGAAAACAACTATATGATTAACTTTGGATATATGAATGGGATAAATACATGTCTCATTATGAATCAAGATGTAATAAAAGTAACAGGTTCAATCCATGAAAATACCTATATCCTAGACTAAATGGAAATCTCACAAGATATTGTAATGTTTCAAAATGGTTCTAACATATTTGTAGAAGAATGGGTTGAAGAAAATGAAGAACTAGTACATCAAAAAGGTAAGTATAGAAGGATCAAAAACAAAAAGATGAGAGGACAATTACACCATGCCCTACTCATTCATCAACAATTGAAATCAAATGAAGGTACTTGCAAGGATAACTATAAAGGTGGTTGGCAATAATATGAATATGAACATGCCAAAGATCATCCAATGAAAGAAGAAGCTCTAGCTTACTCTGCATCAAATGAAGATATAGATTACCTGCTAAACCTGAATATAAAGAATACAGATGAAGGAGACTATGAAGATCAAGCAAAATATGATGAAGAAGATCCATATTGAATACTAAAGTCTTCAATACCCAAATAATGTAATACAGGAGGGTGTTATAAATAGATTCTACTCCATCATTTGGGTTATGTAAATGTATCTTCTAAGATACATACTTAGATTACTTTATGTGCAAGTTATCCAATTACTTCATGCAATGTAATGAATGCACTAGTGTCATTGTGCAAGTTGTACATGTGCAAGTTGTCCCTTGTACAACTAGATAGAGTTTTGGCCAAATATCCTATTTTACCTATATAACGATGGCCTCATAGATAGAAAGATACAGAGTCGGGGGACATAGTTAGATAGTGTAGCTTAGTGGATAGTACAATTATGTGTACCTCACCATCCATTGGTGATGGATACAATGTAGTTCAGTAGCTTTATTAATGGAGTGTTAATTTCCTCCATAGATACATTTTAATATTTTATATAATTTCTATTTACAATATATTTCAGTCATCTAGCAGATTTACTTTCTTTCATATTATTTTGCATCTTGTGATTGTTATATCCCAAGGCTGATTCAGCGAAAGCTAACAATAACTTATTTTGGAATGATTCTAATCCATTTTAGAGATATAATTAAATGCATTTAATGTTTGGAGATGCATCATTTTATTAGATATGCCCCTAAATATTTATTTTTACTAGAAGTAATAGTTTCTCACCCATGTAACTTAGGGGTAAAATCATATATAGAGGAGCTTATGGGCTCCACTCTAAATGTATTTGGCTATGATAATTAAGATATGCACTCTATGAAACCCACATTATGCTTTGTATCTCATGATATTGGTGAGAAATTTGTAATTCCTTTTGCATTCCATCAATGTCATTAACCTCTTGGATTGTGAAGTGTGTGGTGATTTAGGCATAGCCTTTTTTTCCATATTTTTATTAGATTAGTAATTTCATACTTTATGAATGGAAAAACATTGATGTTATTCATATTATCAGGTGTTAATTGATCACATGATTTCTATTTATGGTTACAACCATAGTTGAGAAAATCAGAATTGGATCAAAATCGACTTGGAAAAAAATCAAGAATCAGGAAAAAATCAGAACTTTTTTATTGCAAAAATCGAAGAAAATGCAAATTTTCATTGAAAATATATTTTTTCATGCATATCACAATTTTTGGCAAAAAATTGGTTAGGCTATGAATCACGAAAAATAGGCTCGAATCGGTATCTTTTAAAGATTTTTTGAACTATAGTTACAACCATATTTTCACGTAAATCCCTCACACTCTTAGAATTTTCATTCAAATTATTTTTTACACATTAGTTTTATGCAATTAGTGTATATTAGCATAGGATTTTGTAGGGATAATTGGAAGATAGACTTAATCTATAGGTTGAAGGGAGAGATTGGTCCTTTCTTCCAACTTTGTTGAAACTAGAATTGGGGCACACTAGAAGTTAGATAACTCCCCAGTTCAACAATACCCTTGAGTACAATTAAGTTTATAATAATTGTGTTGTTAAGAAATATAATAAGTATTATATTTTGATTTTAAATTTGGGTACCTTCTTCTCAAGTTTGATAATGTACATAAAAATTGTGGTGGATGAGTAAACAAATTTTATACATTAAATATATAAATTGAAATAATGATTTATGAATGATGTCTTTGGATAAGGGTACGTACCTAGATTATATAGCATGTAGATTCTCTTTATGGAGATACATAATGGTTCACAACAAGTTATCCTAGCTAGGTATATTTTTCCCTCAAAGCATAGGGAGGGATGAGTAGAGGTGAAGGAGTGGGATTACCATGAAGCTTCTTCTTGGGAAAGAAATTTCCACCTAATTTGGTATTTAGTGATATCCCAAGCATGTAAGGACCATGTGTGAGTGTCTACAATATCTTCAAGTTCAAGTATAAGTTGATATTTCTCATCCAATATTGAGAGATCAATTTGAATCGGAGTAAGGGTACCCAATTTCTATTTTAAGCATGAAACATGAAAAAAATGTGTATATGACCTTTCTTTAAAATTTCAAGAGCATAGAAAATAGGGTTGATCTCCCTTCTAATATGATAAGGACCATAATTTTTAGGGGATAACTTAAAATTATTTCCACTATTCTTAAGAGATGTTTGTTTGTATCGCCAAAGATGCACATAAACACAATCATTTTCTTGGGTTCACATTAAAAAATATGACTATAAGCCTATTGCTTCATCCTATTTAAATACATTTTAAGTTACTCTTTAAGACACATATAATTTCATTAGATTTTTTAATATAATCATGTATATATAGAATCTTTACTTGGTTAAGCACAAGGTCTTTAGTTCATGGGGGTTCATAACCACATAAGGTAGCAAAGGGAGTTATTTTGGCTAATATATGATACATTGTGTTATACCACCATTGAGCTAGAGGTAACCATTTATCCCATTGTTGGGGTTGATTTGATTATAAACATCATAAGCAACCTTCTAAGCATTTATTTACAATATTTATTTGTCCATCAATTTGAGGATGATCTATTGAACTCATTATTTGTAAGATCCCTATTTATTGGTATAAGTATTTCTAAAGTTTGCTAGTAAATAATGGATCACTTATGATTACCTTTGGAAATCCGTGAAGCTCGTAAATATGATTGATAAATTTTTCTACCACTTGGAATGTGGAGCACATACCCTTCATAGGAATGAAATGGGTAAATTTTTTTAGATGATCCACTACCACAAAAATTACATCATATCCCTTAGATATGGGTAAGCCATTGATAAAATCAATGGATATTTCTTCTCATTTTTGTTGTGGTATGTGTTATGGTTGCAACAGTTTTAGGTATGTGACATGCTCAATTTTATGTTTTTGGCATGTGTCACTCTCAACCACATACTTTTGAATGTATTTTTGCATACATCTCCAAAATGATAATTGTTGAGCATTATAGTATGTTTTTAACATATATGTCCTAAATTCAAGGAATCGTGACTATCTATAAGAATTTTTAGTATGAATTTTGAATTTTGAGGTAGATATATATGATTCTTGATCCATAAGATATTATTTTTCCATGTAAATTATGGAAGTTCCTAAATATTCCTAATTATTTCTTGATATTCATTACTTTTGATATATTTTTTTTTTTGGTAAGTAACATTATATACATAGCGGGTTTTTTAAGAGGATACCAAAACCTTATGACAATAAAAGGAGAGCACCTTTAGGGCTGCAATATTGAGACAGGAACCACATCTCAGACCGAATTACAAAAAATTGACATAGCAGATGATCCCACCACAAGACGTTAAAAAATAAAAAAAGATCCCGCCCAGCAGGGAGAAGCTGAAAACCACCATTGAGTAGATCCTGCCTAGCAGGAATCAGAGAAAAACTGTTACAATAAAATCCTGTCTCGTGGGAAGTAGTCAAAAACCACCAAAAATAGAGTCTCGCCTAGCGAGAAGCAGCTTAAACCCACCTCAGTGAAGATCCTGCCCATCGGAAAGCTTCAAAAAAATTGCATCTATAAAATCATGCCATCCGGGAAACTAGAAAAAAAGGAGAACATCCCGCCCAGAGGATCCCGCCCAATGGGAAAAAGCGGATTTGGCAGATCCCGTCCAACGGGAAAAAGCAGATTTAGCGAATCCCACCCAAAGGATGCTGCCCAGCGGGAAAAAATGGAAATGGTGGATCCCGCCCAAAGGATCCTGCCCAGCGAGAAAAAAATGGAAATGGCGGATCCCGCCCAGAGGATCCCGTCGAGCGGGAAAAAATGGAGATGGCGGATCCCGCCCAAAGGATCCCGCCCAGCGAGAAGCCATCCCCCCCAGCGACAGGGGGATCCCGCCCAGCAAGAAGCTGAGAGCCAGGATCCGGCCCAGTGGGAAGCAAACAGACAACTTCACCACGAGGATCCTGCCCTGGGAAAACAGCAAGGAAAAGTAGGTTAAGGAAAATAGGGATCCAGGGACTAGGAATCTCGAGCGAGAAGAGGAAAATAGTCATAGGGAAGGGAAACCAAGGAGCCAAACAAGTGGTATCTAAGGTTTTTGTGCATAGATCATACCCCCCCAAGAATGAAACATGCAGCAGAAACCAAAGGGAACCCAGTAGTAGGGACCAAGAATCCTGTCCAAGCATAGAAGCAGCTTCAAGGAACTGAGACTAGGAATGGGAACATCCCAGGTAGAGGAAAGCCCCCCCAAGGCCAAACCAGATGCCTAAGGTGTCCACCAAGGAGCAGAACCAGTATGAAGAAGCCTCCGAGCGGGAAGAACAGCAGCCACAGGATCCTACCGAGGATTCACAAGCAAAGGAGGAAAGAGGCCCCCCGAGACCACCCCCAAAGTTGTGAGGACCTCAAGGGAGACCCCAAGAAGCTTTCAAACCCTAAACCATCACCTCCATCGCTTAGAGAAATGCAAGGGACCAGATCCGCATGAATAACCTACAAAAAACCCCAGGGGGAAGCCTGAGGAAAAAAGGGAAGGGATCCCCAAACAAACAGGGATCCCTGGGAAGCACCAGGCCAAAAAATCAACCAAGGAAACCCAATCCGGCTAGGAGGGGTGCAAAAAAATGGAGAAGGATCTCCCCCCAGGAGATCATCTGCAAACAACAACTCCCAAGGAGGGATGACCTGGGTTGAGCCATGGACTAGGCAGGAACCAGGATCCAAGGGAGGGGAAGCAGGGAAGGGACCAAAGCCCTCCCCTCTCTGCTTTCTTCCCTCCCTCCTACTTTTGATATATTTATCTTACACATATTTAATCCATTTTGGAATGATTATTGAAGTTGTATATGTGATTGCCTCTTCATTATTTCTAGATAAGGTATTTGTGACTTGGTTATCTTTAAATTTCTTATATAGGATTTCAAAATCAAATGAATTTTATCCACCCATTTATTTTGTTTAGTTATCAATGTTTTCTATTGGAGTAGTTGTTTAAGGTTGTTATGGTTAATCTAAACTAAAAACTTGCTACTAATTAGATATTACCTCCATTTGGCTAAAGCATGAAAATTAAAAGCATTTCCTTATCATAAACAGACTTGCTTTGCTCATGTGGTTTAATCTTCTGACTCTCATATGCACTTAGGTGGTCATATTGCATAAGCGTAGATCCAAGACTCACTCTAGAAGCATCACATTTGGTGATAAATTATTTGGAAAAATTAGGAATTAGAAATATAGGTGCCAAGGATAACACTTACTTTAATTTTAGAAAACTTTAATTAGCTTTTGGGGACCTTTCAAATGAATATCTTTTTGAATATATAATAATGGAGATGCAATATGTGCATAACATTTAATATATCGATGATAGTATACTACTAAACCAACAAATCCTTTAATTTTGGATATGGTTCTAAGTTTAGGATATTCCATTATTGATTTTATTTTAGCATGGTCAACTTTAACACTATTGTTTGATATGATATGGCCTAAATATTCAAGCTCTGTATTTCCAAAACTACATAGATATTTTTACATAAAAAAAAATCTTATAGGATTTTTTACACCTCTTCCACATGCTTAAGATGATTCTTGCAATTTTAGCTAAAGATAATAATATTATCAAATAATACTAAGATAAACTTTCATAGATAGGGTTGGAAGATTTTATTCATGATGGCTTAAGAGGTAGCAGGTGTATTGATTAATCCAAATGGCACCACTGTGAACGCATAGTGGCCTTCATGAGTTGTATATGTTGTTATTATAATACCTTCTATATTAATTTATATTTGGTAATATCTTGATATTAGGTCCAACTAAGTTAAAAACACCATGGAGTTCATCAAGTAGTTGATCGATAAATGGGATAGGAAACTTATTCTCGAATGATATTTTATTTTAGCCTCTAAAATCAATACATAGATGATAGGATCCATATTTAGTTTGAAAAAATATGACCAATACTTAATATGGGCTCTTACTAGGTGTGATAACACCTAATTTTTATAGTTCATGGACCAAACATTTGATTTCAATTTTATGGAGGTGTGGATAACAATACAGTTTGATATTTATTAAAGGTGTGTGTGGATTGATTTCAATAGCATGATCAATATCTCATTTGATAGGTATTATTAAGGGTAGAACCTAGAATACCCAAGCATATTTATTTATGATTTTATTTATTCTATTATTGTTCATTGTTTATGGGTATAGGATCTATGGTAAAACATCAAGCAATTATTATGGATGTTCCTTTTCTAATCATATTTTATATTTTATATGAAGACACTAACTATTATGGAGAAGCATGGAATCCTTTTAATATGTACTTTTGGACTTGCAATTTGAATTTAAAATTTCATTTTTCAAGACTGCATTTGAAAACTCCTAGGGGAGTTAACCATTCTACTTCAAGTACTACATCGAAAACTCCTAATGGCAAAGCATAAAAGTTGTTTTGGCTTTTGTAACCATTCTAATTTTTGACATCTTGATTTGAGATTTAGGTTATTAACCCCTAGAATTTCCAAGTCGAATCCTTTTGTTGGATAGACATAAATTGAGTCTCTTAGTAATGGCTAAATCAATAAAATTGTGTACTACTTGAGTCAATTAATACCACAACTAGGTGGTTTTTAGTATACCCTTGTATTTTGAAGGTTTGTAAATATTATATTACTATAAGTGCAGCTATAGAAATTATAAGCTTGTTTGGTTGTGTTGGATATACATCCTCTCTACTAATACTACTTGCATCCCAATTTTCCTCTTCATGGCTACTTTCTTCTTAATTATAAAGTTTATTTAAATTTTTAAAGTTTTATGGTTTATGGGGCTCTTTTTTTCCCTTGATTAATTGATATTTCTCATAATTAGGACTCCATTCATGTAGAGGTTTATATCTTATAGATTTTGTCATATTTTTTATGTCTTACATCATGACCAACTTGAAACCATGTTTCTTAATCCTTTTTAAATATATATTTTTTGTACTTTTGAGCTAACCTAATAGCCAAAGGTACGGTGAAATCATCCCTAAATTAAAGTTCATGTTTTATATCAGGTTTTAATCCACCCATATAATATTGAACTAATTGGTTGTCTAATATGTTATTTATAAATTTTTCTAATGACTCAAATTTAGAGGTGTACTCATCTACCGATCATTGTTTTATTTGAATCAATTGATTGAAATAATCAGTCTCTGGTGGTTTAAATGTTTTATTAAAATCTATAAGGAATATTTCCCATGTTTGTGTAAGCCCTTGTGTTTTTCAATTCCACCAAGTATACCACTTTTATTTTTCTTAAAAATGGAGAGACACTATTTTAATATCATCCTTCTCATTGTTTGACAGGATTTAATTCAAGGTATTTTTTAATGCTTATACCCCACTAAATAGATTCACATATATTTTCACCATTGAACTATGGCACATCGATTTGAGTGTTTATTTTGAATGATCTATTATAATTATGATTTAATTTTTGTGGAGTATGAACAATGATGCTTTCTCGCATCTAATTAGACTCTAGCCTTGATGTTTGTGTAACTAGAGAGCTTAACACTCTTGAGGTTTTTCTCTTAGCAATCAATGCTTGGATGTTGGCTTCAATTTTGTATACCTTACTCTATTTTATTGAATATTTTATTTATTCATTCCATATATTATTTTATTTGATTTATGTATTTTTATAAAGACTCCACCATTACTTGTAATTGGGCATTATTCATCCTCAAAAAAATTGTAGTTTACATGTTCTCCAATAGTTATCATTTAAGAGAGTTGCAAGCTTACTGCAATGGTAAGGGATTAGGCCTCTCTTTGAGAGGCCCAAGGTTCAAACCCCACTTAGTATTATGGTACCAAGACCCCTCATAAAAACCTATGTAAACTCATTGAAAAAAAAAACAATTATGGTTTACTCTATGTATTTATTTACTATTTTTTATTATATATAATATAAAGTGTATTAGCAAATATATAATTATACTTTATAAATTATATGATATATATACAATATATATGAATTTATATGTACCTAGGTAGGGGATTACTTTATGTACGGGGTTGGTTACACATGTGGTAGGGGGTACATGCATGAGAGGAGAGGGTGGATTTTTTTTAAATTAAAAATGTATCATGGGGGAGGTTACATAGAGTGAGAGAAGAGGGGATACATAAAGTGGTGAATATGTCACAAAGTCCTCAACCTCAAGGATGATATAGTTTTTCATTCTCAAGGTAAAAGAAAGGGTGGGACAAATTTTGGACTAAGAAAATGGTGGGTTCACCTATACTTATTTATTTACATGTCATCAACCTTTGCATAACTTTATGGATAAATTCACAATTTATATAGTCCAACATGAGGTAAGAAAATATTATTATAGCAACAGTCAAATATTTTTTCATGCAGGCACAACCACATTTTATATAGTCAAAAGGATTTGTGTGACAATCTTGGTAGGTAGGTAGCAACTTCTTTGCCATAAAAAATATGAAGCACAACAAAGTTAAATTGATGATATTGCTTTCTAGGAAAGAATGACTCCACAAAATATATTTTAATGTTTGTGAGGAATACTATCAGTGCATGCTCTTTTTATTTTAGTGACAGTGCATGGGACCCCAGGAATGGAATTTTTTTTTAAACATTTCTCTAAATCTGGTCAAAATAATAGATCTCTTCTAAATCAAACACTGGGTATCTACTTGAACCAAAGGCTGCATTGAGGGTATAGATATTTTTGAGAACTAAAGGCCACACTAAAGGTCATTAGAACCAAAGGACTAGGGTTAGGATTTGTCTTGTATATCTGAATAGATTAGATCAAAGAAGACCCCCTTAATGGAATGCAATATAAAGGTCAATGTTATAGTCTATTCTCATGATGTTATTATGAAGCTTGTGACTATGGATCTATTTTATTAATTTTATATTCCCTTCCCCTATGGTCACATGAAATTTATGGGATCGTATTTATTTCCATAATGTGGACCAAAGTCAAATTCCTTTGTTCAATCAAATGTCAAATTTATGTGGGATACTTTTCTCTCCTATAACTATCACTATAAATGAAGTAATTTTTTTTGTTAAGAAATTAACTAAACTTAAATAGAAAGGGTCATTAATAGATAAGAGTCCTTGTACCAGTGAAAATAATTTTTGCAAATCAAATAAGGCTCAAATACAACTTGTGGTGGATGAGTACTTAGATTTTATGTGTTAAATATATAAATTGAAATAATGGTTAATGAATAATATATTTTACTAAAGATAAGTTCTCAAATTATATAGCATGTATATGCCCTTTACGAAGAGACAGAATGGTTCACAACAAAAATTTCAAGGGAAAGTTTATTCAAAAGTGACTTGATATATACACCATCAAGGAAATATATGGGTTCATGACACTGATATTGTAAACAATAGATGGTGTTGAGTTGGAGGAACCTATTAACCTTATGTATGTAAAATTATTCTATGCAAATATTTTTACTTCCCTTGATTCTTTTGCTTGTTGACACTTTATACCTTTATTTTTTCTCTGTTTTCTTTATTTTTATTTATTTGTACCTTTGTTACATTTATGTTATATATTTTCTTAACATATGGTACATCTTCTATATGTCTATCAAGTTATTTGCTAAAAATTTCTCTTTGTTGCCACAATTACCTTTTTAAGTGGCAACAGTGGTAAAAGAGGTGGTTCTATCTAACCAAAATTCTCATAATTTACTTCTTTTAATCCCATGTTTTCATATGTTGACTAGTGTTTTATAACTATTTTTGCTAGCAATTTTAATTGTTGGAGATATTTTTATAGATTGTTTTTTTGTATGTGTGATCATTCCCTTTACCAACAAGGGATATCATGATCTCTTATGGCTTCTTTATTTTTTATTCACTTATTGGATTTGTTAGTATGAATTACTTTAAGTTCCATAAAACAAAATACCTTATTTCAAGCTCATACTATTTTATATATGATATGTAACATGAACACCAAAGTAACATCCCAAAAATATCACAAAAAATTCAAGTCTCAAGAAACCAATTAAAACTCAAAAAAAAATTACCTTTAATCAAATGTTGTTATTATAAATATATTTTGAGCATAACTTAATTTTACTTGATATAAGAATCCATCTATAGTAGGGATATGTCTTGTTTTCTCTTATTAAAAATCCAAGCTCATCGTAAGTTGTAATGCACGAGCTTGTTCACTATAGTGGGGGTATTTTTCGTAAAGGAACTTTGTGCTCTAGATATGCTACAATGCATAATTTGCATTTCTTGTTCTTTATTATTTTGAAGTAATGTGCAATTTTTATAGCCATTGCTTTGGTGGATTTAACTATGACCAAATTGAATATCTATAAAATATGTTATTTTGCTTTATGAATGTCTCCCTCTGTAGTGGGGATTTGTCTTGTTATCTCTTATGAGAACTTCATGCTTTGCATGTAGTATAGTACATGATTTTATTCATTGTAGTGGAAGCATGCCTTATTTTTTCTACTTGGACTTCATGCATCAAGTATGTTGTATTGTGTATTTATTTCTATTGTCATGATGATCATATATTTTTATTTATTATAGGAATTGCATGCTCCTAGTATGCTCTAGCACCTATCTAAGAGGCAAGCCTCATCTTCCCATGTTTTGGGAGCAACAAATTTTCTTTTTCCTTATTGCATGCTAAGAATCTATCTCATAAAACTTTTGATTAAAAATTATAGATGCTTATTATTTTCACATGAAATTCTATTGCAATTGATTAAAAAAGTTGGCTATTGATGTTTCTATAATGCTTTATAATATTATGCATATGTATAACATAAATTGAAAAGCAAGTAAATGGAAATCATGCATTTATACAAGAACATCAAATATATATATATATATATATATATATATATATATATATATATATATATATATATAATATATATATATATATATATATAATACAATATGGAGGTACTAGGTACCATCCTCATAAACTACCCAATATCCCATATATATAGTCACATGTCCCATAACCTAGATACATCTTTGCATATATATTTGTGGCTACAAAAAAAAAGAACCTCAAAATTAATCTTGTTTTGCCTTTGATTCAGTATTAGGAACTTGTGCATCACTCTACAAGGTACAAGTATTAAATTTATTTTATCTAGAAATCAATAATAGCAATCTTCTAGATTGTCATTGTTGGAATATTTTCAACTTTGCCTCCTTAGTCCTAAGTATTAAGTCCTAGTATTTAGTTTTAGTTTAATGTTTTGATTTACATATTTCTAGTTAATTTGATTAGCATACATTGAGGTTTTGGCTTGGTTGATCAATGTTTGAACATAGTCCAAGATTAGCATGTTGTTAGGATAAGAGCTATCTTTAAGTTAGTTTGTTGTAATAAGTTTAAGAGGATTTCTCTCAACCACCGTGTCTATTTTTAGTTCTTTCAAGAACTATAAAACTATGTAATGCATTGTTGATCAATAGAACAATTTCACCATTGTTTCTCATTTTGTATCAGAGTAGGTTTTCTCAGATGGATCAAAACCTGTGGAGAGTGGCATGAAGATATCTGAAGCATGCACTTTGTCAGAGAAACTCAAGTGGCCAACACTCAGCATATTTACAAAGAAGATCTCGAGTAAATCATTAATATCTCACGCATCCTGAGGTATTTTATTATGAAATTTTGAGGGTTGTTATATAATTGTATCAAGAGGATGCAGTAAAACATTTAGGTGATTTGGAGCTAATTTTCTGATTTTATTAGCATTTTGAGTTTTTTAATAAATTGGTTGTACAAGGTGGAATACAGGGTATTTGCTTCTCAAAATTTGGGAGAAATATTATTTAGATAAAATCATAGTTCAGACAAAATTGCAGTTCATTTGGATCTGTATTTATTGATTTATGTGAATATTGATTTTTTCTTCAAAAAATCCTAGATCTAGAATTGTGATAAAAAGAGAAAAAGTAAATGATCACATCTTTTTCACCTTTGTGAATTTTCTTCTAAAATTTAGAGGGTTTTCATATTATTATCTTAGAAATACAGATTTTAATTTTCATAAATTTTGGAGTTGAATGGATTGATGTATGTGAATAACATTGAGGTTGTCTCAAAAACACTCTAAGATCTAGAAAGGGCAAAAGTAAATTGATCACATATTTCTCATTTGTGTGAATTTGCTTCTGAAATTTAGTGGATTTTTAGATAATTATATCATAAGTCTATAGGAAAGGAGTGGCTGAGAGCTAGGTGGAATATTGATGAGTGGTGGATTGCATAATGGCCACCATGTATAAATAATTGGAAGTGCCCAAATTCAATGGAGATAATTATGTTATTTGGAGCATAATTATGAAGACCTTATTGAAGGCTCAAGAGTTATGGGATATAGTTCAAGAAGCCTATGAGGAACCCACTTGGATAAAGCTACAAGGTGAGGAGATAAAAGAGAAGAAGAAGCAACAATATGCAAATTGCTTAGCTCTTATGGATTTGAGAAGAGGAATGGAAAAGAATATTTTTCCTCTCATAGTCAATTGTAGATCAGCTACAATGGCATGGCAAGTATTGAAGGATGCTTATGGGTTTGATGAGGACACCCCTAAAGCCATGTGTGACAATCATGAAGATTGTTTAAGCAAGGAGGAGCCTTGCTTCCTTGAAGAAGTTTATGAATTAGATCCTTTTGAAGCAGATTTTGAAGAGTATTTTCAAGACTCATATGAAGACATACATTCTTATGATGGTGAATTCTTCCTTGAATAGGAAGACATGTTTGAAGAAAAGAGTGATGATGAAATTCTTGAAGAGAAGAGATACAAAGATGAGGAATCCCTTCATGGAGAAGAGGATGAGAAGGCGAAGGAGCCTTGTATATATCTCATTGGAGAGAGTTATTGTGAGACACCCATAGTTGCAGACATGTCTTGTAATGGCATGGAAAATTGTAATAGTCAATTATTTCTTTTAGGAGGAGAAAAACATGAAAAGAAAAATTATACTAATAATTTTTTTGCAGGAATGACATGCTTGGAAAGCATTCGCATTGATAGAAAAGAGGATGGATGTCTCAATGGAGATACAATTGCTCAAGGAACTTGTAGTGAAGACCACTCATAAGTGGAAGAAGACTTTGAAGATGAAGGAAGAGAAACACTCATATTGGAGTGTTCCTTGCTTGAAGATCACCAAGGTGAGATGTATGATGAAAAATGTCTCATGAAGGAGACATATGAATAAGAGTGTCTTATGGAGAAGACACCAAATCAGCTATTTTTTGAAGAATACTTCATGGAGAATGCATCTACAATTCTCATGTAGGAGAATAAAGAATATGATGATGGAAAAGCAATGTTCATGGAAGACTATTGGCTTTTTTTTATTGAATACCATTCACTTGGAATGGATGTGTGCTCTCTTGAAAGAATAAATGAAGTGATGTGGGATGTTGATCCACAAGAAAAGTTTTATGAAGAGGATATGGAAGTGATAGGCTTCTTGTTTGAAGATCACTCATCAAGGGTGAAGGATGTGTTGTGTGAATAAAATAACACACAAGACTCTCTCATTTGGGATATGGAAAGTGAGAGGGCAAATGGGATAGAAACAAAAAATGGAAATGAGATTGCTGATTTTCTTGTCATAATGGCAAAGGAAACATCACTCGTGGATGAATATCACTCACTTGGAGTGACTACATTGTAGAAAGAGAGTTGTCTTGAAAATGTAATTATGTATGATTTCTTGAATGAATGGTGTTTCAACACACCAACATGGATTGGACAAAGGAGGAGAACTCTTAGTGAAGATTTGATGGTTGATCTTGAAGCACCATACAATGAAGGAGAACTGCTACAAAATAGCTTTATGGGAAGCACCAAATCTACTCATACTAAAGATAATGTTTTTATGATTAATGATTTGTTTTTTGTGAGCAGGAATGAAAATAAAGGTGATTGTCTCATTGAGACAACTTTGATGAAGATTCTTCTTGAAGAGAATATAGTGATGGAGAACTTGGGTCACATGGATAAAAATGATGTGTTCAAAATTCGTTGGGAGAAGGATTATTGCAAAGTCATTTTTGTAAGAGAATATTTGTGTGAGGAGTAACTTTATGTTGCCTATGTAGTTGGTCATTATATGGCCATATTTATTGTAATATTTTGTGTGGAAATATGTGAAAGAGTTGTATGGTATAATCATCTATGTGAGATGATTCATTGTAAATGCTCATGTGGAGTATTGTTTAGTGTTGAAGATGTAAAAGAAGATCAAAATGTGAGAGCATGGTTTAAATACCATAATGATAAATATGTAAGAGAGTGGTTGCTGAAAGCCACAAGAGGACATACTTTTGTTGAAGGGGGAGCTAATCAAAAAAAGAAGGCACTCAAGCATTTGCAAGAAATTCCACATGAAGAGTGGAAGGAGTGCCACCATAAGTATTTTATAAATTATAATTTCTTGATTCAAGATTGGAGGAAACGTAAGAGAAATATTTTCTTCCAAATTTGTGATGCTTAAAGAACTCTTGCATGAGTGTCTTTAGCATCAAGGGGAAGAATGTTGGAATATTTTCAACATTGCCTCCTTAGTCCTAAGTATTAAGTCCTAGTATTTAGTTTTAGTTTAATGTTTTGATTTACATATTTCTAGTTAATTTGATTAGCATCCATTGAGGTTTTGGCTTGGTTGATAAATGTTTGACCATAGTCCAAGATTAGCATTTTGTTAGGATAAGAGCTATCTTTAAGTTAGTTTGTTGTAATAAGTTTAAGAGGATTTCTCTGAACCACCGTGTCTATTTTTAGTTCTTTCAAGAACTATAAAACTATGTAATGCATTTTTGATCAATAGAACAATTTCACCATTGTTTCTCATTCATGCACCCTAACTAAATCTAATTAGACCTAAACTAGTTTTTTTTGTAATACCTTCTCCCTAGTGTGGGATTTATTATCCATGTCTCTCATCTCATGTTAGAATCATAAATCCATCTCTCTTTATGATTCGATACGATATACGATTTATCCTCAACATATATGATAATATGGTACCTAGTGTCATGCCTAGCTATAAATATTCATAGAATGATCTAAAATGTTGGCACTGGGAGTTGAGATCATCTACACACTATCAAAATCTATAACTAGTCCTAGGGTTAGATAATACAAGGCTACTTAGGTCATGTTAACCTTGGGATGTCTTTACAATCATAATTTAAGAACCAAAAGGTTAGATACATCATCATTATATTAAAAATTAACTAAGCTATAATAATCTAGTCATTATAGTATCAAATAAATGCATAATGAAATGACTAGATCTAAAAGGAAATGACTAGATCTAAAGGATATACTTGGGTTATCTTCTTAGCATGTTATATACCCTATCATACTAGTCTCCTCCTCCATGGTCTATAAGATATCTTCATAAGGTCCCGTAAATCTACATACACAATCACCAAGTTGGTTTTGTTGACTATGATATCAACCATGTTAATAATCTTAGTCTCGGTATCCTCCTCCTTCTCTCCCTCCTCCTAGGCTACCTCATTAGTAGTATCCTCCACCTTGGTAGCTCCATCTTTCTAGGTTAATATCTTCTTCTTAACCTCCTCATCTTACTACCCCTACACTCCTAACAACTGCGTAATATGATTTTTTTCTAGCCTCCCATAGGTGGGTTAGGAGGAGAGTCTATCTCTAATTCCATTGACATTATCATAGTAGACATATAACATGGCAAGGTTAAATGATAACCCTATCCTGCATGCCATTTCTAATAGTGTTATCCTATATTTGATGTAGGATTAGTGTTGGCCTACATGTGGAGGTGGTAAACCTCATGGTTGTATAGGTGGAGGCATCCTCTCCCTTCAATGGTGTTTTTTATACTATAGGATGTCTAAAGATAATTCTAGATAAGTATTCCCAAAGTGGCTTGGTACTTGCTCAAATTTGTAGGGTTATTCCACCTATGGATGATGGTCCTAAAGCACAATGGTTGATCAAGACATAATTATTCCTTATTAATACCAGTTTCTAATATAATCAAGTGGTATTAGGGAGTCCATATGATCATCTCTTAGAGAATTCATCATAGATAAGACACATGTGGACAAGGTACCCCATATATATACCCCAACCATTGAATATTAAAATCACATGGATGTAGCTCATGGGGGAGTCCGAATGGCCTATATGTAGTGAAGTGCCTAAAAACTTAATCTTTCAATGAAAGTGTAAGTATGATGGTCCTTTCCCTCCTACTATAAATACAATAAATTGCATGATATAATAGGGGTAATAGCATATAGTCTCAAGTGAAGCCCCTCTTGGACCTTCTATATCCTCTCTCCAAAGTTAAATATAAAAGGTATATCAAAGGAAATCTTATTTATTCCTTTATGATAGGATAAAAAGAAGAATAATATAAAAGCCATGTATCAATATACAATTAGGTATCACCTCTGTATTGCACACCTTGAGGAGTCACACAATGCTTTATAGGTCAAAGCATTTTCTATCACCTACTATGCTAACATCAGATGGTTGCCTTATCTAGTGCCATCATCAAAATTAGTCCTAAAATAGGGAGCCTCAACAAAAAATATACATCCTCTAGGTTGATTTTCATCTCAATCACCTCATTATGTGTGGGCCTCCATAAAATTGTATTGGAACAAGAGTTCTAATGCAATGTGAACTCATAGCATAAGGGCTTATGTGGTCCTACATATGCTATGTTTACTAGCCACCCTAGCCCAACTTTTATTAGT
Organism: Wollemia nobilis; assembly: GCA_028583015.1. Taxonomy (NCBI): domain Eukaryota; kingdom Viridiplantae; phylum Streptophyta; class Pinopsida; order Araucariales; family Araucariaceae; genus Wollemia; species Wollemia nobilis. Next base: position 3,025,827 of record JAQPPZ010005606.1, read on the forward strand.
AGGGCTCTATCATCAACTATTAGATGTTGTTGCAACTATGAGTAGAGCCATTGTGGCTCCTACTATTGAAAGTGTAATCCGATTTATGGCCAAGGTTGATATTATATAATGTAATATTAGATAGGCCTAAGGGCACTTATTGTAAAACATATTTAATTTATTTTAATATTTTATTATGTAATTTCTATGGGTCATAATCCCCCTTATTATGGTTAAATCCATCGTATAACTTGTAATTAATCTTAAATCCCTCTTGCTATGTTAACTTAGATTAAACTTATTTATGTAATTTTGGGATTAGGAAATGGTATAATACCCCCAACCACTCCATACATTGTATCAGATTGTTAATACTCTTATTTATCGATAATATAGTAAATATTTGTGGTGCCTATGGGTGCCCCCTATATCTTTCCTTCTTTCATTATTTTTTATACTTTTTGTATAATATTTCAGTAGATGGATTGCTTCTATTTATTTCAATAAAATATTGTAAATTATGGCACCTACTACCATAGTCTACCATTGTGGTAGGTACCACTTCTATTTGTCTCTACATCATGGTGCCTATGATCTTATCCTTAGCCCTAGCCTCTGATTCTCCTATTCTTGATGTCAACCTATAGATATAGTTCTAAAAAGCATTATTATCACCACGCACATGGCCAATATCACCCAATTTTTTCTCTCACTAGGTTGTTATCACCCATTTTTCTTCTAATGAGTCAGTATTACCCAAAAATATACGGTATTGTCAAAAAATGGTAATTTCAACATTCATGAGTTCAAAAGAGCTATAAATATAATTTTGAGGTTTTCTTTTGCTATTATGTTTAGAAATTGCATGATAGCATGACATGGTGATATTAGAATCATTTTTTACACCTTCCCAACCTACCCCCATCTATCCTAATGATGTGATTGTTCATTTTGCATTATTTTAGGTGAAAAATAATTTTAATCAAAAATATAAAATTTGGATGTAGAGCCTACTTGGTCTATGCTACCTCCTTGTATATTGACCATCGTCACTAGAAATTCTAAAAATTGACCTACATTACATGCATGTTCTTAGGAAGAATAGGTGTGCATGTGAAAATATAATAAAAATCAAAATTTAACACAAATTTATATTTTTGAGTTAATTATAGTCATGTTTTTTGCATATTTTTTTATTTATTTTTATAGGAACATCACAAGTGTAGTGCATCTATGGTTTTGAGCACAATATCTATTTATTTTTGTACTATTGTTTTCCTATATTATACTTAGATGACATTTTTATCACTTATGGGGTTGTATTTATAAAAAGAGCACTAGCATTTGACTTTCTAGGTGGTGGAGAGTTATGTCCTCTTATATATGGGATAGAGGTGGACTTACTTTATTATTCCTTAGGTATGATGACAATGAGCTATGTTGTTTGGTGCTTTTGGTTCTCTTTATTTTCACATTTTCCATTTTTCTACCATTATTTCTTGATGTTTTTGCTAGCTAACTTTTCCAAGACCCCAAGGTAAGGATAAAGTCATGATTAAGGGATATTTTGACATGCATCCCCCAAGTACACATCCTAAAATTGATGATGCCAAAACCACCACTTTTAGTGGGGAGCTTGGTCTTCAGATGAATTTTAGATTTTTTCATGCATGGTCATAATTCTAGTGTGTTTTTACACTTAGGGTTTGAATGATACATCATTTGGGTTGACAATTATGATTTTATACCTTAAAAAGGATAAAATAAATAATAGGCTCCAAAGGAAAACTTTTTTTTTTTTTATCTATTATAAAGATCCATTTTGCATCCTCATTTTCTCACCAAACATTCAGTTACCATACCATACTAATACCACATATTCACTCATTAATAACTTTTATTGCTAACATTGCTTTCAATTTTTTTGACTTTTTTGTTCTTACATAATACATATCCTTCACTCTCTTCCTCTCTCTCTTTCCCTTGTAGGAAAAACCAAAGTCATCAACCACTAGTTTGTTACCTTCCATAGAGAAGAACAAGATAAAGTCATTGATTATTATTCGAGAACCAATTCAACATAGGTCAAACCCTCTACATGTAGTTCAAGTGTAATATATCCTTACTATGGTGACATAGAAAGTAGGATATGGTAGAAATAAGTTGTTTGTCATGATTATTTCATGAATAGTATGGTCCTTGATGCCCTAGGTATCAATTAATTTATTTTCACTATATTAGGATTAGCCCTAGCTTTTTGCTTTTATGTGATGATCTTAGTATATTTTTTTCTTCAATGCTCTCTTTCATTTATTCTTGGATTAATGGTTTTTATATTTGATTGTTAATTTACAATTATACTAACTTATTTTAAGAATTATGGTTTATATTGTATTAATTCAATTAATTGTATGAGATATCCCCTTTTTCCCACAAACATTTTGTGGTGAACCTGACATGAATCCATATTTTGAGGTTTTTGCTTTCAATCTTAAGGATTTAGTAATTTTATTTTCATAGGTTTTATGCTAGATACCACTTTTTTGTAATAATTTGAACAATCCTATCATAGTTTTCCTCTTTCTCTTAGGGATTCCCTAAAAATCTAATTTTGTTTGATGTAATGGTTTTTATAGTGTGTTTACTTAAGGGTGGAAAACTTTGATAAAACCTAGTGGCTTTTGAGTAAGTTTTCTATTTTCCCTCATAGTTCCTCCTATGTCTTCCATAGGTTTTATAATTATTACTAGGTCTAGAAAGAAGCAAATTCTAGGGCCTTTAGAAATAGAAGAGGGCCTCATCCAATCCATTTCTCATCAAATTAAATTGTTCATTCTTTTATGCTTACGTGATCATGAAATTCAAATTGAGGACTAGATGGATAATATTCTAATTTTAAGTAAGAAAAATACCCTAATATCAACTTTGATGAACCTTATAGGTATTTTATAGGATCTCTAAAATCCATAGGAGCGTCTGCATTACAAAGTGATGATTGTTAGTATTTAATTTTTTTTTTATTAATAGCCAAACAAAGTGGTTTTGAAAGGGCCCCAAACCTTTTACAAATGAGACAAGAGATGATATGTCTCAACAAATACCAACAAAAAAATAGTCAACCAATAAAACAAACCTAATAAGGAACCTAAGACAAATATAAGAGAAACAACACCAAACCGTAATAGCCCAACAGAGGGAAACAAAGAAGAAAAAAGCTAGCTAAAAATATGAGATCCAAACCAAAAAGTGGATCTCCACAAGAACCATCTCATATAGACACCATCCAAAAGGATGAGGCTCAATCCATGTATCTTTTCTCTATAGGTTCCATCTTAGTCGCCTCCTTGTCTTGTTTCAATTTCCAGGAGATATAATTGGCATATAAGTTAGTTTCAAAAAAATCAAATGATTGAATTTCTCATGCAATATATCAAAAATAAGATACATAAGTTTTCAAACAAATAAAAAAAACTCACTATATTCCCATGGATTACAAACAAAGTATTCCAATACAAAGGATGTATTGCAATATCTTCATTGTTATTATTTTATTCACAAGTTATCTTTATTAATAACCTTTATAAAGACTTGTCATTTCAACTTTCACTAATTATTCATCTCCTCAAACTCATGGGAGATATGATTCTTCATATTTCTCATAAGAGAAATATATTTATTAACTATCTAATAATGACAACCACCTAATGATTACTATATGATAAATATTTACATAACTATATACTCCAACTATTTACAAAATATTTACAAGGTACTTGCATGATACTTGGAAGGTGCCAAATAATGTAATACTTCTAACACCCCCTACCATATTACATTACAGGGTTTATTGTCTTCATTTTGTTCGGTTGTCTTGATCACTTATTATCCGTCTTCATGGTGATGTTACACCTTGATCATTTTTGGATATTTGTCTTTATCCTTATTCAAGTGGTACCTATTTATATCCCAATTATAATCTATCATATTGCCACATCTATCGCAATAATTGTAAGTAGTACCTATCACAAATCTATAATTATTTTTTTTATCGGTTAAAGATATTAGCATTTATCAGACGGGTTTTGACAGGGTCCCAAAACTTTAATACAAAATGGCATAAAATGCCAAAAGGTAAAAAGAGCAACAGAAAATAAATAGATCAAATTACAAAATACAACTAAGGCAGTCCTCAAACTACAAATAGAAGTACAAAATTACCAAAAATAGGGCTGCCCTCAGCCAACAGGAAGACAAGAGGAACAAATCTATAATTATTATTTCCTATCATGATATTTGTATTCCCTATCATCCTATGAGTGTCTTTATTTCCAACTATAATACTTTTGTAGACGGCAAGTCATCACAATAATATAGATCATCATTGACATAGCTTATATCATTATTGTCCTAGCTGCTATCTGAATACCATAACATATTATCAATATTTTTAGTCTTAACATATCTAAGGCTATGACTTTGAGAACCATCATAACTATTGGTCATGTTTGAATCACTACTATCAATTCTAGAAACATACCTACTAATACATTTTTTTATTTTGGCTACTAGAAACTATTTTGGTCTCATCAATATAGCTCAAATCATTACTATGTATATCACAAAAAATACAAGTATCACCATATACTTTCATGCCTCTTAAATCACTGGTGTCACAATATACATCTACCATTTTTGGTTTCAAGACATACCAAATATCAATCCTCTGATGAATTTCACATGTAAATTTCCCTTGAGGTGTGTTCATGAGTATATTTTCCAACTTCTTTATGAGTTCTTCTAGTTTTATATGTTGTTTTTGTAGATCTTCAAGTGTGCATTGAATTTTCCATAATGTATTTCTTATTTCTTTGATAAATACCTCTCCATTTTTCTCAGGGTATCTTTTGTTATCATACCATTTTGATTTATTTCTTTTATAATGAAAATATTGTGAATAATAATTTCTTCTAGTAAAATTTTCCTTTGAACTTGATATTATTTTTGTGGTAGTAATTGATTTAGAATGTCTAAAGCAAATATACCATGTACCATTTCGAATATTTTTTATTGGAAATGATTCACTATATATTGAAGCATGTTTGTGACCAAATTTCTCATCTTTGAAGTTCTGAATTTTTGATCAAATGTGATCTTGACATACTTTGAAAGAAAATTTCTTCAATTCTTGAGAGAATAAAGTGTCCTTGAATGTACCTGAAATATATTATTTTCTCTTATCTTGAACCTAATATTTACTTTCAACCTTTTTACTTTTTGAAAGTTTAAGTTTATTTTTTTCCAAATATGTAGTAGATACCCTTTTGTCTCCTTAATTTTTAATTTTCTATAGTTTCAAAAGAATTGAGAAAACTCTAGAAAATTTCACATAAAAATCCCTTTATAAAATACTTCTTTGATATTATTTTTTTCCTTTTCAATCAACTTTAGAGAAGATAGATATATATATTTCATGCCTTGAAATAATCTTCAATAATTTGGCTTTGTATTTGATGAATTGTCTTCACTTTAATTCATGTTCCTCCTGATAAAATTATTCAATAATTTGTTTGTGCATTTAACCTGCCTTTAATATCTTTGCTTTAAACCTACTCTTTCAATAATATGTCATTTTCCTCAAATATAATTCAAGAATAATATTTCCTTATTTTCTTCAAAATAATTCTTAATAAACCACCAATTATTTCCCTTCAATAATTTGTCACTTTCATAAATTCCTTTCAAATTCTTCTTCCTTTAATTAAATTCTTTCTTCAATTCCTTTTTTCATTTCTCCTTTAATAAATTTCTTCCAGATATAATTAATTTCTTCTTCCTTTAATAATTCTCTTTCCTTTGATAAACATTCTTCTCTTCTTATAATATTTTCTCTTTTTCTTTCAATACTTTCCTTGTAAATGTTTCCTTTCACTATATTCTTAATTTTTCATATAATTTACAGTAGCCTTATAACCTGTTTCTCTTTTTCTATTTTATATTCTTCTTTTATTATTTTAAACTTCTTTTTTTTTAATATTAAACTTTCTTCATATGTTGGAAATAAATCATAAGAAGCAACAATTATGTACCTTCACACTATGAAAAATAAATTCCTTCAAACCTTTGACTCCAATGATGTCGCATGTACTAAATTTAATAGATTTCATCCGATTTCAAATTTAAAGGTGCTATGCTTGTTCTAAAAATTTTCAACTCTGTCAACCTATGCTTTCAATACTTTCCTTGGACAAATGTTATGGATGTTGCTTTTTTTACAATGTGCATTTTGGACCAAAAATATTCTAGGTTTGCTTATGTAGGGTCTCCTCCCTTATCAGTCCTTCCTACACCTACTTTTGATAAATTCTAAATCCTCTTTGGCATTCATCAAAAGTTATTTTATTCACTATTGTTTCTCCTTAGTGTCTCTTTCTCACCTTTGTTTCTCTCAACTCAAGGTTGGTTTCTTCTCTTCATCATAGCTCTACTCGCTTCACTTAAGGTCATCTTCTCCTTCACTATGCTTTAATCTAACATTCTTCTCTATAATTGGATGTTCTATTCAGCTCTAAACTTAAATTTGTGTGCTTATCTTTAAATAGTGGTTGTCAATCTTGACTTCCTCTCACCAATATTTCCAACATTGAATCAACATGTATTTTTAAAAAATAATATAACTTAGATGTATTATGCTCACGACTATAGTTTCTTCCAAGGGTGTCTATCAACTATTTGGGTTCCTAATTATCCTAGTGCTCTCACTTCTATCTCTCTCACCAAGCACTCCCAATGTGGCTTTGATACCATTGTTATCATATAAGCTAGTTTCAATAGTATCAAATGATTAAAGTTCTCACACAATATATCAAAAATGATATACATAAGTATTCAGGTAATAAACAAACTCACTATATTCTCATGGATTACAAATAAAGTATTACAATACAAATTATGTACTACAATATCTTCATTGTTAAATTTTCTCCATAAGCTATATTAATTAATAGCCTTTACAAAGACTCTTGATATTTTAACTTTAGCTAACTCTTCATCTCCTCAAACGCATAGGAGATATGACTCTTTATACTTCTCATAAGAGAAATATATTTATTAACTATCTAATAAATACAACCACCTAATTATTACTAAATGATAAATATTTACATGACTTTAGACTTGCATGATACTCACAAGGTACCAAATAATGTAATACTTCCAACAATGATGAGCAGCATATTGAATGAGGATCACCCCTTAATGAGGTGATCATTCCAAGGCAAAGATCATCACTATATGCAATTATTACAATTAGGTAGGCATTCATATAAATGACACATATAAAATGCCCTTCCCCAAAATCCAACTCATTCCAAGCCTCATGATGAAAAATTAGTTAAGCACATGATGATCCTTAGGGAATCTTTGGCTTAACAACTAGATAGTCATAGGTGTTATACTAAAAATAAAATGGAGGTTTCTAGAAGAGAAATAGCCAAGAAAATGTGGGATATGATGAATAAACTTACTCAAGTATTGAGTCCTAGTAGAAACCTGATAGTCCAAGTTGTTATTTCTCCTTAAATCCTAAACCCTAATGCTCCTCCACTTTCTCCTCTAGTTAACCCTAGGGAGGCTTTATTTACATCCACTTATCCAACTTTGACAAAGTACAAAGGCCAGTCTCTAGCCCCTAATATAGAAGCTATAAACCTATTTAGGCATGTGCCTAAGTTCTATGATGGAACATAAAAAATTCTAAATATTTATTGATAAGTTCAAGTTATTGTATAGGGATTGCATACAAAATGAAAAGGCTTTACTAAAATTGATGGGTAGGGATTTGGTAGAAAATTCTCTTGATTGGTTTGCATCCTTACCTAAACAATCCATTGATTCACTAGATACTTTTATTAAAATGTTGAAACAAAAATTTGATGATGACATACCCATAATGGAAGCAATTGATGTTTTTATGAACATAAAACAAGACCCTAATGAATCCATTACTAATTTCCATAAATTATGGGAAATACGTAAATGTCATGCTGATATACTTTTAACTAAAGAGCCACTATATTAATGTTTATAATTAAACTTAGGTCTTATTTTAAATATAATATCTAGGAACAAAATCCTTATGGTTTTCCTTCCCTTGACAAAGTTATAAATTTTGTTAAAATCCTTGGATATTGTGAAAATAAGGAAGGCCAAAAATCATTGAAACCTAAAAATCCTAACAAAAATATTCTAGGACATTGGGTTTACAATGTAGCTATCCAAGATACCTCTAATTAATTAGATATTTTGGGCTCTAGTGCATGCGTTAACTAAATCTGGGGGTGTTTCAAAGCTTGATAATATGATACCTCAATGGATACATAAAGATATTTTCAGAATATGTCCACCACCTAAGTTTAAAAACTACCATATTAATGGAATTTTGAAGCACCTTTGTGGAATGGTCCTAACAAATTTTTATTTTGGCATGGAACTTATGGTCATGATAATTATACTTGTGCAAACTTACATATTTTTTCCTTCATCAAGCATTTGGTTCTTGTAACGACCCAAAAACACACAAACAAAAAAAATACAAAAATAGAAAAAGTTTTTTTTTACCAAGGAGAGGGATACATGAACCCTTCATGAACCCCTAACCCAACTAGTATTTACCTAAAGTTTTGATCCCCTAAGTTTTCCTGAAAGCTACATCTCATGAAGTACCCTATCACAAGTCCGTCTGTGTAGGTGTATCATGTGTCACTGCAGATAAGCCCATCTATCCCATCACTCTTGATGAGCTAGACCTATCACCCTCAGTCCATCGAAGGTATACACGCATCTCCATACCATACACAAGTCATTATGTGTAGGTATGCTACGAGTATTGCGAGTTAAGCTATCTATCTCGTCTCCACAATGAGCTATCTTAACTCAGATGTAATCTCTCCATAACTTAGTCCTTTATCTCCCTAAGGGGGTCTCAATTCCCTTAGGTCTTCTATGTTCACCCTAAGGGGTTCTCAATTCCCTTAGGTTACCTATGTTCACCCTAAGGGGTTCTTAATTCCCTTAGGTCACCTCTGAGTTCACCCTAGAACTCTACTCTTAGATTTCTATCATTAAGCAACCAAACAAGAATACATCTAGATACTAAAACATCAAAGAGTAATCGCTAAACATCCAAAAAAATAAAGAAGGATTAACACTAAAAGAGAATGTTATCATCAGAAAGAGAATCAGCTACGTAGTATAACCAAATATGAAAATAAAGTAAAAGTACCTTCTCTAAACCAATAAATAGTTATTGCATTAAAAATTGCATGGTAAATCCTTCTTACTTTAAGGAATATTACATTAACTGCATTAGGGATATCTCCCCATAATTCTAGTCTATTTGAGCATAAGTAAATCAGCATAAATACAATTACCTATACCTTGTTTCCATTGAACTCCTTGCTTCACCTTGCTTCCCATTGGTTCTTTGAGGGTAGTAGGGGATCAGGGTACTCATGGTTCAGGATAGGCATACCTCTAAATGCATCTATTCATTTACTTTACCAAATTGCAACTATACAAAATTTAATTAAGTTTCCAACCATCTAATGCATAGTGGATATTATAAAAGATCCTTTACTTTTATCTTCAACTCTCCAGTTCCATTAGAGAGCCATCCAACATGTACTACTTAGATCAAGGTCTAACTTTAATCAAATCCATTCATGTCTTAAAGCATTAAAGTCCCATACCTTTAACCTCTAAAACAATCCATCATTCATTCCCTAAATTAAAGCCCCATAACTTCAATTCAAAGAATAAATCTAACATCCTTTTTAATTCACAAATCCAATCAAATCAAATACTATTTTAAAGCATTAAAGTCCCATACCTTTAACCTTTAAAACAATCCATCATTCATTCCCTAAATCAAAGCCCCATAACTTCAATTCAAATAATAAATCTAACATCCTTTTTAATTCACAAATCCAATCAAATCAAATATTGTTTTAAAGCATTAAAGTCCCATACCTTTACAAAAAAAAAGTCCCATACCTTTAACCTTTAAAACAATCCATCATTCAACATAAACTTTGTCATAAATATTATAACACAATTATGTTTTCCTTTGAAGTCCTTTTTGTAAAGTCTACATCATAGACTTACTAATCAAATATTTTCAACCTAAATCTTAGATTCATAGCCTCAATTAAGAATTCACAACCTTATCTAAAGATTCACTACTTTAGTTACAAATAACCCCTTCATGATCTTTTACACAAAAGGTCTTACCCTAATTAAAACCACATAAGGAAATCTCATTAATTAAAGGTCTCTTCAATTAGAATCTCATAAAATAAATCCTAATAATCAAAGATCCTACTATCATTAAAATCTCTTAAGATAATTCATGCTAATCAAAGGTTTCTCTTTAATTAGGTCTCCTAAGATAATCAACATTTATCAAAGGTTTTCTTTTTAATTAAAATCTCCTAAGATAATCAACATTTATCAAAGGTTTTCCTTTTAATTAAAATCTCCTAAGATAATCAACATTTATCAAAGGTTTTCCTTTTAATTAACATCTCCTAAGATAATCAACATTTATCAAAGGTTTTCCTTTTAATTAACATCCCATAATATAATTTACATAAATTAAAGGTCTTATTTTAATTAAAGTCCCATAATATAATTTACATAAATTAAAGGTCTTATTTCAATTAAAGTCCCATAATATAATTTACATAAATTAAAGGTCTTATTTCAATTAAAGTCCCATAATATAATTTACATAAATTAAAGGTCTTATTTCCATTAAAGTCCCATAATATAATTTACATAAATTAAAGGTCTCTCTTTAATCAAATTACATAAATAAACCTTAATAATCCAAGGTTTGCAACTATGGAATTTTACATCTTCATGGCGGATACAAAACATCTTAAGTAGAATGATCTGAGGACTGCCAGACTCTGGGTTTAGGCAAGACAGAACCAGACACTAAGTTTCTCTTCTGCCACCACTAACTGTTCCAAGGAACTGGGCTTACATAGCTACGGAGCTTCCACAGAGATGTGGATGGCTTCCCATTGGGTAGAGCTCCCCAAACACAACACCCTATCGAAACCATGGGTAGTTTTCCAACTATGAGTGATGCTATCTCAAACATAGTGCTAGCTTGCTACCAAGGGTCTTCCAACCTACGGGTGGTGCTTTCAACACAATGCTCTCTAGGCAAGATGCAAGGTGGTTTCTACACCAAGAGCAATGCTCTCAACAATGCTCTCCTATCAAGAAAAACATAAGTGGTTTAAGCTAAGAGCAGCACTCTCATACAACACTCTCCTCTAGAAAAACATAGGGTGGTTTCTAAACCAAGCGCTCTCATACAATGCTCTCCTATCAAGCAAAACACAGGCGGTTTAAACTAAACCTTTCAATGGGTTTATCATGCTACAAGGGAATATCACCAGGTCCAAATCTAAACATTCATCATACAAATATGTAAGTGGATAGTTTAAGACTTTCCAACCTGAATTCTCCTACGGAATGACTTTCGGTGGCCTCTTTCTACCTCTCCCTTAGCTCATTGCGCTCTCCTATCTTCCCCGATCACCTCCTCTACGTTTTTCCTCTATCCTCCCTTCTTTCTTCCTCCTCTGCACCTTACATGCTCCTCTTGCTCTAGGTGGCCCGTCCGCTATCTCATCTCGAATCTCGAGCCCACATCGAGCCCCCTTTCCTTCAATGCTCCCATCCCTTCCCATATCATGGCAAACGATTATGTTTCCCATAATTTCCTCCTTTGGAAATTGATAGCCCCCTATGTTATTTACATAGGTTGCACTATATAGGGGGGATGAGATATTTGCATTATTAAAATGGAAAATGGTGCCCTTTACAATATCCTTAACACGATATTTTATCACCATTTTTTAAAATATATCTCTTTTATTTAGCAATTTCTTAATTGCTCTATCTTTAAAATAAAAGATTCTATTTATCTTAAATGGAATTTTTTTTTTCTTTATTTCAATTAATTAAAGTTCATTAATGAATTTATATTATCACTTAAAATGAACTTCTTTAATTATTTCAAATGAACTCTCATTTGTTTATTGAAATGAAGTTTACTAATGAGTTCTAAATGAGTCATATCATTTTTATAATTCAAAACCTCATTAGTTAATTTAAATGAGTCTTCACTTATCATTTAAATTTAATTTATTTTCCTTCATAACAATGATGCTCTATTAACCCTTCAACATAACAGTTCACTTTATGCATCCAAATACATTTCATAGTTGTTCTTTATTGAAATTCCAACATTATGCTACCCAAGCCCTGATGCAATAGAGAGAAATCAAATTTATAAAACAACAAAGAGGGAGTCTTTCCATCAACCCAATCACCTATCTTAGCCAGATATTTTACGATAGCTACTAGGCTATCAACTAAGGCTCAAGGCGATCAGTCATCGATGATTATCCCTTCCAAAAATGCATACCTATATGAAGGTATCTATCCATGTTACCTTCGAGTACCTTAATCATCATTTCCCTGATCTTAAGTACCCTCATTTCTAGTGGATGCTTCTGCCTTCTCCACCTATGAGTGTACCTGATCCTGCACACTTGGCAATATGTTAGCGATAACATGCCCTTCTAAATCAACTAAACATCATATAGTTGGTTCAATTGTTCAAACTAAGTATCACCACATCATAGGTTAATACATTGTTTTCTTTGTGCCATAAAGTCTGCTAGGGAGGGTCATGACATCCTCCCCCACTAGAATTAAACATCATCCTCGGTGTTTCCAGTTTTCCTTTTATTTTTAATAGAAAGTAAAAATTATTACATCATATAGCTTCAAACAAAAAGGGAAAATGCTTTCGCATAACCTCCACTTTCTCCCAAGTGGCATTCTTCTCAGAGAACTGGTCCCACTGGACCTTACACTATTCGAGAGTCCGATTTCATAGAGTTTTAGAATGAAACTCAAGAATCTTCACTAGATAGTACTTCAATGGCCTCCGGATTTACCATCTACAAATTAGAAACATCCCACACATGTTCAGGGTCAACAATATATTTCCTAAGCAAGGATATGTGGAAGGTGTCATGGATTTTGGATATATTAGGTGGTAATGCAAGTCGGTATGCAACCGGACTGATATTTTCCATGATCTCAAAGGGCCCCACAAAATGTGGATCCAACTTCATGGATTTGATAGCACTCTTCTTTGGCTTAACCCTCAAGAACACCTTATCTCCAATAGAATACTCTCTTGGAGTCCTTTTTAGATCTGCATAACTCTTCTGCCTATCTATAGCTTCTTTAAGCCTTTGCCTAATTTCCTTTAGCTGATCTTCCATTACCCTAACCATTTCTAGCCCAATCACAACTCGGTCTTCTAGGTTGTCCCAAGACAATGGTGTTCTACACTTTCACCCATACAAGGCATCGAAAGGTGCCATTCCTAGCGAGGAGTGATGTCCATTATTGTAGGCAAACTCTACCAAAGGTAGACAATCTTCCCATTGAGATTTGTGATCCATGCAGTACATGCGGAGCATGTCTTCCAGAACTTGGTTTACCCACTCTATTTGGCCATCAATTTTAGGGTGGTATGCTGAACTCATATTCAATTTCATACCAACTACACTATGAAGGGATTTCTAAAAAAAAAAAAAAAAAAAAAAAAAAAAAAAAAAAAAAAAAAAAAAAAAAAAAAAAAAAAAAAAAAAAAAAAAAAAAAAAAAAAAAAAGGTTTTATTTTTAGTTTTTTTGTTTTTTTTTTTTTTTGTTTTTTTTTGTTTTTTTTGTTTTTGTTTGTTTATTTTTTGTTTTGTTTGTGTTTTGTTGTGGTGTTTTTTGTATTTTTGTGATATGTTTTTTGTGTTTTTTTTGTGTGTATTTTGTTGTTTTTATGGTTGGTTTTTTTTTTTGTTTTTGGAATTTTTATTTTTTTAATTTTTTTTTTTTGTGTGTTTTATTGATTTTTTTGTTTTTTTTTTTTTTTTTTTTTTTTTTTTTTGATTTTTTGTTTTGGGTTTTTTGTTTTTTTATTTTTTTTTTTTTTTTGTTTTTTTTTTTGTTGTTTTTTTTTTTTTTTTTTTTTTTTTTTTTTTTTTTTTTTTTTTGGTTTTGGTTGTTTTTTTTTTATAAAAAAAATTAAAAATTTAGGTAGATATGGTTTTGGGTTTTTTTGTGTGTTGGGGTTTGGAAGCTTTGGATGTGTTTCATAAAAATTATTTGCATAAATTTTTAAAGTTTTGACATCAATGACAACTTTTTTGGCAAAGGAGTACAAGTCAAAATTGCCAACATTTCCAAAATTTAGAAGTGAATTTGGAGTCTCTATCTGAGATAATTACCTCAAGAAATCCATGCAATCGGAATACCTCTTTGATGAATCTGCTAGCCACTACCTGAGCATCATCCTTGGTATTTCTTGGTATGAAATGGGTAACCTTAGTCAATTTTTCGACCACTACAAAGATGGCATCATGTTGGTACCGAGTCTTGGGTAAACCCACTATAAAATCCATAGATATAACCTACCATTTTTGCATAGGTATATCATGCAGATATAGTTTTCCTGCAGGATGTTGGCATTATGCCTTAACTTTCTGACATTCGAGGCATCGAGCAACAAAATCCATGATGTCCTTCTTCATTCCTACCCAAAAGAAGGTTCTTTTCATGTTTTCTCGCATTTTGGCTCCTCCCGGATGAGAAGAATAGGGAGATCTATGGGCTTCTTGCATTATCAAGTTCCTTAAATCACCCATATTTGGTATGATGACCCTTCCCTTATAACACAGAAAGTCATATTTCACACTAAATTCCTTATTTCCTTCAGGATCTCTGTCCATATTAACTCGAATTTCCTGGCAATACTCATCCTGAGATTGCTCCTGTCTTACTCGATCCATCAGGTCCATGTGGATTTTAGTTATGGCTACTATATATCTTCTTCTACTTAAAGCATCAACTACTTTATTCTCTTTTCCTTTTATGTATTCAATCTCGAAGTCATACTCAATGAGAAATTCCACCCATCTTCTTTGTCTCACATTGAGTATTGGTTGGGTGAATATGTATCGCAGACTTTGATGGTCTGTCTTTAATTCAAAGGGCCTTCCCACCAAGTAGTGGTGCCAAACCTTTAAAGCATGCACCACTGTAGCTAGCTCTAAATCATGCGTAGCATAATTAACTTCATGCTTTTTGAGCTTCCTTGAAGTATATGCCACTACTGACTCCTCTTGTGAGAGTACCCCACCCAACCCATCTATTGATGCATCAATGCACACTAAAAAGTCCCCTTGGGGATCGAGAACCTTTAGTATCGGTGCAGTAGTAAGCTTATGCTTTAGTAGTACAAAGGCAACCTCACACTTCTCTGACCACTTGAATTCCTTTCCCTTCTTCTGAAGGTTAGTTATGGGTCTAACAATCTTGGAGTAGTCCTTTATATAACATCTATAGTAGCTCGTTAACCCCATGAAACTTTGCACTTCAGTCACATTAGTAGGGGTGGCCAATTTAGGATAGCCTCTATCTTCTCTAGATCCACAACAATCCCCTTTACTGATATAACATGTCCAAGATATCATACCTCTAGAACATAGAATTCACTCTTAGCCAGATTTCCATAAATTTGATTCTTCCTTAACAATTCTAACATGATCCTAAGATGTTTATCATGTTCTTATTTATCTCGAGAGTATATAAGGATATCATCTAGGAATACCAAGACAAACTGGTCCAAGTGTCTTCTGAACACATTGTTCATTAAGTTCATGAAAGAAGTTAGGGCATTAGTCAGTCCAAAGGGTAGAACCGTAAACTCATAATGCCCATACCTAGTCTTAAATGTCATCTTGTGAGTGTCTTCCTCATGAATCCTTAACTGGTGATACCCTGACCTCAGATCGATCTTAGTAAACACCTTGGCATCCTTTAGTTGATCAAATAAATCTTCAATCCTAGGTAAAGGATATCGATTCTTGATTGTAGCCTTATTTAGCATCCTGTAATCAATACACAATCTTAGTGAACCATCCTTATTTTTCATGAACAAAACTAGTGCACCCCATAGTGACACACTTGGTTTTATCAAACCCTTCTCCAATAATCCTTGCAATTGAACCTTCAGTTCTTGCATTTCAATAGGATTCATCCTATATGGGGATCTATGAATAGGTTCGACTCCCATCATAAGTTCAATTGTGAAGTCAAATTCCCGTACAGGAGGTAGCCTAGGTAGGTCCTCTAGAAATACATCCTAAAAATCTTGTAAAATCGGATGTTGTCTTAGTATTTCTCCTTTCTCATAGTCTTCCACTTCATTAAGTTTTACTACATACACTATTCCTCCTCTCTTTAGGGTCTTCTTCAATTGCATAGCGGACAACATCTGAGGTTCAAACACCCCTTGTTTGCTATGAATTCTTAGTCTCTTTCTACCTTCTTCCAAATACTCGATCCATCGGTCTTGAAAATTGACTAAGGCTTTATGATCCTATAGCCAATCCATCCCTAGGACCACATCAAAGGTGTGTAAGGGAGCTACATATAAACAACATTTTGTAGTCCCACCAGATAGAGTGATTTATGCCATAGGGTAACACTGGTTCACCGAGTAGGTCTACCCAGAACCGTACTCAACCTTCCACCCTTGAGCCAAATATCCAGGCCTTTTTGACACAGTCCTTGCTAGACTAGATGAAATAAAACTATCAGTGGCTCCACTATCTATCAAAATGTTTACTTGCTTATTGAAAACCTTACCTTTCACAAGTAATGGGGTGGCTTGTCCCTCTAGCTTCTGCTTCCCGATTGTGGCATAAATCTGATGTTTCGGTTCCTTCCCTTTTGCATTAGTTGTGCTAGTCCCTGCTCGATATGGACACTGATTGTAGTAATGAGGTCCCCAAAAATTGTAGCACCCCTCCTTGGGTCCTTGCTATTTTTTAGGTTTCTCATTCTCACTTTTAACTACTAGAGTTGGAGCTTGCAACTTCTGTGGTTGAGGTTTCATGTTATTGGGTTTGTTATCCTTCTTACGAAAGTTCTTCTTGAACTTCTTTTGATTTCCATAAGGTTTCTTCTCAGGATTTTGGGGGTTCTTAGATTTTCGCTCTTGATCAACCTCCCATTTTACAAACCCATTACTATTCCTCTTCTTTAGCTCCTACCGAGCTTGCTCGGGTAGAGTGTCATATTTATAACAGAAGTGTGACTCTACTTTCTTTGCTAGGTCATATGCCTTTTGCAGTGATTTAGGTTCCTGCATGTCTACATCATGCTTTAACCTAGACTCCAATCCCAGAGTAAACTTATGAACCCATATTTTCTCATTATAAATAGGTACATATTTAAACAATCTTACCAGCTTCTTATAGTATACCTCTACTATGTTGGTTCCTTGCTTTAGACTAGCAAATTCCTCAAACTTTAAGGTATAGAAATGCTCTATTAGGAATCTCTTCTTAAATATGTTTATAAATTCTTCCCATGGAGTATCAATAGGTTCAATCTTAGTTTCCTCATAGTGGGTTTCCCACCACTCTAGAGTAGCCCCTTCTAGGTTAATCATAGCCCAAAGTGTTCGGGTTCCTGATGAGTAGCCTTTTACCATAAAGTGAACCTCTACTTCTCTCAACCATGCTTCCGTTGCATCCCCATCGCCCTCTCCATAAAACTTGGAGATACTGATGTTTTTCATGTCCCTAGCTATTTCCTTTTCTACTAAGGCTCTGGCTTGTACTTGTTCTATAGTTAGTCCACTATCTAGACCAATCTCTAAGCCTCAAACTTGTGAATTCTGATTCACAGTCATTTCTAGAAACTATCTTATCTGATCCTGCATAGCAATGACCATAGCGGTGAGGTCTTCTACCTCCCTATTGGGGCTTGTTGGTTCCCCATCCTAGTTTTCTTCTTCGACATTACTTTGTCGAGTTTTTCTAGGCATAGGCCTCCCTCTTCTAGTCTTAGGTGGCATCTTAACCTGATTCCATCCAAGAAAGAAGATTAGATTACAGTTTCATCTTAAGTTGTATCTCTAATTCAAGCCATAATACAGAGTTCTCTTGCTATATGCATTAACAATCTAACTAGGGTAATATCCCAGGCTAGGATGTGTCACTGATACCAAAGCCCATACTAAGGCATCCTAACATCCACGCTCCCTTGGGGTCAATTCCCATCAGATTCTAGAAAATAGGGTATTCTAGATCATCCCAACTTTAGCCTTTACCTTAAGCAAGCCTTCATTGGAAGCATCTAATTCCCTTTA
Source organism: Wollemia nobilis (assembly GCA_028583015.1). Taxonomy (NCBI): domain Eukaryota; kingdom Viridiplantae; phylum Streptophyta; class Pinopsida; order Araucariales; family Araucariaceae; genus Wollemia; species Wollemia nobilis. The sequence continues at coordinate 3,044,113 of JAQPPZ010005606.1, forward strand.
GCACACATAGAAGCTCTATACCCTCGTACCTAGAGCTATGATACCAAATGTAATGACCCAAAAACACACAAACAAAAAAATACAAAAATAGAAAAATTTTTTTTTACCAAGGAGAGGGATACATGAACCCCTAACCCAACTAGTATTTACCTAAAGTTTTGATCCCCTAAGTTTTCTTGAAAGCTACATCTCATGAAGTACCCTATCACAAGTCCGTCTATGTAGGTGTATCATGTGTCACTACAGATAAGCCCATCTATCCCATCACTCTTGATGAGCTAGACCTATCACCCTCAGTCCATCGAAGGTATACATGCATCTCCATACCATACACAAGTCATTATGTGTAGGTATACTATGAGTATTATGAGTTAAGCTATCTATCTCATCTCCACGATGAGCTATCTTAACTCAGATGTAATCTCTCCACAACTTAGTCCTTTATCTCCCTAAGGGGGTCTCAATTCCCTTAGGTCTTCTATGTTCACCCTAAGGGGTTCTCAATTCCCTTAGGTTACCTATGTTCACCCTAAGGGGTTCTTAATTCCCTTAGGTCACCTCTGAGTTCACCCTAGAACTCTACTCTTAGATTTCTATCATTAAGAAACCAAACAAGAATACATATAGATACTAAAACATCAAAGAGTAATCACTAAACATCCAAAAAATAAAGAAGGATTAACACTAAAAGAGAATGTTATCATCAGAAAGAGAATCAACTACATAGTATAACCAAATACGAAAATAAAGTAAAAGTACCTTCTCTAAACCAATAAATAGTTATTGCATTAAAAATTGCATGGTAAATCCTTCTTACTTTAAGGAATATTACATTAACTGCATTAGGGATATCTCCCCACAATTCTAGTCTATTTGAGCATAAGTAAATCAACATAAATACAATTACCTATACCTTGTTTCCATTGAACTCCTTGCTTCACCTTGCTTCCCATTGGTTCTTTGAGGGTAGTAGGGGATCAAGGTACTCATGGTTCAGGATAGGCATACCTCTAAATGCATCTATTCATTTACTTTACCAAATTGCAACTATACAAAATTTAATTAAGTTTCCAACCATCTAATGCATAGTGGATATTATAAAAGTTTCATTAGAGAGCCATCGAACATGTACTACTTAGATCAAGGTCTAACTTTAATCAAATCCATTCATGTCTTAAAGCATTAAAGTCCCATACCTTTAACCTCTAAAATAATTCATCATTCATTCCCTAAATTAAAGGCCCATAACTTCAATTCAAAGAATAAATCTAACATCCTTTTTAATTCACAAATCCAATCAAATCAAATATTATTTTAAAGCATTAAAGTCCCATACCTTTAACCTTTAAAACAATCCATCATTCATTCCCTAAATCAAAGCCCCATAACTTCAATTCAAAGAATAAATCTAACATCCTTTTTAATTCACAAATCCAATCAAATAAAATATTATTTTAAAGCATTAAAGTCCCATACCTTTAACCTTTAAAACAATCCATCATTCAACATAAACTTTGTCATAAATCTTATAACACAATTATGTTTTCCTTTGAAGTCCTTTTTGTAAAGTCTACATCATAGACTTACTAATCAAATATTTTCAACCTAAATCTTAGATTCATAGCCTCAATTAAGAATTCACAACCTTATCTAAAGATTCACTACTTTAGTTACAAATAACCCCTTCATGATCTTTTACACAAAAGGTCTTACCCTAATTAAAACCACATAAGGAAATCTCATTAATTAAAGGTCTCTTCAATTAGAATCTCATAAAATAAATCCTAATAATCAAAGATCCTACTATCATTAAAATATCTTAAGATAATTCATGCTAATCAAAGGTTTCTCTTTAATTAGGTCTCCTAAGATAATCAACATTTATCAAAGGTTTTCCTTTTAATTAAAATCTCCTAAGATAATCAACATTTATCAAAGGTTTTCCTTTTAATTAAAATCTCCTAAGATAATCAACATTTATCAAAGGTTTTCTTTTTTAATTAAAATATCCTAAGATAATCAACATTTATCAAAGGTTTTCCTTTTAATTAAAATCTCCTAATATAATTTATATAAATCAAAGGTCTTATTTTAATTAAAGTCCCATAATATAATTTACATAAATTAAAGGTCTTATTTCCATTAAAGTCCCATAATATAATTTACATAAATTAAAGGTCTTATTTCAGTTAAAGTCCCATAATATAATTTACATAAATTAAAGGTCTTATTTCCATTAAAGTCCCATAATATAATTTACATAAATTAAAGGTCTCTCTTTAATAAAATTACATAAATAAACCTTAATAATCCAAGGTTTGCAACTATGGAATTTTACATCTTCATGGTGGATACGAAACATCTTAAGCAGAATGATCTGAGGACTACCAGACTCTAGGTTTAGGCAAGACAGAACCAGATGCTAAGTTTCTCTTCCACCACCACTAACTGTTCCAAGGAACTGGGCTTACATAGCCATGAAGCTTCCACAGAGATGCGGATGGCTTCCCGTTGGGTAGAGCTCCCCAAACATAACACCCTATCAAAACCATGGGTAGTTTTCCAACTATGAGCGGTGCTATCTCAAACGTAGTGCTAGCTTGCTATCGAGGGTCTTCCAACCTATGGGTGGTGCTTTCAACACAATGCTCTCTAGGCAGATGTAGGGGGTTTCTACACTAAGAGCAGCACTCTCAACAACACTCTCCTATCAAGCAAAACACAAGTGGTTTAAACTAAGAGTAGTGCTCTCAACAATGCTCTCCTCTACAATATGTAGGGTGGTTTCTACACCAAGACTCTCTACAATGCTCTCCTATCAAGCAAAACACAGGCAATTTAAACTAAACCTTTCAACGAGTTTATCACGCTATAGGGGAATATCACCAGGTCCAAATCTAAACATTCATCATACAAATATGTAAGTGGATAGTTTAAGACTTTCCAACCTAAATTATCCTATAAAATGACTTTTGGTGGCCTCTTGCTACCTCTCCCTTAGCTCGATGTGCTCTCCTGTCTTCCCCGATTACCTCCTCTACATTTTTCCTCTGTCCTCCCTTATTTCTTCCTCCTTTGCACCTTACGTGCTCCTCTTGCTCTAGGTGGCCCATCCATTGTCTCATCTCGAATCTCGAGCCCACATCAAGCTCCCTTTCCTTCAATGCTCCCATCCCTTCCCATCTCATGGTAAATGATTTTGTTTCCCATAATTTCCTCCTTTAGAAATTGATAGCCCCCTACATTATTTACATAGGTTGCACTATATAGGGGGGATGAGATATTTGCATTATTAAAATGGAAAATGGTGCCCTTTACAATATCCTTAACATGATATTTTATCACCATTTTTAAAATATATCTCTTTTATTTAGAAATTTCTTAATTGCTCTATCTTTAAAATAAAAGATTCTATTTATCTTAAATGGATTTTTTTTCTTTTTTATTTCAATTAATTAAAGTTCATTAATGAATTTATATTATCACTTAAAATGAACTTCTTTAATTATTTCAAATGAACTCTCATTTGTTTATTGAAATGAAGTTTACTAATGAGTTCTAAATGAGTCATATCATTTTTATAATTCAAAACCTCATTAGTTAATTTAAATGAGTCTTCACTTATCATTTAAATTTAATTTATTTTCCTTCATAACAATGATGCTCTATTAACCCTTCAACATAATAGTTCACTTTATGCATCCAAATACATTTCGTAGTTGTTCTTTATTGAAATTCCAACATTATGCTACCCAAGCCCTGATGCAATAGAGAGCAATCAAATTTATAAAACAACAAAGAGGGAGTCTTTCCATCAACCCAATCACCTATCTTAGCCAGATATTTTATGATAGCTACTAGGCTATCAACTAAGGCTCAAGGTGATCAGTCATCGATGATTATCCCTTTCGATAATGCATACCTATATGAAGGTATCTATCCATGTTACCTCCGAGTACCTTAATCATCATTTCCCCTGATCTTAAGTACCCTCATTTTTGGTGGATGCTTCTACCTTCTCCACCTACGAGTGTACCTGATCCTGCACACTTGGCAATATGTTAGCGATAACATGCCCTTCTAAATCAACTAAACATCATATAGTTGGTTCAATTGTTCAAACTAAGTATCACCACATCATAGGTTAATACATTGTTTTCTTTGTGCCATAAAGTCTACTAGGGAGGGTCATGACAGGTTCTAATTTTAATAATGATCACTTTAAAAATGATCAGATTTGTTTATTTCATAAAAAGAAACAGGGTATCAAAAAGAGGTTTAATCACCCTCACAATCAAATTTTAGGTATCTATAACACCCTAGTCCCTAACCATGAACAAAAAGATCCTAAACAATAATATGGAATGAATCAAAATTATGGTCAAGGGTTTAATCAAGGTTGCAAACAAAATTATCAAAATCATGGATACAATTCCACAAAAGGAAACCAATGAGAGGGTCAAAACCATCCTAATCACAATGGTGACTACCCTCACATTCAAAATCCTAGACCTAGAACTCCTCAAAATGCCTCTCAAGTTAACCAAATCTTTACCCATACTAGCCCAAATGAAGAATATATTTGTAGTCAACCATATGTGGGTCATTATGTCAATATTTTAGAGGTCTAAAGAAAAACAATTTCATCCATTAAACAATAAATTATTGCTATTGCTAAGAGTGCACCTCAATACAAAAAGAGGTAACCTTCTAACAATATACACATATATATAAAGGAAAAGAACCTATCCATGCTACGATTAATCTTTTCATTATTAATAAGATTTGAAACCCTCCGTTGGTCATCTAGGAATTTGTTACAAGCACAAAAATATCAAAAAATATAGAAAATATTTTTAAGAAGACCTCAATAGAGTCTATAGAGCCTACTATTTCTATGATAATTGTAGTACCATGATCACTATTTAACATAGTGATCCTAACACCCACAACAAAAAATAACAGGACATCACAATCCATAGAATCCTTGCTTAAAGTAGTCATGAATAAAACTAAAGTATAGGATATTATTTAATTGTTTACAATCCCTTGCAAGGTCCCATAATTATAACTAGGTAGGATGTCTCCCTATTGATGGAAAATATTAAGAGGCTTACTAGATGAGATGGATATACCTAGACCAATATTTACTAATATTATGCCTACCATTCCATGGTCTTATAAATTGTAGTATATTCAATCCCATAGAGAAAATATTTGCATTGATGCACATACTAGGCTTGATTTGGTTATAAATTTTGCTTTGAAAAACATTATCACTCCTAATAATTTAAAAAGGGTAAATGATATTTCATTGATGATAACAATAGTTTATAATGATATAGCACTCTATAGGGATTTAGTTCATGAAGGGAGTAGTAAATGTGTTATGTCATTATCCTTAATAGATAAGCTAAAGATCCCTAGAGAAAATGTCCTTTCTACTAGAATTTTTTTCTATGCTTATAATTTTAAACCACAAGATCCTTTAGGTTGCATTTGGTTTCCAATTTTTATTGGTTCTAAATAAGTAAGAGTGAATTTTATGGTGTTTGATTTTCATACCAAATATAAAATGTTGTTAGGTAGGCCTTGGACTAGTAAGATGAGATCCATACCTTTCTTTTCTTGGCAAGTGGTTAACTATGTCTATGATGATAAGGTATTCACCATAGGAGACTTAGACCCTGGGGGACTCATCCTCCAACACATGATATTTATTTCATTCCTTCTATGGATGAAACACTAAAGGTCCAATTTATGAACATAAGCCTCAATGGAATTATCGAAGGAATTTATACAAGGAGCATCTTGAATTTTGCTTGAAATGCTTATAAGATAGGAATGCATCCAAAGATGATCAACATAATATGAATTTCATTATTCCCCTCCCTCAAGAGGCAGCAAACAAATTTCCACCATTCTTGAAACCCAAACAAAGAGAAGATCCCATTTTGTTCTATCAATGGTTGAAAAAATTACATAAAGCCTATGAGGATGTTGTCAAATTAAAACATGTAAAATTTTGTGTAGATAATGATAGTATGGGAGAGGAAATTGATAATGATACAAATAGTTATTTCTATCAAGTAGGCTTATTTATGAGATGTGTGTGGGGAATTATCAAGTAGGCTTAAAACCAAGACTACTTCTTCTATTAGTCTTATTTATGAGATGTGTGTGGGGCATTATCAAGTAGGCTTAAAACCAAGACTACTTATTCTATTACTCTTATTTATGAGATGCGTGTGGGGAATTATCAAGTAGGCTTAAAGGAAGTTCCTATTTTAGATGGTGGTGATAATGAATTTGGTATAATTGTTTGTGAAATTGATAACAGTAATTTATTTACCTATTGTATGAATAGCACCATTGAATATAATAAATACAATGTTAGGCTAAATAGGCATAGAAAAATTGGTGTTTCTATTATCTCTACATCAAAACCTTTGCATAGGCTAAGTGAAACAATAATTATTCCCTTGCCTAGGCATTTAACAAAGGTTGAAATCTATCAATTCAAAATTGCTATGAAGATAGATCAATTGCTTGTCATGTTCCTAAAAATATTAATTCCTACATTGTCTTAACCTAAATTGAATTAACCTTATTATTGGTTCACCTTTAGTTGGAGTTTATTTAGCAATACCACAATCATGAGTTTGAAAAAGTGATCTTGGTTAGCATAGGTATTTCAGCCATTGTTGTGCTTATTCGTATTTTTTCCATATTCTCTAATAACTATTTGACTTGTAAGATACCTTTCTGGGACTAAACTAATTGATATTTTCCAATACTTTTCTCCACAATCAAGACTTCCCCTTAATGTGGTGATCCTAGTTCATGCATTTGTTTGGAAAATAGTGAATGTTTATGTATTCTTTATTATCCCTATTAGCCTATTTATAGATCTAGAAAAACAAATCCTACTCAAATAAGATATCTAACAAGTGGCTTCATAATTTTACTAAACCTTCACCCTCTTATCTAACAAGACATCCAATCAAAGCAAAGTTCTCTATTAGATTAAAAAATATAGGGTTTTCATTAATGCTTTGATGAGATTTTATAAACACTTTGAACCATACACTAGTTCTGATATCCCTATCTTTCTTAATACTCAATCACATACTCACATCCTCTCTAGACATAGGGGCAAGGGGCATGCAAAATAATCAATAATTCAAATCCTTTATAATGTCCTCTATCCTCTATCATTTTCCAATGATGAAGCCATCCTAGAATTATTATATGGTAAAAAGAAAAGTTTTCCTAACACTATCATAGGAAAGGGTTTCTTTGAGAACCAAATCCTAATTGGAGGATACATGAGTGGGCTAATTGTGTTTTCCATGTAGTTATTAGTTTTAAATTAATGAATATTTCGCCTACTCTAGACCATTTTAAAGAATGCAATACCATGAATATTGATCCTACCATACTTATTAACAGAGTTACTCCTAAGAAACCATGTGTTGTCAAAATAGGGGCTATCCTATCTAATGAAGAGCAAGCCACCCTTACTTCTTTGCTTAAGGAGTACAAGGATGTCTTTTCTTAGGAATATTTTGATATTCTTGAAATGGATGAATATTTGGTTGTCCATAACATTGTTACCTATGAGGATGTCACTTCCATTTGAAAAAGCAAAGAATATTCTCTCCCCTCATTTAAGACTTGTACAAGATTGAATTATAAAAATTCTTAGATGTCAATTTATAGGACCTATGACTATTCAAGATGGGTATCTAACATTGTGCCTATGAAAAAGAAAGAAAAGTATGTTATCTAAATTTATCGTGATTTCAAAATGGCTTGTTTGAAAGATAACTTTCCTTTTCCCTTATTTTATTCTACTACAAGGTATGACATATTGTCCCTTATAAATGGCTATTCAAGGTATAATAAAATTTGGATTTCCCCTAAGAATCTAACTAAAATAACTTTTATCATGACTTGGGCATATTTTGCTATGTTGTCATGCATTTTGGGTTGAAAAATATTGATTCTACTTGTCAATGGGATATGGCAATGGTCTTTTGTAACTTAACAAGAAAGATAGTGGAATCTTATGTATATGACCTCTTGCATAGGTCTAAGAATCCATCCAACCACATAGCTAACTTTCATATCATATTTAAATTATTACACCACTATAAGTTTCAACTTAATCCCAAAAATATTATGTTTGGTGTTACTAGTGGTAAGCTACTAGACTTCATGGTGCCCCATAGCGGCATAGAAAAAACAAGACAATATCAAAGCCATTGATGCCATGCCTCCCCCATAAACTAATCAAGATATAAAATCCTTTTTGGAGAATTTTCAGCCATTAGGCAATTCTTTGTTGAGTTATCATTCAAAGCTTATCTATTGAATCACTTTCTTAAAAAGAATGTTGAGTTTAACAGGGATGAAAGTTGTAACAAGTCCTTTCTTGAATTCAAAAAAAAACATTTATGGACCCCAACTCTAAACCCACCCAACCTAGATAATATATTTACTCCATATAACTTGGCTACTTATGTTTCCTTGGGATTAGTATTTATTCAACAAGATGATAGCAATAAGGAGTATTTTATGCACTATATTAGTCACACAATATTTTTGAAGAAACTCTATCCACTCCCATGTAGAAATACATCCTACCCATCTACTTTTCATGTGATATGTTAAAGTATTATACGTTGTATCAGGAAACTTATATGGTTGTTAAAACTAAACCCCTAAAACACCTACTACAAAAATCATACATCCCTAGTGATACTTGATATAGTAATGGATCACTATGATGCAAGAATTTGATCTATGTATTGTAACACAAAAATTCCTTAAATCTTAGGTCATTGTTGATCAATTGGCAGTAGATCCTAATCCAGTAAAATAACCCTTAAAGGAAGCATTATTTAATGAGAATATCATTGTCATATCTTGTGCTCCTCATGACTTTGCTATATTTCCTTCCTAAATCACCTCCAATATTATTCAGGAGAATTTCCCTTATATACTTACTAAGTAGGAAAATCCCCTCTTAGAGTATTATGAATCTGCTAAAACAAAACACGAAACTAAAGCTAAATCCAAAGCCAACACACATTTTATTTCCAAGAATATAAAAAATACCTCCATACTAACACTTGGATCCTTCACTTTTATGGAGCAAGAAATGAGTTTGGGGTAGGATTTTCCATCTTTCTCAAGTCTCCAACCAGTTTCAATGTTCCTATGGCATTTTTGCTTGAATTTTCCTAGCATTAATAATAATGTTGTAGAATATGAGGCTTTAATTTTAGGACTCTTGACCATCCAATATATGAATGTTAAATACATCAAATATTTATAAAGTCTTCAAACTATAGTTCATCAAATTCCTAATGAATATGCTATCAAATATCCCCATTTGATCCCTAACCACCAAGTGGTTATAAATGTCATCAATGCTTTTGAGTCCTCCATTAGACATTACCTAAGGATTAAATATCAAAGATAACTCCCTAGCTACTTTCTCTAGAAAATTCATACCACATGACAACATTACTAAAACTAAATTTATGGTAAAATTTCATGATAAACCTAAATTTCTATCATCGATGGACCAATAAATACACATACAATCAAGGTCAATGCTATTGATTGCCAAATATCTCATGATGATCCTTGGCATCACAACATTTGTACTTTCTTGATAATCAATCCTACCCACATATGGTCATTGTTAAGTAGCAGGCTTGCATTCATAAGAGAACATTTTAATATGTTGTTCTTTATGGGGTTTGATACTATCATTTTATTAACAGGGTTCTTGTACGATATTTTATAGAAATTGAAGTATTCAAATCTCTTTTTAATATCCATTGCATCAAGTGTGGACACCTTAATGGTCATTTTGTAGCTCAAAGATTATTAATAATGGTTTACTTTTGGCCAATAATAGAAGTTGATGCTAATAAGTATATCCAAACTTGTGATAAGTGTCAATACCACAAAGATGAAATGCATGGCCCCACCTATATTTTTCATCCAATCGTGTCTCCTTGGACTTTTTTCACTTGATTTTTTGACCTTTTCGGACCCATTTATTCTATTTCCTTTAATGGGCACAATTTCATTAACATAGCAATAAAATATTTCACAAAATGGTTTAAAGTTATGCCATTGACAAACCAAATCCTTATTGTATTCAAATATATCTTTAGTCAAATTGTGTTTCATTTTTTTGTCATATCTACTCTTATTTCACATAATGGTACTCCTTTAAAAAATAAATAAATGCATGAATTAACTTCTCAATTAGGGATTCAACATCACTTTTTCATGCCTTATTGTCTATAAGGGAATGGTCAAGTTGAATCTAGCAACAATATCTTCATAAACATTTTGAAAAATACAATTAAAAAATAAAGAAATATTGGAACTTAAATTTATATCCCTCATTGTAGGTTTACCACACAAATATTATGATGTCTACAATGGTAACCATTTTTCCTTTGGTCTACGGTACTAAAGCATTTTTACCACTTGAAATTGAATTGCCTTTTTTGCACATTTTGTTGAAGAATTTAATGAGTCATGATGAATACCATCAAGACTATTGATAGGCCTATCTTATTTAACTTACTACTCTTGATAAGTGGTATCCACATGCTCTTGAGCATTATAAATCCTATAATATTAATGTTGCCAAGTAATATAATAAAGTATGTCATCATGATTTTAATGTTAGGGACATTGTCGTCAAGCTCGATAATATGCATAGAAAACACAAGGGCACATTTATATAAAAGTGCCTTTTTCCATATACTATTAAAGAGTTTTTGGTCTAGATAAATGAAATTGTAAATAATGGATGGAGTTGAGATGGATGAGCCCATCAATTGCATGCATATTAAATATTTTTACATATATTGACCTAGTTGTATAGTCTTTGTTTTTTTTGTTTGTCTATTTACTTTGGTGTCTTCATTTTTTCTTTGACTGCTTTTCCTATCTATTTGTAAGTGTGAGTCCCATACATTATTTATTTTGGCATATATTCATGTGTTTTATATCATATCTTCCTCTCATGACTATGAATTCCATATTAACGAGCAATCACAATTGTCTATATTTTTTTATCTCCTGCTAGTTTTGGCTTGGTGCTTTGCATTTTTGTGTGGTTTCCTCTCTCATAATCATGATCACCCATTTAAGTGGTGATCTTAGTTTTTCTAGCTATTCAACTATTTTCTACCTATTTTTAATTGTTTTTCATGGTTGTGTGCCTTTGTTACCTACCTTCCTTTTTTCTTGATGTTTTCTATCACTTTTTGTTGGCATTTATTATTTATGGCTTTGATTGCACTTTGTTTATCTTCTTTCATCATGGTATCACTCTTGATAATAAGGGACATCATGATGTCTTTAAGGTATTCCTTGTTGTTTATATCAATACCCTACTTCAAGTGCCATAAAGAAACCACCTTCATTCAACCCATGCCATCTCCTATATGGTATGTTATCAAAACACTAAGGCAACAATTTTCATACAATTTTCATGCAATAAAAAAATTGCAATTTATCCAATCAACAATCAAATTTAGAGGTCTCACTATAGTGGCAAGCATGTCTTGTTGAACAAGGTTCTTGACCAATATGCTATAGTGTTAAATCCTATTGTGGTAGGCGCATGTTTATTTTCCATTCAATAGGATCTTCCTCCCTAGGGTGGACTACAATTCATATCAAGCCCACTTTTCTTGATCTTATTTTCTTCTCCCTCTATCATGGTGTAATTTCCTTACTAAGAAACATCATCACTAGTAGGGCATGAGTTGGCTTTGGTACATATACTTACATATCATTCATAGTATAGGTTGGCATCCCTTGGGCTACCCTACAACAAGGGGTGGATATGATTAAATACCATAGTGTCCATAGGTACCTATCTTGTAGTTTCTTTTAGGATTGGGGGATAGACATTTGTGTTTGTATATAACATGAGTTGGATTCTCTTAGTATGCTTTACTATTATGACAAGTGTGTTTATTTTTACTTGGCACTTGTCAAATACTTCATACGTTCTACTTACTTTTATGACATGTATGATTGATAATTACCTTATGCATGGCTAATACTAGAAGGAAATGGTGTATAATAGTACATCACTAAATGCTACCCAAATATTTTATGCTCTAGATAAATTAAATTTCATAAATAGGCATGATATTGAATGCTATTCAAATCACACATGCACAATTAGAAATGGTATATTGTCAAATGCTATACAAATCATGGGTGTGTTTTATACATATGTAGGCATATCAATGAATATTACATAAATCATATGCATATGTCATAAATATAGTAGAAACGTCAAACACATACATATTAAATATTGCAACATATAGATAGATAGATAGATATATCAAGGGAAAATAGTACATAATGGTACAATAAAATATATGGGGAATTATGACATCATCCTAAGGTAGCATGTGTCCCAAGTATATACCCCATCATCAAAAGAATCCTATATACACCCTATGAGTGCCATTGTGGATACACATAACTATAAAATATGATAAGTAGGGATTGTGGCTATAATATAATTCTCTACATACCTCTTACTATGTCTTAGTTGCTTGTTCCATGATCTAAAAGGTGCTTATGCAATAATTACATGAAATAGATATGTTGAACCCTATTAGATCTTGCCAAGTATAATGTACCTAGATAAACTATTTTTGTAGTGCATTCTCCCTCTCTGAAGCCTCCTATAAAATTCATAATTCCAACTCCCTCTCACAAAGTTGTAAGGGTATGTGTTCTCCTCTTAGTGCCTGGGTCAAAATGGCACCAAGTTGACAAGCTCTACCATACAAATCAATCAACATCTTCATTTGTCTAGCATGTAATGGTGGTATTGATGGCATGCTATAAATGTATTCTATTTATTAGCTCATGTTGATCCTAGGAATTTTATGAAATCACAAAGAAGGCATGAGTTAGATGCATCATCATAAACAAATCATATAGATCTAAATTTTTAGATGTAAAGAAAATCTACATGAACTAACTAAATTACTATGCTAAGAAATATGGAGGATATTTTTACCTAGATTATATAGCTCATAGGTGTGGTTTTCCTCTTTAGGATAATGATCTTGGAGATCTACAGTATCCACCCCAACCTCATAGACATAAATCTCCTCTACATTCATGTCCTTCCTAGATCCCTATCCCTCCTCTAGAGTAGTCTCCTCAAATTCCTTCTCCTTTTTCATCTCCTCCTCAACCACCATCTCCTTGGGTGTGGTCTACTCTATTTGCACCCCCTCCTCCCTTAGATACTCCTTGTCACTACTCAATATCTCTATAGGTATCACACTAGCTAGGACACTCCAAACTAGATTTATAATGATGGCTTCTCTAGAAACCCTATAGTATTATTCCATAGGACTTAGTAGCCTTCTCATATTACTTTTTTTCTACTTCTTGCTATATGTGCATCATAAATATAGTAATGATATTTTCCTATATGGATGTAGGTCCCCAAAATATCTTGGGACTCTCTCCATATTGTGAGGTTCAACAACCTCTAGTAGATGATCTCACACCATGATCACCTACCTCACCCTAGTTGTCTACTACAAGTTCCATTGTCCACTTTATTTTAGGTGGGGATGGGGGTCCAAATTATCTAGCCCCAAGGAATATGATTCAAATATGACACCTATGGTTGCATTATCCCTATGATATAGCCCCACCACCTCATTTGAATCTCCCTTATTGCTACATCATGGGGAAATACTAAGGGTCTATACATCACAAAATGATCATAAATACATCCCTATAGTAATAATATCAGGTTGATTATGTGACCCTAGTGGTACAAATTCATGATATAGGAGTATAAATTGATCCCTCCCCCAAGCAAACCCCTCTCTCATCTAGTCTAGCCCTCCTTCATGACCAAATACAAAGGATATATCAATAAATTTGGAACCCTATTTGTGCCTATGTGATAGAATATGTAGGAAAAATATGAGGACAATCCTCATGCATCATATGAATAGAATAATTATGGCTAATTGGATGTGCTCTATAATAATGGTCCTATACCTATCCATATATCTCTGCTTGATGGCTCACTATGCCATCCTTAGCTAAATCTTCTTGATAGTTTTTATGTAGAAATTTTATACAATCATTGGTAGGTATGTGATAAATTACATGTCCTCCAAGGTAATTGTCATCTCAATGACCTCATCAGGGGTCATTATCCATAAAAATGAGTTGGTTATTATGCTCCAAAATAACATAAACTCATAGCACAGTGACTCTTGTAGGAAGATATAAGATATCTCTACTACCAATTCCAATATAACCTAGCATAGATCTACTTATACCTAGGGTGTTATCCCTTATCTCAACCACTATTGCATCCAAGAGGTCTCCCTATGCTTTTATAGGTGGTCATATCCTCATTTAATAGCCCTAGTTGCTCCACTAGTGTTGGCATCGATATCATGTTGGCCTCATCCTCATCCTCAGCCCCTACCTCATCTAGCCTCATACTACTAGGTCGTGTGTATTTCACTTAGTAAAAAAATATATTTTGACCATAATTACCAAATTTAGCTATGATCATTAGTTGGGGCCAAGATCGCCCCTAGCTCACCAAGCCCACAACTACCCTCTTTTGACTTTTGAGCCCAATCATTTATTTTTATCATGATTATCCTTTTTTTGGGTGATGATCATGATTGTCCCATTTTTGCATGATCACCCCTTTGAGCATTGATTTTCATTTTTCATGACTTTTCAAGACCACCCCATTTGATGTCGATCACCACTTTTTAAAATTTGATAATCATAGTCATCCTTGATTTTTAAGCTTTTGGGGTATTTTGGGGTATTTTGGGTTATTTTTGGCTACTCTATGTGGTCTCCACCACCTAGATGACATGATAGTCCTAAAGGTGCTTTTTGTGTCATCCTAGCTACTTCCTAGCTAGCCTAAAAAAGTGATCATCTTTTTCCTTGATTTCTTAGTTTTTGTTTATTTTTATGCCAAAATTTGAGAAAAACACAAAGAAAGGATGAGAAACCTACCTCTCTAGCACTACCCCCATGACTGCTCACCATCGGCTACCTTTATACCTAAATCATAAGTCACATAAATTAGTAGTTTTTATCAAAAGGTTTAGAATGCACATGAAAATGAAATTGAAAATAAAACGTTTTACTCCTCCATATATATATTTTGAATATTTTACTGCATAAAATTTGATTTTTTTTTTAATTTTGTAGGGATATTATAGGGATAGTGCTTCCATGGGTTTTGGGCCACTCTAGACTTGTCTATGCACTCCATTTTTTCTCATTCTATACCCAAGTAGTAGGTTTTAATGATTTGGGTATTTTTATAGGTAAACTCCTTTCTAGTCACATAGGGCAAGTAAAAATCAATTTCTTCTAGCAAAATTTTCAAGGGAATGTATAGGTAAGTATCATGTATGTTTTCCTCTATTTTGTATTTTTGGCTATGTGTTTTTGCAATTATTTTATTTTTTATTTCAAAACATTTACATTTTACATGCATAGTATAATCAAATTTCTCAAAAAAATATTTTTGCTTTGTAGCATACAATTTTCATTTCTATTAATTTGGTAATTTTATATTGCTCTTTTTTCTAAGGATTCATTATTAGTTATCCCTTGCATTTTCACCCATGGTCCTTAGGTAGGGGTAATACATAGCATAAAAATAACACTAATGTTTGACTTTGCAAGTGGTGGAAAGTCTCATCCTCTTATATATGGAATAGGTGTGGACTAACTTTGTTAGTCCTTGCATAGGACAATAATGAGTCATGTTGGCCAATAATTTTGGTTCCCTTTCTTCAATTTACCACTTTTTTCTACCTTTCTTGATATTTTTGCTTCCTAACTTTATTGAAATCCTAAAATAAGGATAGAGTCATGACTAAGAATATTTTTACTTGCATCTCCTAAAGCACACATCCTAAAATTAATGGTGCCAAGGATACCACTTTAAATGAGGATATTAAGCACCAAATGAGTTTTAGGTATTTTAATGCATGGTCCTAATTTTAACATGTTTTTACACCTAGGGTTTGAATAACACATCATTTGGATAGCCAAATATATTTTTATCACCAAAAAAAAGGAGAAAATCAATTATCAGATCCAAAGGAAGTGTTGTTTCATTTCAACTATTGTAAATACCCATTTCATCTCCTCATTGTATCACCATACATTCAATTGCCTTACCATACTACCACCAAATATTCACTCATTGATTATTTTTATTGTTGACATCACTCATAAGGTTTTTGCCTCTATTACTACTACATCACACATCTCTTTCACTCTCTTTCTCTCTCTCTTGCCCTTATAGGTACATTTAAAGCCATTGAATACTAGTTTTCTACTTAATGAGGACAAATGCTCTAATAATAATTACAACCAAAGTTCATTGATTGTCATTCAAGGACTAGTTTCCAAGAAACATTAAACCCTTTGCATTTAGTCTAGGCATGATCTCTTGTTACTTATTATGATGACATAGCTAGCTGGATAAAGTAGAAATGATTTATTTGTCTTGATAATTTTATAAATAGTATGTTCCTTGATGCCTTAGGTGTCAATTATTTTTTTTTATTACATTAGGATTAGCCCTAGATTTTTCTTTTGTGGATGATCTTAGTGTAGTTTGTTCTTAAATGCTCTTTTTCATTTATGCCTATATCAGGATGGTTTTCAAATTTGATTGTTAATTGATAGTTATACTATTTTAGTTTAAGCATTTTGGTTTTTTTATTATATTAACTTAAGTAATTGTATGAGATATCCCATTTTCTACAATAGGGTCATTCTTTATTATATTTTATGCTTTTGATTGTTAATTTTAACTCTACTATCTATACAAAATGTAAACATTTTGAAATAGAAAGTAGAATAAAGAAAGGATAATTCAAAGTAAAAATTATATACCCATATTTCATTGGATCCAAATAAAAATTGATTTCATTTCATCTTCTATAAATAACCATTTCACCTCCTCATTTTATTAGCATACATTTAGTTACCTTACCATACTACTACTATATATTCACTTATTGATGATTTTTATTGTTGGCATTGTTTTTAAGGTTTTTGCCTTTATTGTTGTTGCATCACACATATCTTTCATTATATTTCTCTCTCTTGTATCCTTGTAGGTATAAACAAAGCCATCAACTACTATTTTTCTATTTACAAAGGTGGAAAGGACACTCTACTATGATTTACAACCAAGGATAATTAATTCTTTTTGAAGACCAATTTCAAAGGAAGATCAAACCTTTGTGTGTAATCCACGTGTGATCTCTCCTTACTTATTCTAATGATAGAGCAAATATGATAGGGTAGAAATGAGCTATTTTTCATGATTATTTTATGAATAGTATAGTCATTGATGCACCAAGTGTCAAGTAATTAATTTTCACTACATTAGGATTAGCCCTGGATTTTTGCTAGTGCAGTTTATTCTTGAATGCTCTTTTTGTTTATGACCGAAATATAATGGTTTTCAATTTTAATTGTTTACTGTTATACTATCTTAGCTTAAGCAATTTTTTTTTGTATTAATTTGAGTAATTGTATGAGATATCTTATTTTTCTATAAACAAGGCCTTTCATAGATCCAATTCACACTTTGTGATATGGGGCAAGAAATTGGCAATTCTATCTATCAAAAAAATCAAGGATCACATCAAGGTAAGTATCAAGTACATATTTTTTTACTTTTGAATTGTCTTTTCTCTATTCTACTTTCTATTTCAAAAAATATATATTTTGCATAGATAGTAGAGTTAAATTTGATAAAATTTTATTTCTTAGATAGAATTTCAGTTGTTTCTTTGGTTATTGCATATTGCTATTTTAATTTCTACTCCTAAGGACTTAAGACTTATTATATCATATAATATTACACATGGTCCTTAAGAAGAAGCAATATTAAAATGAAAAAATCACTAACTAAACAATAGATGATGGAGATATTTTTCTTTCTATAAAAGGGGGAAAACTGCCCTATCGCATACAATTCTTGGTTGGATCCGTTGGGAGCCAAGGTGACCATGGTGGTGTGTTATATTCTCTATACTCAAGGTATTTGGGGATCGAAGGGTTCACTAGGAATGGTTTAAGGACTCCCACCAAGTCTAGGATGGAAATGTTTTAATGTGTCAATTGAATAAGAATCTATGTTTGGCTTATCTAAGATCTAAGATATGTAAAATAAAAGAACAATGCAAGACAAACAGTAATGCAAGAAAGAAAATACTAACCCTAGAATAATTCTTAATTTTCACTGATAACTAAACCCTAACTTGCAATAAAATAGATCTTTCCTTTTCAGCACAAAATATATTTAACCTCGGATGCAAACTATATGATTTTTTCTTTTTTGAAAGCCTAGCAATAAATCAAAATATATTTTCTATTTATAGAAATGGATAGAAAGCAAACAAAAAAAAACTAAGAATTTTACTTAGATCACTTAATTGATCTATTGGTTGACCTTAGCTTTTAACTTGTGTCTAGATATATTCAATAGCTTCACAACCCGTAAAACAGCTTCACAAAACCCTATAAAATTTTATCAGCATTTGGGGGCCTGCTTAGGCTGCTATGTAACTGAGTTTGGAGGTGTAGTATTCAAGCCCCCTTGGTCCTTCTAGCTAACCATTTGAAAACAAAAGTGATTGTTAACGTTTTTGGAAATGAACAAGACAAAATGTAATGAAACGAAACAGTGCAAAAAATAAAATGCAAACAATGACGTTATGACCTAGATGAAGCATGCAAATACAAATTGAGGGTTTGGGAGCAAAAATCTACCCCTAAACCTGATGAATAAAAAATCATACCTCATAATGGGTGACCACAAATTTGGATCTACCAAAATTATGCCATATACACACAAGGTACGAATTCACAAAAAAAGTGCAAGAATGATTGGTTAATGCAAAATGAGATAAAAATACACAATTAATGATCTAGAAATAAGTTCCAAGGTGTATACCAATTAGTTCAACCAAACCCCATAAGGAGGTGGAGGTCCATGGTTCAAATATTGAGCCTCACCGAACTGAAGTCTTGTCCCTTTCTTGGTGCTTTCAGTGGCATAAAAGGTTTAAAATGATTGTGGCATGGTGGTTTTAGGGACAGATTACATGAAGAATTGTGTGGTGGCTTCTAGGGTGGACAGTGTAGAATACTATAGTGACCATAGAATCCGGATAGCCTATCCATATTTGTAGCGGCTACCGATTCCACCATGTAAAAAAATGATCTAGAAATATTAAAATGCAAGAAGAAACCTAGTGGAAGTGAAAGACCAATCAAAAGGATGAAGACCTATACAAAATGATACCACCTCAAGGCTTCAACACTTATCCACAAAGAACAACAAATTATAAGTAGAGCAACAAAAGAATGCCAAAATACTCTTGATATTGCTAGGACAATTCATCAAAAATAATTGAAATAACTTGTTAGAAAACTTGTTTGCCAAAAGACTTGCTAGAAAAATTGTTGGTCAAAATAGATGATTTAACCCACTATTTATAAGAGGTTTGGAGGAAAAAATGGTGTGAAAATGAAAAGGTAAACCTAGGGTAGGGTCGACATCCTAAAGATCAGCTCAAAAATTAGGTTTTCTAAGAGAAAACCCTAACTTACCAAAATCGCACCCTATACTAGGCGATCGTAATTTTGGAAAAACTAGGAAAAAAGAAAAAGGGAGGGGGAAGAGAGGCCCAAACTTGTATTTTGATAAGTTTGAGGGTCTTCTATGAGGTTCTAGGAAAAATGACTCACTTAGGTGGGTCAATTTTCCATGTCTACATTTTGCTCCCTCTTTGATGCATTTATGGCCTAATAAATAAAAGAAAGATGTAGACATTTATGGGCGAAGAACGACATACACAAAAATGTGTGGTTGTTTTAGAAGAAATGGGTAGTGCAAAATGGTGTTGTATTAGACACTTTAAATTTTACATGCAAAACAAGGCATTAGGTACTTTAATGCCTCTCAGGATGGGGTGCTCACTCGGTTTTTGAAAGGAATGTAAAATCCCTGAGGAAACTCGAAAAATATGAACAAAGAAAAAAAAAGAGTAGCAAACAGAGAAACAAAGAAAAAACACAAACAAGAGAGATAAAAGGAGGGGTATAAGAAGGGGGGAGGGTGAAAATTAATTTATTTTCACCACATGAGAAGAAGAATAAGGGCTTTGGAGAAAAAGATAAATGGCACTTCCCATAGACTGTTCAACCATTATGAGGGTCGAGGACAACACAATAGCGGAGCAATCATGGGTAAGGACTAAAATCCTTCCTCTAGGCTAGGCTAGATTAGGTATTTTAGTGCTCTAAGCATTTTTTGTCCTTTTTAGAGGAATTCATAATGTATGATCCAACATGATTTTAGGGGTCAACCACGAATTCGATTGGTTCATGGTGGCGATAAAATTTGTGCTCCAAAATTATAGGGTGTGATTTTATGAATTTGCATCCTGCAAGCATGGGGCATGAATTAAAAAAAAAAGAGGGGATAAAATCTTGCTCAAATAGAATAGGGCACAATTTTAACATAGAGAAGAGAGAAGAAATGAGAAATCAAACCAAATAAATAAAACTAGAGGAAGAGAAAAAGAGAAACAAGACAAGCATGCTTGGGTGTTATTAAAATAATGTTTTTTTGTTTTTATTTGAATTTATTATGTTGAATTGATTAAAAAAAATTATGTTTTTTGTTCCAACATGACATACTAGAGAGCCGAGAGTGAAAATTGAATTCCTTAGAGGAGGAACTATAAGGTCTCACACCAGCAAAGAGAGATACCCTAGGGGTAGTGGGGTTATTGCATCTAGCAGAGATTCCCCAGGTGGAGCCTAGTAGAATGCTACTGATAATGTTGGTGAAGAGGTGGTACCCAAAGTTGTCAACCTTTCAATTATCGACTAGGGAAATGATGGTCACACTAGAGGACCTGTGGTATATCCTACACATATCCATCAGTGGGGGGTAGTTTATAGAGCATGAGGGCAGTGGGTCATATTGCAAATATTTTTAAGTAATTAGGTCCATGAGCTTTGAGAAAGTTGGATCCATACCGATGAGTTGGTAGGGCACCATGGTACCAATGCTCTATGGAGTAATGATGGGATTCCTGGTGTGCCACACAAGTAGGCAACACCTGCCATGGGCACTAGTGGAAGTAGTGGTAAACATACAAGACTAGTAGATGTGATTATAATGGGGTCCATATATGTTGGCCCATTTGTATAGGATATTATATAATGTCATGTATAAATGGTAAACAAGGCTGGTATGTATGACCTTGCTCTAGGTTGTGGTGCTAGGAGCATATAGCAATCAAGATACCGTGTGTACTACCAAGACCATTGCCCAATCCAAAGTGACCAATAGTATATAGGTGATCCATGGGCTTTGAGCAAGTCCAAATGATGTATACAAAGATCCTACCACTAGGGATACGAATGATAGATAAGTTGTAGGAGCACATGATCATATGGTTATTGTGATGCCTACACCCTAGCTAGATAGAGGATGTAAAGGAGCTAGTTAGTGTCAATAATTTTAGGTGGGTCTTTATGGATAAGAAGGAGCTATATCTCTTTTTATTTGATTGATTCTAGTGGTAGTTTAGTATCTTTTAGCAGATACCAAAACTAGGTGACTACTAGTATAGAATGGTGTGGAGGGACCCATCAGTAGTCAAAGGGAACCCTGATGTGAGGAGATCGACAAAGGAGGATCTAGATGACCCATTGTACATGGACCCAAGGGTGGATGACATCAATGTGGCTCTCCATTATAGGATATGGTATAGGATTATTATGCCCCTGAGGGTCTTTCCACCAGTCCTAGTGCAAAAATACCAAGTTATGGGTCGATGGGTGTAGCTAGCACTTTGAGAGGTGATCTAACACATCATAAAGTGGTGATAATAGGGCCAAGATACCCCATAATAGATACAAATGTAGGTTCAGGTATAGATGGTGGTAATGGCCACCATCAGCTTTGGAAATAGGGAGGGGTAATAGTAGGAGACACCCCTATAATTATTAGAGCTAGACTGAGCAGGGTGGCCAAAGAGGCATCTACATCGGTGATAGTACTACTGAGTGGGATCATGGGTTAGGAGGACCCAATGAGGGAGATAAATGTGTTGCAATATTGGATAGTAGCCATGTAGAGGGATATGGACCTACTCCAAGAATATAGGTCCAATAGTGTAGAGGGGATATAGAGTGCCTTGACCATGGCACTCACAAAGAAGGATGTGATGAGAGTTGAGGCATATCACCTTAGGGGAGAGGTGAGCTAGCTAGACCAGGAGTGATAGAAATATTAGGTTGAGGGGATGGTTGTCATGATTGATAGCCAATAGGGCAAGGGGATCCACTTACTATAGGTAGAGCTACAAAGGATAAGGGAGAGGTAGGAGGTAGTCGTATGAAGGGAGACCTTCTTCTAGACTTTATACTTCTAGGCAATTCCAACAGGGCATAGGGTAGCTCCACCTTCTTCTCTTTAGATATAGAGTTAGTCATGGTTTATATCATAGACAACTATGTGATCCATGAACATACCCCCACTAGGACCACCTCTAGTGGGTGGAGAGGAGGAGATGGGCTTACAAAGCAAGAGCTAGGATTAGGGTGATATGCCAATTTTGATAGTGGCATGCATACCTAGGGAGGATCAAGTGTGTCAACCTTAGACTATGGCACACCAACCAAACTGACACATGTACTCTCTCTTTGTGCTCAAGTAATATCATGTGTTACAAAAATGTGTCTTTATGTGTGATTGATTTTTATGTGATTTTATGTTTAATTATGTGTGAATGAGCAAAAAGACTTAACTATGGATACATGAATGGACTAAACTAATGCAATGTATGAATGTAATTAGGTTAACTAATGCATGATATGCATGGATGGAGGAAGAAATGAAATAAAAATATGATGGAAGAAAGAAAATAAGAAAAGGGAAAGAACACAGCTCTAGCCAAAATTGTGTCCCATAAAAATGGATCACGAATTCATCATAGAGTGAATTCGATCCCTAGAGGGAAAGGGCAAAAAATCAGTAAGGAATAAAGGAAAAAAGAAAAAATAAGGAGAAGAAGAGGAAAAATATGGAGAAGGCCAACAAAATAAAGGTGTTTGGAATACGATGTTTGAATCAGCATAGACCATGGAAGATCAATGTGATTAAATAAACATAGACTAAGCAAAAAATAAAGAGTGGAGTCGAACCCCATAGGAATGTATGCTTTCAAATGATTGAATGGAGGTTACCCCTCACTCATGGTCATGAAGCTATCCTATAAGGGTGTTATACTCACAAAAAAATTTCAAGTGTGGAGTGATACCCGCTATGGGTGTAGTGCTCATCAATGCTTAGAGATGAAGAGATACCCGCTAGGATGTATGCTCACAAATGGTCAAATGGAAGTTATCCTATGTGGGGTGAAATAGTGATTGATTTTCTAAAGTGAGTATTACCTGATAGGAGTGTGGTGTGTGCAAAAGGTGAATGATCAAGATAAAAACATAGTAGAACAACATGTGTATTTGTGTACACGTGTTAGATGAGGAAGAATATTGAAGAATGAGAGAAGCAACAAGTAAACAATAGTGTGTGTGTCCTTATAGAAATTTTAATAGCTAAGATATGTATGTAAGATAGTCAGTGGTTATAAGAACACCATAAATGATATTCAAATGGTATCTACCCTATCGTACAAGGATCCCTTAAAAATTGAAAGGTCAAAAAGTAAAATAAGTGTGAACAAAAACAAGATGCACATATTATAATAATGAACATATATCCTTTGTCTTGGGGAAAATAAAAAATGATTAAAACTTTCAAAGGGCAAAGGACATATAAGATATGAAGAACCATATCCCTTTACTTGGAGGAATTAGAAATTATGAAAACTTTCAAGGTCAAGGAATATAATAAAAAATAAGCAGAGAAGACATGACCAAATGCAATGATTAAAATGCATGGAGATGGACCCTAGATTGAGGATTCGATAGACATCATAGCCCTAGTATGAGTGCAATGCATATTAGCTAGAACCTAACTAGGTTTCATAATTTTCCATCCTCACAAAGTCTCCAATAATCTGTATGATCAAGCAATCGTGCAAGTATGAAAAAACAACAATACAACTATATGACAAGAAAAAATGCAAATGGAATAGAATGTCAAGCAATTCATGCAAAATATGATAGGCAGTCATGCAGTATGAGTAAGAAAAATAAATGCAAGATGAAAATGAAGATGTAGAATCATGCATAATATATTTTTAAGTGCATTATGTTCATTGGTTCTTTAAGTTCTTTACCATATAAATAATCTAAATGATAGGCTCCTAAGCCAAACTTGGTTTTTATGACAAAGGAACCTACCCAATTGGGCTAAAACTTACCTTTAAGATATTAACAAGCATTGGTGTTCTTTTGGTTCTCCTTGAGGACAAGGTTACTAATCTCAAAATAATGATTGTGAAATCTCTTAGAATAATATCACTTGAGCCTATTTTGATAGGATCGAAGATGCTCTAAGGCATGAATGTGTTTTTCATCTAGCAAGTCCAATTGGTTTACATGATCTAAATGATACTTTTTGCCAATTAAGACATATTGCAATAATATGTACAATGAAGGGACCTCTAATTTGAATGAAAAAACCTACCTCAATTCCATATACTAAGACATATAGAGAAGCACCTATAGGATTTTGCACACTGGTATGATAGACCCACAAGATAGGATAATGTTGGATATGCCAGTCTCAACTAGTCTTAATAACCAACTTCTTGAGGATCTTGACTAGAGACTTGTTGGATGATTCATCTTGACTATTAGCTTGAGGGTAGTATAGATTTGACAACTTGTGTTGGATCTTGTACTTAGCACAAATCTTATGGACATCCTTTTCTTGGAAGGGTGCCACTATAAGACAAAATCATTGAATGAATCCTGAACCTATAGAGGATTTGGTTGAAGATAAACTTGGAGATCTAAGCTCTAATCATCATGGCTAGGAGCATGGCTTCGACCCATTTAGTGACATACTTTAATGTCATGATGATAAACTTATGACCATCAGATGATGTTGGGTTAATCTTCCCTATGATGTCCAATCCCACATGGAAAATAGCCAAGGAGAAGAAATAACTTGAAGGTTTTGAGAGGGAGCATGAACAAGGTTTTCATGACATTGACACTTGTTACAACATCGAACATGGTCACATGCATATTCTCCATGGAAGTCCAAAAATACCCCATTCAAAGGAGCTTCTTGGAAATGGAATTTCTACTAAAATGACCTCCACATGAGCCTTCATGAGCCTCAATAAGAGTTATTTGGGCTTCATTAGAGTTAAGGCATCACAAGATGATGCCTTTAAAAGAATGTTAATATAAAGTATTGCTAATTATAATGAATTGACATGATATTTTGTGCAAAATATTATGTTGATTATGATTTGAATCATCAAGCATCAAAACATATTTAAAAAATAAAATATGTCGTTATACCATAGCTCATATGGGAAATCTTTGATGGTCAAAACAAAACTATAATTGAGTGATTTACGGTCCTAAAGTAGTCTAATGATAATAAAAACTTGATCATCATCCAACTCCAAGGGAAACAAATATACAATGGTGGTCATAGCATATGCATGGTAGTTGGAAGATCTAGGGATAGACTCTATGGTTACTCGATCGAACATGGACAAAAGCTTAGTGACAATTTCTTTGTAAGGTTTTAGCTTAGCATATTTATTCTGATAAATATCGTTGCTTTGATTAACCACAAGTTGAGAGTCACCAAAAAAATTAAAGGACTCTAACCTTCAAGACTAAGGCTACTCTAAGACCAAGTATCAAGGCTTCATATTTGATAGTATTGTTTGTGCGAGAGATACAAAGCTTGAAGGAAATGGGAATGAGATATTTTTTGGGGTAACTAGAATTATTCTAGAACTAGAACCCTTTAAAAATTGGGATCCATCAAAAAACAAATTCCAAGGCTCTAGCTCTTTGCCTCTTATACTAAAGCACTCATAGAGAAACTTGACTATTAAGGGATGGGCCGACTCTAAGGGAATGAAGGCTAGTTGATCAATAATCACCTGACCTTTGATAGCCTTCTAACCTATAAAGGTTTATTCAAACTCACTAAGTTCTAAAACCCACTTAGCGACTCGACCTTAAAGGTGGGGCTTCAACATTAAGTAGTGCAAAGGATCAAAATTTACAATAACCAATATTTTATGGTTAAGCATGTAGTGTCTCAACTTATTTGAAGCAAAAACTACAACAAGATAAATATTCTCTAAGGGGGTGTATCAGGTTCTACTACTATAGTATATGGCTTGCTCTTTGTTTTGATCATCATATCGAGCCAACATGGCTTCCAAAGCATGAGTCATGGTTGTTATGTAAAGCATTAAATGCTTATCTGGTCTAGGAGGAGCAAGGAAGTGAGATACCTTTTGAGTTCATCAAAAGCTTGCTAACACTTATAATCCCATTGCAACACTGCATATTTCTTAAGAATCTTAAGAAAGACCTCGTACTTATTGACTAACTGAGATATGAAGCATATTAGTCATAGTTGTTATCTTATCAAGGTCTACTTCAATGCCTTGCCTAGACGCAATGAAACCTAATAAATTGCCAAATGTGACTTCAAACACACACTTGGAGGGCTTGTATCGTTCCAAATTTTTTGCATCCTTACCTTCAGGCTAAAGGATCCGTGCCCGGAAGGAGGATGGGAAAAGGATGGGACAATACCTCGGACTGAGAGGCCCTTTGAAGGTCCCGCCTCTCAGTGGAGGGGTATTAAGGTGATTTTTCGACGGATGGTGGGGTTCACCAGGAAACGTTTAGTGGCAGTTTCCACGCCTAGGTTGGGAATGAGTTTAATGTGTTCAATTTTAGCTTTAAACATCCAAGTCCTAGGTTTGGCCAGATGAATCTAAGTTGTTCTATTATGAAAATGCAAGTTAAATGAAGACAGAAAATAGATTTAAACAGAAAACACAGAGAATAATTAAGTGAAGAAATCCATACCTGGTTCGGATGTCTGATGGAGGTTCTGATTTTTGAAGCAGTCAAGATCGTCTAGAATTTGATAGGATCGTCTCCGATCTGACAAGATCGTCTGAGATCTGACGAATTCGTCAAACGAATTCGTCAGAGACCTGCAATCAGAGAAATAGATACAAAATACAGAAAATGCAGCTATGCCAACAGAGGGCAATGATGTAGAATGACAGTAATAATGTTAAAATGATAATCCCAAACAAAAACACGAGTGCATTACAATGATTTAATGACTATTCATGATTTTATTATGCATTAAAAATATATGGGTGAACTCCGAGATGCAAAATAATAATAAGTTTAACTAATGCAAATCAAAATAGTAAAAAATGGAGAAAGAATGCAAACTCTGGGCACTGATTGCCCCCAATGTTAGTTGCAGTCGAAATCATCTCGAATTGGTATGAAATCGTCTCGAATTGGATAGGATCATCTGCGACGATCTGAGCTTGCTTCGGCTGAAGAATAACAAAGTTCCTGCAAAGAAAATTAGAAAAGAGACGAAGGCAAATGATGGTCTAGGATATTCTAATGCATGTAGAACTCGAAGTGCAGAAAAATTCAGCCAGGGGGATGTCAAGGGGGGTCCTAAGGTTTAAATAGGCTTAGGAGGGAGGTTAGGAGGTTGGAGATCATCCTAATCTGGAAGATCTCCAATGGGGGAGGTCTCTAACGGCGCAGACACGCTTTTGCCCAGATTAGAGACGCCGTTGAAACAGAAGCTAATTATGAAAAATCAGTTTTGGGACGAAATCGGTTGGACGTTCTGCTCTAGACGAAATCGTCCGATCTGAGGCGATATCGTCTGATCGGAGACGATATCGTCCAACGGATGAAACAAACTCTAAAAATGGCATGGAAAATGAGGAAACGGGTAGCAGGCGGTTTGGGAGCGGTTTTGGGGTTAAAATTTGAATTTGAATTATTACTAAGGTAATTTTAATTATTTGCTAAGGTTTACTGTGCCAATTTTAGGGTGCTACATTTTGCCCCCTCTTTAGCGAATTTTCTGAAGAAAATGCGTTAAAGATGAGTTCTTCTCGATTTACGAGAAAGCAAAAATTATTCCCATTTTTAGGCGACGATTCTTGGTCGAATCGTACGACAGCTTACTATGGTGCCCCCTCCGTGTTTTTACCCAAATCGAACGTTTGAGGTAAAAACGTGGAAAAGCAAAAATTTTAAAATGTTGTTAAGTGTTTTTGAATAAAATTAAGAAAAATAGGGAAAAACCCTAATTCATTGTTACTGTTCATTTTCATTTTCTGGTTTCTGGAGCTCTGCAAACAAAATGGTCGAGACAGCGCACAGATCGACAGAGGTCCGGTGCGGGCTACGGGTAAGGGTCTAACTTAGTTTAGAATGCTTTAATTTTGATTTTCTATGCTTTTTAGATTAATTTTAAATGATTTTTGAGCATCGCGGCCATTTTTGGGCCGTCGACGTCGTCGGGACGAAATCGTCTCGATTTCGTCGAAATCGTCTCGATATCGTCGATTTCGTCCAGGGGCAAAATCGATGAAATGGGGACGATTTCATCAAATAAGGGACGATTTCGGCTTGCAAAATCGGAGACGAATTTGCTCAAATTGAACTTGTGTTACTTGCATTTTTAATCACTATTTTATTAATGATTTTTATTGTTTTGTTGTTTATGTTGCAGAGAGGATTATTAAAGAGCAGAGAATGGAAATACGATGGGCTGAGGGATGACTTGGCCGCTCTATCTCAAGCAGAGCGAGATCAGTTGGCTCAAGTCGGCTTGCAGCATGTGGCAGATATGCCACAGGTTTCTATAGATATGGGGCTATTGATAGCCCTAGCAGAGAGGTGGTATCCGGGTTCTTCCTATTTTCGGTTATCGATAGGGGAGATGACTCCCACACTGGAGGATGTATGGAGGATTTTGAGGATCCCCATACAAGGATGGCTAATAACTCCCATGGCCAATCAGGGCCACGCGATGATGCGACTGTGCGGAGATCCGAGCTTCGCCCTGGAGAAGGGCGGAGTGAACATCGAGTCGCTACGCCAGATGCCTGGGGCATCTAGATTGACACAGGTTTTGGCTGGGGTTGTAGGTGGTCTGTTGCTATGCCATCAAAGTGGATGTAGAGTACCATGGCTGCTGACGGATGTGGTCTACGACATGAGAGACCATGGGTATAGGTTTGCTTGGGGGAGCTTTGTACTATGTCGATTGTATAGGATCCTGCATGGGGTCGTATACAAGGGCGGTCGATGTCTGGTTATGACATCACTACTACAAGTTTGGTGTTGGGAGCACATCATGGTGCGGAGGCCGGTAGGGCTCCCACTGATAGGGATTGATGGGGAGAGGCCCCGAGCTTTCTACTGGTGGCTCCGAAGAGGGTCACAACGGTGGATAGATCTGCCAATGTCCCGGAGACTACTTGACGACCTTGTCTCCGACCAGATCACCTGGAGGCCTTGGAGAGATCATCCAAGGTGGGCCGAGGATGGACAGGAGCTGGCTCATATTAGGCAAACCTGTTGGCTGAGGATGGAGAGGGGAGAGGTGGAGCTCCACCGCTACGACCGAGTTTTGAGGTAGTTCGGTCTACAACAGGGGATCCCATCTCTCAGAGACTACGAGTTTTCTCGGACCATTCGAGGATAACACTACGGTTAGCGGGGCTCCAGATATGCAGTGCTTCTAGAGTCAGGACGAGATGATGCCCCCATTCAGCCAGTGGATGGGGATGACGTAGGGGTAGCCGATGGCTATGATGCATGGTACACAGGCATCCGCCCTCCTCGGATGACGAGGGCTTAGGGTCCGATTCATGTAGTTGTGCATCGGATGGGGAGGTGGTGCCAGGCGGCCATTGAGGTGGCACAGGGTCACGGTGGGAGAGAGCAGAGGAGGCCACGAGGCTCAGTAGAGGCCACGGCGAGTGGGAGAGGAGGGAGGAGAGACCCCCTTCTCCCATGGAGAGAGAGGCCACCATCGCCCGATAAGGGCAAGGGTGTCGAGGTAGGAGAGAGTAGCGAGATGGCTACTCTTCAGGCAAAGACTGTTCGTCTCCAGGCTCAGGTGCAGTCCTTGCAGGATGAGGCTGCACGACACCGAGAGGAGGCCACACAGCTCAGAGATGAGGTAGCATGCCTCAGAGCATGGAGCGGAGGGGCGAGCACTCGAGACTTAGCATGGGCTATTGCCCAGATCACATTCTATCAGATGCTATACCACCATATGGTACCAGAGGGGTAGAGATTACCGTTGTCGGCCCATATTGTGGAGCCTATCATGATGAGGTCATCGAGGACATCATCACGATCAGAGTCCAGGACTCATAGCACCACACGGACTACGATGGGGCCACCTCGTCCACCTCAGGGCGGGGGAAGAGATGAGGCTGAGAGCTCGAGGGGTTCTCGAGGCTAGCTGCTATAGATTGCACTGCATAGATTGATACATAGTGCTTATTATTATTGATAGAGGATTGAGTATGCCGAGGTACAGATTGTGGCATACCGATCCAGTTTTGAGATGATGTAGATATTGTTGATATATATATAGATGAGATATTTTTGATCATATGACTTGTCTTATGTGTTTGTATGATGCTTTAATGTTTTGGTGTGATTGATTTGATGATTCATGTGATTATGTCATTTGGAAATATTATGGTTTGAATGTCATGCTTTTAAAATTTAAATGAAATAATCTGATGTAAACAATTGGTGGTTGTGATGTGATAATTTGATAAAAATAAAAGGGGACTTTTAACAATAATTTCAAAGGACATTGTCGCTATTATAGACCATTTCATGGAGTCGCCGCTCACTCGGTCGTCAAGCTAATCCCAGTATAGAAATATTGCTAAAAGTAAAAGAGTGCTTAAGAGACTTGTCTTAAGACTTTGTTGTGATGATGCAAATGATGATGATGATGATGATTTGTTTTCAGATTTCCATGAAAATATTATGCATGAAATATTTTAAAATGATTTTGCTAGGCATAAATTCCTAAGTGTGATAAAATTTTTGGATAATTCCCTAGGAATTATGCCATCATTGCAAAATTGAAGTTTGACATAATGACATGAAATAGAATAAGTGTTTGTTTGTTTTAAAGCATAATTGTGTAACATAATGATTTAAGTCATATGTTTTTATGATTTTAAATAAATGGAAAATAAAATTGGTACAATGGTTTGTGCTAGGCATAGAATATTTAGGTATAAACTTATACCATCATCGCGAAATCCAAAGAAGAAAATAATATAATAGTTTTATTGCATGGTTGATTTTTAATTTTTGAAAATAGTCAGAAAATATGAAGATGAGGACTTGCGCTAGGCATAAAATTCCAATTTTGGTTTTGGAACTATACCATCGTCACGAAAGTCAAAAGTTATATATAAATGTAACTTGATTGCATGTTTTTGAAAATGATTTTGATTTTTGATAATGCATGTAGTTGTCTTTATACTAAACAACTGTTCTTCAAAGAAGAAAATGAATTTATTCCAAACAATTTGCAAAAATATTTCAAAGTATCTTAAAGACAAAAGTTAGATTTATAAGGAATCCCATGTGCGTATGTGAGTTCATTACCAATCTTGATTTATCATAATGATACACAAAATCTCTCAAATACAAATGTGTGTGCAATTGCATTGTTCATTTACCAGTTTTGAGCAAGATAATTTGATACAAGTGATTTGAATGAACCAAATAAGTGTTCATTAACCATGATTTAGATGCATATAACCATACCGAGACTACTATGTAAGTCGGGTTATCAAGAGCTAGCTAATCCATAAGCAGACATAGGTCTGTACAAAAGAAGGTCGCTAATGTGACAGACATATCACCACGCTAGGAGTTACCCAAGGCCAAGCGGGTTGGGCACAAACCACCTGTTATGGGGCTTACCTCACAGTTTTCGAATAATTGAGAATTCCAAGGATTCAAGCTCATCAACCCTTCTTTTCTTTTCAATGGGTAGGGAAAGGGATTTTTTTTTTTTTGCTTTTGCTTTTCTCTTTTGCTCTTTTTTTTTTTCTTTTTCTTTCTTTTTTTGTACTTTTGTATTTTGGCTTGATATTTGAGATAACGCTGAAATAACTTTTTTCTTTTTCTCTTTTTCTTGAACTTTTCTTTTCTTCCTATGCTAGGGATACTTGCTCGGATTAGCTGTAGAGCAAGGGATTTTTATTCCGGGTAGGGGTGAGCTTGTCCTTTTGCCAATTCTCAAAGATTCTAGACCATGTGCATGATAGGATAGCAGGGGAAACTTTTCGCTCAAGAAACCACTTCTACTATGTAGCATAGCATGGACATTACAAATATAATCATTTTATTGTGGAAGGATATGCTTGGTTTAAGTAAATAACAAGATCAATTCTCTATGCTCAAACTTTATTTAATTAAATTTTGTGGACTTTGATATAAGAGAGATTAGTAATCATGCCAGATAAAATCAAGATATTTATTTTTGTGTTTGTGATAGTGAGGGATTCCAAATAAATGCTAATTTATCCAAAATAACTTAAAAATATAACTGCAATACTTGAAGAAGAAATATATACAACAAATATTTTTGAGGAGTTTGATGATCTTGACTCTCTCTTTCTTCTTTATTTTTTTGGTTTCAAAAGAGTCAATAATATTGTTGTTTTTACTTTTTATTATTTTTGTTTGTTTTTGTTTAAACAGTTTTATATATATTTTTAAAATGAGACAACATGCAAAATATGTACAAATGATGAAATGACCAAATTTTATGCGTAATATCGCTTAAGATGCATAATATTCATAGGTTCTTTTAAATCTTTACCATCTAAGGTAGCTAATTTGTATGCTCCTGATTCAAATTTAGCGAGTGATAATATATGGTCCAAGCCGAGTTGGGCTCAAATTTACCTTTAAGGTCTTTAGTTGCATTAGTATTTTTTTTATTTTCTTTTAAAACAAGGTCGCCGATCTCAAAGGATCGATGACGAACTTTCTTGGCATATGATCTTTTAAGCTTGTTTTGGTAGGCACGAAGATGCTCCAAAGCATTGATGCGCTTTTCATCTAGGAGTTCCAGCTGACTGAGTCTGCCATTTCGATATTCATCTCCTACTTCGGTATCTTGAAGTAGTAGAGCCAAAGAAGGAACTTCTAATTCAAAGGGAAAAATAGCTTCAGCGCCATAAACCAAGACAAAAGGTGAAGTTCCAGTGGGAGTTCGAACACTAGTTCGATATGCCCACAAAGCTGGATATAATTGAATGTGCCAGTCATGGCCAGATTTATTGACCAATATTTTAAGAATTTTGATTAAGGTTTTGTTAGATGCTTCTGCTTGACCATTACCCTGAGGATAATAGGGAGTGGACCAACGATGTTGAATCTTATATTTTTGGCATAATTTCTTAACATCTTTATTTTTGAAACAAGTTCCATTGTCTGAGATGAGATTTGCAGGAATTCCGAACCTACAAATGATTTGATTAAAAATAAATTTAGAGACTTGTGTTCCAGTGCGGGAAGCTAAAGGCATAGCTTCAACCCACTTCATGAAATACTCAGTGGCGGTTATGATGAATTTGTGTCCATCAGATGACACAGGATTAATTTTGCCAATAATGTCTAAGCCCCATTTTGAAAAGGGCCAAGGAGATGAAATAGCCTGTAGCTCTTGTGCAGGCGCATGGACAAGGTCAGCATGTTTCTGGCACTTGTCGCAATGGCGCACATAATCATGTGCATCATTTTCCATGGTAGGCCAAAAGTATCCTATCCTAAGGAGCTTTTTAGCAATGACACTACCACTGAAGTGTCCTCCACAAGATCCATCGTGGGCTTCACTTAAAGCTGATTTGGATTCTTCTAGATTCAAACATCTCAATAGGATACCTTCAAAAGATCTCCTATATAAAGTATTGCCAATTATTACAAATCGACTTGCTCGTCTACGTAATAACCGATCGTTGGTTTCTATTAGAATTGGCAGGGAAAGTCCCATTTTGAAGAAAATCAAATATATCCGTATACCAAGGTTCAGGAGTAGTTTCATTGATTAGAAACACATCCAAAGGTTCTAAACATGACTTATTTGAAGCGGGTTCCTAGAGTCGATGAATAATGATGGTGGCAAATTCGTCATCTAACTCCAAGGGCAGAAGAGATGCAGCTACGGCCATAGCATCAGCTGCACGGTTGCTAGTTCGTGGAATAGCTTCCAAGGTAACTTTATCAAATAGAGATATTAATTGTAAAACATATGCTTTATATGGGCGCAATTTATCATCTCTGGTCTGATAAACTTCATTAATTTGATTTATGACAAGTTGAGAATCACCAAAAACTAGCAGATGTTTAATTTTTAGCGCCAAGGCAGCTCGTAATCCAAGGATTAGAGCCTCATATTCAGTAGTATTATTGGTGCAAGCAAATGTTAATTTAAAGGACAAAGGTATAATATGTTTTTGTGGAGATATTAAAATAATACCCGCACCAACCCCACTCATGCATCGGGCTCCATCAAAGTATAAGGACCATTGTTCAATATGGTCTGCCTCTAATTGAAGGCATTCATCAGGAAACTCAATGATGAGGGGATGGGTAGACTCTAAGGGTGCAGCGACTAATTGATCTGCTATGATTTGACCCTTAATAGACTTTTGTCCTATGAACGTGAGTTCAAACTCGCTTAGAGCAAGAACCCACTTGGCTGTGCGACCCGATAAATAAGGTCGACTCATGAGATACCGCAAGGGATCATATTTAGCAATGACATACATTTTTTGACTGAGCATATAATGTCGTAGTTTTTGTGTAGAGAATACGACTGCTAGACATAATTTTTCTAATGTTGTGTAGCGGGTTTCATAACTGATGAGGGTTCTGCTAATGTAATAATTAGCACGTTCTTTCTTCTCATCATCAAGTTGAGCTAACATAGCTCCTAAGGCAGAATCTAAAGCTAAAATATATAGGAGAAAAGGACGATCAGATTTAGGCGGTGAAAGCACAGGTGGGTTAAGGAGGTATTGTTTGAGAAGTTCAAAAGCTTCCTTACATTCGTCATCCCAATTAAAAGGGACATCTTTCTTAAGGAGCTTAAGAAAGGGACCGGTTTTGTCCGCCAGCTTATCGATGAAGCGACGGATGGCTTGAAGCTTACCTTGTAAACTTCGTAACTCAGATATATTGGTAGGTGTGGGCATATCAGTGATAGCCGCAATCTTGAGAGGGTCGATTTTGATACCACGTAAAGAAACTAAAACCCCTAATAGTTTATCGGACTTGACTCCGAATATACATTTGGCTAGATTTAATCGAATAAGGTATTCTCTTAACCGATTAAATACTTTTCTCAAATCATCTAAATGATCATCTTCATTAATAGAGCGAGCTATAATATCATCTACATAATCATGTAGGATATCATGCATCATATCATGAAAGATATAAGTCATAGCTCGTTGATATGTTGCACCTGCATTCTTTAAACCAAATGGCATCACTTTCCAACAAAAGGTACCCCAAGGGGTAATAAAGGTTATTTTAGCCTGATCTTCAGGAGCTATCCTGATCTGATTATAGCCAGAAAATCCATCCATTAGGGACATCATTCCACTCCCGATAGTAAATTCAATGATTTGATCCATGTTTGGAAGAGGAAAATCATCTTTAGGGCATGCGACGTTAATATCTCTAAAGTCTGTGCAAACCCTAACTTTGGTAGCTTCTTTCTTGGTGACTGGAACTACATTCGAGATCCATTCAGCATAATCAATAGCTTGTATAAAAACAACATTCAAGAGTTTTTCTAACTCCCCTTTGACTAGCAAGGCCACTTTGGGATGCATTTTTCTAAGTTTTTGTTTAACCGGTTTAGCATCCGGATGGACTACTAGATGATGCATGACTACGAAGGGTCCAGGACATGGCATGTCTTCATATGTCCAAGCAAAGACATCTTCATAATCTTTAAGAAATGCAATGTATTCATTTTGTTTTTCTTGACTTAATTCTGATCCAATATTGATTATGTGAGGATTATCCTCAGTTCCAATGTTAACTTTAATGACGTTTTCTACTTCCATGTGTAGATCTCTTTCAAAATTAGGTGGGGCGGGTGAGACGCCCAATTCTTGTAATTATTTTAAGGTTAACTTGGATAATTCATCTTGAGGAGTCGTGGCCTCAAGTTGGGCTATAGTAGGTATAGAACCATCAAAATAAAAACCATTGTGTAACAACTCTTCAACGGAGACATCATGGAAAATATCTCCTTCCAACTCATCATCGGATTCAACAATCAATTCAGGGTAAGCTATGGATAGCATATTGCATGTAAAGGGATTATTCTTTGGACACAAAGAATCTTGTTTATCTAGATAATCTTGATAACATATGAGTTGATCATCACCTTCAAAAGGGAAGGGTTGACCCTTACTAGGAAACAGGCCCACACCACATCGGGCGGGCCATGGTTCTACCTCGATAGGTTCTTTCATACCATTTTGGAAAGGTCCCAAGCCTTTCCCTTTATATCCCATTTTAAGCATTATAGGTTTAGCTTTAATATATTCATTAGCAAAATAGCATCGAGCATATCCATCACAATGCGTCTTGATGTTTCGGGGTATTCTTCCCCAATCATATCCTTTATAAATAAAAGCACAACTCCCGACTTGGTAAGTACTTCCCATAGGTTGTGGGAGGCCCAAAGTACGAGGAGATGGTGGCAAGTTATTTAAAAGAAGTGAATCTTGCATAAAAGCATTTGTTTTTTCTGATATTAAAATTTTAGATAAATCCGGTAAAAGTTCATCAGAAAGAGCATAAGATGTAGAAGGATCATTCCCTATATCTTTAGATGTGGAAGGTATGATAGATGTAGATAATGTGGAGGTGTTAATAAATGGGTCTATAGGTTTTGAAATTATAGGGATGGAACATGAAGGATTGGTTGTGGATTTAAGATCCTGTTGAGGTTCTAGTGTGGTTTGTTCAGAAGATGGTTGAGGTAAATGTATAGGTGTAGTTGATGGGGTAGATGATGTTATGGGTGTGTGTTTCACACGTTTAGATGAAAAATAAGAATTAGGATGTGTGGATGACAGAGCGGGGCAAAATTGCACTCCAACAGGTTCTGCCAAAGCACACATATCAAAGGGTCTAGGGTCACCATGGATAGTGACCAACTGATTTTTAAATTCAAATTTAACACACTGATGTAAAGTGGAGGGAACCGCTCGCATCGCATTGATCCAAGGGTGACCCAAAAGTATATTGTACGATGTTGGGCAATGTACAATAAACACGGTTGTATCTAGGGTTCGAGGACCAACTTGCAAGGGTATAGTAATGACTCCACACGTTTCTTGTGTCTCGTCATTGAAAGCTTTGATAATCATATCCATTTTTTTCATTTCATCACTTCTAAAGCCAAATATTTGGTAGAAGTCAAAAGTGCATATGTTTAGAGATGAACCATTATCAATCAAGACTCGTTTAACAACTACATCTCCAATTAGGGCAGTAATATATAAGGGGTTATCCTTATGTAAACTATGTTGTGGGATATCTTTATCCCGAAAGTCAATACAATCGACTTCTCGAGTGATGATAGTATTGGACATGGCTTCAGGTTGAATATTTTGTGGTACCATCATTTGGCTTAATGTGAGCATTAATTCATCCCTATGGATAGGAGAAGATCTTAACAAGTCCAAAAGGGAAATTATGGCTATAGTATTGGATAATTGTTCATTAATATTGTAAGGAGGCTTAGGTTGAACATTAGACATATGATTCCCTTTATTGGGATTTTTCAAAACAAATGGAGCTGATCCATCATTCTGAGTTTGATCCTATTGAGAGTTTTGAGCCTGTTGTCTGGTAACAACTCCGATGGTACCTACAATGTTATATTGAAGATGTTGAACTGGTCTTGGTTGAGCGTTTATGGCTTGTTCATTAGGAAGGAACTGATTAGAAGAGGGTCGAGTAGTAACTCTTCTAGGAAATGGTTCTTCCGGAACCATAGCATCTGTGATAGGTTGAATAGGATCTGATTCATTTTTAGAACTATTCGATTGATTTGAGGTGATGTCTACTTCACTTTCAGTATCCGATTCTACATCACTAGGATCGGGAGTTTGAATATTATGTAGGGGTCGGGTCGTGACCATGGATAAAGTTGTGCCAAATATTTGAGGATCCTGAACAGATAATTGTCCGCTAATAGTCCCTACATATCGGGTAGGAGGGGGAACATTATGATGTTCGATTTGATTGGCCACTTCTTTACCATGTTTTGGTAAAGGATGTTGAAATATATCTAATGATTGATTAGCATTTTGATTCTGATTTTGGGGAATGGTCTTTTGAGCGTTATTAGGAGCATTTTGTTTAGGTTGGAAGGCTTGCACCTCCATTTCATTATTATCAATCAGATCTTGTATTTTATGTTTCAATATTTTGCAAGAGTTTGTAGCATGTCCAGGTCCTCTATGAAAATCACAATGTAAATCAGCTATGTATCCGGGTATAGTTGGATCAGGTTCCTGGATAGTTGGTAATTGAATCAAACCTCATGCTAGTAATTGAGGTAGAATAGTTGATAATGGTTGATTGAGTCTAGTAAATTCTCGAGGAGGTTTATCAGGAGGTTTTAATATAAATTTTTTTGTTGTCTTCGTTGTATTGATATTAGCAACGTTTCTACTATCAGTGACTCCGTCACCTACAACTTGTTTGTTTTTATACTGATTTTTGGATGTTTTCTCATCATCTTTCTTTTTGAGGTGACCTCTCCTAATGAGAGCATCTTCCACTCTTCGAGCTAAGTCTATAGCTTGATCGAAGGTGGTTAAAGTAGTAGTTGATAACTCATAGGATATTTGTTCTTGCAAATTATTGATAAAAATATCCAACATTTCCCTATAAGGTAGCACAAAGTGCAGTTTTCCTATCAACTGCCTCCATCTAGCTAAGAAATCAGCAAAACATTCATCTTTGTCTTGTTTTAAGTTGTACAAATCTTTAATGGTGACGTGCCTCTCGATGTAGGCACTAAATTGATGGACAAAAGATTCAGATTTTTCTTCAAAATTTCTCAAAGAATGAGTGGGCAATTGATAGTACCACTCTAATGCCATTCCTCCTAAACTTTTTGGGAACATTTTTAGTAATAGCAAGTCATCATGTGATATATCATGACATGCTATCCTAAACATGCGAAGATGCTCTATGGGATCTTCAGTTCCTTTATATATAGGCAGGACGGGCATGGGAAAGTGTTTAGGGTATGGTTGTGCTACAACTATGGGATCCAAAGGTTGACTACACATCTCTCGATAATTGTACGAGGGACGGTAGGGATCTATCTGGTCCATACGCGAAGCTAACTATTTCACCATGGCTTCCAGATTACTGGTTTGCCCACCATATTGGTTCGGTAGGGTATTAATATGGGATTTGTGAGCATATGATGGAGGGACATGAAGATTAGATGCTATATTGCTATTGTGTAAATTGTTGGTAGGAAGGGTGTTATGAAGAAGTTTTGAAGTTGTATTATGTTGTATCCCAGATTGTTGAAAATTGGTGTTTGGCTTCATTTTAGGTTTTTGTCGATTTGAAGCATATTGATCAATAGTTTGGCGAAATAAAGCAGTGAATGAAGGTCTCTTTTGTGTGGGAATGATTTTAGGCTCAATAACAGGTTCCTTAGGGGGTTGGGTAACCTGTTGTTTTTGCATGTTCTGAATCATAGTGACCATATCTCTATTGGATGGTCCAGCCTTATCACTTTCTTGATCAACAAAGGACAAGGGATTAGTGTGTATGTTAAACATATCTTCCATGGCTGCTTGAGTGTCACTAATTTGTCCTCTATCAATACGAACTGCCATATTAAGAGCACCAATGTTATTATTGAAAAATTTCCAGAAATGATCTAAGTTATCAAAAGCAATAGTTCCATCTGGAGCCATTCTAGGGGATGAGGATCCTTCCTCTTTAAGATTTTCTTGTTGTTCATTTTCTTTAGCCAACTCATCTTCCGGCTGTTCTAGAGTTTCTCCTTCCGGAATTGAATCCTCGGGAAGGACATTTGGGTTTTTTGTTTTGTCTCCTAACCAATCTTCTTCTTCTTCTTCAGTTTGTTTACCATTCCTAAGTCTAGGCATTGTGCTTAAATTTAGATTTCAGCAAATATATATATACTTGTATATATATATATATATATATATGCAACAAGCTTAAGAGGTATATATTTTAATTATATACCTACTATAGTAAAAAAATAAAATGTTTTGGTTTTGTTATGTTTTTAGTTTTTCTTGTTTTTTTTTTTTTGTTTTTGTAACAATATTATAAAGATAACAAACAACACACTAAATGCAAGAAATAATAATAATGAAAGCAATGATCTAGTTTTCTATAAACAATTTATAAATATCATTAATGGGCTCGAGTTCTTCGAGAGTCATGAAGTGTTCTTCTTCAAATTGAAAATTTTCATTCAAGAATTTGACAAAAAGTGCTATAGTGATATTATTTGTCTCGGACTCTGGTTGGTAGAAATAAAGTTCATGGCAATACTCTCGATATAACATAGCTCTAGGAACTCTATTCCATATTTTTCTATCCATAAGAACGACCTCTTGATCTTCTACATGACCTAGGAATTGGTGTATAATAGTTGCGTTCTCGAGGTATTCCTCGAAGGTGAACAATTCTGAAGACACAAGAGCTCTCCTATAAGCTAACCACCTATGGCAGGCTCTCTGAAGTTCATGATAAAAAATGAGTTGATGAGGATCCAGGATCCTATCTAGGGCAAACCTCTTGATTTGTCTAAGTTCGGTTGATCTAGATGAAATGATACCTAGTCTCCTATCAAGTTCTTTCCACAAAAGTTGGTTTCTATCTGTTTCAGGCACACTAAGCACAAAATTAACTTCTATGGTTGCTAATTGGTTTTCAACATTTATAGTGACAGCTAGTCTTTTCTTAGGAGCTACCATCTAGACATGATATGCAACTTAGTAGTTTTCTAATGATTTTAAATGCATCTATGTTTTTTTGTTTTTTTTTTTTTTCAAAAGGTTTTAGTTTCACGTCGGGTTCACCAAAATGTATCGTTCCAAATTTTTTGCATCCTTACCTTCAGGCTAAAGGATCCATGCCCGGAAGGAGGATGGGAAAAGGATGGGACAATACCTCGAACTGAGAGGCCCTTTGAAGGTCCCGCCTCTCGGGGGAGGGGTATTAAGGTGATTTTTCGACGGATGGTGGGGTTCACCAGGAAACGTTTAGTGGCAGTTTCCACGCCTAGGTTGGGAATGAGTTTAATGTGTTCAATTTTAGCTTTAAACATCCAAGTCCTAGGTTTGGCTAGATGAATCTAAGTTGTTCTATTATGAAAATGCAAGTTAAATGAAGACAAAAAATAGATTTAAACAGAAAACACAGAGAATAATTAAGTGAAGAAATCCATACCTGGTTTCGGATGTCTGATGGAGGTTCTGATTTTTGAAGCAGTCAAGATCGTCTAGAATTTGACAGGATCGTCTCCGATCTGACAGGATCGTCTGAGATCTGATGAATTCATCAGACGAATTCGTCAGAGACCTGCAATCAGAGAAATAGATACAAAATACAGAAAATGCAGCTATGCCGATAAAGGGAAATGATGTAGAATGACAAAATTATGTTAAAAAGATAATAATAAATAAAAACACGAGTGCATTACCATGCTTTAATGACTATTCATGATTTTATTATGCATTAAAACTATATGGGTGAACTCCAAGATGCGAAAAATAATAATAAGTTTAACTA
The DNA here is from genome assembly GCA_028583015.1 of Wollemia nobilis. Taxonomy (NCBI): domain Eukaryota; kingdom Viridiplantae; phylum Streptophyta; class Pinopsida; order Araucariales; family Araucariaceae; genus Wollemia; species Wollemia nobilis. The sequence continues at coordinate 3,086,152 of JAQPPZ010005606.1, forward strand.
ATGCAAATCAAAACAGTAAAAAATGGAGAAAGAATGCAAACTTAGGGCACTAATTGCCCCCAATGTTGACTGCAGTCGAAATCATCTCGAATTGGTATGAAATCGTCTCAAATTGGACAGGATCGTCTGCGATGATCTGAGCTTGCTTCAGCTGAAGAATAACAAAGTTCCTGCAAGAAAATTTGGAAAGATACAAAGGCAAACGGTGGTCTAAGATGGTCTAATGCATGTAGAACTCGATTTACAGAAAATTTCAGCCAGGGGGATGTCAAGGGGGGTCCTAAGGTTTAAATAGGCTTAGGAGGGAGGTTAGGAGGTTGGAGATCATCCTAATCTGGAAGATCTCCAACGGGGAGGTCTCTAACGGTGCAGACACGCTTCTGCCCAGATTAGAGACGTCGTTGAAACAGAAGCTAATTATGAAAAATTAGTTTTGGGACGAAATCGGCTGGACGTTCTGCTCTAGACGAAATCGTCCGATCTGAGGCGATATCGTCTGATCGGAGACGATATCGTCCAACGGATGAAACAAACTCTAAAAATGGCATGGAAAATGAGGAAACGGGTAGCAGGCGGTTTGGGAGCGGTTTTGGGGTTAAAATTTGAATTTGAATTATTACTAAGGTAATTTTAATTATTTGCTAAGGTTTACTGCACCAATTTTAGGGTGCTATAGGGCTTAATATGAACCTTATATTGTTGAAGCCTTTAAAATATTTGTCCTATATCATGAACATGATTCTCTCAATGTATGGAATTACCGAGAAGATCATCCATGTAGTCCTCAACAATATCATGCATCATATCATAAAAAATATGTCATATCCCTCTAATATACCAAAATTCTTCAAGCCAAAATGCATGACTATAATAGAATGTACCCCATGGAGTAATGAAAGTTATCTTGGGCTAGTACTCAAGGGTAACCATGATCTAATTATATCCTGAAAAACCATCCATGAGCGAAAGCATTCCATATTTGGCAGTGAAATCTACAATCATATCTATGTAGGGGAGAGGAAGATTTTCCTTGGGACACACTAAGTTAATGTCCCTAAAGTTGGTACATATTCTTATTATTACTACATTTTTAGTTACAAGAATGATGTTGGATATCCAATCATAATGGTTGATAGCTTTGATAAAATTGATGTCAAGGAGTTTTTAGAGCTCCTTCTTGACTAAAAGGGTGACATTAGGATGCATATTCCTAAGTTTTTTCTTAGCACTATACTTGACTATCAAATGATGCATAACAAGGGAGGGATCAATCCCTGGCATGTCAGCATATAGCCAAGCAAAAATATCATAAAATTCCTTCAATAAATTGGTCAATTGTTTTTGCTAGTCCATGAACAAGGCTTTACCTAGCTTAAGGAGTATAGGGCTCTCCTCAGAACCTATGTTAACATCTATGGTCTCTTAATGAGAATATGGGACTCATAATCATAAGGAGGTAGTGCATACATCACTCCTAGATTCTCAAGGTCCTCAAGAGATAGGGATAAAATCCCCTTGAGAACTAGAAGATTCAACATGTTCAACACAAAGGACTGACCCATCAAAGAAGAAGTTATTTAGGAGGATATCCTCATGATCCATGTTACGAAGAGTATCCCCCTCAACATACTCCCTTGGGGTTGCAACTAACTCAAGATGCACCAAAGTTACCACATTGTAAAATAGAATGTCAATGGGATAACGTGACTCCTCATCCTCATCACAACACTCCAAGCCTTGATGATCCAAATATTTAGAATAATTAATGAGGTGATCATCATCATCAAATAGAAAATATTGGTTTTTATTAGGTGTGTAGCCTATGCCACATCTCCCAGGCCAAAGCTCAACTTCCAAAGGCTTTCGAATACCTTTCTCTTGTAACCCTAGACCTTTACCTAAATATCCCATACTAGACAAAATTTGCTTGGGAAATGGGTAACCATTGGATAGGTAACAATGGGTGAAATAATACTCTATATGAAGAGGATTGCTACCGCAGATCTTTTCTTCAAGGGATACACTCATGAAGATAAAGGTACATGTACCAACATGTACTACTTCACCTTTATTATGAGGTAAACCCATAGTCCTCGATGAATATGGCAACTTGGCTAAATCTAGAAGAGGTTATTGAAGAAAATGTTTGAACTGATCTTGTGATAAAACATTAATTAGTGGTTCCTCACTTGCCTATAAATTTTCAATTTGCCTGGTGATGTGAGATGAGGAAATTGATGGATATAAATTGAGACTAGATTGATCTTTCTCAACCATTGAACAATATTGGAATGGATGAGGGTCACCCAAAATAGTGACAAGTTGATCTTTGAATTCAAACTTCACACATTTATGGAGAGTAGAAGGGAAAGCTCTCATTGCATGAATCCAAGGGCATCCAAGAAGGAGATTAAACAATGCGGGGCAAGGTACCACATAAAACAAGGTATATAATATCTTAGGTCCAACCCTAAGTGGGAGGGATATAATATCGCAAGCCTCTTGGGACTCATTTTTGAAAGCTTTGATAATGATATTGGATTTAATTAAATACACCTCAATTAATTCAAAATTTTGGAAAATTTGATAAGTGCGTAGATTGAGGGATGAACCATTATCTATAAAATTTTGCTTTATAAATATTTTCCCAATATATGCAGTGATGTAGAGGGAAGAATCCCCTTGCAAGTTTGAGGAAGGAATATTGTCATCCAAAAATGTGATATGATGTATCCCAAGGGAACCTACAACATTAGCTATAGCGCTAGAGAAAATGTCTTGAGGGATAGATTGTTGACTTAGAAGCTTCAACAAAGCTTCCTTATGAATATGAGAAGTTTATAAAATCTCTAAGAGGGAAATATTAGCTAGGGTACTAGCTAACTATTGTTTAATGTCGAAGGAGACTTTAGGTTGTGGCTTCAATACTAAGGGTGATTTTTCTACTCTCATGCTCCTTTTTTGGGCACTTTTCAAAAGGGTGGTTTTGAAGGTTGATTGGATGTAGAAATTATCTCCTACTGAGATCATTGAGTCGGTTGAGCTTTCTTGTTGCCTTGTGGTTGTTGCTATCATATCAACCATATTGTTGTAGAGAGGTGGCACATTATGATATGACACTTGATTAGATTCCTATTTCCATGGTTAGGTAGGGGATCTTGGAATATCCCCATGTCTTGATTAGTTGTGGGTGCATTTTTAGTAGGAAGTTGATTGTTTATTGGAGGATTAGGTTGAGAACCCTCTATAACAAGGTTACCTACATAAATTAAGTTATAAACCACATGTTTTAGCCTCTTACATGAATTTTTTATGTGCCCCTCCACTCTATGGTATTCACAATGTTGGCCAAGTTTATACTACTCAGTCATGGTATCGGGTTGCCTTATGGGAGGCAACTCAATCATGTGAGCTTCCAAGAGCTATTTTCGGACCACTAAAATAGGTTGGTTGAGTTTTGTGGAGTTCCTTGGTGGGGATTTTGAGGTTTCCTAAGAACCATCTTTTTCAAGGTATTATAAAAATTGTTGATAGGTCTATTATCTGTTACCCCATCACCAACTGCATGCTTGTTCTTATACCCTATCTTCTTCTTCCCTTGGCTTGAATTGACCTCTTTGAATAAGGGATTTCTCTACCCTTCTTGTCAGATATAGTGCTTGGTCTAAAGAGGTAATAGTTGTTTTTTCCAACTCATGACATTTTCTCTTGTAAATTTTTGATAAATATATCTAGTATGTCTCGAGGAGTCAAGGTATACCTTAGTCGTCCAACTAAACTTCTCCAACGAGATAGAAATTTCTGAAAAAAAATCATCTTTACCTTGCTTCAATACATAAACATCTTTCATAGTCACATTTTTCTCAACATAAGCTCTAAATTGTTGAACAAACAATTATATTGTCTTTTCAAATTTTCTCAAAGAATGATGAGGCAGTTGATAATACCATTCCAATGCCATACCACCAAAGCTCTTAGGAAACATATTTAACAACAATATGTCATCATATATAATATCATGGCACGGTATCCTAAAAAAATTTATATATTCAATTAGGTCCTTTTTTCCCTTATAAATAGGTAAAACTAATATTGAAAAATGTTTAGGGTAGGACCTAGAAGCAATAATAGGTTCTAAGGGCTGATTGCACATTTCTTTATAGTTGTAAGTGAAACTTGAAGGTTGAATCATATCCACTCTTAAGACCAGTTGTTTCACCACACTTGTCAAACTTTACATATTAGGATTGTTGTTGTGCAATACCCCTAGGTTCCCTAAGGGAGGGTTATAGGTATGTTGTTGAAAAGGAACTTGGCTAACGTTGGAGTAATTAACACTGTTATGGTATGGATTATGATATGTGGTATCTTGTTGTGGAGGATAACTGACATTTGGTGGAACAGAAGCATGAATATTGATATTAGTAGAATGAGGAGAAAATTGAGCATAATATTAAGATGCACTACTATATGTAGGAACTCATGGAACTTTTCCAATATTGGTGGTTGTAAGAGTAGCATAAATTGGTTTATGAAAAGGATTAATATGATGTGAAGATTCGAATAAAGTATTGGTGTGAACATTTTGAGGAGAAATGGTTGGAGGATGAGATATCCCAACCTCTTCAAGTTGGTATTCTTCATCCATAGCCTTAACCAAAGCATCCTTATGATGTTTCATGAAATTCCAAATATGATCATATGATTTAAAGGTGAGGTATCCATTAGACCCCTCAAGAGGATCAATATCATAACCAATTTCTATATGTTCTTCCTCTTCTATATTAGGGTTCTCCCTATCAATTTGGTCATCTTCCTGAAGAATCTCACTAGATTTTAAAATCCTTAACTTACTCCTAAGGTTGGGAGCCATTAGGAGAAAGATAAAGGATAGAGGAGAAAAGAAAGATCCAAAAAATAGCGAAAAACATACAAAAGATTCTTAATATGTTTTTAATGTTTTCTAATTCTAATAAAATAATTTTAATGATCTTGCTTAAATTTTTCAAAGAGAAATTCAAAATAAAAAGGTTTCTTAATTTGGCCACTAAATACATGCCTTCACGTCAGGTTCACCAAATATGTAGAGGGGAAAAATTGATCTACCGCATACGATATTTGGTTGGATCCATTGTAGAACATGGTGACCATGGGGGTGTGTTATATTCTCTACACTCAATGGCTTAGGGGGTCAAAGGGCTCACCAAGAATGGTTTAATGATTGCCTCCAAGTCTAGGGTGGAAATGTTTTGATGTGTCAATTGAACAAGCACCTATATTTGGATTTTCAAAGATCTAAGCTATGGAAAATGAAAGAACAATGCAGGATAGACATTAATGCAAGCAAGTAGATACTAACCCTAGAATTATTCTTAATTTTCAATTATGACTAAACCCTAACTTGCAATATAATATATCTTTCATTTTTAGCAAGGTTTCAATAGAATGCACAAAATAAATTTAACCTAGGATGCAAACTATATGATTTTTTCTCTTTTGAATGTCTAAAAATAAATTAAAATATTTTTTTTTATAGAAATGGATAGAAAGAAAAAAAAGAATTTTACTTAGGGAACTTACTTGATTTGGTGGTTGACCTTAACTTTTAACTTACATCTAGATATATCCAATAGCTTCACAACCTGCAAAATAGCTTCACAAAACCCTAGAAAATTTGATCAACATTTGGGGGCCTACTTAGGCTACTATGTGACTGAGCTTGGAGGTGCAACAGTCAAGCCCCTTGGTCCTTTTAGCTGACCATTTTAAAATAAAAGTGATTGTTGACCTTTTTGGAAATGAACAAGACAAAATTCAATGAAATGAAATAGTGCAAAAAATAGAATGCAAACAGTGATGTTATGACCTAGATGAAGCATGCAAACACAAATTGAGGGTTTAGGAGCAAAAATTTACCCCCAAACCTAACAAATCCGAATCATGCCATGTAAGGGGCGACCACAAATTTGGATCTATCAAAATCGTACCCTATACGCACAGGGCATGAATTCATAGCAAAAGTGTAAGAATGATTGATTAATACAAAATGAGACACAAAAATACACAATTAATGATCTAGGAATATTAAAATGCAAAATCTGGTGGTAGCAAAAGAACAATCAGAAATATGAAGACCTCCACAAAATTTTAGACTCCACCTCAAGGCTCCAACACTTTTCCATCAAGAATAGCAAATCATAAGTAGTGTAGTAGAAGAACACTAGAAGACTCTTGATCTTGCTAGGATAACTCATCAAAAATGCTTGAAAAAACTTGTTAGAAAACTTTCTTGCCAAAAGACTTGCTAGAAACATTATTGGTAAAAAAAGAGGATTTGAACCCTCTATTTATAAAATGTTTGGAGGTAAAAATGGTGGGAAAACAAAAAGGTAAACCTAGGGGAGGACCTAAATCCTAAATGTCAACTCAAAAATTAGGTTTTCTACGATAAAACCCTAACTTGTAGAAATCATGCCCCATACTAGGTGATCGCGATTTCGATAAAAGTAGGAAAAAATAAAAAGGGAGGGGGAAGAGAGGCCCAAACTTGTATTTTGAAAAGTTTGAGGGTCTTCTCTAAGGTTCTCAAAAAAATGACTCACTTTAGGTGTGTCAATTTTCCATGTCTACACCCTTCTAATTATAGAATAGGGGTGGACTACTTTGTCAGTTCTTAGGTAGGACAATCATGAACCAATTGATCAAAAAGCTTTCTTATCTTCCATGGATCGTATCTTTGTTAACATGACCATATGTGCCATTTTTTAAACCGTTGTGCATTCAAATGATCCCTTAGACACTAATTTTGTACATAAGCATTATGGACATGCATGATTCCACACGTCACCTAATGCATTGGTGTAAAAGATTAATGGTGTTGTAATTGCATTTTTAAGAGGAAATAGTGATTATTGATCATAAAATTTTGTTTTGGTTAATACATTTAGAACCCTTATGTGTTAGGCATTTGGGATTAAAATGACATAGCACATTATCCAACAATTATGATTCTATAACCTTGAAAAGGGTGTAACCCGAGCATTGGTTGAAAGAGAAAGTTTATTGAATTTTTTCATGACTATAAAAGCTCAAAAGAATTCCTCATTTGATAATCCATAATCAGTGAATACAAAAATTTATATTCATCATAACCTCTCTATTATTACATATTTTTCCTCTTTCTCCTCACAAATACACTATGATCATACAACTCCCTTAGCCCTTGTAGGTGCCTCCATGTTTGTTGATTACTAGTTCAATGTTATCCAATAGAGGAGGATGGGTTACTCTACCAATATGTTGTAGACAAAGGGAATGCTCACAATAAATAGATGTTCTTTCTCATCTTCTTGGCCCTTTATGAAATTCCAGGTGATATCTCCCCTTTCTATGATTTCAATATAAGCTAGGATTTGTTGTTAGGATTAGTTCTACTATCTATTTTATTCTCTTATTTTAAATATAATTGTTGTTTTACTAGTCCCTAAAAAATGAGGCTTAGATATAAAGGTTGCATGATTTCACCATTTTATTTTATTTACTTACTCTATCTATTCTAACCGCTACATCATTGGTCCCTCAAAGATAAAATTCAAAGGGCTAGTGTTGTAAACTTTTACCTTACACCTTGTGATTTTATTTTGAGCCAATCATTGTATTTCTAGTCCCTCAAATATGAAAATTAGATGGATATGAATGTATGCTTTTACTTTTTGCATTATTTTTCATGCTTGTATTTACATTGCACTAGTGTAGGAAGTTTATTTATCTCGCTTTTATTTTATTCTATACTAGAGTAGATGTTATTTTAATTGCTTATCATGATCTAATATGAATGTGTTTGGATTTATTGCATTAGATATGTTATGCTTGTAGAATGGTGTAGGGATTTCAAATTTTAATAAAGAAATATCATGTATCGGTTTCATTATTTCAATCAAGTCTAGAATAATAATTTGATAAAAATCAAAGAAAATTTCTTTGAAGAGAATATGGACAAAAAATAAGGTTTTGGAGAGGTAGGCTTGAAAATTTTTAGAATTATGAGTTTGGAATTAGGGATAAAATTTAATTGTATACTATACAAATATCAATAAAAGTGTTAGGAAAAATGCTACTTCCAAAATGTATAGTCCTTGTTGATGCGATAAAATTATTTAGAAAAAAAAAAACTATTTAAGGGCTTGGCAATATGGAACTTCATATCAAATAATTCACAATTAATCAAAAAATATATTAGGTGGTTCGTCAATGAGGGGGATTTTATAAAATTTTATTATATTGCTTGGTTGAATCCTTACCCTCTTAACTATTATCTAAAAATAGAAATTGTTAGTTAGGGCATGGTTAGCTTGTAGCAGTTTGAAAGTCAAAAAATATATTGATTTGAGTAACACTTCTAGATAATTAATCTATGTTATAGAAACTTTGTTAAATTAAAGGATCTCAAATAAATAATGAATAAACTTCAAATTATACTTTAATATTTTTATTTACCTATTTTTACATAGAAGGATGAATTTATTTAGAAACTATCAAAAGTGTTGGAATTCACAAGATTTTCTAGAAATGAACAAAAGCAAACCATGCACTCAAATATTATATAAAAAGCAAAAAGGATAAAGGAGAGAGATATTTGGTGGGAACCCATAGGTACCATAGATAATCACTATATCTATAGATAATATTAAACAACACTTTGATAATCAAACAAGGAGTGGAAGGGGGTATTTATAGCAATACCAAAACCTCAATTACATAATAAAGTTCAACCTAAGTCGACATAACAAGAGGGATTTATGTTATTTACAAGTTATAAAGAATAAAAAGTTAACTATGGCTCATAGATATTACATAATAAGATATTATAAATAATTAATGTAATTTACAATGAAATGCCCTTTGAACTATTCAATACATCACACAATGTCAACCTTGGTCATGAATCTAATTACAATTTTAACACCATGCATAATCTGAACTAAGTGGCCAACAAAAGAATATAATAGTGACACTAATATAATCCCCCCATATTGGATGCTCTAGTGGGCCTCTATAGTTGAGGTAGATCCTTAAAAATATCCCTCATCATCTAGAAGACATCCACCAATCTTTAAGAACTTAGTTTTAATCCTTTGTAGTTTTAGCAAGCAATATTTCATTGCATGTCCCTCCCTCTTATAGTATTCACAAGTGGTCTTTGTTTTCTTTGAATACTTAGCCTATACCTTGATCCCCTAGGTCTTAGCCTTCTCATATTTGAATTTCTTTGTGTGAGCCTATATTTGTGGAGTCCCATAATAATTTTCTATTGTCACCTAAAAATGAACTAGGAGAGAAAAAAATTGTTCAAGAGTGAGAGTCTCTTGATATTCTAGAAATATAAGAATCATATGAACCATTAAGTTCAATTTCTAAAAATATGGATAGATGTTAGCAATGATAGTTTCTACATATTTTGTACCATCTTTCTTTGTGCCTCTAAAAGATGCAATATCTACCCTTAAAGCCTTAAATCTCTTAATATAGTCCTCAATATTATTAAAATCAACTAATTTAAGAGAGGAAAGCTCCAATTCCAAGTGACTTACTTTAGTAGTATTAACTTTTCTAAAAATCATATGTAGTTTTGACCATACCTTCATAGGATCACTCTCCTCTGTGATGTGGAAGAGTAATGCTTTTTTAATCAACAAGGACAATAGACCAATACATCTTCTTCTATTTGATGGCGAGTTTCATCATAAAGAACAACTACTTTATCCTATTGAAAGGTGCATCATAGGCTCTTACTTCTTAGTAGGCCAATCACCTAAGTTGACCAACACTATATTTTTTCCTATAAGGGTAAGTAACTAGGGCTTTATAATCCATCTTACACAATTTAACCCCTAACACTATAATAGGTCCATGAATTGGTGCATATACCCCTAAAATCAAAGCACCTTTACTCCTTTCCTTTTATCCATAGTGGTTATGCTATAAGGTATGTAGTGGTGTGCCCTTTCTCTATGAAGAAAAACACTACATGCTTCAAATTTCTTGGGCACCAAAACAAAGTACGAAGGTGAGAAACACTAATTTTTAAATTTTAAATTTTTATGGAAAATATTGAGTCCAATGGTAACATGCAAATAAAATATTTGAAGGGATTTTATAAATTAAAAATAGGATATTTTTCAACACTCTCTTGAGCATAAGAATCTAGGGATAGAGCCTTAAAAAAGAGACAGATAAAATTATCCTCAATTTTAGAAAAAGAAACAGAGGCTTTGAATAGTGCTTCTATGTGACCAAGTGAAGCAACTCTATACCCACTCTAATACCATTTTGGAATTCATGTTTTTTCCAAAAATGAATAGAAGCAAACCATGTACTCAAATCTTGTACAAAAGCAAAAAGAATAATGGAAGAGAGAGGGATTTGGTGGTAAGTTGCAAGCACCATAAATAATCATTGTGTTCATACATAATATTACACAACACTCCAATAATCAAATAAGGAGTAGGGCAGGGGTACTTATAGCAATACCAAAATCACAATTACATAATAAAGTTTAACCTAATCTGACATAATAAGAGGGATTTACGTTAATTACAAATATAAACAAGTTTTAACCATAAAAGGGTTAACCATAGCCCATAAGACTTACATAATAAAATATTACAAATAAATAATGCATTGTATAATTAAATTCCCTTAGGCTTATCCAATACATCACACAATGTTAGCATTGATCATGACGCAATGGTGGATCTTTAAGCAAGTTAGGATATATAATTTTATAACAATCAAAATTTCCTATTCCCAAATATTTCCCTTGGAATAATATTTGGTCACTCAAGGAACTTCCTAAGGACTCAATATTCCTTTAACCAATATTTGACAAGGACATAATTTGATGTATTTAGTCTTAGGATGATGTATTATTAGTTTTATGATTAATTATAATATTTTATTCATGTACACGTGAGCTTTATTTCTTCACGTTTATTTATAGAGTTAGTTTGATTCATAGTTGTAGTTCCTATAATAGTCCAAGGTGTTAGTTCTAAGTTTATCCAGTTTGACCCATCTAGAGCATCTAGAACAAGTTCTTAAAACCCTTCAAGAGAACCAATTGTTTGCAAATCTTCTAAAATATTCTTTTGCTCAATCCTCGATTCCTATCTTGTCTTTGTTATCAATGATCAAGGTAATAAAGTAGATACTACCAAGGTTGAAGTCCTTCTCAATTGGTCAACTCCTTCTACTATCACTGAGTTAAGGAATTTCCTTGGCCTTGTGAATCTATATTGCAAGTTCATTCTTGGATATTCCATTATTACATCCCTCTTGCATTATTTGACCAAATACAGAATTATGTTTCAATGCACAAAGGATCATGCACATGCCTTTGATACAATGAAATACAAATTGTGTATAGACCCTGTCCTAGTCCTTCCTTACCTTTCTCAACCTTTTGATATAGATACAGATGCATCATAATTTACCCTTGGAGCAGTATTGAAGCAAAATGGTCATCTAGTGGCCTACCACTTTGAGATATTCTCGACTGTCAAACATAACTACTCTAACTAAAATAAAGAGTTGTATGCCTTGGTTTAAGCCATTAAGAATTGGAGATATTACCTTCTTGGTAAACGGACTATTATACATATAGCTAACATACCCCTTAAGTTTTTATAATCCCAAAAAAATATTGAAGAAACTCATCACATGAAGTGTGTTAGAGGTATTATATTATTTGGTACCTCTAGTAAATACTTAAATTAGGAATATTTTAATATTTGTGTCAATAGTAGGTGTCATGTGTGCAAGTGAAGAGTCATGAGTGATACTATAAAGTGTGCAAGAAAAGAGTCATGTGAGATGTGTCAAGATTAGAAGTAGGAGGTTATGTAATCATGAGAGACTTTATCATAATGTAAGGCATGTGAAAGGTTGCATCTCCTATGAGTTTGAGGAGAGCAAAATTTGAGAGTATTGAAGAGTCTTATGTGAGATTATATATTGGTGATAAGTTTTTCTATGCAATTTTATCAAAGAATGAGAATGATTTTGTATGAAGCATTTTATTATCAATAAAGCTTTTATTTTGTGTAATATTGGTATTGTGATTGTGCGAGACCATTTTCTAACAAAGTTGGAACCCTATTTGTAGAATTTTTATTTGGTGATCAAGTACAAGAAAGGGACTACTAACTTTATAGTAGATTTTTTGAGTCACCCTCCAAAAACTTTAATTTTGATAGTTGTGACTACTTTCCACATTGGTTTCTAAACCTGGCTTGCACAATATGCTCTTGATCCAAATTTTGGGAAAGTTTACCAACACCTTTTACATCCTTCCTCTTCCAATCTAAGTCCTTTTTAGGATTTTCATATGAAGGATGGTTTGTTGTATAAGTTGGATAAACTTTCTGTCACAAGAGAATTGGTTGTCTCTTCTTAAAGAGATATATTCTACACTCTATGATGGACATTTCAAGAAACACAAGACTCTTCATCACGTGTAATTATTTTTCTACTAGCCTCACATGCAATGTAGTGTCTTTCATTTTTTGAGATAGTGTGATTTGTGTTTCCTCCCCAAGCGAGGTAACAGGAAGTTGGGCTTTAGTGTTGCTTTGTACATTCTTTCTTGTCTTTGGAAAATTATTTCCATAGACTTGGTGAGTGGTTTTCCCATGGCAGTTCAGCAATATGATTGTATTTTTGTGGTTGTGGACCAAATCGATAATATGGATAAGTTTATTCCATATTGAAAGGCCAGTTCTACACCTGATTTAGCACAACTTTTCTTTAAGACAGTATGGCACTTTTTTGGTCTACCTATTAGCATTGTATCTAATAAAGGTTCATGCTTTATGGGTCACTTTTGGCACTCTTTGTGGAATATTTTAGGAGTCTCTCTTAACTTCTCCACTACCTTTCTTGTATAGATTTTAAGTATCTATCACCACACTTATCCAACTAAGTGGGATTTGACCCTCACTCACATATAGCATACCTATAACAAAGAAGTTCACGCTTCCATAGGACACTCTCATTTGGAGGTTTGTCTTGGTTTTCATCCTTTGGCACCATATGAGTTGCCTCTCTCCTTGTTCTCTCTAGATACTATACACATTCAGAAGGACCAAGATAAAGCAAAAACTTTCATACAATACTTGAAGAGTATTTATTCTAAGGTGGTTCAAATCTTCTATAAAATTCAATAATATTAGAAGTGAGCTATGGATGAACATCATATTCCTCATCCTTTTAGGTTGGAGATAGAGTTTGGATCTAGTTGGATAAATGATACTTTTTAGAAAAAGCACATAGTAAGATCAAACCACTCTGCTATGGGTCTTACATCATTCTTCAATAGATGTTTATGATTATCTTTCACTTGGATATTATGGATCATCTTGGAATTCATGACATCATCAATTTGAATCTTTTAAATCCATATCATGATTCTAATTTAGAGACTGATCTTGTCATCAGCCATCCTACATGTGTGGTATCTAATTTTTAGATCTCAATTCATTTTTACCCAATGTTTGATATAAAGACTCATAAAAATTGACAGTGTTCTTCCAATTCTTACTTTTTTTTCCACTGAGGTCAACTTTTACACCAAGCTCATTAGATATCACACCATCAAATATTCCACAATTTTTCCTCTCTTTTGTGAGCATTAGATTCTAAAGATTTTATGGTGGGAAAGGATGATGAGAAACACTTATGATGTCCTAGTTAGACTTAATTTTGTGTCTTAGGCTTAATTATTTTTCTTTTCTTTAGTTTCTCATATATATTACATGAATATTCTTACAACTCATGTTATTGTTAGTTTGCTATATTACTTCTAGAGATTAGATTGTCAACATCTAAGCATAGCTTATTAGTTTGTTATGATGCTAGCTAGCTAGTAGATAGCTATCTTATCATTTTATCCAAACTTAGCTGGTAGATCATTGTACATCTCTTATTTGTTTCATGATGCTTATTAAGCATTTGTGATAGTAAAATTTGTAACTTTCTTGATTTCCACATCTATATTCCAAAGCAAAATTCTTATATGTAAGAGTTTGTAAAGTAGACAATGTTGACCTTTTAGGTGTTCCTTGCGTAAGAAGGATCTAGAAACATTAGATCATTTGCTTATTTATTGTCCTTTTGCTTACAAATTTTGGTATTGCTTTAGCTTCATCGATATTGAAATAGTTTATGAATTATTAGATTAATCATTTTTAACCTAAAGCATTATACATTCTATAAAGGATTTGATATGTCTTAATTTACTAGGATTTTTAGTTCAAAAGGAATAACAAATTTTTTTAAACAAATATTAGAATCATTTCCAAGTTTAGAATCGTATTATTGTCTCTCTTAAAAATATTTATGAGCTTTGTGCTCATTATGGGAAGTATCAAATATGAAAAAATATGATCTAGCCTCTTATTTATATGATTAAATATAAATGAAAGGGTCATATATGGCAATGGTGTTAACACAAAGGATATATGTTGATCTATGGTAAAATGAAAATATCCAGAAGTTGGGTTCATAAAAAATAATTTTATGTTCTTCTAAAGGAAATTTAGTTAAAGCTAGTGGAGGCAATATTTTTCAAAAATATGAGGATAAAATTCTTCTTAGTTGTAGGGAATCATACAGAAATTCACCTAAAAATTATGCAAAGGCTAGTGAACGTCTTTTAAGGATTAAGATTGTCATTGAAAAGCATTAAAATATACTTTTTTTAGGAGGATTCATAACTTATTATTATTACTATCAGGAAAAATGGATGTAAGGATTGGATAAAGAATAGCATTATTTATTATGTTCATCAACTAATATCAAAGGCAATATCTTGGAAAAGTTAGCATATCTATAGAGAAAAAAATAGGATAGTTGATAATTTACTTAATGATGATGTTGATCTTCATCTTGGAATATTCAAATTCCAAAAGGCAACTACGAAAGAAATTTTGTATCTTAATGAAAATGATGTCAAGGAGTTGATTATGAAATCATGGTAGATTAAGGAAGATGAAGAGAATATCTTTGATAAAAAATAAAATGAATAATATATTTTATAGAAAGGAAAGTTTGATATATAGTCTAATCAACATAATAGCAAATGTAACATTTTGTTACTTTTATGTGAGTGGCCTCTAATAGAAGCCACACATAGCTTATTAAAAAAATCTAAAAATATTTAATTTAAGGATATCTCACTGAATGTATATGCTCTTAATATAGTTAGCCTTTGAAATGGACATCATCAGGACCTTAATTTATTCATATCAAATTCAATGATGATTCATAATTTTAATCTCTAGATTCTTGGATGGACTTTGACATCTAGTTCTATCACCTTAAAAAAATAAGGGAAGTATTATTGGTTAGTCTAAATTATTAGAGGGTTTTTCTTCCTTTATCAATATAAATAGATTTTGGGATGTAATTACTTCAAGGTTTTAATAAACATGGGATAAAACATGGATTAGGTACAATTCCATATGTCAAGAAGTTTTTTGCTATCTAATAGATGGTTACAAACAAGGTATATAATCACTTCATACATATTGTTGTGATCAAGATTAGATTACAAACCCATTCTTTTAAGTTGTGATCTATTCAATAATGGTCATCCAAATTCATTTTTATTTGTAAACTATATGACTCCAAGGTCCTGATTTCTTCCACATGATTATGATGTGGTGGTATGAAGCAAAGGTTGAAGGATCATACATATACAAGTTTGTTCAAAATATAAAATATTTAAAGGTATAGGTAAATATATGGATCATACTCTACTTTGGTAGTGTGTTTAAAAGAAAGGAGAAACTTAAATTCAATCTAAAAGATCCACAAGAGATAGTGGAAATTAATGGAATGGATCAACATAGGCATGTATAAGAAAAACAATTATTTTTTATCATTATCATAACTTATTACAAAAGGATAAGTCATATTGGCCTCAAAAATGCACAACAATCTGGTTTATGAAAGATGATAGAAATGCCAAATTTTTCATGTTACTACCAAAATAGGTTTATCGTTTTGCATGATCAAAAATATTTCAACTATGTATAGAAGATGTATTGAGGAAAATAAGAGATTAGGAAAGAAGCAATAAAGCATTCCATGAGTTTTCATATAAAAATACTATGAAATATTAATAATGAATATCTTGATTAAGAAATTGGAGGTATTTTTTCTCTTTCCAAAGTGATTCCTATAGTTTTCTTTAAAAAAATAGAATATGTTAAGGAGAAATGTGTTAGTTATGGTTGCATACGTTGGGAAAAATAAGATAATAATAGGTGATATTGATGCCACCTTTATTGTGTTGGTTTCTAAGAAAGTGAGATAAAATATTTTGATATTTTTTATCCAATAAGTCATTCTAACATGATTTATAAGATAATTTTAAATATTATGGGAAACAGATTGAAAAGCATTTTAGATTATATTATCTGAAAAGAGTAAGGTTGTTTTATTCATGATAATCAAATCTTTGATGGTATAATCATTGCACAAGAACCCATGCATTCTCTTTAGTTTAGAAAAAATAAGCAATCTTATAAAGTGTAAGTGATTTATCAAAGGAAAAGGTGTAGGAAAACTAAAGGTACTCATTTTGCAAAAAATGGTCTCTTACAATCTCATCTTCAATTTATTGATGACAATTTCTTTAGGTCATCTTAGGTCACTAAATCCATGCAATCTAAATCAAAGTTATCATTTTATGAGAAAGTTATTTGGTGCTTAGTTATATTGGAAAAATTCAAGATATTTTTCATCAAAAGCCTTTCATTTACAATGGATTATTACAAAGACTTTGGGGTTTAAAGTTAGAAAATTATCTTTGGTATATTAAAGCAAATTCCATATCTAACAAAAAAACAAAAGGATCTCTCAAATTTTACTTTGAAAAGAATTAAATCTCTTTTTACTAGTTGGAAATATAAGCCCTAAGCAACCATGTGTAGAAGATTACATCTTATACAAGCTACATTATAATATATCCCTCTATATGCAATATCATTTTGAAGATTACCAGTAGACATAGCATTTAAAATTGATAAAATTCATAGACACTTTCTTGAGAAATAATGTGTGGATAAATATAGGTTTACTTTCTTCAAATAGGATATGTTGTGGTTGCTCCACAACACACCCCAAAATTGGGGACCCCCCCTTTGTTTGCATGCTTTCCAAGAAGATTGCAGTGGCCCAGATGTTAAAAGAGCAAAGAAAAGCAAGAAAATGAAAATGTCGCGATATCGTGACATGTTGCTCCATCGCGGCTCATAAAATGAAAATGTCACGATATCGCGACATGTTGCTCCGTCGCGGCTCATAAAATGAAAATGTCGCGATATCGCGACATGTTGCTCCATCGCGGCTCAGAAAATGAAAATGTCGCGATATCGTGACATGTTGCTCCGTCGCGGCTTTAAAAAGAAAATTGTCACGATATCGTGACGTGTCGTGTTTTCATGGCTCAGAACAACAAAGTACATTAGAATGAAAAGGTGTCGCGATATCGTGACATGTCACGTTTTCGTGGCTCAAACAAGCGAAGTACAATGGAACGAAAAAGTGTCACGATTTCATGACATGTCATGTTTTCGCAGCTAAGAGCAATAGGATGCAGCATAAAGTGAAAAATGTCGCGATATCGCGACATGTCAAGTTTTTGTGATAGGAAAGTGAGGAAGGAGCAGATGAAAGAAATTGTCGTGATTTCGTGACATGTCGCGTTTTCACGGCCAAGTTGCATCTTCATAGCCTGAAATAGAAAAACGTCACGATTTCGCGACAAATTGCATCTGCACAGCCCGAAAGAGAAAAAGTGTCACGATTTCACGACAGAAAGCAGCGAGATGGTACGAAATGAAGAAGCGTCGTGATTTCATGACAGAAAGCAGTGAGATGGTACGAAATGAAAAAGTGTCACGATTTTGTGACATGTCGCGTTTTCGTGGCTAAGTACAACAAAACACAACGAAGGAGAAAAATGTCATGATTTCGTGACAGGTTGCATCCACGCGGCTCGAAGCAAAAAAATGTCACGATATCATGACATGTCTCATTTTCATGATGCTTGAAGATGAATAAAGTTGCGGGTATAAAAATGTCATGATATCGTGACATGTCTCATTTTTGCGGTACAAGAAGAATAACAAAGTTGTAGGGTATAAAACGTCGCGATATCGTGACATGCTATCTTTTGTCATGATTCATGAAGGGCCGTTACAGAACATGCAGGGAAACGCTGAACACGTGGCGTAAAGGTGTAAGGGTTACAGGAAGGCTGCAGTTAGCAAAGAAGATCAAACGTTTCGATGCTCGAACAACAACCAAAAATAATGAAAAGTCGGGGAAGACGAAACGAAAAGATCTGGGAAATGAAATGAAGCGTCACAGAGCAAAATAGAGAGCCGCACCAGAGGGTTTAAAAGTAGAAGCACAGATTGGTACAGGGGTCGAAAACCGCTACGAGCAGAGTTGCAGAGCTGAAGGTGATAGGCCATTCTGGGCCTACTTGAGTTGTTTCTCTTCCACAGACTGGTTTGGAAAAACCAAAAATTTTGCTATTGTAACATGACATATTTTTAATGCAGAAGTGTTCAAAAATTTGCATCTTGTGGGCAAGAAAGAAGGAGTTGTTCTCTGCATGCATGATTGAATGTTTATCTTTCCCCTTTCCGATTTTAGGCTTATAGATGGAGTTTAATGCAAGTTGTCTTGGTTGCTTCATGCGAATGTCTAAATCTAGAAACCGTAGTTAAAACCCTAGAAACCAGCACTTAGCCTATCTGGATTGTGCATGTTTGCAGGTTCAATAGGTTAGGTTGCATGCATGGATACCTCACATCTTCGGTTTTGTCGAAACAGGATAGCATCATACTGAGTGCATTTTTATTTTTAGTTTGTTTTCTGCATTGCATTTTCATTCTCTGCATTTTATTTTTTCAGAAAGTTTAACTTATTTAAAATAAACATTTAAAAATTACAAAATCCAAAAAAAAACAACGAACAATCACTAAAGCTTCATGATGAAATAAACCAACATTGCCCCTTGTTTACAGTTACTTGCAATCACTAAGGTGTTCCAAGCATTAAAATTGAATATCTTTATTTGAGATTATTAATACACAAATGTAAAATGCTAACATAGCGGAGACCTTGGAGAAATTACTTGTCTAATTTCTTTGCAAGAGGGGATTTGGAACCCAAATCCTATCGGAGAGTGTGTTTTCACAATCGGGTGAAAATACCACTCAACAGATTGGCGCTAGAAGGAGGGCATGAAACGGTTTATTTCATTATGATTTTAAATGCTACAGTTTATAATTGTTTGAGAGCTTTACTTTGCTAAATATTTCAAGTCCATTTGTTACATCTGGAACAAAAATGGCTAGAAGGAGGGTTGGATGGGTTTATTTTAGTGTGATTTAAATTTAAATTTTTGTGTATCTCATGCTATATTGATTGTTATCTTTAGTCCTCTAACACTCAACAGATTGTTAAAAGGAGGGCCTGAATTGGTTTACTTTATTCTATTTTAAGCAATTCAGGTATGTTGTATATTATTCTAACGCTTTTTTGATTGTTCATACAGAAATAATGTGATTTGATTTAATTTTGAAAATTTTGGTCTCGACTAACGAAGTGTTGTTTCCATGCAATTACTTTTCATTTGATTTTAATGAATACATCTCTTGGTTGATGCTAACTTGATTTTTATACATTGCAGGTTGGATATTTGCTAGTCATTCCACGCTGATGTGCCGTGATTCCTTCTATCATTTTTGACTAACAGATTTGGTTCTAAAGTTATATTCTGAGTTCACTAATGGCAACATTTGAGGAGCAAATTGTATCCCTAAGAGCTGAAATAGTGTCTCTAAGAGAAAGAATGGTATCTATGATGGAGGATCATTATAAGGGTTTGTCTATACATGTGATACCCTATCAAATTCCTAAAATGTTATTGGAGTTTCTACGATGTTTTAATCAAGAGGTGCCACTAGGATACTTGCAAAAACTGCATGTCTACAAGGATACATTATGTAAATTCCAGATTTTTTATGAGGAGGTGGCTTGTAAGTTATTTGCATACATTTTGGATGATAAACCATTCTTTTGGTATAGCCAACTACCCATGGAGGTTAGGACTTCTTGGATACAACTAGAAGCAGCCTATCTTTATCATTTTGGTAATCAGGTTGACTTAGAAATGTTGAAAAATCAATTTACCTCCATATGTAAGGAGCCTAATGAATCCTTGAGTCAATTCAATGGAAGATTTCATGAGTTGCACTCCCAAATGTGGGAAAATTTTAACACATTAGAAGAGGAAGCCATGGAAGTATACCTGGGAGCCATACACCCCACACTTGCTTCATTCATTGAGGAAAAAATGGGTGGCTTGTCTCTAGAGAAAATCTATGAGATCCTAGAAGAGGTAGAACGACAAGGTCTTGAAGAAGAAAAGGCACAACATGTTCACATGAGAGATTGTCCTTCTAAAGATATTGATGCCAACCTACACCAACCATCAAATATAGCACCCTCCACTCCAATGATACCTAAGGTAAATGATCAAGGGGATGAATTTGAATATCCAAATGTTACAACCACCTTAGATGTAGTCCAAGAGGAGGTGCAAAGTGCTAAACCAACATCCGCTAGTGAAGATTATGCAGAAGCGATCTCATTCATAGAGATGCACGATTATGCGGATAAAGGGGTCCTAAATTCAACAAGGTTTGAGATAGGTGATAGGACGGAACCTACCATAGAATTGAATGAAGTGGTTGAAAGTGAAATTGGAAGAAAACCAATAAATGAATTTGAAGATATGATAGAATTTCACCACTTGTTCTTGGAAGAAACTCTCGATGAAAAGCTAGGAACTAATGATAAAAAAATTCTTCACCCTCCAAATTGTGATAAAACTGTATCATGGGTTACTAATTTGGACGATGATAGCCTTACAAATTTGAATTCAAGAAACGACCCACTATTGGAAATAATTGAACCATCTAAGGAAGGTGAAGATGAATTTGATGAGAAACACATTGATGAATTGGAGGATGTTGAAGAAGTAGTTGAACGTCACCACTTGATTTTGGAAGATGATTATTACAATGCTTGGAAGAAGTGGGAAGACTACACTCACTCCAAAACTACTAATGAAACTTGTGTGCCAATTGATATACAAGGATGACATAATCGCCTACTCAAAGGAAGATATTACAACTCCTGTACAATTTGAGGATGTTTTGGAAGAGGGTTTCAAGTCTCATCAAATTTTGAAAGATTATAATGATTCCATTACCAAGGACAAAGAAGAAAAATATTTGATGAATGAATCAAAAGATCATGCCACAAACATCATGGATTTATCCAATTTGGATGATAATTTTTACAATGGTTGGGGGAGATATGATAATGCATTTTTTTCTCACACCCCTATAGATGAAACTCATATTTCACTTGATATGCAAGACGTTGAAACTTCTACATCCTTATCACTGGGTCATCAAAAATTCAAATGAAGAGATACCATGGATAGTGAACAAAGAATGGGAACTAAATGACGAAGAGATGGATCAATTGGAAACAACTCAAATGAAGGATCATCAAGATGAGTCATTGGACATACACTTTGACCAAGAATATTTGAAGGTTGAAAAGGATGGCCATGTTTTCAATTGGGTGCCTAATTTTGGTATGTTTGATGAACAAGTAATCAATGAAGAGTATGAAGACCATGAGGTAAAAGAGGGAATTACAAATCCCCATCAAATTTTGGTAAATAAAAATGTTCAAAGGGTAGAATCTAACCTTTTGTGTTCAAGCATCCAAAATTTAGGTGAAAATTTGCATGACCATATTTTGAATTTGAATGATGTTTATGGTGAAATGTCATTAAAGGTGAATGAAAAACAAGGTATGATTTCCAATCACACCTTTGATAACACTGTTTTAATGAATGAAAAAGAAGTTGATGCACTTGAATTGTTAAATCAAATTCATCAACAATTACTAATTGAATCTAGGGTAAAAACTTTTAATGATCCTAATTTAGTAAATATCCTAGATGCTTGTAAATTGTTGCACAAATTTGATTGGCCTACAAATTTGGAAAATGATTTGGCTTTGAAAATTTTAGAAATAGGCTCTTATTTGCAGCATCTCACATTTAAAAAGGAAAGCCTAGTTCTAAATCATGAATGGAATTATAAGATTTATACTTTAAAGAATAGACAAGATAAAATTGAATATCATTTATTGTCTAATCATTTTAGTAACTTGACGCTCACCTATGAGAGTACTAATGGAATTAAATCTAATTGGTGGGGTGAGCAAGGGAAGTTAAAAGTTGTTGCATGGTGTGGTCTAATATTGTTTTTGTTGGATTCCTACAACATTTGGCATGCATATCACGTTATATTTTTGTTGAAGTGTTCTAATCATGTTTGGGATCCAGGAAAGTGATAGTCCAAGCTTTGCACCATCTTGTATTATATTGTACATTTGTATATAGATTTTGGTTTTTGGTTTTGGTTTATGTTTTCAAGTTTCGTTTTTGGATTGCTAGTTTGGTTTGGATTTCAAGTTGTGTGTTTATTTGACATGTTTGGTTTGTCTAAAAAAAAAAAAGAGTTTTTGAGATGTCAACTTATGCCTAAAATCAGGAGAATATGAAACATTGGAATTGTGTTGTAGAAAGCTCCACAAGTAACACAAACATTTTAAATAATATCGTTTGGAACTTGTGATGCATGAAGTTGTCAGTTATACAAATTATGGCAATACTCCATCTGCAATTCAAAGGGCAATGCATTCATATTACATCTCACTTTGCATATACATGCCATCTTAGTTGCATATGCATTTCAGATACAAATCATTGAAGTGTGTCAAATCCTCTTAGGGTTATTCTATAACATAAATAAATAAAAAAAAATCCTAAGGTTGGGAACTGATGCCCGAACTATCTTGAACCAAGCACATTTTATGCACATTAAAAAGGATCTTGAGCAAAATGATCAAAACCATGCTTGGAAGAAAAGGTCAGGCGAAAGAAGTATTTCATGTCTATCCTATTATGCAACATGATCCTTAAAACAGTGGTTTTTACCACTTCCATAAAGCTTAAAGCCTAAAATCAGAGTAGTAAGGATAGGGTTAAATCCTCATCGAACTTAGGTTGAGGATCCAACTCCCCAAAGCTCTGATTTGACCTACATGGAGTAGTAAGGATAGGGCATAATTCTCATCTCGCCTAGGTTGAGAATCTGATTCCCCAAAGCTTCCATATTTCCCATTTCATCATAAAGCTTGGATTGGAAGGATCGTACTACATGTCCCCTGCAAAGGATGGGTAGTCATCCCAAAGGTCCAAGCAATAAAAGTAAAACTAATTTTTCCCATTTCATCTCAATATTGGATTGGAAGGATCGTACTACATGTCCCTAGCAAGGATGGGTAGTCATCCCAAAGGTCCAAGAAATAAAATTAACTAATATTTCCCATTTTATCTTAATATTGGATTGGAAGGATCGTACTACATGTCCCTAGCAAGGATGGGTAGTCATCCCAAAGGTCCAAGAAATAAAAGAAAAAGAATGAATGAAGCCAAATCATGGATTATGGGGTTAAGTATGCCCATGCGTGGCAGCATGTCTTGTCTAAAAACAAGACCACTGACTGTTCAAATGGATAGACTAGCATGACCATTTCATCCATAACTGGTTAAATTATTTTGCTCAAAGTGAGGTAATGAATTCCAAATCAGAGTAGTAAGGATAGGGTTAAACTCCCATCTCGATTAGGTTGGGAGTCTGATTTCCCAAAGCTATGATTTCACTTTCACTTGCACATGGGTTCAAGATAGTAGTGACTCATAACCAACTTTGGGATCTAATAAAGCAATTCATTATACATATAGTTGATCCTAAGAGGGTTTGATAATTTTAATGTTTGTATATGATACTGGAAAGTTTTAAAGTCTTTATAAAGCAGGTTGTTATATCTCTAGCATATTTATCAGGCTGCTCAAATCATTCATAACCTCACATATGCATTCATGTAAAACTGACAATGGAATGTGAATCAATTTCAAATGATAGAAAATGGAACACACTGCACACACCGAGCTAATACTTAATGATTCTGGTGTTTCATGTATTTCTGATCTATCGGTATTTGTTTATCTTTTATGTGTTGACGCCTGTACTTAAGCTTGTATATTTCAGGGTAGGTTCTCACCGAAATGCTCAGGAGCATTTCCCAGCAGAGTCGCCATTTGTTGTGGCTGCTCCACAACACACCCCAAAATTGGGGACCCCCCTTTGTTTGCACGCTTTCCAAGAAGATTGCAGTGGCCCAGATGTTAAAAGAGCAAAGAAAAGCAAGAAAATGAAAATGTCGCGATATCGCGACATGTTGCTCCATCGCGGCTCATAAAATGAAAATGTCGCGATATCGCGACATGTTGCTCCGTCACGGTGCATAAAATGAAAATGTCATGATATCGCGACATGTTGCTCCATCGCGGCTCAAAAAATGAAAATGTCACGATATCGCGACATGTTGCTCCATCACGGCTTAAAAAGAAAATTGTCACGATATCGCGACATGTTGTTCTGCGGCTATAAATGAAAAGTGTCGCGATATCGCGACATGTCGCATTTTCGTGGCTCAGACAAGCGAAGTACAATGGAACGAAAAGTGTCACGATTTCATGACATGTCATGAAATCACGGCTATAGAGCAATAGGATCGATAAAGTGAAAAATGTCGCGATATCGCGACATGTCAAGTTTTCAGGCGGAAAGTGAGGAAGGAGCAGATGAAAGAAATTGTCACGATATCGTGACATGTCACGTTTTCACGCCAAGTGCAAAAAAGAAAAACGTCATGATTTCGCGACGAGACGAAAAGAAAAGCGTCATGATTTTCATAACGAGATGGTACGAATGAAGAAGCGTCATGATTTCACGACAGGAAACAGCGAGATGGTACGAATGAAAAAGTGTCACGATTTCGTGACATGTCACGTTTTCGTGGCTAAGTACAACAAAACACAACGAAGGAGAAAAACGTCATGATTTCACGACAGGTTGCATCCACGCGGCCCGAAGAAAAAAACGTCACGATATCGTGACATGTCTCATTTTCACGATGCTTGAAGACGAATAAAGTTACGGGTATAAAAATGTCATGATATCGTGACATGTCTCATTTTTATGGTACAAGAAGAATAACAAAGTTGCAAGGTATAAAACGTCACGATATCATGACATGCTATCTTTTGTCATGATTCATGAAGGGCCATTACAGAACATGCAGGGAAACGCTGAACACATGGCGTAAAGGTGTAAGGGTTATAGGAAGGCTACAGTTAGCAAAGAAGATCAAACGTTTTGATGCTCGAACAACAACCAAAAATAATGAAAAGTCGGGGAAGACGAAACGAAAAGATCTGGGAAATGAAATGAAGCGTCACAGAGCAAAATAGAGAGCCACACCAGAGGGTTTAAAAGCAGAAGCACAGATTGGTACAAGGGTCAGAAACTGCTACGAGCAGAGTTGCAGAGCTGAAGGCGATAGGCCATTCTGGGCCTGCTTGAGTTGTTTCTCTTCCACAGACTGGTTTGGAAAAACCAAAAATTTTGCTATTGTAACATGACATATTTTTAATGCAGAAGTGTTCAAAAATTTGCATCTTGTGGGCAAGAAAGGAGTTGTTCTCTGCATGCATGATTGAATGTTTATCTTTCCCCTTTCCGATTTTAGGCTTATAGATGGAGTTTAATGCAAGTTGTCTTGGTTGCTTCATGCGAATGTCTAAATCTGGAAACCGTAGTTAAAACCCTAGAAACCAGCACTTAGCCTATCTGGATTGTGCATGTTTGCAGGTTCAATAGGTTAGGTTGCATGCATGGATACCTCACATCTTCGGTTTTGTCGAAACAGGATAGCATCATACTGAGTGCATTTTTATTTTCAGTTTGTTTTCTGCATTGCATTTTCATTCTCTGCATTTTATTTTTTCAAAAAGTTTAACTTATTTAAAATAAACATTTAAAAATTACAAAATCCAAAAAAAAACAACGAACAATCACTAAAGCTTCATGATGAAATAAACCAACATTGCCCCTTGTTTACAGTTACTTGCAATCACTAAGGTGTTCCAAGCATTAAAATTGAATATCTTTATTTGAGATTATTAATACACAAATGTAAAATGCTAACATAGCGGAGACCTTGGAGAAATTACTTGTCTAATTTCTTTGCAAGAGGGGATTTGGAACCCAAATCCTATCGGAGAGTGTGTTTTCACAATCGGGTGAAAATACCACTCAACAGGATACAATTTGTATAGGAAAGAATATTAGAGATACTGACTTAAAAAATTGTATATCTATGAGTGTGGAAAGATTAGTTAAATATTTTTTAAAGATCAATGAAAAATTGAGCAAACATATTACTTCAAAAACATATGGGCTCTATAAATGCAATAAAGTTAAGGAAATGAACCCTACCTAGGGATATAACAACATGGAAATTTATATCAAAGAGTTTATAATTGATCGATAAAGTGTATTAGTTGGTCGGTCACTAAAGAGGAGTCTATAAGTTTCTAGTTTGTTGATTGGTTGAAGTCTTATCCTCCATTTTCTAATAAAAAATGGAAACCATTAGCTTCATTCTCTTCAACTTGTAAAGGTTCAAATTTTACAAATTATATTAATATGATCAAAAAAAATATATGATATTTCTATAAGTAATTTTGTTGAGGGAAACAATCTCAAACAAGCAATTTATGAACTCCATAAGATACTTCAAGATTTTAATTGACCTATTTTTCATGAAATAATGAGTTGGTTTAAAATCTATCAATTAAAGGTGGATACTCAGTCGAGTTGGAGTTGAAGGATTTTGAAGCAATCAAAATTTCCTATTCCCGATGTTTTTCCTTAGAAGATTTTTTGGTCACTTGAGGCCCTTCTTAATGCTTCAACATTCCTTTGGTTAGAATTCCAAAATAAAATTTGTATAAACAACAATTTGTACAGAAGAAAATATAATGGACCTTTTTGGTTTACCTTATGTAAGTAAGAGCTAGAAATATTATATCATTTTCTTATATATTATTCCTTTCCTTCCACCATTTAAGCTACTTTTTGAAAAATAAGAATCTATTGGGTTGTTCCATCAACATTAAAAGAGTTGATGAAATGTCAAATTATTTATTCAAAGGTAAAACATTAACATGCTGCAAAGAATCAGTCCTGTATTTATTTGTTAGAATATGAAACTTCAAATGAATAAAATAATTTCCAAAAATAATTCTCAAAATCATATCCAAGTTAGGATTTGTAATGTTGCATATCTTGAAAATTATTTATAGGTATGATGTTCAACATGGAAAGTATTAGGTTTGAGAATAGATGTATTATCCAGGACGTAAAGGCCAACTATAGAACTAATGTAAAGAATCTATCAATACATGGTAAAATAAAATTTCTAGAAGTTGGGTTTATCAAACTTTACTTTAATGGTGTTTTCCAAAAAAACCCAAGGAACAAAATTATCTTCATCTATTTGCAATCATATGGAACTTCAACAAGCAACTATTCATACATTAAGGTACTTCTTACAAAGATCAAGATTGTCATTGAAAAAGGATGGAGTTATATTTCAATTAAGAAGGATTTATAGGTTATTATTAATGTTGTTAAAAAAATGAATGTGAGAATTGAATTAATAGAATAACTTGTTACTCCATTCATTGACAAAGACACTATCCTAGAAATACCAACATATAGAGAGAAGGAAACAGGTGGCATATAAGATAGTCAATCATGGTGTTGATCTCAGTCTTAGAAAAATTCAAATGCCAACACATAAAGAGAAGGAAAGGATGGCATATAAGATAGCCAATCATGGTGTTGATCTCAGTCTTAGCAAAAGTTAAATTTAAGTCAAATTTTAGGTCACTAGTCGAGGGAGAATCTATCCCTTAAAAAAGTTATATCAAAATTTTGATAAAGAAAAAGTAGTGGTTTGAAGGAGATGCTTAAATTTTAGGTCACTAGTCGAGGGAGAATCTATCCCTTAAAAAAGTTCTATCAAAAATTTGATAAAGGAAAAGTAGTGGTTTGAAGGAGATGAAAAATATCTTTGATAATTAGATATAATATAATCGACCTAATGATCCGTGAGGGATATCGTAGTGGTAAGTCCTTGGGTTTTCATTGAAGAGACCCAAGTTCAAACCTTGATACAAGGACACTGGAACCCCTCATAAAAATTTGTGTAAACTCAATTTTTTAATCAAGTGGCATTAGCTCAATTGGTTAGATTCCTCAACATTTAAAGAAGAGACCAAGGTTCAAATCTTGTCAAGCGATACATGGATAATATCCAAGCTTTGTTATAATACTATTATGCGGTGATGATTATGTAATACGAGTAGGGCCATTTCAATCCTATATAACCAATTGAAAAATATATATATATAATCGACCTAATAACAAATATAATATTTTAATATTTTATTGGAAATAATCTTGATAAAAAAATATGCAAACTTATAAAAAATTCCAAAATTATAAATAATTTCAATTAATAAAATATATATAATCGACCTAATAACAAATATAATATTTTAATATTTTATTAGAAATAATCCCAATAAAAAATATACAAACTTATAAAAAATTCAAAATTATATATATAATATTTTGATAAAAATAATCCTAATAAAAACTATATATAACTTATTAAAAAATCAAAAAAATCATTTAAAAGTTTTATTATTAAATAGAAAATTCTTAAATAATTTAATTTATAATTATCAGTTTTTTGAAAATGCATTCATAAACCTAATCCAAGATACAAACACCTTTTTAATATAAACTAACCAATAACTAAAAACATATGCGGTAAAAATAATAAGATAAATACAAAATAGTTTAAGTCTCTAAGATTATAGGCGGTTATAAAAATGTGGTTTACATTATTCAATCATATTTTCATTATCAAAATATAATAATCAATATTTTTAAATCCTTAAGAATACAAGCTCATGCATAGAATCCCATTTTGGCATGTAATGGCAGAAGCATTCACAAAAACATTACATCACTCTAAATTACATCACTCTAAACTACCACCATGGTTAGGTGTACCAAACACTTGATATGCAAGAGAGAACATGTGCATATTAACCTCTTTGTCAATTCCTAGTTGAGTCCCAAACAAGAATGGTGTAAGTATGGAACATGCATATCTTAACAATGTTACCAAAAGTTTTGTCTTAACCTAAGTTTAGGTTGTGATGGAAATGGAAATAGCAAAGCTTACGTTATATGAAAATCAATAAACTTTTAGAAAGTTTCTTTAAATTATATTTATATGAATAACCACCAAACTATATGATTTGGTAGAAGAAATCTCAACTGCCCTCCTTTGTTTTTGCCTATAGATTGATTGAATGGATAGATTTTGTTGACAGATATTCATAAAGGAATATTTTGTTGTTTCCCATTGACAGATATTCTAGAGAACTATAATTATAATTATAGTTATAGTAATTTTCATACCAAATGATTATGGTATTGATTTAAAAGTAAAGGTTTTATAAGATTATAAATCATATATTTTAATTATTGAAGTATAATATAGTTATTAAACCATATTAAATATAATACATAATCTTATTTTTATAAGATTTAAAATTTAAACTTTTAAATTTTTAAATTCTCCATCATTCAAGTTAACTAAAAATCATTACTATATTTAATGGTTTTTATTTTTTTAATCATCTCTGTTATATCTTCTCCACCATTCACGTTACTAAAAATCATCACTATATTCATTTTTTTTTAATAATGTATGTTATATCTTCTCATCTATGACTTTTTGAATTATGTTTTATACTATTTATTATAAAAAGTAAAAATTATGAGATAGTATGCTACCAATCATTTTATATATATAATTAATTATAATTTATAATTTTTTATTAATTTAAAATATAAATTTTTTATTTTTGTTTATATTTTGTTTTTTAATTGTATATAAAATTGAAATAGGTCTCATTCATATCATTGTGATTAGTTTGATAAGATTGAAACCTTAATCTTAATAATTTATATTTTATTTAATAATATGTAAATTATAAATTTAATGATATTTTTTTCAATGGATTACATAAAAATATGAATTATGTCTCATTCATATCATTGTGATTAGTATGATAAGATTTAAACCTTAATCTCCTTAAAAATTTATATTTTTATTTAATAATATATAAATTTTAAATTTAATGATATTTTTTCAATCCATTACATAAAATTGAAATGAATTACATCATTGCCACATTTTTTTTACATAAAATGAATTACATCATTACCACATTTTTTTACATAAAATTGAAATGAATTACATCATTACCACATTTTTTTTAAATATTATTATGTGGTCACGATATAACCTTTTCATTACCACATTTTTTTATATAAAATTGAAATGAATTACATCATTACCACATTTTTTTTAAATATTATTATGATTATAAATTTAATGATATTTTTTTCAATCGATTACATAAAAATATGAATTATGTCTCATTCATATCATTGTGATTAGTATGATAAGATTTAAACCTTAATCTCCTTAAAATTTTATATTTTTATTTAATAATATATAAATTTTAAATTTAATGATATTTTTTCAATCCATTACATAAAATTGAAATGAATTACATCATTACCACATTTTTTTTACATAAAAATGAATTACATCATTACCACATTTTTTTACATAAAATTGAAATGAATTACATCATTACCACATTTTTTTTAAATATTATTATGTGGTCACGATATAACCTTTTACATAGCATATCGCAACATGTGAGGGGAGAGATTTGAACATGGGCCTCTCAATTACAACTAGAGAGTTTTAACTACCCACTTGCTCTCCAAGTCCTCTACATGAGGGGATACTCCTCCACATCATTACCACATATTGATATTATAACAGCTTGACAATTAAATATGTCTAGTAGCTTGATATTTTCTTCTTTTTTATTTGTAGTAATGTAAAGTTAAATATGTCTAATAGCTTGAAGAAAGTAGAGAGGGGAGGGTTCTGGTCCCTCCCCTGCTCCCCCTCCCATGGCTCTTGGTTCCTGCCCAGTCCATGGCTCAACCCAGGTCATCCCTCCCAGGGAGTGGTTGTTTGCAGATGATCTCCGGGGGGAGATCCTTCTCCACTATCTGCGCCCCTCCCGGCCGGCTAGGGTTTCCTTGGTTTTTTTTTTCAGTTGGTGCTTCCAGGGATCCCTGTTTGGTTGGGGATCCCTTCCCTTTTTCCCTCAGGCTTCCCCCTGGGGTTTTTTGCAGGTTATTCGCGTGGATCTGGTCCCCTGCGTTTCTCGGTGCGATGGAGGTGACGGTTTAGGGTTTGGACAGCTTCCCCCTTTTTCTTGTGAATCCTCGGCGGGCTCTATGCTTGGACGGGATTCTTGGTCCCTGCTGCTGGGATCCTCTTCTGTTTTCCGAAGGCGGGTTCCTTGTGGTGCAACTCTTTGGTCACTTCCTGATGGGCTGGATCCTCTCTGTGCTGGCTGTCGGCTTCCTGCAGGATGGCTCTCGCTGAACTGAATGTTTTCCCATGGGCGAGATGGTTTCTCCACAGGGCGGGATCCGCCAAATCCGCCGGTTTTCCCGCGAGGCGGGTTCCTTTCTTTTCTACTAGTTTCCCGGATGGCGGGATTTCCCTGTTGCTTCCCGCTAGGCGGAACTATTTGTGGTGGTTTTGACTGCTTCCCGCAAGGCGGGATTTTATTGTAACGGTTTTTCTGTGCTTCCTGCTGGGCGGGATCTTCTCGATGGTGGTTTTTGGCTACTCCCCGCTGTGCGGGATCTCCAAAACTACTTTCTTTCTTATTTGTTTGTTTCTCGCTAAGAGGGATTGTTTCATGCTTACTGTTACCGCTGGGCAGGATTTATGTTTTGGTGTTCAGTTTCAAGGGATTGATGCCCTAGGCCCATTGCTTATGTAATCAGGTTTTGGGATCCTTGTTAAAACCCGCTATAAATACAAACACTTATAACTATCAAAAAATATATATATATATGTCTAATAGCTTGATATTCTCTTCTTTTTTATTTGTAGTAATGTGAAGTACAACGGGTAGGAGGCCTCCTTCCTCGGACTCAAGTCACCGAGATAAACACATCCTTTATGGCATCCTTGCAAGTACAAATTTGTCAACTTTTAAGGAGGAAACTTAAGTTTGAATCTTGTCAAAACCATACATGAATAATAGTCAAGCTATTACCACCTTCAAGGGTTGAGTGGATTGGTAAGTTCTAATGCTTACCAAGAAGAAACCCAGGTTCAAACTTTCGAGGCATGTCTGTTTGCAAAGGTAGTAATATGACCTGACTTTGTTGAGTGCGTCCGACGACGATGACAATACCAATCTTGACCAACAGGTGGTCCCCCTCACGTCAGGTCAACAACAACGAGGTGGCATAGGCTCAGTGGTGGCATAAGGATTATAGGGGCAACCCAAGATTTGATAGAAAAGGATTGTGGATCCTGACCAACAGGTGGTCCCCCTCACTTCAGGTCAACAACAACGAGGTGGCATAGGCTCAGTGGTGGCATAAGGGTTATAGGGGCAACCTAAGATTTGATAGAAAAGGATTGTGGATGTAACCCATTCCCCTATGTATAAAAGAATAACACCAATTTTTAAAAATTCAAACTCTTAACCTAAAAATTTAAGTTTAAATATGATAACCCTAAATATATATAAATTAAAATATTACTAAAATAAATTAAAATATTACTATATAATTTATTAAAACATCTTAATTATAATACAATTAATTATATATAAGTTTAAATTAATGCAAAGTCATCGTGAATGAATGGTTGTTTTTTTCCATTGAGTGTACTCATTTGATACTACCACATGAGAATATAGTACATCTCATATTATAAATTCAAGGAGAAGTGCGAAATATCAATTTTATAATTAATTAAAAATTTTAAATTTAATAAAATAATATATTATTATAATATTATATAATTTTAATTTAAAAATTAATCTCTTAAATGTTGTAGTTTTTCTGGTGTATAGGCAAAAATATAACACCTGACTCGAGCTTTTTATCACCTAGTTTTTCTGGTGTATAAGCAAAAATATAACACCTGACTCGAGCTTTTTATCACCTAATGGCATTCCTTGCTTGAAGTCTTCTGCTCTTCTAAAATCCCAATCAATCAATCAATAAATAAATAAAATCATGCAATATTAAGGTGTCCACTTCCATTCCTTGCTTGAAGTCTTTTGCTCTTCTAAAATCCCAATCAATCAATAAATAAATAAAATCATGCAATATTAAGGTGTCCACTTCAAGAAGAATATGATTGATTATGAGTTCCCTTCATTATACATGGTTTTTCCTGGCAAGTTTTTGGTGAGTTAATTATATCAAGAAAATAACTATAAACTTACCATTATAATTATAAAATAATTTTTAATATTTTTAAAATTATAAATTATATAAAATAATTTAAAAATATATTTATTTTTAATATATATTTTAATTATCAAACTATTATATACGACCTTAAACTAAAACATCTATTCAAAGATTCCAAATCTCCCTATTAAAAAAAGACATGCAAGAGTGCAACTCCCAAAGGCCAACGAAAGCCAACATGATTAAAGGAGATTTCAAGAGAGCATATGGCCATAACAACAATCGTACAAGTCTCATTTGAGTGCCTTTAGAGATAATTTAGTTTTTAAGGTGTCAGTATCCACTTGATATAGAAGTTTTGGGTTGTTATGTCAAACAGCAGAGAACCATCCAATTGGACCAATATAATACACAAGGGTATTATAGCCTTAGCTTGGCTTAATATCAATGATTTTGACTAAAGTTGGATCACCCACCTCTTTATGTGATCCATCATTTGTTTTTTTTATTTTTGGTATAAGATTTCACTGTTGGTTTCACAAGTAGTACCACCTTTCTTATGAAAGTCAAGAATGGACAATTTGTTTTTTTAAAGAGTGCCTTTGTGGCCAACCCCTCCACACAAGTAAAGAATAATGAGGATAGGAGAAAGTGCAACATGGAAAGGTAGGCACAACAAACATTTTAAGATGGTGCCAAAAGCTAAGATTGTCATGGGTGGATATGAATTATTAGACAGGACCTTAGGAAAACCTTGGAAACATGCATGGAATGGTACAAAAATGACATTATCAAGACAACTGTTGATAGAGACTATATAGCATGGAGTCAAAGGACAGCAAATCAAATGGGCTCACTTTCTCCTTCATGAACGGTGGAAGGGAACCCCCATGTGTTTGGAATGATATTTGGCTTTAATGGCATAGCATTCAACATCATCAACCTTTGGAATGATATTTGGCTTTAATGGCATAGCATTCAACATCATCAACTTTTGGAATGATATTTGGCTTTAATGGCATAGCATTCAACATCATCAACCTTTGAGTGATTAAGACTCATATAGCCCAAGAGTACCATGTCAAAAGGAGTAGTATGTGATGGGGACTTCGTTAGCAATCATGGTGTGCTTTTATGGCCTCATATGGCTCTTATTGAATGGAATTGCAAGCCACATGTACTATACCTTCAACTTCCATGGAAAAATCATATATCACCCAAGTTTTATATAGTAATTTTTAAAAATAATTTTTAAAGAAAAATAAATAAATATTTTTTTTGGTTATATAAGAAAGTTGGTCACAACCACATTATTTTTAGTAAGTGACAAGTGTAGGATTCAAACCACATGGGCTGCTACCACTAAACCTATTTTGTTTCGTTATTGTTGATGTAGCATGAAGAGGACTATCAGTCGATCACGATTCATACCGTTATTGTCGGTTTAACACGCACTTAGAGGATTCATATCAGACTACTACCTTTGCAAGCAGGTTGCCCCCGATGTTTGAACCTGGGTGTCTTTTTGGTAAGTGCCTAACGAGACAAGCACTTACCAATCCACCTAGCTCTCAGGGACAAAGTAAATGAATAATTATAAGATAGTTTAATCAATTAAACACATGATTTTAAAATAGAGATGCAAGTTTTAATTTTGTTAAACCGAAATATATATAATTGTTAAATTATTGTAATAACATTATATGGTGGTGATAATATAGGTAGACTCATTTGAATCTTAAATAACCAATTTAAAAAAAAAAAAAACATCTAAACTAGTTTTATAAGTGTAACGAGAAGTAACCATCAAATTATAGTTTATTTTTAGTAAGGAAAAAAAAATTAAAATACAAATTGTAATACCAAGAAATACTTCCATCTAGCCTCCACATATAAGGGAAAGAAACATCCAACTTGAGATCTTATTAAAGGTTATAGATTTTTTAAATATTTAATTATTCATTTTGGTCATGATCAATATTATGATATTGTGGACAGTAGAGATAGAATTTTGGTATTGTGAAGGTTGTTATAGGAAAATGTCAAGAAGGGTGTTGAATTTTGAATATTTGTATTTACAAAAAAAATTAAAGAAAATCCAAAAGATAAAATCAAGAATTCAAACCTTTTATGAAAAAAAAAATTAAGTATATAGTTATAACTGAGATTAGAATTGAATCTATTGTAAACTCTCAAACTCTAAAGGTGAGAGTTGTGATTTTTCAAGGGTGGATGGCCTAAGTACAACTTATTCTCTCCAATGAAAAATAATTATGATATTGTGCTACACATACTGCCCATATTTACCTTGTGAGATGATTCACATATTATTAAACATACCAACATATTTGATTCCATATGTAGACACCTAAAATACGTCATCTTTAGGAGACTACTCATATGGACACATTCGAAGTCCATATGAATGATCTTGGACCTTCCCAAGAGCTAGCAGTGGTCCTAACCACTCAAAAAGGGCAATTCTAGCCCATTCATGATTAGCCACTATCAATCAAAGCGATCGTCAACACTGGTCGTTGAAGCTGACAGCTGCCACACCTAGCCACTGCTTTGGATAGCGACTAGCATAAAAACACATTTTGGCCATGAATACGGGCCTAGATCATGCAGTTTGATTGTACTTGCATTACTTACGGGCGGTTTTTGACGTGGAACTCCCAGAGATCCTCCTAACTGCCCCTTCAATGCAACTTTATGATTGATCCTTCCCCCTGGGATGGTTAGTTGTATGCATATCTGGATCTTGGCTTCTCCAAGAATCCAAGATCCAGATCCATATCTGAATCTGGGAGGTCTACATATGGACCCTCCCAAGAAAAGCAAAATATCCGTAAATATCAAAATTTTATGCAACGAAGCTCTAGCAAATTGGAGAGAGATTCCATACCCCTTGGAGGAGTAGCGGAGCTCTACCCAATTCAGTAATGATTTCCAACTATACAACCATTCAAATCGAATGTTCTTCATCGCCAATCAGTGTACGGACACAAAGGCAACCCTTGGACATCAATTTAGATGAGGAATCTAGCGCTACAGTCCCTGGTTCACGAGGAAAAAGGCTTCATTTCATAATTGTTGTCCTTGATAGTGGCCCACAAGCACAGCCTAGGGTTTTAGATATTATTTTCCAAGTTTTAGCTTAGATCTATCATTACTTTTTACTTTATTAATTAGTTTTAGCATAGATATGATTTCTTTAATCCATTTGCACTGTTATTTCCTGAGTTATCCATGCATTTATCATTCAATTTTGCTGCATTTTGATCTTATTATGTTTACATATCATGCTTCACATATTTGCTAATAAAGCCTCTTCACGAGAGGCAGCCCGTGCTACTGATCTCCTACTGTTATTTCTTGTACGCAGAATACAGGTTATAAGACCAAGCCAAAGTGTTTAAAGCGGCATATCCCTCCATAAAAGAAGGAGAATAAGGCATCTATAAGCCCTTATACAAGTTCATGTGTGAGACCATGAGGCCTACGGAGTGCACCATCCCCTGACGGGGGACACCATTATTTTTGCTTGTATTTCATTGTATCAAACTAGGTATCCCTAAGAGGGACCGATATGTAACTAGAATCCACATGAATAAATAAAATATATTTCTTGCATTTTTCACTTCCATGTTATTTATGCTTTCATGGTATTTTATTTTGATATGATGTTGCAAGTAGACTAGGGTGCACAACTTCTCGGGGTCACATAGATGGCGATCACGGTGGGACTCCCACCTAGTTTTCTATTTTCAGCTATTTTGCTGATGTTTTATGCTTTTTCTGTGTGCAGGTTTAGTCGCTCTGGTCAACAACAACTAACATGCAAAAATCATTGTTGAACTTAGCGTCCAGTAGCAGCCGCTCTATTTGACAGTGGCTAGCAAAAGAGGTGCCACATAGGTTAGCCTATGCTTCATCAAATGTGGATTTTAGTTTGGGGGTGCTCTCTGATTTTTTATCTTTCTCTATCTGCAATTTATTTTCAAAAAATAGCAAGTAAAACAACATTTTAATTTAAGAAAACATAGAAAAATACTAAAATAAAAATGCATTGAAGCTTTCTAGTTTTCTTAGCTTTCTTCTAGTCACTGCTAGGAACAACGGACCTTTGTTTTCAAGGTCTACCCTAGTCTCCAGCGGTTTGGGTTTTTGTTTGTTAAGCTTGCTTGCATGTGGCCCAACCAGTGGCCATTAATTCATGAAGTAGAAATTGCATTCCCTAAAAATCATTGAAATATTTAGATATGCATTTTCTAAAAGAAAAAATGTTCCTTTTAGGCATATAGGGAAATATCATGAGTGCTCTTTGATGCATAGTTTTCCATTACATAAAAATCTAAAAAAGGAACACCCACACACCATGAATCACTTTAACGCTAGTGAGTTGGAAGTCATGACCAACCACTAGTAGAGTTCAACGAGATGGTCTTCATCTCCATCCGTTTTCTCAATTCCTGCATACCTATTATTATTGGCCAATATTGGCTCCAATATCCGTCATAACCCATGGGAAATAGCACGTATCTCTCTTCGGAGAGGTATATCACCGACTACGAGTGAACTGGGTGAGGACCAGGAGGACCTGTGCTCCATGATCGTGTGTGGACTTCATTACCATACATTATAGGTTGGATTACGTGACCTAGACTTCATCACTAGGTTGTCGAGTTGTGAGTATATAGGTGAAATCCACTTAAACACAAGAATACCATCCAATAAGAGCAAAACACGTGACATAAGGTCTTCTTTACAAAAAATGCATCAAAATGCACAAAATAGCTTAGGGAACACACATTAATCCTTAAATGAGATAAACACTTGTATGCTTTGCTTATGTGCATTGAGATTGACTTAAGAAGATAATTCATAGTCATCATGGTATACACACGAAGCAACCACCCACAGTCCAACATTGAGGTAGAAACTGATGCTCCACACAACCACAGTCACAGTCACAATAACATTGATCCACCCACCCATAGTGTCGTTGTATGAAGTTCATCAAGTCTTAGGGGCGACAACTCAACTCTTAGGGGGACTCCTTGAGAAACCCCAACGAGAGAGACATATCCGGGTTCCTCTTGTGGTAGGCATGAGGGGGCATCAAGGTCCCAATCATCACACAGACATGAGGAGGCCTCAAGTCCTCCCTCATCACATAGACATGAGGAAGACTCAAGGTCTCCCTCATAACACATACATGAGGAGGCTTCAAGGCCTCCCTCATCACACAGATATGAGAGGGCTTCAAGGTCCCAATATGTACACAAACATGAGGAGACCTCAAGACCTCAATCTTCACATAGGTGTGAGGAGGTTTCAAGGCCTCAGTCCTCACACAAATATGATGGGGTTGCAAAACCCTAATATTCACAAGATACACTTAGGTCAGATAAAACCACTAAGGGGCAGAACACAAAGGCTACGCCAAATCATAGACACAGGGCACCTCCTAGCCTCCCTAAGTATGGGAGGATACCCCTAGACCATAATATCATTGGGGCTAATGGGACTCCACAGGATAGGACATGGAAGACCAGACAACTTGATGAGTTGGATCGAGTTCTCTCAAGACCAACTCAAATAATCATTGCTACCACACATTTTGTTTTAAGATATTTTCATAGCATAACTACAAGGCACACCAAAGAGCCAGGGAAAGCTTCAAAGCGTCCCCGTATCATGTGCATTACCTCCATCCATGGGGGTACAAATTATAGATCACTCTACACATAGTAGGTCAACCTAATAGACAAGGGCAAGAACATGGTGGGAGCCTCTCCAAGAGGTCTATCCATTAAGACTCCTCGCACAGAGTTACAAAGCCACAAACCTTCAATAGCAAATTAGTCTGACCATGTGCGTAGGCAATATGAGGATGCACAATATCATAAGAAGCTACTCCAAGACAAGGAGTAAGCATTACGCAAGCGTTTAAAAGACCTTGAGCAAGAAGAAGTGCAAAAAAGGTAGCATTTGTACCTTCAGTAATAGTGCTCGAAAGAGGAAAAGATAGAGCACGAAGAGCAAGCCGACAGGTTAGCTCGAGTCAACTTACACATAGGTGGTGAGCAATACCAACATGATAGATGTGCCAATTCTCAGCATGAGAGACACACTAGACAAAGAGATGAGCACACTCACCATACCTCAAAGTATCAATGCCTAGATCCAAAATAGACACAACTTAATGAAGAATGAACAAATATGGAAGATCAAGAGAAGACATATCCTGAACCTCCATCCATGGTCATGGGGAATGAATATAGATGCCCAAATCAAGAAAAAATAGGATTACCCCCCTGACCACTGTGAGTAAGCCTTCGAGAATAGGAGATAATTTCTTGTAAGGTGTACAAAATACTCGTTGAGAGAGTTAAATCTCTCGAGAAATAGGATGTGGTTGGGCAAAATCCAACCCTGAGTAAAATACACAACCAACCATTGTTCCATTCAATACTGAGTCCTGTACATCCTAGGCACTTTGAGATGCCTAGGCTAGACAAGTTTAAAGGAGAGGAAGTTGTACAAGAACATGTCATAAATTTTATGAACATGTGCTTCCAACTTGAACACAATGATGCCCTAATACTGAGAATGTTCGTGATGTTATCGGGTGCAACAACTGAATGGTTCAAAAAATTACCTAAGCACAGCATCATCAACTTTGAGCAACTGGTAAATACATTTCTTGAACGCTTTTTTTTTGGCATTAAGAAGAAAGTAAACTTGTTCGATCTAGAAAACTTGAAACAATACGATTATGAGCCAGTTATGGACTATGGGAAAAAATGGAGGAAAATAATGGTAAAATTACCATTTATCATTCCCACTACAGAGCTCACCCAAATGTTCACCAAGAGTTGCACAAAGCACATCTAGTTGCTACTACAATTACAATAGTATGAAACATTCGAGGAAGCCTTGGCTTAAGCAAATCTAATATAAGACATCAAGGTTGATGAAGGAGACCTTAAGCTTCGAAATAAAAAGGACTGGAACAATGCCAACCACAACAAGAATCAACAAAAGTAGGCCAAGCCTGCTCAAGTCAATGAGGTTGTATTAAGGGCACCAAAGGGAGGTAATAGCCAACAACCGTAGAACTATCAAACTCACCCTCCACTAACCAATTACAATCCCAAGAATAACCAAGGTCAAAACAAGGAACATTGGCTACCTCGCTATTTCACACCTTTATCAGAGTCGATGCAATCGATATTCAACCAGTTAAGCGAGGCACAATGAATCAGGCTACCTGAGATGCAACTTCTTGACCCTAACCATCCCAAGCCCAAGGTATATAGGGAAGATCAATATTGCCCATATCATAGAATACAAGGGCATGATATCAAAACATGTATCGAATTCAAGAATATTATGCAAAACATGATTGAGAAGGGTGAGCTAAAAGTTGACAACCCATTAGCACCCAACAATAGAGACATGGGCATATTCAAAAACATGTTGCCTAATCATGAGTTCCCCAGAGATCAGGGCACTTAAGTGAACCAAGTTTGAGTTGAACCTCCCACTCAGGGGTGCATCGAAATGGTTGAGATAGTCAACGTGGTGATAAGAAGTCGATGATATAACCAACAAGAGCCTTCAATGGCTCCTATTCATATTCTGGTTGCACCTCGACAAAGTAGGTGTAAAATAATCCTCCAGGTCCACCAGTGTGATGCAAGAGCATCCAGGGACATCTGATGCAGAGGCATCCAGTTGCGAGAAATCCACTTCAAAAGAGTTGGCTCAGGAAGAAAAAGAAGAAGCAGAAAGCAAGCAGAGCAAAAACTGTCATGATTTCGCTATGTCGTGAAATCGCGATAGTTGGTAGGAGAGTGAAAATGCAGCAGAAAGGGCCATGATTTCGTGACATGTCGTGAAATCGTGACCATCGTGAAATCGCGACGAGGAGGCAGAAAGTTGCAGCAAAATTGTGATGTCACGATTTTGTGACGTCGTGAAATCATGACGTGTCGGCGAGGCGGAGGCAGAAGTCAGAAAGTGTAGCGAAATCGCGACGTCGCGACGTCGCAAAATCATGACGTCAAAGCAGAAGAGGAGGTGCAGTGGGAAAAATGTCACAATTTTGTGACATGTCATGAAATCGTGACAACAGAGCGGTGGTAGAGTGAAGGCAGTGGAAGTGTCGCGATTTCGTGACATGTCGCAAAATCGTGACTATCGTAAAATCGTGACCAGAATGAAGCGGACAAAGGAAGCAGCAGAGACGTCGTGATATCGCGACATCGCGATATCGCGACGTCGCGATATCGCGACAAGAACTCAAAAGCGAGCTAGCAGCGAGAGTTGGTCGCAATATCGTGACATGTCACGATATCGCGACATGTCACGATATCGCGACATGTCACGATATCGCGACATGTCACGATATCGCGACATGTCACGATATCGCGACATGTCACGATATCACGACATGTCACGATATCGCGACATGTCACAATATCGTGACCAAAATGGCAAAGGAGCGCAGAGGAATAGAAACGTCACGATATCGTGACATGTCGCGATATCACGACGGAGAGAGAAAAATGCGCGAGAGGAGAAAGAGATGGCGGGAATGACATTTTTGGGGACCGTTCAAAGATGACACGTGGCACAAGCTGAAGTTAAAGCGAGGGATTACCCAAAAGCACGGGAGACAAAAAGGATGGGCGCACAGAGAATCTGACAGAATCAGCAGTGACAGGGACCGTGTGGAGAGGGGTCTTTAATCGGGTTGGTGTCCCAATTTTCACGTCCTTGTAATTAATCGGGTTGGTGAACCCATTTTTGGGAAGTAGATTCAGAGGGTCGGGGCCTCTATAAAAACCCAGTTTGATGTATGGATCGGATGGTGGATCAAGGAACGCTCTTAGAACGTAGAAGTGAGAAGTGAAGACCAAGTCGAGCGCTGGTCGTTGTAAAGCTAAGCCGAGAGCTAGCTATTGTAAGCCTGCGGGATGTTTGTATATGCATTTTTAGATTTAATAAAATAAAAATTCTAGATTTGTGGGAGTGTGAGTGCATGTGTACTTTCGGTCCCCCGTTAGTGATATCAGAGCTAGTGATTCTAATTGTGTAACAGATCACCGGACGTGAGGCAGTTACACCAAGATCTGTGGTAGGGTTCTAAGAGAGAGAGAGAGAGAGAGTTAAGATCCCCGAGCGTGTTAGCAGATCACCGGCTGTGAGGCAGCTACATCGGATCGGTAAAGCTTTGTAAGAAAAGCAAGGGGAGATGCATTCTCGAAGAAGCCGTGTCAGTAAGAATTTTGATATGGTGCCGGAGGAAGAGTTCGAAGCTTTGTAGCGGCAATTTAAAGCCCTGCAAGAGGAATGGCTCGGGATAAAATTACGGGAGCAAGAGGAGCGGCGTAAAAGGTGAGAAGAGAGACAGAGAAAGAGAGATGCCAGAGTGCATCAGAAGTTGAAGTTGAAGAAGGCTGCAGA
The DNA here is from genome assembly GCA_028583015.1 of Wollemia nobilis. NCBI lineage: Eukaryota > Viridiplantae > Streptophyta > Pinopsida > Araucariales > Araucariaceae > Wollemia > Wollemia nobilis. The sequence continues at coordinate 3,129,174 of JAQPPZ010005606.1, forward strand.
GATGTGCAGCAGTGTCGGGACCTGCCCGGAAGAAGACAGATTTTTCTGTGCAAGAGGAGGAGTTGAAGCAGGCTGTAGAAGAAGTTTGCAGTAATGAGAGAATCTGTCTGGAAGAAGACAAAAGTTGTGTGGACCAGGAGACGGGGTTGAAGCAGACTGCTGAGGCAGAGAAAATTTTGGAAGTGTTGCAGGAGGAAGCAACCAGACCATCCAGAAGTGAAGATCACTTCTCCACTAACCCCAGGTGTCTGATGCAGGAGCATCCAGGGACATCTGATACAGAGGCATCCAGTTACGAGAAAACCACTTCAGAAGAGTTGGCTCAGGAAGAAAAAGAAGCAGAAAGCAAGCAGAGTAGAAACTATCACGATTTTGCTATGTCATGAAATCGCGACAGTTGACAGGAGAGTGAAAATGTAGCAAAAAGGGCCATGATTTCGTGACATGTCATGAAATTGTGACGAGGAGGCAGAAAGTTACAGCGAAATCATGATGTCACAATTTCGTGACGTCGCAAAATTGTGACGTGTCGGTGAGATGGAGGCAGAAGTCAGAAAGTGTAACGAAATCACGATGTCACAATTTCACGACGTCGCGAAATCATGACATCAAAGCAGAAGAGGAGGCATAGTGGGAAAAATGTCATGATTTCATGACATGTCATGAAATCACGACAGCGGAGCGATGGCAGAGTGGAGGCAGCGAAAGTGTCACAATTTTGCGACACGTCACGAAATCACAACTGTCACGAAATCATGACCAGAATGAAGCGGACGAAGGGAGCAACGAGGACGACACAATATCACGACAAGAACTCGAAAGCGAGTGAGCAGCGAGAGTTGGTCACGATATCACGACATGTCATGATATCGTGACCAAAATGGCAAAGGAGCGCAGAGGAACAGAAACATCGTGATATCGCGACATGTCTCGATATCGTGACGGAGAGAGAAAAAGGCACGGGAGGAGAAAGAGATGGTGGGAACGGCATTTTCGAGGACCATTCAAAGATGACATGTGGCACAAGCTAAAGTTAAATTGGGGGATTACCCAGAAGCACGGGAGACGAAAAGGATGGGCACGCAAAGAATCTGATAGAATCAGCAATGATAGGGACCGTGCGGAGAGGGGTCTTTAATCGGGTTGGTGAACCCATTTTTAGGAAGTAGATTCAGAGGGTCGGGGCCTCTATAAAAACCTAGTTTGATGTATGGATCGGATGGTGGATCAAGGAATGCTCTTAGAACATAGAAGTGAGAAGCGAAGACCAAGCCGAGTGTTGGTCGTAAAGCCTGCGGGCTATTTTTTTGCATGTATTTTCCAGATTTGTTAATGAAAAAGTAGGGTTTGCAGAAGAGTTTTTTTCGGTCCCCCATCACAGTGTGATCTATGGTATATATCTGGAGTAGACTAGAGCAAAATCTCCAAATGACATCGACCAAGTTATCAATCTATGAGCTCATTCAATAGTCCCCAAGACATAGGGAGACTTTAATGGAAATCCTAAGATCGATTGAGCTTCAGCCCCAGAATCCTGATGCGTTCACAAACTTCGTGGGGTAGGTCCAGTAGTGTCAAGAGCCTGTGATCCATTTCTACGATCATGAAATCAAGGTAGTGCCTACTACCATAGCAGACCCACCTCTGCATATCATCACATCAATCAATGACATACCCTTCAAGTGGGTTCTAATCGACATGGGCTTGTCGATTAACATTATCACAACAAAAGCTATAGGGCACCTAAAAATCCCTAGGTCCAACATTGTCCCAACCTCCTATACATTGAGAGCTTTCAATGATGCATTGTGCTCCACAGTGGGTACAGTTGTTCTACCTATAAAGGTAGGGCAAAAGACCATCCCCATGATGTGTCACATATTGGAGGGGGCAATGCAATACAACATCCTCCTAGGGTATCCCTGGATAAGGGACATGTAGTGCATTCCCTCAATCTTGCACCAATGCATCAAGTATGTGCACGAGGGACAAGTGCATGTGGTTCCATCGGATGAAGAGCCATTTAAATACGTGCATCAAGTTGACTTGTTGGGGGACTTTATCCTTCCATCAACACACCTATACATAAGGCCTTCATCCCCCACCGCACAGCCAGAAATAAAGTCTAAATCCGTGCGAGGTGACCCATCCACATCGGTACCACCTCCTACATCTAAAGCTACTAGCACCTTTGAGAAACCCACAATGTCCAAGGCTAAGGACTCTCAGAAGCTAAAAGCACCCCTAGTGGAGGAAGGACCTAAAGAACTTCCAACTATAGCAACTATAGAAATTTTGAATCCCATGGAGGAGGAATATTCCCAAGACATAGCCGAGGAGGTACCTCAACCTGCCTTGCTTGCTTCATCAACGACATCATCTACACCGTAGGTGACAGTTCACTTAGCCAACATAGGGTTAGGTGAATATCTTGTGTAGAACATGACTTTCACACCTATTATCGAGTCTACGCAAGACATGGGATGACCAAGAGTCCCAAATTTACCAATAGGGATAGTGGTTCCATTAGGGATTCCCCCTAACCAAACCAACTTCATATATGCTGGTTTAGACTATGCCCATAATGCTTCTGATATTGAAGAGGATGAGGATGAACCATTCACCATGAATGTTCATTACTTATCAAATCCTGAGTTTTCTCTAAGGTACTTTGAGCGATGCCATTGGCATGGCTATGGCTTAGGTCTATACGAGCAAGGGCATCGACTTCCATTCCAACCGCAATACCAGCTACCTACTGATAGGTTTGGTCTAGGGTATCAAATACAGAGCCACGATGATTCATTGGTAGTAGCCCTAGATAGGCTAAGCTTAGGGTTTCAGGGAAGACATTGACTGGAATCCCTATCAACCCCCAAACAGAGGCTACTTGAGTGATAGAAGGGTGGCCATGGTCAATATAGGACCACCCGATGAGTATCATCCAAATTCCTCTCTCAAAGTGAGCCCATCAAGAATCATCCTATGGGAGGATGAGCCAATCCATGGTTATGAGCGAGAGGAAAATGAGTATGTCACTAGTGAATCTGAGGATGAAGCTAGATTGGCCTACCATGGGCCTCGATATATTCAACACCTTGCTTGGGTAGGTAACACAGAGAGTGGATACATCTCGGATGAGAGTGGCTATGAGTCAGAGGACTCAACTGAGATGGCCTACCTTGGGCCTAGACATGCATGCCACATCATAGGGCCAGTGGAAATAGACAATAGATTCTTCATAGATGATAGTGACTATGAAGATGAGATTGAAATGGCCTATCTTAGGCATCAACATGCAAGTCACCACCCAATTCTAGTGGGCAGGAATGAGGGGTTCTTCATATATGACAATGACTATGAGGACGAGATCGAGATGGCTTATCTTAGGCCTCATCACTTACGTCAAGTCAATCTTCTTGTTGAAAGAGAGGTGATACTCTACACCATATATCCTAACCTTCACCTCATGGGAAGACCAGTAAATCTAGACATCATTCATCGCATGGTCAACCTAGATCTACCTACATTTAGAGAGTTGCTCTAGCCTAATGATCCCATCATCTCATCTATCCATAGACCAGATCCTGAGATCCCCATACCCCTAGAGCCACATCTTGGGTATGGAAGGCAAATCATTAATGCAGAGTTTCACCCATGTGGTCCTAGAGATTTCATCCCATCCATCAACATGATCTCCATTGATTTGACCACTCCACTCCATAACCCAATAGATCCTACGAAACCATTGTGTCTTAACTTAGATGCTATTGATTGGGATCACACTGACTCACCCCTAGAGCCTGAATATTTCTTCCCTAATGAAGAGATGCTACAACCATTCCATTTTGCACCAAGCTGTGCACATGATGTCTATCATGCTGGTTTCGACCATGATTCAATGGAACCTTTAAACCCAGCAGATGACATCCACTTAATCCCCACTCCTCACCAACTTGAGGAGGGGTCACATATGGAAATAGAGGAGACTTTTGAAGTGGACATCAATGATGATCCTTATCATCCAAAGAAATTCAAGTTCGGAGAAAGCTTATCTCCAGAAGAACAAGCCATCATTATTCCTCTATTGAAAGAGAGACCAAGTCTCTTTGCTTGGACCTACAAAGATATGTCGAGACTAGATCCAAAATTGGTTGTCCACAACCTTTCACTAGACCCCACAAAGAAATCGATCAAGAAAAAGCTCAGAAATATGCATCCAACCATCACTTTGATGGTAAAGAATGAGTTGCAAAAATTGTTGGATGTAGTCTTTATTGTTCCCATCGACTATCCAGAATGGGTATCAAACATGGTGCCCATAGGAAAACCTGATGGAAGAATCCACATTTGCATGGATTTTAGGGATCTCAATAAGGCAACACCAAAGGATTCATTCTCGTTTCCCAACATAGATGCTCTTGTAGATGCAACTGTAGGTCATGAGATGCTCTCCCTAATGGATGGTTTTTTTAGTTACAATCAGATTTGGATTAAACCTGAAGACCAACATAAAACTATGTTCACCACTCCATGGGGGACATTTTGCTACAAAGTAATGCCATTTGGTCTTAAAAATGTTGGTGCCACATATCAGTGGGCTATGACATACATTTTCCATGACTACATGCACAAGATCTTAGAAGACTATATCGATGACTTACTGGCCAAGTCATTGCTGCATGAAGAGCATGCCGAGATCCTCAAGAAGGTCTTCGATCACCTGATTGAGCACAATGTCAGGTTGAATCCCAAGAAATGTATCTTTGGCATAACTTCTAGAAAACTCTTGGGATTCATCATTTCTAAATGAGGCATCGAAGTAGACCCAGCAAAGGTAAAGGCTATCCTAGAAATGGCCCCACCCACTAACATCAAAGAGTTAAGAAGCTTATAGGGCAAAGTAGCATCCATAAAGTGATTCATCGCACAACTATCAGATAAATATCGACCCATGAATTGATTGCTACACAAGGGGGTCCCATTCCATTGGGATGAAGAATGTCAGCAAGCCTTTGCTGAAATCAAGAAGTACCTAGAAACACCACCAGTCCTAGCTCCACCAAGGCCAGACGTGCCATTCTTGCTATATATATCCGCTACCGATTTTGCTTTGGGCACCATGTTGGCTCAAAAGAACATGTAAGATAAAGAACAAGTGATATATTACATCAGTTGCACCTTGGTGAGCTACGAGATAGGATACGCATACGTAGAAAAGTTGTGCTTAGCAGTGGTCTTTGCAACCAAGAAATTGTACCACTACATGTTGAGCCATACAACGTATGTAATATCCAAACAAAATCCTTTGTAGTATATGATGAGCAAGACATATCATAATACACATACTACAAAGTGGATCATGCTATTGATAGAATTTGACTTGGAATTCATAAGCCAAAATTCCATCAAGGGACAAGTCATAGCTGATCAACTAGCAGAGGTGCCTCTTCAGAATAGTAGGCCCCTCACCATAGAACTTCTTGATGATGCAGTATTTGCATTATCAGAAGCACCCAAACCCGAAGAACCTAAAAGCAAAGCTGACATGACTTTGTTCTTTGATGGTTCGAAGTGTGAGCAAGGAGGTGGTGTAGGGATTATGTTTTTCATGCCACAAGGTGCTCCAATGCCCTTGTCATTTAAGCTAGACTTCCCTTGCACTAATAACAACACCGAATACGAGGCCCTAATCTTGGGTCTCCAAACAGCCATCGCTATGAAGATCAAAAGGCTAAATATCTTTGGTGACTCCCTCCTCATAGTCAACCAAGTCAAGGGACTATTTCAATGCAGGGATCCAATCCTGAAAGCTTACAAGGAGCTTGTTGACACCTATCTAGCCCAACTAGAATGGTACGACATCGAGGCAATCCCTCATACGTCAAACATATTTGCAGACACTATGGCATCTTTGGGATCCTTGATCCCTCAGAATCCATCTACTGATTTCACTACCATTCATGTGAAAATGCTCTCGCACTCAGTGATGCAGCATGAGGCTTTTGATAACAAAGAATCAATCAACATGATTCATATAGAACCAGACCATGACTGGTTCTATAAAGCCAGAGACTTTTTAAAGAAGGTGCCTTGGGGGTCCTTGATCTCATAGGGTCCTATGGAGAATGGTACCATCATTCACCACAAGGTTATTTCTCAATCTGCATTTGTGCACATCGAATCGTAGGAGAAACAAGTCATCTTATCTATTGAGGTTGTAGCTTATCAGGATTGGCTATCCCAATTACAAGATTTCCTAAAACTTGGAATTGTCCCACAGGGACTATTGCATGCTAAAAAATGAGCATTCAAACAAAAAGTGATAAGATATGTCTTGCTAGGAGGTATATTGTATCATCGAAGCTATGATGGAGTCCTCCTTCATTGCCTAGAGCCCCAAGAATCAGCTTGGGTGATTTTACAAGCTCATGATGGTACATGTGGTGGCCACTTCAGTGGCATGGCCATTGTCAAGTGCATCCTTCGAATGGGTTATTACTGGCCCACCATGGAGAAGGATTGCTGTGAGTATGTCAAGAAATGCATTAAATGTCAACATCATGCAAATCTGATGCACTTGCCATCATAGGCCTTACAGCCCATTCAGGCGGCTTGGCCATTTTCTCAGTGGGGTTTCGATCTAATCGGAAATATTTCTCCCCCATCATCGGGCTGACACACATTTATCTTAACGACCACTGAGTACTTCACAAAATGGGTGGAAGTGGTCCCCTTAACCTCGATGATTGGACCATGAATTATGGAGTTCATACTTCACAACATCATCTATCATTTTGGGGTCCCCTTCAAGATAATCTCGGATAATGGTCCATCATTCAAAAACAAAAATATGTGGGCTTTAACATCCAAATACAACATTCAACATAGTTTTGTGACACCATATTATCCATAGGCAAATGGGCAAGCAGAGGCCTCAAACAAGACAATAGTAGCCATCTTAAAGAAGATGGTGAAAGAAAATCATAAGGATTGGCATCTACAATTACCCCTTGCATTATGGGCTTATAGGACTAGCATGTAGACACCCACTAGGGCAACACCATTTTTGCTTGTATATGGCGTTGAGGCCATTATGCCCTTAGAGTTGGAAATTCCAACATTGCATATCGCATTGAAAGAGTTCATCAATGATGACACTGCGTGACAAGCTCGCTTGGATCAGTTGACCCTTCTAGATGAACATCGCATCAATGCTCTTGAGCATCTTCACATTTACCAGGATCATCTAACATGAGCTTATAACAATAAAGTCCACCTGAGAGACTTTAAGGTTGGGGATCTTGTGCTTAAAGAGAACCAATAGAACTCAAATATATCATCGCATCTACAAGACAAATTTATGGCCAATTGGATAGGTCCTTATATCATCTCTGAGAAGATTGGACCTAGGGCATATCGCCTAACATCACTAGAAGGTGTTGAGGAGCCAGAGCCTCTCAACATTATTCATCTAAGGGTATTTTACACATAAGCACAACAAAACACAAAAACATTCAAATAAATTTCAAAATTACAAAAACAATAGAAAACTTCAAAAACAAAAGGCTCCAAAGGCATCTTAAAGCCCTTTGGTCAAATCACAAAAGGCTCCAAAGGCATATTAAATCCCTTTGGTCACATCACAAAAGGCTCCAAAGGCATCTTAAAGCCCTTTGGTCAAATCACAAAAGGCTCCAAAGGCATCTTAAAGCCCTTTGGTCAAATCACAAAAGGCTCCAAAGGCATCTTAAAGCCCTTTGGTCAAATCACAAAAATCTCCAAAGGCATCTTAAAGCCCTTTGGTCAAATCACAAAAGGCTCCAAAGGCATCTTAAAGCCCTTTGGTCAAATCACAAAAGTCTCCAAAGGCATATTAAAGCCCTTTGGTCAAATCACAAAAAGCCCCAAAGGCATCTTAAAGCCCTTTGGTCACATCACAAAAAGCCCCAAAGGCACCTTAAGCCCTTTGGTCAAAAACAAAACACAAAAGCACAAAAATAGTTTAAAGTCAAAAAGTTCAAAAAACATTCAGAATAATCAAAACTCAAAAACAATTGAAAACATTAAAAATACAAAAACATTTGCATTTGCATCCATTAGTTGCATTGCATTAGGCACGTTGCATCCATTGCATTTGCATTAGGTAGGTTGTGTTCACAATATTACAAATGACACCACGTTTGTACCTCAATCATGCATCATCAAAATCCATCATTATCCATAACCCATGTGAGTAACTATATTTTTCAACACAACCCCTCATATTGCTATAAGGAATATACTAGGGTTTTCCGGTCACTCAACCATACCTAGTGATTTTATCAAATTTTGTAGAAAGCTATCTTCACTAGCAGAAGATGAGGTCTAGTTTTGATAGTACCTAGTATATTTCAAAATCCTATCACTAATAAAAACACTAAAATCCTAGTTGGAACAAGGGAAATATGAATGCTACAAAGTGGTACTAGGCATCCTAAGCGAAAGGTTTTTACTTGCTCACCTTATGATGCGCATGGTCTAGGATTTTGATCATTGGAAAAAGGACAAGCTCCCCCTACCCAAAGAAATCCCTTGCTTTCATCAAAACAAGCAAAAATCTTGAAACAAAGCAAAATTCAAAAGCAAAATAAATAGTGATTATCATCACTACATAAATCCCTTGCTCAAAAGAAAACAAAAATTCAAAATAAATAGTGATTTTCATCACTAAAGCATGAGCAAGTATCCCAAATAAATGTGAAGAAAATAAGGGGGTGAAGAGCTTGAATCCCTAGAATGGTCGATCTCCACAAACCATTGAGTGATCCCTAATACAACAATGGGTTGCATGAATCCCACCTGGCATTAGGGTAAGCTCTAAGCAAATTGCAAAAAGGGCTAGCTTTAGGTGTCCTGTATCGCCTAGTGGTCTAATCCAACTGAGTCCAACTTAGGATCAGGATGAACATTTGAGGATCCCCAATACAACAATGGGCTGCATGAATCCCGTCTGGCACTAGGGTATGCTTATGTTTTATCTAATATATTCATTTGCACACATAGGGATAATGAGTATCTAGGTCTTCATAACAAAAACCTTATCTTTCAAGAGTCCTGTATGGTCAGTATACAACTTTTGATGGAGTAACTAGGGTGTTTGAGTCTCATGGAAAACCTCAAAAATCCCCTAATAGCAACAAATCATGTACAATCAAATCATCAACTTTCTTTAGGAGGTTTTGTTCATTAAATGGTGTGCATGAATAGGACAGATACCGGATAAATATCAGTAATGTATTTAGATGGCCACTGACTATTTTGTATAGTTCTTTTAATTTACAGAAGCTTATAAAGAAAGCACATACATATCACATCATCTCATCTCACATTTGAATGCTTAAATGATTAATTCTTATGCTAAGAGTTATTATTTACATTCATCATGATTATACATTCTGTGGTGTCACCCATTAGATTGTTGAACTCATATCACATGCATTCCTTATGTTTTAAGTGATTAAAGCATACAAGTTCATTTACATTAGATCATCATCATATAACTAATGCATGTAAACACATTGCATTTACGATATCATAACAACATAAGTTAGATGCATACAATTAAATCAAAAATTAAGCATGCATTTAACAATAACACTGCATCCATATATGCATACATCACAAGTAGTCCATCTACACATCTAGATCACATCATCTAAAGCATACATCTATCATCTAGCTAATGCATGTCAATACATCATATCATATAGCATAAGATCATAATACTGCATCACATAAACATAAAAGCAAAAATATATAAATACACATAATGAGTCTCAAAATATTGATATCATATATATGTGTAAAATAAGTACATAAGGGTACAAAATTGCCCATAGGCTACAACTATGTAGGTCATCTGACCTTACACTCAAAAATAAATCTAGAACCATCAGAGCCATCAGCCTGCGCCTGCACCCCTAGCTCACCTCCACCCTCGGATCCATCCCTATGAGTATGGTGGGAGCTAGTCCCTATAGTCCACTCTGTATGGGTCCTGGTCCTCTAGCTAGGTCAAACCGATGACTACCCTAATGTGCTCCACTGTGACCCCCCTACTGTAGGTCTCTCCCGAGGAGTGGCACCTAGCATCCGAATCTGCATCTATAGAGATGCAATGTATGCAACATCTCCTATAATATAAGCATCATAGTCCTCCAAGAGACCCCGTAGGCACCTGACCTCTACACCTAGATCCAAACCTATTAGCCCCTATAAAGTTGTAGTAGCTGGCACAACCTATCCTTGCACAGCATCCCTCTCAGAAGTGAGCTGCTCTATCCTGAGCTACATCGAGTCAATCTATGTCTGGAGGGTGGTCCTCTCCTCCTCAAAGCTCCTAACCTATGTCTGAATCCCAACAATAGTAGAGTCCCACTACAAGATCTAAATCTGAGTTGCTTGAAGCTCAGCCTCTATGCGATGCAACTGAGCTTAGAGAGGAGACTCCTACTCATCTAGGGCTAACTCCTCCTCCTCAGGAGCAACCTACTCCTCTACTAGATGCTTCCACTCTAGCCTATCCTCAATCCTCTATCTAGGCCTACACTCGGTGCCCATCAAGATCCTCTACAACTACCTCATCCTGGTCTTGACATAAGCTCATGTTACCCTACCACTGGGTATATGCCTCTGTAACCCCAACATCTACTATACCAACATCCACTGCTGGAGGGTCATCATCCTCTATAACTACTATAACTCAAGGTAGTGGAAGATCCCTCTCTATAGTGACCCACCTATACAAAATTAGCTCGAGAGGTACATCCTATTATAGACCAAACTATCAAAGCACCCAAGAGTAATGAAAGAACTCCCTGATACCACCCTTATGATCGATAACCCATCGGTCATGCCTAGTCTAAGCCATAAATCTGTCTACCTCTACCCAGGTAGGGCACTCATGATAAGGCCTCCATATAATATCCTTGGCCTATAGGCCAATCAGAGTCACTATATAGTGAGAAAGATCCCCTACATGGCACCGACTCTTGTGCTCCTCTACACTCTCGAGGCCACCTACCTCTATAACACTGAGCCACATCTACAATGGTAATAATATTGATAGGTAATCCTCCTAGGTGGTCCACCTTAATGTGCTCCCATCCCAAGATCTAAAGGAGCAAGCTACAAGTAATGCTAGCTCATCCACACCATTAAATCCTGTAAAGCTCATCATAACATTGAGCCAAAAGTGCACTCCCCCAAGCCATGATGATGGGCTCCTCACTATCCATCAAATCCTGAACCATATCTAAGAGGTTCCATGGGAACCTCACTCTAGAGTAATCAAGTAAAATCATGTTACATATAACATGCATCAAAATGGCCTACCATCATGGGAAGACATCCTCCCGATACCATCGATCCACAAAGATCCTACCATGATGATAGTCACCAAATGCTGCAGCTGCATGATCTCCAAAAACCCTCACAAAGATAGCATCTCTAGCATCAGTAGGAGAGGACACAATAGGGACTCCATCAAAAGGAATCTGGAAGATCCTGTATACATCCTCCGGTGTGATGGTCATCTCACCCGTAGGGAGATGGAAGGTGTTAGTCCTAGAATCCCACCTATGAGCAAGGGCAGTGAGGTAGGCCTGATCTGACATGATCATCGATAGCTGCGTGACATACTGAAGTCTATGGGCATCAAGCCAAGCCCAATCTACATCATCCATCTAGGGTCAAGAGCCGCACAAGCAAAGTAGGGTCCCGAGCCCATGCAGATAGAAGCTAAGAGTGCAAGATAAATGCCTAAATTAAATGCACTTAAAAGCTAAAAAGAGCAATAAAACAAAAATGATGCAAAATAAAACTAAGATAGCCTAAGGCTACAAGCATAATGGCTAAATGCACCTAAACATTCAAAAAAATCAAAATCTACACTTCAAAAATACAAAAAAATCAATTAAAATCCTTAAAAATAAAAATAAAAATAAAAAATAAATTTCCTAAGGTTGCTCGATCGCTCATGCTAGGAGTGGCCATGCAACAATCATTGAAGTAGATAGTGGCCAGCCACCAACGGTCAAAAATTTAACCATTGGAATTCAAGTTGGCCGCTAACAGCAGCAATGGCCCCTCTTTGCCAATTAGGGGCCACTTTGAGCATCAGTGACCATGAGGTGGCATGCCAACGACATTCACCCTCATCCAAAAAAACATCAAAAATTTGTAAAAATCTAAAAACTAAGCTAAACCCACTACAATTAAGCTAAACCTAGACCTATTGACTGGTTTGGTTCATTGCCAACTAGTTTAATTTGGTTCATTTATCGATTAATTAGTGAGGTTTATTTTACCCAATAAAATAAATAATAAGCTAGGGTTTGAGAGATACCCGTGAGTCATCGGCTCCTCCACTGGTCGATGCCTCACCTTGCTCTACCATGGTGTCTGAATTTGGTAGCATCTCGAATCACAATCACTCTCTCTCACCTCAGAACTCAAAAGTGCAAATTTCCAGCTGGCAAATAATGAAAAGTCAAAACCCTAACTTTTCTTTTATATTTTCTAGTTTATTGGTAGTCGTTGATGGCATCAGCGACCCGCGTTCTCTACTCACTGACACTGACAGCAATCACTATTTGGTCATTGTTGTTGTTAGTGGCTAGAAAACAACAATAAATGCACTAAATCTCTCACCACAAGGAGCCTCAAAATGGACAAATAAGCATATCTGCTAGGCCGAAACAATCAAAAATTGCATAAATAATCAAAAAAATCACATAAATCAAAATCCAAAAATAATATAAAATTCAAATTAACAAAAAAATCAAATAACAACAAAATCTCAATTGAGCCTTGTATTCAGTTATCTACTCTATACACTTGGCGGTTGCAGTGACTTGCGATCCATGCAATCCGACAAGATGAGTAAATTACCATAAGGCCATTTGGGGTAAATTAGTCATTGTTGAATCGAAATGTTGCACTTCAATCCCAAAGAAGGCCATGGTGGTCGAACTGCCCCATGGGAATGAGGTATTCATTTCATTTCTTCTATGATATTTTTAGCAAATCATCGAATGTAGTGATTCAACACAAGCTTGAATGGAATTGCTATCATCTTGATTCCCTAAGAAGGCCATTGCGGCTGGACCGCTCCATGGGATAGAGATGTACAATTACTAAAAATGGTTGAAATCACACCTGAGATGGGACCTACCCTATAACAACAAAGCAAACCTCTAAAAGGGTCCAAATCATTCATCTTGGTCAAGCGACTCATCGTTTTATTCATTGTCCTTCCCTCATCGACTCGTCGTTTGAGGGGGTAGTCATAATATCAACAATCATAATCAAAATCAACAAAGGATCACTCGATCATGTCAAATTGTGTTCATCTTATGAATCATTGCCAACAACTATCATAAGATTACCCTTTGCTAGGGAAAAAAACAAATATGATAGTTAAGCTTGTAGCTCTCCTCCTTTCGGACCTATAGTAGCACTGAAGCTACCCGATCACCTGATGGACGTGGACAAGCTTTCACAAATTTAAGCCTTCCATCCTATTGGAAGCAATGATTCTAGGATACGTGCCCTTTCTCATGACTGGGGCATCCAATGTTGATCAGATCAATGATCATCACAAATTGTAGACACCAAAACATCATCAATATGATTATGTGACTGCAAACACAGATCGCTTTGACAAAACACAGCCCCCAGGGCAGCCCTCAGAGGTCAAACAGTGGTCCTAACCACTTTCATAGCAATTTTGTAAGGTCAAGAAGCAATTTGGCACATTCAGGCACTTTGCCCAGTATTCGTCTCACCCAAGGATGAATACTAATTGGGATTCGTCTCACCCAGGGACAAATTCTGAAATCATCTTTGGTCAGGACAAATTCCAGGTTTAACGGGCAAAAAGAAAAATTTCGCCAAGTGGCAGCCAAGGACAGTCAATTATTGCCTCTTGCCATGCATGCGCGTGTAGGTGGGTAGGTTGGCAGTTAGTGGACTGTCACAAGGGCGATCATGGAAGCCCAAGTCAGGGAGGAGTCTCCTCCCTCTTGGGAAGGCATGGCCGCCACATGGCATCCCTGCATGCCCCTCCAAAGAGACCCCATGGGTCTATAAAATGGTGGACTTTCCCACCCAAATGAGGACAGATTGGAGGCATTTTCAAGCAACGAAGTGTTGCCCAATTGAACACCCACTTGCATCCTTTTTGATTCGCCTTCTCACATCCATTAATATCTTTCGCAAGGGAGGTTATTGGGTGGCTTTCGGAAGCGTGGATCTAACCCAAATCCAAAATTTGACCGCCTTAAACCACCAATTTGCCAACACCCCAATCCTAAGAGGTTTTGGGCCCATCCCTAGTGGATTGGCACCGAAATCAAGTGCCAACGGTGGGAGGCCCACTTGGGCATCCCGCATTTGTTTAAGTTTCATTCTAGAGTATTCTATATTATTTGTTCATGTTGCATTTTATGTTATTCTGTTTAGTTAACTCATAGTTCCGATTCCATAACGTTTTGATTACATTTCACCATGCCTTTTGTCGCTTTGTTGTCCCACTAACTTGCAGGTAGCGACATCGAATTCTCGAGGATAGAGGCCAAATTGGGAGAATTCGACCATCTGGGTCGTCCCAAAATGGACCCAATTACCTAACCCCTTTGTCTGTAGGCGTTTTGGAGGTCCCGAGGTTCAACATTGGAGCGGCATCACTTCAGCTTTCCTAACACAGTAGAATTCGTCCCACCCGAGGACGAATAATAGCAGAATTTGTCCTGCCCAGGGATGAATTCTAGGTGAAAGCAGATTGGCCGACTGTTTCAATTGCAGTGGCCCTCTGGTAATGTCTTCTGACCTCTGTCAGATTTGCAAGTCATTTACATCCATTTTATTCATTGTTTTCGACAATCCTTTTACATGCATCTTTTCGTTAATTTCAAGGAACAAACTTTCCTATTTTGTAGTAGGTGCTACTAACGCCTTTCTTATTTCTTTGAACGTAGGAGGAGTAGCAAGAACCAAGAACTCATCAACAGTAGTGGCGGCAGCACTTTGGCCCGCCCATTTTGCATGTGGGCATGCGAAAGGAGGAAGACTAAGTTACAATTGTAACCAAGATCCATTTAACGCTCCTAGCCCCTAAAAAGGGAGGAGACGTCTTTGTATCGAGGATAAGAAAATTGAATAAAGAGGGTTGTGCTTTCATACATCTTTCTTTCATTTCCAATTTATCTCCTTTCTTTGTTTCGTGCATAGGATTAAAGCATTATATTTTGTCTTATATTGCATAGCTATAGTTTCCCTTTATTTTCGGAATCTCATGCTTTCAGTGGCGATCACGGTGGGACCCTGTCCCCTGGATTTAAGATCAAATAACTGATCCATTTCTATGTTTTCTGCTTGACAGTGTAGACACCAAAATCCAGCCACTTGCAAGTCATCTATACCTTCTTGTCGACCAGTGTTCGGTCACCCACCTTCCCTCCATTATTTGACCCAAATCCACACTTTCCCGCCATTATTTGGCCCAATTTCACCTTTCCACCATTTTTCATCCCCAAATTTATTTAAATTAATATTTATATATATATTTTAATATTTTAATATATATATTTAAATAATAGTTTAAGTGATTTAATCTCATCCGTCCATCCATCTTAATCCGTTTCACAACCAAGATTTATTCTCTACCCTTGGATCCACTTTAATCTTAGCCACACGTTCAAAGTGTCGTTAAAACCCTAAAGTGTGCCCTAAGAGTAGATTATAAATTGAGTCACTTTGATGGCTCAAACCCTATGTCTTTTGCTACTTCTATCTCCTATGCGCTATCTCTGATTCTAATTCTTCTACTGCTATCTCCTCTCTTCTGCTACCCTTTCGTCACATCCATCGCCGCTTCCGTCGCCGCTTTCGCCGCCATTCCTTCTGCAGCATTCTGTAGAATCTCCCATTCCTGTCGTAAGTGCCCGCGAGCGTTTACCCCTTCACCAAGTGCCCACGGGCGTTTACCAAGTACCCACGGGTGTTTACCAAGTGCCCGCGGGCATTTACCCACAGCCATAGACTCAGATCGGCGTCTGAAACCTTAATCCAGAAGCACACGGGCGTTCAGCAAGTGCACCAGGGCGCCTTCCGCAGCCGATTTGTGACCACATTACTTCCAGGTGTCGCCTGGTCTAGCTGCGTTAACAGAGAACAGGTATAAATTAGTTTAAAGCAAGTAACTTCTTTTCTTTTATTGATCTGTTATTGAATTCCTGCACTTCATTTTCTAGGGTTTTAGATTGTTTCCGAGGGCTCACACAGTGGAGCCCTCTTATTAATTTCTAACTCCTTGATAGTGTTAATGTGTGCAGGTTTTTGACAGCAGATCCGGTTTATTGATGGCAGCTGATTAAGCTGGAGTGGTCCAAGCAAGGGATACAACAAAGCCCACTCACTCTGTTGGGATTGAAGATACATTCTTCGAAAACGCCACCATTTGTGCCAGCTAGGGTTTCGGAGAACCCTAGCATAACTTGTAACTGTGTATCACAAATAAAGGGTTACAAGCCCAGTTGTATTCAAAAAGGAGTTTTTAAACTCCATCGATTAATAGAAATCGTTTGTTTTGTGCAACTATTCTGTACTCTGTCATTGTGATTTTATCTTTTTTTTTTTGGCGTGTATTTTTAATCTACAGACAGGTACAATTTTTTTTAAAGCAGACTGTTATTCGTCTCTGACTGTGATGAATACTTTACTGTAATTCGTCTGACCCTAAGACGAATTTAAATTCGTCTCTGGCAGGGATGAATTCTGTTGTATAATTCGTCTCACAGAGGGACGAATTTTTGTCTATAAATTTTTAGAGCCGAGGATCAGAAACAGCAAGTCTAGGCAGAAAAGAGGTAAGGTTCCAAAATTGTCTGTCATTTTCTAATTTTTTGCTTTCATTTTCTGTCAATTCTTGCATGCTTAGGGAAAGTAGTGGTTGCTTGCATGTTTCAATTTTAAGTAAAATAAACCACACACACATCACGTGGCACGTTTTTAACCAAGGAGCTGGTCGTAAGACCCCGACCCTTGAGCAAGACCAACGGTGGGTTCATCACCACTTTGGCTTAGCTTTGCATCCATTTCCTCGATTGTCACTGTTGTTAGGCGTAAATCCTGATGAAAGTTGACCGAGTGTCGCTGGGGTGATTCCCATGTGCACGAGGATAAGTCTTCTATGGTAGGTGTCATTAACAGGACAATCCCCCTTACGTACTACCTATGTTCCACGTACCATCTGCTCTCATGTACCTATAGTTTCCCTCTCATAAGGGCGGGTATATAGAGAGGTTGGTATATCGGTCCGGCAATGGTATATTGAAGGGGTGACCATTTATGGGAGTCATATGAGCCAACATTCTGCATTTAAACGTTCTTCAAAACTTGCAAAACAAAACAAAACATCAAAATGCACTAAACCAGTTTAGGACACACCATTAATATTTAAAAGAGATAATCATCATTTGTGTATGTGTGTGTTCATTTCTGCTTAGTGTAACAAAAAAAATAAAAAAAAATCATAAACAAAAGATAAAAATCTATGCATTTTGTCACTCACTCCAAAAGCTCCAAGGATTCCCGCAATCGCTTGGTCACTCCAAAATGCCCCAAATGTGTCCATGAACCCTTTGGTCAACTCAAAAGCACCCCAAAGGTGCCCATAAGTGATGCAAGAGCATCCAACAAAATATGGGAAATTTAATTTTTTTTCCCTAAATTCTAGTGCATCTTGCCGGGGCCATAACTTCTCAACCGTAGCTCCGATTGACACAAAATTTTACAGGGAGTTATTTGGGAGAATTTTAAACAAATATAACTCCTTTGAGTTGCATTTTCGGCCAAATTCCATCATCTAGGGCCCCGAAATTAGGTTTTAAAATTGCTCACCTAAAATTTTTACGCTTTATGAGCTGTTCGGAGGTCAATATCTCCTAATATATTTAGAGTTAGGACTTGAAACTTCATTTTTGTATTATCTATGGTAAGAAGGATGTGCACCCCAATTTTGGGCCCCATCTGACTCATTTCAATTTTTAGGGTTTTTAGAGAGACATCGTCATGGTGCTCACCCGCAACCAAGCCCAATCATGGGCGAATGTTGTGGGGAATATCCAAGGAGGCACAAGTCACCTCCGGTATAGCCCCAAGGATTTGGTCATACCACCTTGGTGGCCTAACACACAAGGCAGACCCCTCCACACCTTAATGGATAAGGACTATAGGGGCACCCCTTCTAGGAGCACTTTGGTTCAGCATAGCACCCAACACACACCCTTCCATGAGGGGTATATCCATAGGAGAGCTCCCTTAGATGCTCGCTATGAGTGGTCACCGCATGATGAAGCGCTAGGTCAACATAGGGTTCAACGGGAGGAACCACATGATTACACTATCCCTCCTTCACCCCCTCTAGTTGTCAGGACTACAAGGAAAAATCCAGAGCACAAGGCTCCTCAGGCGGGGTGAGCCAACTCCGTCCATCCCCTTTTCACTTATGAAAGAGAGCATGAGGAAGACCCCTACCTTCCTCGAGAGCAATATACATCATGGGAGCAAGACGCCTCCGCAAATGCTAGCTATCAGGATCACCTACTGAGGCTAGAGCCTCGGATAAATGCCACTACCTCCAACAGAGGGAGGCGGCCTATAGAGATCTTGGATCACTACGACCAAGATAGATATCTAGGAGAGGCATCTAGGCCTTCTAGACATGAGGCGGTAGGACCAACTATCTTAGAATCTGTCAAGCATTTCGCACACCGGATGCAACTCACGCAACTTGAGCTAGAATGACAATAGTTAGAGCAATGGTATCTTCTAAATAAAGAGCACCTTCAGCACCATAAGGATGAGTTGTTCCAACACACTATGCAGGAGAGGACTCCAACCCCTCACACGCATAAGACAAAACATTATGAGAGGAACAACCCCCGGGTGTGAGACAAGTCTCTGCAACCTCATCAAGCACCACCCCCGATGCCTCCTAGACATGAGCGAGAGGCTACTCCTATAACCAATGACGGGTGCCTTCCTCAGGAACCCACTCAGGTTTATGGGCCACCCTTAGAAATTCATCAAGAAGCCTCTAAGGAATCAGAGCGAGAAGAAGAGCGGGATGAAAAGCCCTACCAAGGCATGGGGGGTGCTATCTGGCCACCCCTCCATAGGCCCCAAGTTCCTCAACAAGAACCAACCAAAGAGGAGGAGCTCAAATCTCCCGATACATGCAAAGCGCTAGAGCACTTAGAGTTGGTAGAGACCAAGATTTTGGAGCTCCCAAGGCCCAACTTACATGAGGCTCCTTTCGAAGAGGATCAACCTTTAACCATAGGGCTACCTGAAGATGCAGTCCTCCATGTCTTAGAATCTCTAGATTCTGATGAGCTGTACTCACTATCGAAGGTGAGGATAAAACAGAGATAGCCCACAACAATCACATGCAACAGCATCGACATCCCATAAATATCGAGGAAGCACTTCAACAGATAAATATAATACTAGGGCATGAGTGGCGCGTTAACCCACCGTAGTGGGACCAAGCGTTACATCCGCCACTTTGGGCATACAGAGATCAAATTCCGCCTAGAGATCCCATAGCAACATTAGTGTCGAGGGCAGATCCCGCCCTCATATCCGTGCATAGGGCCGATCCATTCATGCCAATCCCTCGGAGCCAGATCCAGTGCACAAAGATCATCAAGTTGGGGGTACCTCTATCCCCTGAAGAGCAAGCCAAAAGCTCCAAGGATTACCGCAATCGCTTGGTCAAACCCAAAATCTCCAAGGATTATCACAATCGCTTGGTCATCCCAAAAAGCTCCAAGGATGATCACAATCACTTGGTCACCCAAAAGCTCCAAGGATTCTTGCAATCACTTGGTCACCCAAAAAGCTCCAAGGATTATCGCAATCGCTTGGTCATCCCCAAAAGCCCCAAGGATTATTGCAATCGCTTGGTCACCCCAAAAAGGCCCCAAAGGATTATCGCAATCACTTGGTCACCCAAAAAGCTCCAAGGATTATCACAATCGCTTGGTCAAAACCCCAAAAGCTCCAAGGATTCTTGCAATCGCTTGGTCAATCCCAAAATGCTCCAAGGATTCTCACAATCGCTTGGTCAATCCCAAAACACTCCAAGGATTATCGCAATCGCTTGGTCACCCCAAAAGCTCCAAGGATTATCGCAATCTCTTGGTCAATCCCAAAAGGCTCCAAGGATCCTTAAAATCGCTTGGTCAATCCCAAAATGCTCCAAGGATTTCCACAATCGCTTGGTCAAAAATCAAGAAAATTCAAAAACAACACAAAATCATCAAAAACAACAAAAATTTTTGCATCTCATTTCTAGGCATACTCAAATTCATCAATAGAGAGCTCTTCTCGCACCTCATCTTCATATTCACAAAAATCAATCCATCAAGAATACAAAAATGCATAGCTGCATTAAAGCATTGCATCCATATATTGCATATTTGTGGTCGTACAGGTCAAAGGCACCATAGGCTATAATTACTCTGCTAGTCCATCTTGTTCCACACTTTTCCATTTTACAAAAACAACAAAAACAACATGTATTGCTTTTTACCACACTAGAGTCAGTGGTCTTTTAATGTATCAAGAGTTTTCGTGATTCAGTCATCATTTTGCTTTCTAGCCACGTAATGTACCAAGTCAGACAGATTTTACGAAGGTAGAGTTCTACTTGGATCACACCTTGTTAACATAGCATCCCAACACAAATTAAAACACATAAAAATTCCCAAGTTGTGTGAATGAAATATGAAACCTGCACAGTAATCCAGGTCACCATAAGTGAAACGGTTATCTTGCTCATCCCCCCATGCGAATGGTTCTAGAATGCTGAGAATTGACAAAAGGACAAGCTCTTTCCTATCCATTCACCTCCATATACAGTGGTTTTCACCACTACCAAATCCCAATCATAGTTGGTTCCCAAAGTTGTAAGGATTTGTACTACACGTCCCTGCCAAGGATGGGTAGTCATCCCCAAGACCTAAAATGGATCAACGCCATTCACAAACAAAATTCCAACAAATCATCATCCTAACACTTTCCATTCACCTTTGGTCTCCAAGTTGTAAGGATTCGTACTATCCGCCCCTAACCAGGATGGGTAGTCATCCCCAAGGCCTAAAAGATCAATGCCCTTACTTCATAATCTCCATCATCCCCTTGGTCCCCAATGTCGTAAGGATTCGTACTATCCGCCCCTAACCAGGATGGGTAGTCATCCCCAAGGCCACGAGGATCAAAGCCATTCACAAGCTCAAACTCACACCGCTCAAAATACAAAATCAAATAACAGTGGTTATCACCACTATTCAAAATCCTTGCTCAAAAAGAAAAACAAATAGAAAAATAAATAGTGATTTGCATCACTATATAGACGAGCAAGTCTCCCAAATCATTCAGCCAATAAATAACCTGAACTTGAATCTTTGGAATTCTCAGCATTCGAAAACCATCTAGGTGATCCTCATTACAGGTTTGGTTGATAGCCTATCTGGCAATGGTGGTATCCTACCCGCATGACGATATGTCTATCACATTCACTTTGTGTATGTGCAGACCAATGTTTGCATAAGGATGAGCTAGCTTATGGTATCCTGGATAACACCGTAGATTAATCTAACTACATACAACAAAGGAGTTAGTGGAGCTAATTAGGTGATCCTCGATACGAGTTCGGTTGAAAGCCCATCTGGAACTAGCGGTATCTTGACAAATACCACATAAATGAACTCAATTGCACACATAGGGATGTGAAATAGCTTGGTCAAAAACAAGTTCGATTCATACCTTGGTCAAAAGTCTTGTAAGACAAAGTACAGTCATGGCTAGTGAGTTAAAACCGTCTGAGTCTCAGAAAACCTTAGCTACATTTCTAAACCAACTGCGCTACTTTTCATCCTTACAAATACCATCAAAAAATATAAAAAAAATCACATGTATACATACAAAGTCATGCATCACAACAATCGCATAAAAACAAAATCACAAAGTCCTAAACAGTCTATGGTGCCCTAACCAAACAACACAAATTCATTTCATCCATTACATTTTGCATATCACATATATATCAAAAACATTTGCATTTATCATACCATATACATCCATTACCATAAGCATGCATCCATCAACATCAATCATTGTGCATAACATAAAATAATGACATATACACAAAGCAAGAAAATCAAAACAACAAAAACAACAAAATATCCACAAACAATAGCAATAAAAGTGTTGAACAAAGGCACCTTTGCACCTGACATTCAATGGCATAGAAAAATTGATGTCGGGGTTTACATTGTCACTATCCTACTCCCTAAGAAGGCTACCATAGCCGGACCGCTCCACGGGAAGACGGATTTTCGACAATTTCACCCCCAAACGGCGTCACAAAAGGGTCAAAACCCACTCAAAAACAACAAAAAAAAATTGCAACACAAACAAACAGCAATAAGCATTGTCGGACACAAGTGCTCTTGCACTTAACCTCTTGGCATAGAAAATCGATGTCGGGGCTCAAATTGTCACTCTCCTACTTCCCCAAGAAGGCTACCATAGCCGGACCGCTCCACGGGAAGACGGACTTTTGACACTTTCACCCCATTATGGCATCACCAAAAGGGTTAACACCCACCAAAAATAGGTCCAAATGTTGGAAAAATTGCACATGCTTAACGATAAACCATCTAAAGGCACCCTTGCACAAGTCATCTTGGGTCAAGCGACTCGTCGCTTTTCTCACGAAGGTCATTCCCTCATCGATTCGTCGCTTGAGGGGGTAGTCACACTTAGTCACCAATCAACAAGCACACACCCAATTAAGGAAAACGACATGCATTCAAAGAATCATTGACAAAGACAATTACGCTCCTGCTTGGGGCAGTAAACAAGCAATAACAATCAAATTGATCAAACACTTGGCATTCGTGAATCATGAACACAAGGTTCCCCTGTGGACAAAAGGTTGCGCCCTTTGCCTAATCATGACTGATCAATGTCCAAGCTCAAGTCACACCTCACCAAAATAGGTTAATACTTGAAATCAGATTCCTTAGCTCGTTAGAAGCAAGGATTCAAGAATGCATGCCCTTTCCATGCTTGGGGCATCAAAAGTTGATTAGGTTACCAAGAAACCCTAATCATTAGTGCTTTGGCTATCTATTTTTGCTCGGTGCTGTGCCATGCACAGCGCATCCCAAAAAGGGGCATCTATAGACACCAAAATAGCACCAATCTGATTATGTGACTGCAAACACTGATCGCTTTGACAAACACAGCCCCCAGGGCAGCCCTCAGAGGTCAAACAGTGGTCCTAACCACTTTCATAGCAATTTTGTAAGGTCAAGAAGCAATTTGGCACATTCGGGCACTTTGCCCGGTATTCGTCTCACCCGGGGACGAATACTAACTGGGATTCGTCTCACCCAAGGATGAATTCTGAAATCGTCTCCGGTCAGGACGAATTCCAGGTTTAACGGGCAAAAAGAAAAATGCCGCCAAGTGGCAGCCAAGGACAATCAATTATTGCCTCCTGCCATGCATGCGCGTGTAGGTGGGTAGGTTGGCCAGTTAGTGGACTGTCACAAGGGCAGTCATGGAAGCCCAAGTCAAGGAGGAGTCTCCTCCCTCTTGGGAAGGCATGGCCGCCACATGGCATCCCTGCATGCCCCTCCAAAGAGACCCCATGGGTCTATAAAATGGTGGACTTTCCCACCCAAATGAGGACAGATTGGAGGCATTTTCAAGCAACGAAGTGCTACCCAATTGAACACCCACTTGCATCCTTTTTGATTCGCATTCTCACATCCATTAATCTCTTTCGCAAGGGAGGTTATTGGGTGGCTTTTGGAAGCATGGATCTAACCCAAATCCAACATTTGACCACCTTAAACCACCAATTTGCCGACACCCCAATCCTAAGAGGTTTTGGGCCCATCCCTAGTGGATTGGTGCCGAAATCAAGTGCCAACGGTGGGAGGCCCACTTGGGCACCCCGCATTTGTTTAAGTTTCATTCTAAAGTATTCTAGATCATTTTTTCATGTTGCATTTTATGTTATTCTATTTAGTTAACTCATAGCTTCAATTCCATAACGTTTTGATTAGATTTCACCATGCCTTTTGTCGCTTTGTTGTCCCACTAACTTGCAGGTAGCGACATCGAATTCTCGAGGATAGAGGCCAAATTGGGAGAATCCGACCATCTGGGTCGTCCCAAAATGGCCCCAATTACCTAACCCCTTTGTCTACAGGCATTTTGGAGGTCCCGAGGTTCGACATTGGAGCGGCATCACTTCGGCTTTCCTAACATAGTAGAATTCGTCCCACCCGGGGACGAATAACATCAGAATTTGTCCTGCCCAGGGACGAATTCTAGGTGAAAGAAGATTGGCTGACTATTTCAATGGCAGTGGCCCTCTGGTAATGTCTTCTGACCTCTGTCAGATTTGTAGGTCATTTACATCCATTTTATTCACTGTTTTTGACAATCCTTTTACATGCATCTTTTCGTTAATTTCAAGGAACAAACTTTCCTATTTTGCAGCAAGTGCTACTAACGCCTTTCTTGTTTCTTTGAACGTAGGAGGAGTAGCAAGAACCAAGGACTCATCAACATCAGTGGCGGCAACACTTTGGCCCGCCCATTTTGCATGTGGGCATGCGGAAGGAGGAAGACTAAGTCACAATTGTAACCAAGATCTATTTAATGCTCCTAGCCCCTAAAAATGGAGGAGACGTCTTTGTAACCAAGGATAAGAAAATTGAATAAAAAGGGTTGTGCTTTCCATACATCTTTCTTTCATTTTCAATTTATCTCCTTTCTTTGTTTCGTGCATAGGATTAAAGCGTTATATTTTGTCTTATATTGCATAGCTATAGTTTCTCTTTATTTCCGAAATCTCATGCTTTCACACACCCTACAATGTGGCCCTAGGTGGTCTATTTATGCTTCGCATTGTGTTTTCCCACAATAAATCCCAAAAGGGGTAATTTGTAGATACATAAATATGTCATGTTTAGGAGACTACTCATATAGACACATTTGAAGGCCATGTGAATGATCTTGTACCTTTCCAAGAGCTAGTAGTGGTCCTAACCACTCAAAATGGTAGTTCTAGCCCATTCAGGCTTAGTTGCTATCAATTAGAGCAACCGTCAACACTGGTTGCTAAAGCTGAGAGTGGCCACAACCTAACCACTGGTTTGGATAGCAACTAGCACCAAAACATAGTTTGCTTGTGAATACAGGCCCATATCACGTAGTTTGATTGCACTTGCATTGCTTACGAGCATTTTTTGGCATGGAACTCCTAGATATCCTCCTGATTGCCTCTTCAATGCAAATTTGTGACTGATCCTTCCCCCTGGGACAATCAGTTGCATGCAGATCTAGATATGAGAAGTCTACATATGGACCCTCCCAAGCAAAGTAAAATATTTGTGAATGTCAAAATTTTGTGTAGCGAAGCTCTAGCATATTTGAGATATATTCCATACCCCTTAGAAGAGTAGCAAAGCTTTGCCCGATTCAATGACAATTTACGGTTATACAACCAGTCATATCGAACGCTCTTCATCGCCAATCAGTGTACAAACATAGAGGTGACCCTTGGACATCAATTTATATGAGGAATCTAGTGCTACAACCCCTGGTTCACGAGGAAAAAGGCTTCATTTTGCGGTCGTTGTCCTTGACAGTGGCTTGCAGGCACATCCTAGGATTTTAGACATTATTTTCCAAGTTTTAGCTTAGATTTGTCATTGCTTTTTACTTTATTAATTAGTTTTAGCATAGATCTATTTTCTTTAATGTATTTGCATTGTTATTTCTAGAGTTATCCACGCATTTATCATTCAATTTTGCTGCATTTTGATCTTATTATGCTTACATATCATGCTTCACATATTTTCTAATAAAGCCTCTTCACGAGAGGTATCCCGTGCTACTGATCTCCTACTATTGTTTCTTGTACGTAGGATACAGGTTATGAGACCAAGCCAAAGTGTTTATAGCAACATATTCCTCCATACAAGGAGAAGAAGGCATCTAAAAACCTTTATACAAGTTTGTGTGCGATACCAGGAGGCCTACGGAGTACTCCATCCCCTTTTTGGGGACACCATTACTTCTGCTTGTATTCCATTATATCAAACTAGGTATCCCTAAGAGGGACCGATATGTAATAGGAATCCACATGAATAAATAAAATATATTTCTTGCATTTGTTACTTTCATGTTATTTATGCTTTCATGGTCTTTTATTTTGATATGATGTTGCGAGTAGACTAAGGTGCACAGCTTCTCGGGCTCACACACCATATTTATTAGGGCGTGTGCTAGTGTTATTCAGTCCATTTTATTTTTGTAATAATTATATTATATTTCCTTTTTTAAACAAAAAATAAAGTTTACAAATCATCAAAATAATTAACAACCAAGTTTCAAGGCAAAGAAAAGTCAAATATGGCAAATTGAAAATCATGCTACTACTATGATCTACCATGTTATCATCTTGAACAATGCAAATTTATCAATAAATACTTCCATATAGCCTCCAATATAAGGTAAAATCATCCAATTTGAAATCTTATAGAAGGCCACATATTTTTGGAATATGTAATAATTTAGGCCATATTAACATTATGATATTATAACCCCCAAGGGCTAGGTGGATTGGTAAGTGCAGGTGTGGTTGGGAACTTACCAAGAAGAGACCTAGGTTCAAACCTTGGGGGGTGTTGGTCAAGAATCTGCCTTAGGTATGGAATGTTTCATCCATGAGCTCTAGACTTGGCTAATATTGAAAGGCCGAAAGGAAAAAATACCTTTTTTGGCAATCTCCAAAGAGGGTTGGTTCCCTTTCTATTTTAAACTTGGGGATTTGAGATTAACGAAACAGGAAAGGAATGGGAAATGACTGAAAGGGATGTAAAATGTGGCTATGAGCCAGACTAACAGGGGGTTATGAAAAAACAACACAATCACTAAGTTATACTTAAACCAATAGCCATTAGCACAAAGAATGTAACATAAATTTGTTGAAATGCGAACTTGTATTTCATTCATGAAGCTGATTTAAATAATACATTTGCAGCTTAAAATAAACCCGGAGGTTGGGGAACCACCCGAGGTAAAAATAGGGATTGTTATAGAAAATAACAATACGCCTAAAATAAAAAACTAAATAATGAAATAAATCAGATATCCCTAAGATATGCTAACATCCCCCCTTATTACATTATTTATGTAATTGAAGAACTACTAATATCCCCCCTGATTACATCAGTTGGTAATACAAAGAGAGCTGTGAAACAATTCAAATTTGACACGTGCAAGTGCCTTAGTGAAAATGTCTGCAACTTGAGCATTGGTGGGAATGTGCTGAAGCTGAATTCGGTGCCTTGGAACTTCGTCTCGAATGAAGTGACATTGTGTGTCAATGTGCTTGGTTCTTTCATGATGTACTTGGATTCTTGACAAGATTCAAAACACCCATGTTGTCGCAGAACAAGTGTATTGGAGATTTTGATGGAAGACCCATACTTGTGAGGATGCGACGCAACCATATCACTTCGCACACAGCTTCACGTGCGGCGCGATATTCTGCCTCTGTTGATGAAATAGCAACCACCTGTTGCTTCTTGTTGTGCCAAGAGACAGGACCAGATCCAAGATGAAACAAATATCCTGAAGTTGATTTACGGTCATCATATGATCCGGCATAGTCGGAGTCCGTGTATCCCTGTAAGAAGAATTTGTTGTTCCTCTTATATTCTAGGCCATATTCCATTGTGCCACGGACATAGTGAAGAACGCGCTTTGCTGCTTTCCAGTGTGTAGTCTTAGGCTCCTGCATGAACCTCGAAAGATAGTTGACAACAAAAATGATATCTGGCCTAGTGTTGGTCAGATATATGAGACTCCCAATCAACTGGCGATAGAGAGTACCATCTACCTGAGGTGAATCATCATATCGCGATAACTGAATTCCTGTTTCCATCGGAGTAGACATTGGCTTGCAATCAGTCATGCGATATTTTTCCAATAGGGTCTTGGCATATTTTTTCTGAGACACTTTGATGGAGTGCTCCTTCTGGCTGACTTCCAGACCAAGACAATAATGGAGAAGTCCGAGATCTGACATCTCAAAATATTGACACAAGTCTCTTTTGACAGTAGAAATCATTGTTTTTGAACTCCCTGTAATGAGCAGATCATCAACATAGAGTACAAGCAACACTATTTCAGAACCCTGTTTCTTAAAATAGAGGTTTGCATCTGACGGACATCTCTTAAAACCATGCTGCAAAAGGTGATGATCCATTTTTATATACCAAGCCCGAGGGGCTTGTTTCAAACCATATAAGGATTTTACCAATCTGCAAACTTTCTGTTGTTGGCCTTCCACTTCAAATCCTTTCGGTTGAGTCATGTAGACTTCTTCTTGGAGATCACCATTTAGAAAAGCACTCTTGACATCCATTTGGTGTACTTTCCACCCATATTGCGCTGCCATAGCACAAAGAACTCGAATGGTTGTCATCCGAGCAGTAGGTGCAAAAGTTTCCTCATAGTCAATGCCTTCTCTTTGAGCATAGCCCTTTGCAACAAGGCGGGCCTTATGCTTATCTATTGTACCATCTACCTTATACTTCACTTTATACACCCATTTGCAGCCTATGGGCTTCTTTTCGTATGGCAGATCGACAAGCTTCCAAGTTTTGTTTTTCATCAAAGACTTATACTCTGCATCCATAGCAGCCTTCCACTGAGGCTCACCAAGAGCAACTTGCACTGATGCGGGTTCAAGATCGTCTATGGAAGACATAAATACCCTGTCACTATCAATATCCATATCTTCTGTATCTCTCTCTGGATCTACAGAAAGTTCCTCAAAATATTGACACAGGTCATCAACCCCAGTATTCTCTGTTGCAGCTTTCTCCTGTCGAGCCATGCTATGAGTACGAGGCCTATCCAATGTCAAATCTGGTGGAGTGGATAGCTTAGAGTCTTTGATTGTATTTGTATACCACTTTGGATTCTTCTGAGGTGTTGAAGAAGATGAAGACGGACCTCCAACTTTTGAGGAAGGAGATTTATCAACCTTAGGTTCCACAAGGTCTAGGTATACATTTGATGTGGGTTCTGATGTGAAAGCCTCATCAAAAACTACATCTCTACTGATGTGTATCTTCTTGGTTAAGGGATCAATCAAACGATAACCCTTAGAGTGCTCATCATACCCAAGAAGAATACACTTCAGTGTCTTCACATCTAGCTTCTTCCTTTTCTCTTTTGGTATGTGCATGAAAGCTTTACATCCAAAAATGCGTAGATGAGAAATGGAGGGTTTCCTACCACTCCATGCTTCCTGTGGAGTCATTCCTTGTAGAGCCTTTGTGGGTGCCCTATTCAATAGATATACTACTGTGGTGACAACTTCTGCCCAATATAGTTGCTCAATCCTAGCTCCTGTGAGCATGCAACGAACCATTTCCATGATGGAACGATTCCTCCTTTCAGCAACTCCATTTTTTTGAGGAGTATAAGCAGTAGTTAACTATCGTGTGATCCCATTTTCTTTCAAGAACTCAGAGAATTCTTTAGAGGTGAACTCCCCCCCTCGATCTGAGCGGAGGGTCTTTATAGAAGTCCCTGACTCCTTTTCAACAGATTTCTTGAATTGTTGAAAGAAGCCAAATGCTTCAGATTTCAGTTGAAGAAAGAATACCCACATCTTTCGTGAGTAATCATCTACGAATAACTGAAAATACCTCTTACCCCCACAACTGTTGGGAGTTAAGGGACCGCACAGATCGGTGTGAATCAACTCCAGAGGTTTCTTTGCTCTTGTAGAGCTTCTTTCAAAAGGCACTCTATGTTGCTTTCCTGCCAAGCAGTCAGAGCAAACTGGTAAAGTGGTAGAAAGGGAAGGAAGACCTTTTACCATTTCATACTTACTTAACTCAAGTAAGTAACCAGAACTCAAATGTCCATATCTCTTGTGCCATAGGGAAGTTGCCTCCTTTGTAGAGACTGTCATGGCAACATGTGGAGTAGAGATAGCATCTAAGGCAAATAAGCCATGCTTATATGAAGCGGTGGCAATGTTCTTACCCCTCCTGGTAATAGAACAACACTTCTTGCCTCCCTCAACACTAAAGTGCACAACCATATCTTTGTCCAGAATCTGAGTGACTGACAACAAATTGTTTGCCAATCCTGGAACATAGAGAACTTTGTCAATTGACACTTGCCATCAGGAAGAGTGACTAAAATAGTACCTTCTCCCTGAACCTTGTAGGTTTTATCATCAGCAATAGTGACAGGTTTGCCCTCTTTGGCCTCAAAAGACTCAAACCATGATTTGTCACCAGTCATGTGCTTACTGGCTCCAGAATCAACATACCAGATAGGATCCCTCTGCTTGGACACTGTGGTAGTCATGAGAACTTTGTGGGCTCTCTCAGAATCCATGTCAGATTCTTCAACAACAACATTCACTTGTTGTTTGTTCTTTTGTGGTTTGTTTCGGCCTTTCTGTTTTGATTGTTTATTCTTATGCCAACATCTGTTTGTATCATGACCTTCTTTGTCACAGATCTTGCAATAGCACTTTTTCTGTTGAGGTTGTTGAGTTTGTTTCCCTTTTGAATCCTTTTGTGAATTCCCTCCCTTCTGAAAATTACCCTTCTTCTGGTTCTGCCCTTTCCTGTTGATGTAGAGGCAGTGTTAGAAGAATCATCTCGTTGTAGTTGGCGTGCCTCCTCCTCTTGAAGCATATTAACCAATTCTACAAAAGTAACTTTCCGTTGTGACACATGAAGGGAAGTAATCAACACCCGATAAGAATCAGGTAAAGCTCTCAATACAATTGAGATAAGGAGCTTATCTTCAATTGGTTCTCCTAAAGAATTCAACTTTGCTTTCAATTCTGACACTCTGCAAAGAAAAAATTCAACTGTCTCCCCCTGCTTCATGCTTAGACTGTGTAATTGAGATTGAAGAAATAGAATAGTGGAATCATTCTTTCCCTCATAGATAGTTTTAAGGGCATCCCATGCCTCTTTACTATTTGCACAATCAACAATATGGGGCTGAACTTCATCAGCCACAACAAG
Organism: Wollemia nobilis; assembly: GCA_028583015.1. Taxonomy (NCBI): domain Eukaryota; kingdom Viridiplantae; phylum Streptophyta; class Pinopsida; order Araucariales; family Araucariaceae; genus Wollemia; species Wollemia nobilis. The sequence goes on from JAQPPZ010005606.1 coordinate 3,160,385, forward strand.
CAAAATGAGCACCTTTGCTTTGCTGTCTAGCTTGTCAAAGTCTCTTTGAGCAGTAGATGGAGCTGTAGCACCAGCGGCAGATGAAGGTCTTGTTGTTGCTCCAGATACAACATCCCATAAGTCATCCATGATGAGGATAGCCTTCATCTTGTTTTTCCATGGTGTGTAATTAGGACCTTTCAACAAGCGATGAGAATCAGTCATTAATTTTGCAGACATGGTGAAGGTTCCTTATAACACCAATTGGTCCCCCTTTCGATATACCTTTTTCTAGGCCAATATACCGTACAAAATACCCGCCCTTACGTGAGGGAAACTATAGGTATTTAGAAAGATCAATAAAAAATCACCCGCCCTTACGTGAGGGAAACTATAGGTAATTTTTAGAGATCATACGATACGTGGAACTTAAGCAGTACTGAAAGGGAATAGTCTTGTTGATGGCACCTACCATAGAAAGTCTGCAATCCGCATGCGTGGGGCGTAACTTCCCCTAAACACTTTGGATTTCAGAACTTTCGTCAGGATTTACGCCTAAACACAAGAACTATTAGGGTAGTGGATGGAGTAAAAAAAATGCAAAATGGCAAACTTATCTCTCCCCGACGATTTATAGAGAACAAGCTCAGACGTCGTTTTGGCAGCTATATTAGGCGGCGGATACAATAGCGCAATCACGACAGCTTTACACGTAAGTGCTGGCCAGAGGTATCACAAATACCGAACATCTGCAGTGCAATAAATTGCACGGATGGGTTTTAATTATTTCGGGGACTTAGGAGTGAATTTCATTTTAACTTTTAATGTTATAGTGCAAAAAATGAAATATGCAACATACAACATAAAAGTGCCCACAGAAATAACCCACTAGGTGTCGGGCGCAGCCGAAAATGCACCTTTACAATAATGCCAAAATTGCTTTTCAAAAAATTACTCACTTTCCCCCTGTGATTTTTGGAAAAAAAATACCCCCTAAAAAATATTTTAACAAAGCATTTTTTTTATAATTATTATATATTTAAAGTTAAAAAAAAATAATTTTAATTTATATAGTTTTTAAAACTATGAAAATATAAATTAAAATCAAATTTTAATTTATAAAGTTTAAAAAACTATAGAAAAATAAATTAAAATTAAAATTAATTTTAACTAAAAAATAATAATTAAAAAAAACTTTGAAATTTTTTTTTACCTTTTTTTTCTCCAAGGGGGAGTCGGCGGGATTTGAACCCCCGACCTGCAGGCTCCCTGAGCCTTACCGCATAGTCCACCACCAGGTGGACTAGCGGGCTGATCCGAAAGGATCAGGGACCCCCTCCTATTTGAGGAGGGTCCCCAGCCCTTTGCCCGTGCGCGGCCGCCTGGCCGCAGCTCCCTCTGTGGCTGCCTCCGCCAGGTGGCCGCAGCTACCCCCTCCTCTGCTGTTGGTCACGGCGGCGTCGCACGTGCACGCAGTAGGCGGCCTGCGGCTAGACGACCACGGCTGCGACGAGCGGCGGTGGCTGGACAGCCCACGACGGCTGCTGCTGCAGTTGGCCGCAGCGGCTGTTGCCATGCGTCGCGCATCGCACCGCGCGTGTGACGTAGGGAAAGGGGGCGAGGGAGGGGGTCGCGACGCGCGTCGCGTGAAATAAATCACGCGACGTGGGGGGGTGGGGGAACCGCGCGTGATTAAAATCACGTCACGACGGGGGAGCGCGTGATTAAAATCACGTCACAAAGGGGGGGTGGAGGATGCACGAAATTTTTTTTTTTTATATCACGTGCAGGGGGACTATAGGAAATTAGAGCTAGGAAAAAAAACACGCACAGGAGGTGCGTAGCACAGGGGGGGTCTGTGTTTTTTTTTTTTTAAATGCGTGCTCAACAAGAACACGCACAGACCAGCGCTGGGAAATAAAAATTTTCCAGACCAGCGCTGGAAAAAAAAAAGACCTGCAACCTTCCTTAAAAAAAATTTCTCTCCCGACAAGACCAGCCAGCTTCCGCCTCCTCTCTCTCTCACCCTTCTGGCTCTGATGCCATGTTGAAATGCGAACTAGTATTTCATTCATGAAGCAGATTTAAATAATACATTTGCAGCTTAAAATAAACCCGGAGGTTGGGGAACCACCCGAGGTAAAAATAGGGATTGTTATAGAAAATAACAATACGCCTAAAATAAAAAACTAAATAATGAAATAAATCAGATATCCCTAAGATATGCTAACAAAATTAAAACTAGATACTCTCACAATATGCAACCTCCAGAATTTTTCCAATGTTTACTCTTTATCAGAAGCTAAATCTAGACATAGAATTGTAGCTATGATACAGAGAAGCAAATTTAATAGAAATAAATAATAGAAGGCATACATATGAAAGGGATTTAGATTTAGAGCCAAGGATCCTTTGTATTCATAGCAAAGCTTAAGCATAGCAGTTTTATAGCAAAATGTCCATCATTTTACATTAGAATTGCTAGTTTTTATAGAGGATTCCACCTTTGAAACATAAATACCCAACCACGAAACATTACGGTGGCAAAAAAGATCTGATTCCTGAACTCATCAGAAAGTAATGAAGCATGGCTCAAATTCGATGACTCCTTGAAAAGTAGCTACATATCTTCAATGCACCGATGTGATTCACCTGTAACACCATATCCTCACTTGGTGGAACCTCCTCAATGGTAAAAATTGAATTCTAAGATAATATTTTGATTCTTCCCAGGCCGACTACATTTAAACAATTGAAAGTGCACCTTCGAAACTCAATTTCATCGTTGAGAAGCACTTTCAAGAAAGTTTTGCTGAAGCAAGGGAGTTTGGCTGAGAAAGAGGAGCTTCGTTGATGTGTGTCCCATTTGTGTTTCAGCCATATAAGCTTCGAAAATATCTTGCGCTCTCAAGTGGGGGGTCAAGCAATTGGGCCCCACTTGTGTTTCACTGTCTTCTAGCCCAAAATGGGCTTGCACTCTCGAATTGGGGTGAAAAGGAATTGGACCCCACTTAGCATTTCTTCTCTAAAATCAAGTTTTGTTGGCCTTAGGAAAAATACAAAAGCTCTTTCACCTCTTCCTGCCCTAAAATTTAGTTGCGCTCTTGAGTTGGGGCAAAAACACTTGGACCCCACTCAGGTTTAGCTAACCTCTAACCTGAAATAGGTTTGCACTTCAAGTGTGGGCAAAAAAGATTGGGTCCCACTTAGCATTTTTTCCTTGAAACTGAGTTTTGTCCATACAAGGCCCAAAAATGGATTGTGTTCTCTATTTGGGGGTGAAAGCAATTGGGCCCCACATTGCATTTCGATTATCTTCTAACCCATAATGGGTTTGCACTCCAAATTGATGTGAAAGCACTTGGGCCCCACACTGCATTTTTTATCTTGAAACTAAATTGTGCTAACTTTTAGGAAAAATACAAGGGTTCTTTCTCCCATTCAACCCCTAAAAATGAGTTGCACTCTTGAGTTAGGATGAAAACACTTGGGCCCCACTTAGTTTTGGCCAACCTCTATTCTAAAATGGGCTTGCACTCCACCCTTTCTCTGAAACTAAGGTGCACTGGTTTACTTAACCAATATATATTGCTGTCTTTGAGACCTAAATGAGTTTTTAATGGAAGTGCTAGCACGAAACAACTCTTGTCTGTAAAAACCATGTATTCACTTGGATCTCGCCATGTGAACTTAGATAAGGACCCTGCATGATGAGTTAAAGGAAAGGACTACATGCTCCCTTGAGTGCAACCAACAAATGTTGATAGCAAAACATGGAAAAGAAGGAATGCATTCTAAAAAAAAAAAGAGTTTTTCAGGGAAGAAGAGATCATTACATAGAAAAATTTATCACAAAATAATCAATGTGGTAGGGATTCCAACATCTCTGGTGACTCGTATGGGAATTGAGCTTGCCTCAATGTGGATATCCTAGGCCTTATCTATTGGGATTAGAGTCATCGTCACTCTTTTTTTCTGAATGCTCACTACTGGAAGGGAACTCTTACTCCAATTTCTCCCTTTCTCCTTCTTTCTCTTTTATTTTGTGCTCATGGTCCCCTTCTTCTCCTTGGTCTCCTTCTTACTCTCCTTGATCTTCATGCTATTAGGAAGCCTCCAATTGTAGGATACGCTCATAGATGTGATCATAGTTTGCTTGAACTAGGGCCCAAGCATATTCTTGGAGCATAGCATGATCTCGAAGCTCCCTAGACAGGTTTTCAAAATTCTCAAGCTAGTCTACGTCAGTGAAGTTAGCACTATGGATGAGATCCACCAAACAATATTCGATCTATGCAAACCTTGTCATTAATTGCATTACCTATGCTTTTATAATAGGCTTGCCCCAACTATCAATCTCTGAAGTGTCACCTTCAACGGCATCCCAGGCTGGGTTCAGTTCTTCCTTTGTTAGAATAGCCCCATCATCATCATTGAAGCCGAGAAATTCAAGCTACATAAGGGCTTCGAAATACATCAAAGAAATTTGTCTTTCCTACTCGAACACTTATAACAACCTTCTAGCCTCCTAGGCTCTTTCCACTTTTGTGAAGTAAGCCTGCAGTGTTACCTTTGTAGTTGCCCATGACCGAGCATGTGGACTCATAGGAGTAATCTAGAGGTCCATATTTTCTAAGGTTTGCACCTTCATAGCTAGTTCCAACCATCGTTCTATATATTTTTTGGCATCCTCCACAATAGATTTGCCTTGAGTAACTGTGTGCTTGGCCTCCCAAATGAATGTGAGCACTACTATTGCCTTCGACACCCTAGCTCTATAGTTAGCCAAGAAGTGATAGTGAACCTCCTTAATGTGATCTTTTGTAAAGACCTCTGATTCCACCACCTTCTTTGTCAACTGAGCTTGCAGCTCCTAGATCTGGGTATTCAAGGTTTGCACCCAGATTTTTGCCTTTGTGTGTGCCTTGAGGTGATGTTTAATTTATTTTTTATAATTACCCACCTCTTGCTCCAAGCTAGCCATGCGTTGTTGTAACTACTCTGATTTGTACTGAGCCTCCTTGAGTTGTGCCCTTATCTGTGCTAAGGTCTCCTTGAGCTCCACATTTTTTACCTTGGATTTGAAGAAGCAAGTTTTTTAGTGCTTCCCGTGAAAATAGATGGAGCCCATTTTGACCTAGATATTCCCCATCTCTGTTGCATCAATTTTTCTTAATTCTTCAACTGTATGATGATAGGAGTAATTCATTGGTGTCATATCCTCTGGGGGATTTTAAAATTTGGTCACCTTCTCCATCTTGTGGAGTTTCATATTCTTCGGGTCGAACATAGCCCTTTTTTCCACCTTGATTGGAGCTTTCGCATTTTTCTTTTTTGACCCTTGAGTTAGATTGAGGAAATTTGATACACTTGATGTATGCTCTCCACAACTGGGCATTTTTGTAGAACTTCTAGCTCCATTTTTAGTGGTTCTTGAACTCCAAAGAGTGGCGTGAAGGAGAAAAAAGCATGTTGGGAGTTTTCTTTAGCAGATGGATTAAAAATATATGGGGTCATGACTACGATGACTTTGGGAGAAATTGGGGTTTGGATAGCGATTACTGAGGCCTTAGTATATGGGAGTGGAATATCACAGGATGCCACTGTAGCTGAGGAGGTGAGTGAGAGCAAAAATAAGCTTAGATTGGTGATGACAGCAGACACTGCAACTGGATCGACAAAAACTTGAGGGATGAGGATGGATGACGTAGGAAACACAAATGCATTAGAGATGAACACAAAGGAACTAAACATCTAGTAAATAACAGGGGATGATGAGGGAAGCAGTGACTGGGATGCAAGGAAATGAATGGTAAACATGGGGACGCTGAATGAGGGTTGAGTTAAAATGAGAGTTTTGATATTAGAATACATAGTTGCCAAAGGTATAGAAGTGAGGGAAGGAGAAAGAGATAGTGTACCTGCAGGCTTGGGCATTGTCAGAGCCGAAATCATGAACTATTGCATGATTGGGCTTGTTCTTCCTTCTTCTCTATCTTATGCTTCCACTTCTAGGTCAATTAGTTCCACCTCTTATTGCTTTTGTTACACTAGAACAAGGACTTTAGGGACACTCGCTTCCATGGTTGTCATCATTGTAGAAGAGTTTGTGCTAAGGATACAAGTTGCACTAGTCTGGGGCTTCTTTGCAACATGAGGAAGTGAAAGTGCTATACCAATTCTCTTCTTCCTTAGAATGACCTCTTCTTTAGGGGGAAGCTGCTTATATTTCTTTGTGAGAAGTGGATATTGTTCAATCGCCTGCCACTATTCTTTCGCCACGTTTTCCACTTTATCAGGGCTTTGAGTGCTTCGAGGCATGATATCAGTAAATGATATAGGTTGATAAGTGTTAAAATTTATGTCATATATCATGGAGAAGTTCTCTTTCAACACAAGAAACTATTCAGATGCCTCATTTTTATGTTGGACCCTCATGATCCACCAGTTAGAAATATTTTTGTCTGACCAGTCGAGCATTTTGTCCTTCATTACCTAAAACAACTCTTCATCAGGCATGTACACTAGGTTGTGCGCAGGATCATATTCAGTCTCCATCATGTAGAATTTATGCCATAGGGAAATTGACATCATCCTCTCCATGTGCCATTCCAGATCATGCCCTGAGGGGTTGTTGCACTATGCTTCAATATCTGGGTGCGGGCAACTGTGGAAACTTTTTGTTCTGATATATTACCTAAAAACGTCCAGTGGGTCGTACCTCCAATTTTGGGGGAGCTTGATTAGGATGAAATTGTACAACGTCACCATGAGAAAGGAGTTCTACTTGGTGACCTCCACCTTAATATCACCAAATTGGAAATATGAAGTGCACATGTGTGGCTTCCTTATCCCGTTCCCATATGTATCATAAGCGAAGTCACTTTATCGGGTAAATTCAAGGGCAAAAATTTACTTCATGGTGTAGTACGACAACAGGAAGGGTTTTCCAATAAACCCATAAATCCTTATTATAAGGCCTTACATAAGCTGGAAGACATCACCCAACTTCTTTTCCACTATCTCATCTTTCATTTGCCTTGGGACTCATTCGTAAATGCAATAGATGAGCTCCAGAGCTGGTTCAAGAAACATCCTATTGAAATCATGGTAGGACTCGTATTTGGATAGACTTTGAGTCCACTAATAAACTAGGAGTGCCTTACCCTCTTTACAGGTGTGATTCTAGGTGATGAAAATTAAATGACTATGCATGTAGTAAAAAAGGTACCAAACAAGGAAGAAGCAAAGTCAGAACGACTAATCCTTACCACTTTGCACATTTCTCAATAGTATATGCATCTATCGCACCACCCATTCTACCCAGTCGAAGAACACGAGCTTTATCTCCAGCTTCATGATGGCAAGAAAGTAGAATTCACCATGTGAGATACACTTTGTGAGGGAAACTTGCCACTTGTATACCGTTGTGTCTATGGAGAGTCTCATAACCCATGCCAGCATCGAGTATATGTCAGGATGCTTGAACATCTCCAAGAGTTTGGGTAGGTTTGGCAATCCTTTGGGCACCAGCTTTTCAAGTAACTATGTCTCCATGAACTGTTGCATCTGCGTTGTCGACGTATACCTTTCGTTCTACTTAGTTATGTTGATTTTTCTAATTATGTAGTCAGTAGGGGGATTTTCTCCACAAGTGAAAGCCTCCTGGACATATTTGGGAGAAATAATGAACTTGTCCCCTCTAGGATTTTGAACCATCCTGGTTTGAGGATCGTAGAATTTAGCAATCTTGCATACCAACTCTGGGAAATTATGCACAGGTGTGCACAGGTACCAGTAGAGGTGAGAGTAATAGGTAATCATTTGTCTACTTTTAGCATACATCCTTATCAGCATAACATCAACATTCTAGGGAAGCTTCTCAATGTTTTTGTTCATGAGCATACAATATCTTACTCTTCCCAACTTGTCGATGGGTGGTGGCAGCTCCACTTGCTTTTTCTCTTTTTTTACCTCTTTGCACCTTCTCCCTTCTTGTAGGTCTTCTCAGTGCTTTTCTTACCCATTCTGATTATGCATTGGCCCTGGTGCTTGCTCTAAAAAAATGCAATTTCTCATTGTTACTTAGCACACCATGTTTCACCAGAAAATCTCTCGCTCTGAACTTTGACAAAGTTAACAACGCTAGTACAAAACCCTTAGCAATCTTCTTATAGTTTCATTTGAGTTGCAGTGTTGGCCTTCTTATAGCATTGCAATCAACCCACCACCTTAATTACGCTTTGCGGTTGAGTAAATGCATGGAGGGATCATGGGCAAAGTGGGAGATGTTTTTTTTGCATTAACCAATGGTTGAGCGCTCCTCCCAATGATGGCCAACTGCATGGACCACAATCTTACTCGAAAGACATGATGCACCACTTTTTAATTTTCAAGGGGTTATTTCATGCTCCAACGGCCTTCCTTGGGGTGTGCACTCACTAGGTTTTTCTTGGGAATGTGTGCTTGAGGTATTGGAGAAAGCATAACTCTCTTTCACTCTTGCAATTGCTTTTGTCACTTTAAGAGCCAAAATGGCTTTCACTTAAAAAATCAAGCAAGAAACCCTTTCACCCATTTAATGCCCGAAATAGAAAAAAAAACATCATAATTTATGCAAGGCCTTTATTAATTGGGAGAGGCTTATAATATATTCTTTTTTGGAGTGAGTACCATATCTTTTAATTCTTTGCCATGTGGCACTTGCACAAAAATAGCTTGAAGGGCCACGATTTGAATTTCACCCATAAAGGAGAGTGAAAGTGCCTTTCACTCAACAAAGCTCCCGAAAGTGCCTTTGACCAGTATTTGATGCCAAAACGACAAAATAATTCATGTTAGAGCGCTCCTTTCTTTGTTCCCTAACACGTGGTGCTTCAAGTGTGAGCTTGTCAAAACTTCATGCTTTTAACCTCGTGCTTTTGGGTTGGCCCTGCCTTAGTTGTAGCTTTCGCTCCTTAAGGTACCAAAAAATCATTTCACCCCTAAAGTAGAGTGAAACTCCTCTTTGAAAAATGATAGGGTGACTTCTATCCACTGAACTGCTTTGTTGGGTGATACTTTAAAACAATGAAACGGACTCCTTTAGCTCAATAGAAGAGAAAAAATGCTTTAGCCAACTTGGGCATCCAAAATTGCTCTTTTCTTTTTTTGGTGCTAGAAAACATGCAAACTTAAACTAAAAAATATTTTTATTTAAACTCCTTCACTACATTTCCCTGTCAACTTGATTCCTTACCATAGCGAGGAGCTTGGTCGATACTGCACTACTGAGAGCACAAAAGGAAGGGAAATGAAGAGACTTATTTTCTAAGAGAAAATATATATACATACAAACAAGGGAATAATTATATACACAGTTGAGGAACCTTTACTACTACCCCTTATTGGTAGTATACCTTAAAATGAAGGTCATTGACTAATATTGGGAGGGTGAACCCATATAAATCTTGGAGAATGAAATAGTTTACCTGATTCACCCTGGATATTTGAAGGGACCCTCCCAGAATGTATCAAACTTGTCATGATTTCCTACTTTAGATTTTCTCTCGTTCCATTTTAACACCAAGTCACCAACCTGGAAGGTTTAGTTAGAGGTTCTCTTGACGAACCAATTTTTTGTGGTCTTGGCATGCTTCATAAAAGCTTCATAGGCCTTTTCTCTTTCTTCTTCCAACTGTAGCAATTGGGCCATCCTGACACTCATGGGATCAAACTCTTCATCTTTGCTATTTAACGATCAGAGAGACTGCAATGCGGGTAACTCAATGTACATGGGGAGAACTGCTTCCTTCCCATATACCAAGGAATATGGAGACATCTTGATCGATTTCTTAAATGAGATACGATCAGCCCATAAGGCTAGGTCCAGGAGTAGATGCCAGCTTTGCTTGTTGTCTTCCAAGGTTCTCTTCATAATCTTAATTAAGTTTTTTTTTGTGGACTCTGCCAAACCATTCCCCTATGGGTAATAGTTAGATGAAGTCTTTAGGTAAATACCATACTTACTTGTTAATTCTGATATTCTAGCACCGATGAAGTGAGTTCCATTGTTAGTTACGATTGCATCCAGTGTCCTGAAGTGGGTTATCAGACCTTCCAAGAAGGCAATGACTACATCCTAGTTAGCTTGCTTGGTTGGCACTACTTTCGCCTATCGGGTAAAATATTTTGTAGCTGTTAGGATATATTTATGCCCTATAAAGGAATTAGGATCTATCACCCCAATGAAATCTAAGCCCCATTGTTAAAATGGAGCTTTTACCTAAATTATGTGCAAATGCAAAGAAGCATTCCTACTCTCAACAGCGTATCTCTAGCACTTATCACACTTCTAGCTGACCTCGAAGGAATCAACAAAAATAGTGGGCCAATAATAGCCTGCTTTAATGATTTTTAAGGCCATAGGTCTTCCTATGAAATGTTATCCTAACATCCCAGAATGGAACTCATCAAGGATCCTTTATTTATTTGTCCCCCTACACACCTCAGGAGAACCCCATCTATGTTCCTATGAAACAAACCATTTTGAAATATCACATACCTACAAGCTTGAAGCCTGAACCTTCTCCTCTACAAATCATTGAGGCAAGAAGGGTACCTTTCGATATTGAAGTATTCAACAAGGTCCTTTTTCCAATCCTTACCATATATAGACCGATTCACAAGATCACTTTCTTGTGTTGGATCATCCCACTGGTATGTTATTACCTCGGATGTGGTGCTCCTGGCAAGTTCTTGGTATAATGCTCGACCGTAGACCAATTTAGTGGGCCTAACTTCTATTTCATTCTTAGATCTTGGAGACCCATCTTGCTCTTTTATTACCAATCTCACCTTGGATGATGAAGTTTTTGATGTCAAGGTGTACTACATAAACTATTATCTTACTCTGGGATACGAAATGGTGAAACTTCTTCAATGATCGCATCACTGCATGTACCTGTATCTCAATGAAGATATACTTATCTTTGTATGGATGGATGACTTAGCTTAGGAATGCTATCGATTGTTCATATCCATACTCATTCTTCTGAGTAAGGACAAATGCATAGCTCTCTAGTTCACCTATGGCATAAAGTATAAAGTCTTTAGAGTAATTGGGGTTCACTACAATGAGGGCTTGAGAGATTCTCTCTTTGATTTCTTTGAATGCCTATTTCCTTTCCTCAATCCATTGAAACTCAATGTATTTTTGTCATTGGCTTTACCACTTGAGAAAAATCAGATATGAACTTCCTAATAAAATTGATCTACCCAAAAAAGGATTCAAGGCCTTTCTTATTTGCTGGCAGAGGTAGCTTGAGGAGGGTTGTAGCCCTAGCAGGATCGACAGCTAGTCCCTTCTCTGATATTACATGGCCTAGGAGCTTACCTTCTTTCACTGCAAAAATGGACTTTTTTAGATTTATGGAAACTCCGAACTCTCAACACTTTTTAAATACTTGACACAAATGTAGACCATGTTCTCCCCTTTTGTGGGAGAAAATAGTCATATCATCTAAATAATTTACAATTATGTGATTTAGTAACTCACCGAAGGCTAAGTCCATCGCTCTTTGGAAAGTCACTTCGGTGTTTGAGAGGCCAAATGGCATTCATTGGTAGGCAAAAGTGCCCCACTTGGTGGTGAAAGTAGTTTTGTACTAATCCTCTCCTTCACCTAGATTTGATTGTATCTAGAGAAGCCATCTAGTATAGAAAACCTCTGTGCTCCTGCCACTACATGAAGAATTTTATCGATTTGGGGCAGCGGGTAGTGGTCCTTTAGAGATGCTTGATTGATATTTTGAAATTCAATGCATAAACGTATGTCTCCATTATTTTTTCACACCGATATCAAGTTCATCACCCAAGAAGAGTGTTTGATAGGATAGATAATCTTTACCTCCAGCATCTTCAGGAGCTCAGTCTTCATCATCAATTTAATCTTTGGGTTGACTGACCTTTGTTTTTGTCTAAAAGGTTTGATCCCTTCCTGCATCTCGATCATGTGTTGGAAGATGCTTTTATCGTATCCTTTCAGGTCTTAATAACTCCAAGTGATAATATTTGGGTATTATTTGCATAGAGTCTTGATTTTCTTGATCTCTATCGACGTACAATCAGTTCCAACCTTGATCACTTTTTTGGGTTTTAGTTCCAGTTCCTTATATTCTCTCACATCCACTTTGATCTTATGAGCTACTGACCTGTCATCTTGATCAAATTGAATTTCAAGCATGATCAAGCCCTTTGGGACATGATTATTTTTTAATTATATTAACTCTTCATACTCTTCTTCATAAAGGGTCCTATCTTCGATAGTGTTGGCTTCATTTATCAAAAAATTGACAATTTGCTCATCATTGTCGAACACTTGCTAGTGGATATTCTTGTTTAATATCGAAGGCCTATAAATCACTCTTACCATCTTCAATTTTTGCATCATGTTTTCAACGGGGGAGAATTTAGCTCCAATATATGTGAAGACATCAACGTGCTTATTTCACTCTCATAAAATAGCTCGGATATTCAGTTTTATGAAAGATTCAAATAGGTCCCATACCTTGTTGTTGTATACCTTCAGGTAATTTTTCTTTGCGACACACTTATTGGTGACTTGATTGTAGATCAACTTTGAATCTCCGAAGATCTACAACTGCTTGATTCCAATTTTATCTGCTTTTCTTAACCCCAAGCACAGGGCTTCATACTTAGCTGCATTATTAGTACAACTCCATGCAAGTCTATAGGAGTAGTGATGCAGGAGCATCTCGGGCAGTGCAGCAATCTTGCATCACCAAAAAAAAAAAAGAAGTTCAAAGTTGAAAAAGTTCAAAATTTAAAAAAATGACCAAGTGTAAAAATGGTCGCGATATCGCGACACCAAAGTTGTCGCGATATCGCGACGTATTTCGAGCACCGTGGCCGAAGCGACAAATGGTCGCGATATCGCGACGCAAATGTCGTCGCGATATCGCGACGTATTTCGAAGCACCATGGCAAATACAACTTTGGTCGCGATATCGCGACGCAAATGTCGTCGCGATATCGCGACGTATTCCGAAGCACCATGGCAGATGCAACTCACGGTCGAAAGTTAAACAAAATTGCAAAAACGACTAAGTGTAACTTTGGTCGCGATATCGCGACACCAAAGTTGTCGCGATATCGCGACACTTTGGCCGCCAAGGCCAAAGCACAAAGAAGTGTCGCGATATCGCGACACCTTTGCCGGCAAAGCCAAAGCACAAAGAAGTGTCGCGATATCGCGACACCTTGGCCGGCAAAGCCAAAACTCAAAGTAGTGTCGCGATATCGCGACACCTTGGCGACAAAGCCAAAACTCAAAGTAGTGTCGCGATATCGCGACACCTTGGCCGACAAAGCCAAAACACAAAGAAGTGTCGCGATATCGCGACACCTTGGCCACCAAAGCCAAAACGCAAAGAAAGGTCGCGATATCGCGACACTTTCTTGTCAAAGCCAAAAACGCAAAGAAAGACAAAGCCAAAGTAGCAGTTCCAGGTGGCGTTCCAAGTGGCAGTTCCAGGTGGTGTTCCACGTGGCAGTTCCGAGTGGCTGTGCCTGAGATCGTGAAGGTCGTTCCAGCGGCAGTTCCCAAAGGCCGTTAAGGCCGTTCCATATGACCGTTTCAGAAACCGTTAAGGCGGTTATGAACGGCGGTGCAGCACGAACCATGGAGAATAAAAAGGATTTCTTTGACGGATGGAGGAGGCTGGGGGAGAGAAAGGAAGGCTGCGGCTGTATTTTACGTTTAAAGCACTGTGTATGTTTTTTCACGGCATTTTATTGTAAAAGCTCCCTGTTTTGAAATTAAGAATACTGCGACTTTCAAATAAAATTGCGTCATTTTATTTGTGGTAAATTGGCTCCCCATCAAGTGGTATCAGAGCCGTAAGATTACGGCGTGTCGAGCGAAAGCGCCGAACGGGAGGCGGCTCACACCGGGATCGGGGTTACGGGTTTTTCTAAGAAACGTGAGACAGAATGCCGCCGCGTAGAAATCGTGGCCTTTGGAAGGAACGTGGTTCCTGAAGGTGATTTTCGTGCATTGCGGCGACAAGTGTTAGCATTGCGGGGAAGAGTTGCGCGGGGGAATAGAGCCGAGAGGAGAAGATCGCAGCGATGATGACGGTGTTGAAGATCCGTCCGAAGCGGAAGAAGAGGAAATGAGTGCCGCGAGAATCGCGAATGATAAAAGCCATTTCGCAGATTGGAAAAAGACCAAAAATTGACGTGTCTACGTATCCTTGGAAATTTAAATCCAGAAGAATTAATCGACTGGATTAATGACATGGAAGAATATTTCGATTATGAGGACGTTGAAGACCCTCATCGAATAAAATTTGCCAGAACAAAATTAAAAGGACATGCTGGCATTTGGTGGAAAGGAGTGCAATTAGAAAGAAACCGTAGAGGCAAAGAGAAGATTTCCAGATGGGATCGCATGGTGGAAAAATTAAAACGGCAATTTATTCCAGTAGATTACGAATTAGATCTGCTGCGAAAAATGCAGAGTTTACGACAGTCCAGCAAAACTGTCAAAGAGTATACCGAGGAATTTTTTAAAATTTCTATTAGAACCGGTCATACGGAAGCAACTAAGGAAAGAGTAGCCCGTTACATAAATGGGTTGCGAACCAGCGTGCAAGAGGAATTGAGTTTGGTTAGAATGAACAGCATTGAAGATGCTTATCAGTTTGCTCTGAAAATAGAAGAGAAACTGAATCGCAGATTTGACAACAAGCAAAGAGGAAGAGGTCGTGGTGGAAGAACTGGTGGAAGAACCAGTGGAATTAAATATGATGATCAGAAACAGAATGGTGAAACCAGCAACCACCAGGAACAGAAGGAGGAGAATGCTTACAGACCCCGTAATCAGAACAATGATTATCAAAGGGGCAGAGGTAGAGGTGGACGCGGATATGGCAGAGGCCGATTCCGTGGAACCTGTTTTAATTGCGGAGAAGAAGGGCATCGATCGTATGAGTGTCCCAAACACCAAGAAGCACCAAACAGAAGGCCTGAAGGAAATGCCAGAGCTGCGAGTTCTTGAGGATGGTGTTGAATCCGAGCACTACGAAGAAGCCGAGCACGGAGAAGTGATGATCACCGAGAAGAACTTTGTTGAATGAAGAGAAGGAACCGGATCAACGGAAAAGCCTGTTTCGCACAAGGTGTAAATGTTCGGGTAAAATCTGTAATATTATTATTGATAATGGTATAGATAATTTGGTTTCTGAGGAAATGGTAGCTAAATTAAAGCTAGAAAGAAAACAGCACCCGCATCCATACCGGATTGCATGGTTGCAGAAGGATCATAGAGCATTGGTCAGTGAACAATGCTTGGTCAAGTTCCAAATTGGAAGGTACCAGGATGAGGTCTTGTGTGATATTTTGTCGATGGATGCTTGCCATTTGTTGCTTGGAAGACCATGGCAATTTGATAGACGTGCGGCGCATGATGGACATGCAAATACCTATTCCACGACAAAAGATGGAGTACGCCACAAACTGAAGCCATTAAAGGAGGTTGAGGAAAAGGTATGCAATAATGCTAGAATTTGTTTAGTAGATGGCAGAAAATTTTTGGATGGTATGAAGAGGGATTCAATGTGTTATGCATTAATTCCTAATGTAAAAAGAGAAGATACTACTAACATTCCCGTAGAAGTTGAACATACGTTAGCAGAATTTCCTGATATAATATCGGACAATGTGCACGAGGGTTTGCCGCCTATGAGGAAGATTAGTCATCAGATTGACTTAATACCGGGATCTAGCTTACCCAACAAAGCGGCTCATAGAATGTCTCCTGGTGAGAATGAAGAATTGAGCCGACAAGTTCAAGAATTGTTGAGGAAGGGTTTGATTCGGGCAAGTTTGAGTCCTTGTGCGGTGCCGGTAGTACTTGCACCAAAGAAGAATGGCGAATGGCGAATGTGTACTGATTCCCGAGCCATTAATAAAATTACTATTAAATATCGCTTTCCATTACCCAGAATGGACGATATCATGGATTGCTTGAGTGGAGCTAAATACTTCACTAAGATTGATTTGAAGAGCGGATATCATCAGATACGTGTTCGAGAGGGTGATGAATGGAAGACGACCTTTAAAACCGAGAGAGGGTTTGTATGAGTGGTTAGTTATGCCGTTTGGATTGACTAATGCACCCGGTACATTTATGAGGTTGATGAATGAAGTATTGCGTGACTTCTGGAAAAGTTCGTGATAGTGTATCTAGATGATATTCTGATTTTTAGTACCACATTGGATGAACATTTGTTGCATGTTCGGACGAGTTTTTGAAAAAGCTGCGTGAGGAGCGAGTTATTGATCAATATACGAAGTGCGGTTTTGTACGGAAAGAGTTGATATACACGGGATTTGTTATCTCGAGAGGAGGGTCTGAAAATGGATCTGAGAAAGTGAAGGCTATCCTTGAATGGCCTGCTCCAAGGAATGTGACAGAGGTAAGATCATTTCATGGTCTTGCAAGTTTCTATAGAAAGTTTATTAGAGACTTTAGCAGTATTTGTGCACCCCTAACAGAAACTATGAGAGGGGATAAGAGAGAGTTTAAGTGGACTGCCAAAGCAGATACCAGCATGCATATATTGAAAAAGAAAGTGACAGAACAGCCCATTCTGGCACTTCCAGATTTTAATAAAGTGTTTCAGGTTGACTGTGATGCCTGTGGCAGTGCCATTGGAGCTGTGTTGAGTCAAGAAGGTAAACCTGTTGCATATTTTAGTGAAAAATTGAATGATGCTAGAAAGAAATACTCTGTTTATGATCAAGAATTCTATGCTATAATTCTGGCTCTTAAGAAATGGAGACATTATTTGCTAACCAAAGAGTTTGTTTTATATCTTGACCATCAAGCTTTGCGGTATATCAATAGTCAAGGTAAACTTAACCAACGACATTTGAAGTGGGTTGAATTCCTACTGAGTTATACCTTTGTACTAAAGCATAGAAGTGGCAAATCTAATAGAGTTGCGAGATGCCTTGAGTAGAAGGCATAATTTGTTGATGGAAATGAGAGTGCGAGGTTGTTGGGTTTGAGGAACTCAAGAGTTTATACCCAACGAGATCCAGATTTTGCGGAGGCATGGACAGCATGTGTGTCTTCTACTACCGTGGATCGCACTAAGTGGTTAGATTTCATGATCCAAGATGGGATGTTGTTTCGGCAGAATCGGTTGTGCATTCCCAGAAGTTCCATGAGGGAGAATTTGATCAAAGAGAAGCATAGTGGCGGACTAGCAGGGCATTTTGGCCGTGATAAGACCATTGCTCTTGTTAGTGAGAATTACCATTGGCCACAGTTGCAACCAGATGTGACTAGATTTGTGCAGGGTTGCAGAGTGTGCCAGATGGCCAAAGGAGTCAGTCAGAATACAGGAATGTACCAGCCATTTCCTGTACCAGGAAGACCTTGGGAAGATATTAGCATGGATTTTGTTCTTGGTATGCCAAAAACACAACGTGGACATGATTCCATTTTTGTTGTTGTTGACGGGTTTTCGAAAATGGCCCATTTTATTCCATGTCGGAAGACAAGTGATGCGGTTCACATTGCCGGCTTGTTCTTCAAGGAGGTAGTCCGACTTCATGGTCTACCCCAAAGCATTGTTTCGGACGAGAGATACCAAATTTGTGGGTTATTTACGGAGGACTCTATGGAAGAAGCTGAAAACAGACTTGAAATTCGAGTTCTGCGTACCATCCGTGGATCGATGGACAGACCGAGGTAGTCAACGAAGTTTGGGTAATCTTCTACGATGTTTGGTAGGAGATAAACCGAAGGGATGGGATCTGATTTTGCCCCGAGCAGAGTTTGCTTACAACAATTCTGTCAATCGCGATGCTTGGTAAATCACCATTCCAGATTGTGCATGGATACAACCCTAGAAACGCGTCTGAGTTGAGACCGATGGATAAAACAGACAAGTGCAGTGCTGAAGCTGAAGACTTTGCAGCACACATGAAGACTTTACATGAAGAGGTACAACAGCATATCAGTCAAATGAATGCTACTTACAAGGCCAGAGCAGATCAGAAGCGGCGTTTCAAAGAATTCCAAGTAGGAGATGAAGTCATGGTTCACTTACGTAAGGAACGTTTTCCTAAGAAAACTTACAATAAGTTGAAGATGAAGAAGTTTGGACCATGTCGGATCATAGGCAAACGAGATTCAGGCAATGCCTATGAAGTTGATCTCCCAAGTGAGCTGAATATTTCACCTATATTCAATATTTCAGACTTGGTTGAATATCATGCAGGAAGTTGTAGTGAACCACCCAGTCCGGATCTGTGGAACATTCCTGCATCCACTTCAGACAAAGAAGAAATTGAAGACATACTCGACACTCGTGCAGGCAGAAGTACCCGAAACAAGCAATATTCGGAGTATTTGGTCAAGTGGAAGAAACAGACCTGTCGAAGATGCCACATGGTTGTCCAAATCGAGAGGTTGATCGTTTGGGTTTTCCTC
This sequence comes from Wollemia nobilis, assembly GCA_028583015.1. NCBI lineage: Eukaryota > Viridiplantae > Streptophyta > Pinopsida > Araucariales > Araucariaceae > Wollemia > Wollemia nobilis. The sequence continues at coordinate 3,178,872 of JAQPPZ010005606.1, forward strand.
TGACCATCCAGAAGTGAGGATCACTTCTAAACATCTACCCGGGTGTCTGATGCAGGAGCATCTCGGGCAGTGCGACAATCTTGCATCACCAAAAAAAAAAAAGAAGTTCAAAGTTGAAAAAGTTCAAAATTTAAAAAAATGACCAAGTGTAAAAATGGTCGCGATATCGCGACACCAAAGTTGTCGCGATATCGCGACGTATTTTGAGCACCATGGCCGAAGCGACAAATGGTCGCGATATCGCGACGCAAATGTCGTCGCGATATCGCGACGTATTTCGAAGCACCATGGCAAATACAACTCTGGTCGCGATATCGCGACGCAAATGTCGTCGCGATATCGCGACGTATTCCGAAGCACCATGGCAGATGCAACTCACGGTCGAAAGTTAAACAAAATTGCAAAAATGACTAAGTGTAACTTTGGTCGCGATATCGCGACACCAAAGTTGTCGCGATATCGCGACACTTTGGCCGCCAAGGCCAAAGCACAAAGAAGTGTCGCGATATCGCGACACCTTGGTCGGCAAAGCCAAAGCACAAAGAAGTGTCGCGATATCGCGACACCTTGGCGGCAAAGCCAAAACTCAAAGTAGTGTCGCGATATCGCGACACCTTGGCCGACAAAGCCAAAACTCAAAGTAGTGTCGCGATATCGCGACACCTTGGCCGGCAAAGCCAAAACACAAAGAAGTGTCGCGATATCGCGACACCTTGGCCGCCAAAGCCAAAACGCAAAGAAAGGTCGCGATATCGCGACACTTTGCTGTCAAAGCCAAAAACGCAAAGAAAGACAAAGCCAAAGTAGCAGTTCCAGGTGGCGTTCCAAGTGGCAGTTCCAGGTGGTGTTCCACGTGGCAGTTCCGAGTGGTTGTGCCTGAGATCGTGAAGGTCGTTCCAGCGGCAGTTCCCAAAGGCCGTTAAGGCCGTTCCATATGACCGTTTCAGAAACCGTTAAGGCGGTTATGAACGGCGGTGCAGCACGAACCATGGAGAATAAAAAGGATTTCTTTGACGGATGGAGGAGGCGAGGGGAGAGAAAGGAAGGCTGTGACGGTATTTTACGTTTAAAACATTGTGTATGTTTTTTCACGGCATTTTATTGTAAAAGCTCCCTGTTTTGAAATTAAGAATACTGCGACTTTCAAATAAAATTGCGTCATTTTATTTGTGGTAAATTGGCTCCCCATCAAGTAGGTTCTCTGCTTTCCTGAAGGAGAGATAAGGACAACTCCTACTCCAATGTCATTCTTACATCATGCACTTTCAAATAATATCTTCCATAGTTTATCAGAAATGGGATCTTCATCACTTGGTATCTTAGCTTTTTTGGGCCTGGTGATCAAGTAGCATCCTATTTTTGATTCGATCATGGCATTGAGATCACACATGGAAAATTCATCTTCTATGTGGAGCTCGTTCAATGCTTCTTCCATCAGTTCTACTCCTCCTTCTTTATCCACTTCCTCAATCATATTGACTGAGTCCACTTGCTTCTTCGTATCTTGGATTCTTTCAATATGAAAGGTAGAGGGTTTCTCATTAAAAATTTTAATCCTTCTTCCTCTGAAGGGAATTTCTAAATGTAAATAATATAGAGACAAATAGCCTCCTAATTTGGTGGTGAATTCCCTTGATAAGCACATACTGAAATACGGCTCCAAATCCACCACTACAACTTCTTGTATCATTGTGATTTGTGGTATCTTATGTAACATTATCAGAATATCCTTGATCACCCCTACTATCTTGACCGGAGTTCCATCCATCTGGAGCACTCTAGGACTACTTGTGTACTCCATGCCCTAAATCTCACAAACAACCTTGTGCATCACATTAGTTGCAGTGCTAGAGTCGATCATGCAATTATGCACAATCCACACCTCCATACTAAGGGATAGATAGAATGGTGGCGGCCTATTTTTCCTAGTGATCGAGGTAGTCAATGTTTGAGTTAAAAAATTTTGAGTTAGATTTTCCTTACCTTTAGAAGACTTTAGTTATTCTTGTGTAGACACCAAAACAGCACCAATCCGATTATGTGACTACAAAAATTGATCGCATTGACGCACACAGCTTTCAGGGTAGCCCTCAGAGGTCAAACAATGGTCCTAGCCACTTACACAGCAGTTTCGAAGGTCGAAAAGCAAACAAAGCAAAGTTGGTCATTTTAAGAAGCCTTTATCAAAAGCAAGCCTTAATCAAAATAAGGCCTTGGCCGAAGTTTCGTGATATCGTGATGTCGTGATATTGCGACGTCGTGATATCATGACACTTCGGCGCCCAAAGCAAAGCCTTGTCCAAAGTGTCGCGATATCGCGACATCATGATATCGTGACACTTTGATGCCCAAAGCAAAGCCTTGGCCGAAGTGTCACGATATCACGACACTTCAGCGCCCAAAGCAAAGCCTTGGCTGAAGTGTCACGATATCGTGACACTTCGGCGCCCAAAGCAAAGCCTTAGCCGTAGTGTCGCGATATCGCGACATCGCAATATCGCGACACTTCGGCGCCCAAAGCAAAGCTTTGGTCGAAGTGTCACGATATCGTGACACTTCGGTGCCCAAAGCAAAGCCTTGGCCGAAGTGTCGCGATATCACGACACTTCGGCGCCCAAAGCAAAGCCTTGGCCGAAGTGTCGCGATATCACGACAAACTTCGCATTTGCGCCTGGGTATAAATTGACCAATCAAAGGCAGACATTAAAACATTTAAAAGTGCCATTAAAACAATTTAAAGTAGACGTTAAACAAGTGGCAGCCGAGGACAGTCAGTTATTGCCGCCTGTTGTGCATGCGCGCGTAGGTGGGCAGATTGGTAGTTAGGGGACTGTCACAAGGGCAGTCATGTAAGCCCAAGTCAAGGAGGAGTCTCCTCCCTCTTGGGAAGGCATGGCCACCACATGGCATCCCTGCGTGCCCCTCCAAAGAGACCCCATGGGTCTATAAAATGGCGGACTTTCCCGCCCAAAAAAAACAAGTTGACAGGCATTTTTAAAGCAACGAAGTGCTGCCAAACCAGAGACCCGATTGCATTCCTTTTCGATTCATTTCTTCTACACTCTTAATCTCTTTCGCAAGAGAGGTTAGTGAGTGGTTTTTAGAAGTGTGGATCTGGACCTAAACCCGAAATTTGACCACATTAATCCATCAATTCGACGACACCACATTCTCTGAGATTTTGAGCCCATCCCTAGTGGATCGGCGTCAAAGTCAAGTTCTAACGGGGGCGGCCCGCTTGGGCACCCCACACTTTTGTTAGTTGCATGATTAATCTATTTTGTCATTGCGTGTTTATCCTGCATTACGCTTTAGACTGTTTAAATAGTTTATTGAATATATTATCATGTTATTGTGGCTTTAGACCTTTGTCGAATATTATAATTTGGTGGTGAATTCCCTTGATAAGCACATACTGAAATACGGCTCTAAATCCACCACTACAACTTCTTGTATCATTGTGATTTGTGGTATCTTATGTAACATGATCGGAATATCCTTGATCACCCCTACTATCTTGACCGGAGTTCCATCCATCTGGAACACTCTAGGACTACTTGTGTACTCCATGCCCTAAATATCACAAACAACCTTGGGCATCACATTAGTTGCAATGCTAGAGTCGATCATGCAATTATGCACAATCCACCCCTCCATACTAAGGGATAGATAGAATGGTGGCGGCCTATTTTTCCTAGTGATCGAGGTAGTCAATGTTCGAGTCAAAACATTTTGAGTTAGATTTTCCTTACCTTTAGAAGACTTTAGTTATTCTTGCAATAGATCGACTTGGTCGGGTAGCTAAAGCGCATCGAAGAGGATTACCCTAGCTGGAGTTTTCTTTAGTTCTTCAACAATATTGTATGCTCTTGTACCAGACTCACCTCCCTCCTTCGTAGTCTCATATCTAGTTTGATATTGTTACACCACTTCTACCCTCTAACGCTTGGTCAATGAGGGATACCTGAGCCTTTCTCTTGCTTGGTCCCTGTTGACAATTTTTGTCACATTGCACAATGGGGAAGGAAAAAATCAAAACTTTGTACAGTGTTCTTTGTTGTAAAGTATTTCTTTTGGTTGTTTTTGTTGAAAATATTTGTAAGTTGCAGCAATTTTGGCTTTCTTTGCCACCCCTTTGTACATAAGAAGAAGAAAAAAGAACTTCACTGCCGAACAAGCTATGAAAAATAGCTTCGCCAAAGAAAGAAGAGAAGTATGAAAAGAACTTCGCACCTGAAGCATTTTTAGTGATTGCTTCAGGAAAAATTTTGCGAGGCGATGTTGCCGAAGAAGAATACAAGAAAGGCAAAAGGAACTTCGTGCCCAAAGTTTCTCAAAAAGCTACTTTGAACGAAAACCTCGCGAAGCAGTGTTACCGAAGCAAAAATTCTAGCAAGGCACAAAGGAGAGCTTCGCAGCTGAAGCATTTCAAAAAACTACTTAGGGCAGAAGTTTTACGAAGCAAAATTCAAGCAGCATTTCGAAAGAACAGCTTCGTCGAAGAAAGACCGCGAACCGAATTAGCTAAGGCAAGAAAACTACTTCGAGCCCGAAGCATTTCAAAAGGCAACTTCGGGCGAGATTTTTGTGAAGCAGTTTTGCCAAAGGAAAAATGTGAAGGAAGAAGAATGAAAACTACTTCACGCCCGAAGCATTTCAAAAGGCTACTTCGGGCAAAATTTTTGCGAAGCAGAATTTGAAGGAGCACAACACTGAAAACACTTTGCCAAAATGCTGCCGAAGCATCCACTTTGGCCCCTGGCACCAGCGAACCATTTCTACTTCGTCGAAAGTCATTACAAAGCATCTGCTTCAGCCATCTTTCATGTGAAGTACTTTCACCTGAAGTAGTGATAGCCATAAAGAATGTAACATCTTTTGAATGCAATTGCTTTTGCCGAAACCTTCCTGAACCACAGTCTTGAAAGAGGATCGTAGCGAAGCATTTCTCCAAGGCATCAGCGAAGCAATTTTGTCAATGAAGTGGCAAGGAATGAAGAGGCCCATTTTGCGAAGGAAATATACTTCGGCACTCATGCCCCCCGAAGCAGTTTTGCGAAGCTCCATTTTGTGAAGTACAAATCAAGGAGGAGTCATTACTTCGACACAAGTCCATTGCAAAGCAAAGTTGCAAACGAACATCTTGCAAAGCGCTTCAAGGGCATGCATTCCAAGTCGGGTATTTTCTCGAGGTGATCAATTGCCTCATAAATGCATTTTTACGTGCCCGGTAAGACCGCTGCTCATTTTTGGCAATTGGAAATGAAGTATCAGTCCTAGAAGGAGAGCCTAGCAAGCATGGCAGTCACTTGAGCACTGCACCCAGAATCCGAGGACGCTCAGGTAGCCCATTAATGCGTATTTCTTCGATTGACCTGATCATAGCTATTAATTTTTGCAAAGGATATGAAAGCTCAGTCACAAGAGTCGCGGAGGGCCAACTTCTCAGCTTCCTAGGATTTACTTCACCATTCTATGTAATAATGACTCAGAGGGTCGAGTCCTTTATAAAAACCCAGGCATTGTAATGAAAAAAGGGGGGAACTTTTTGCTAGAAAGCTATTGTAACTTGATGTCCTACGATTAATACTTAAGATATTTGGGCTCAATTTATCTCTTTTATGTTGCCTTCTGTGTTTGATTCTTTTGTCTTTCTTCATTTGTACACTGAGACTCTGAATCCTAAATTCGATGTGCGATTGGGGACTGTACCCTAAAACTTTCCTGAAGGATACATAGGAGAGGAAAAATGCTATATTGGCTTTCTTTTATACTGCCTGGTGGGTTGTGGTTTTTGTTATATTCGCTTGTCCTAATCATCTTTACTCTGAACCCTAAATTTCAATGAAATGGAGAAGGAGAATCCTGGAGCTCTCTCAGAGGATACATAGGAAGGTTAATGTGGAATTTCTTTCATTTATTCTTGGTGTTATTTGATGTTATTCAAGTTTTTAGTTAGTGATCGTGCTTCCTGTTCTCTCCCACTTTAAATCATTGATCTCTCTTTCCTTACCTCTTTTTATTTCTTTCTCTAACCCTAACTCTTTTATCTCTTTCCTGCACCCTTATCTCAAAACACCAAATTATTTTAGCATAGGAGCCAGCCTTTCTCCAGAGACTGGCATGAGGGGCATATCTTCCCTTAGGCATTTCAATGTTGGTCCAGGTCTAGGGCGCATACATTTACCCAAAATCCTTTCCTAGGCGGATTTGATGACCAACAGTTTTTGGCACGCTTGGTGGGACCAAGGTCCCATATTTTAAGAATGCAATCTCAAAGCCATATTCACTAGGGCCAATAGTTCTAAACAGTTCCTGGTGTGACCCGGTAAGTCTCACCTGACTAGCGGTAGTGAGAACCGATGCTCTCATTACCGAAAGACTCTTAGCATCTGGCAACTCTGTTTACCCGAGAATCTTTAAGTCGTAAAGACCAGTACCAAAGTTTGTGCCTTCATGCAAACGATATGGAGAGTTAATAATAGAGGAGAGGAAACTGAGTTCTTTGAGCTAGATATCGATGCCTTTGGGAAATGATCAAGGTTGGTCACCCCCGAGTCACTGTTACGTAGAACATCCTCGCAAGAGGCTGCTGTTGACAAACAAGGCCTGACTTTTGATAGCATAGCATCTAGTTTTCCTCCCAATCCTCCCAACTCATCGAAGCATCCTAGTGCCTCCATTCCTATTAGTCGTCCTATTAGCAATCAAGGAGGAGCTTCGAGGATTCCTGTTTCTCAAAATCTAGGAGTAAGTATGGCACAGCAACAACAACAACAACAACAGCAAATGCAGCAGCAACCGCCACCCAGGTGGTTCCCAGCATGGGATTCTTTGTCATCGCTAAATCTAGCGAGACAAGGGCAAGTGTCGCCCACTGCTGTAAAGAAGATCCCAATGTTCAATGGAACTGGGAAGACTATCAGAGTAATCAATAGGTTTGTATTAATCAGAAAGCATTAAATAGAACATTACATGCCCTAATAGGCCCGGAGGTTACGGAACCACCCGTGGCTGAAATAGGCCTTGTTATAACTAATAACAAGTTATGCTAACAATAATGTAATAACAATAATGCTACGCTAACATCCCCCCTTATTACATTATTTGGGCAATAATATAACTACTAGCTATACTAACATCCCCCCTGATTACATCATTTTGCAATACAAAGCGAGCTGCGAAACAATTCAAATTTGACACGTCCAAGTGCCTTAGTGAAAATGTCTGCAACTTGAGCATCGGTGGGAATGTGCTGAAGCTGAATTCGGTGCTTCGAAACTTCATCTCGAATGAAATGACATTGTGTGTCAATGTGTTTTGTTCTTTCATGATGAACTGGATTCTTGACTAGGTTTAGAACACCTTGATTGTCGCAAAACAAGTGTATTGGAGATTTGGATGGATGACCCATACTTGTCAGAATGCGACGCAACCATATCACTTCGCACACAGCATCACGTGCGGCATGATATTCTGCCTCTGTTGATGAAATAGCAACCACCTGTTGCTTCTTGCTGTGCCAAGAGACAGGACCGGATCCAAGATGAAAAATATATCCTGAAGTTGACTTGCGATCATCAAATGATCCGGCATAGTCGGAGTCCGTGTATCCCTGTAAGAAGAATTTGTTGTTCCTCTTGTATTCTAGGCCATATTCCATTGTGCCACGGACATAGTGAAGAACACGTTTTGCTGCTTTCCAATGAGTGGTCTTAGGCTCCTGCATGAACCTCGAAAGATAGTTCACAGCAAATACGAGATCTGGCCTAGTATTGGTCAGATATATGAGACTCCCAATCAACTGTCGATAGAGAGTACCATCTACCTGAGGTGATTCATCATATCGCGATAACTGAAGTCCTGTCTCCATCGGAGTTGCCATTGGCTTGCAATCAGTCATGCGATATTTTTCCAACAATGTCTTGGCATATTTTTTATGAGACACTTTGATGTAGTGCTCCTTCTGGCTGAATTCCAGACCAAGACAATAATGGAGAAGTCCGAGATCTGACATCTCAAAATATTGACACAAGTCTCTTTTGACAGTAGAGATCATAGTTTCTGAACTCCCTGTAATGAGCAGATCATCAACATAGAGTACAAGCAACACTATCTCAGAACCCTGTTTCTTGAAATAGAGGTTTGCATCTGACGGACATCTCTTAAAACCATGTTGTAGGAGGTGATTGTCCATTTTTATATACCAAGCTCGAGGAGCTTGTTTCAAGCCATATAAGGATTTGACCAATTTGCAAACTTTCTGCTGTTGGCCTTCCACTGCAAATCCTTCTGGCTGAGTCATATAGACTTCTTCTTGGAGATCACCATTGAGAAAAGCACTTTTGACATCCATCTGGTGAACTTTCCACCCAAATTGTGTTGCCATAGCACAAATAACTCGAATTGTTGTCATCCGAGCAGTAGGTGCAAAAGTTTCCTCGTAGTCAATGCCTTCCTTTTGAGCATAGCCCTTTGCAACAAGACGGGCCTTATGCTTATCAATTGTCCCATCTGCTTTGTACTTGACTTTATACACCCATTTGCAGCCAATGGGCTTCTTTCCATGCGGCAGATCGACAAGCTTCCAAGTTTTGTTTTTCATCAAAGACTTATACTCTGCATCCATAGCGACCTTCCACTGAGGCTCACCGAGAGCAACTTGTACTGATGCAGCTTCAAGATCGTCTATTGAAGACATAAACACCTTATCACTATCAATATCCATATCTTTTGTATCTCTCTCTGGATCTACAGAAAGTTCCTCAAAATATTGACACAGATCATCAACCCCAGTATTCTCTGTTGCAGCTTTCTCCTGTCGAGCCATGCTGCTGAGTACGAGGTCTATCCAATGTCAAATCTGGTGGAGTGGATAGCTTAGAGTCTTTGATTGTATTTGTACACCACTTTGGATTCTTCTTCTTAGGTGTTGAAGATGAAGAAGAACCTCCAACTTTTGATGAAGGAGATTTAGCAACCTGTGTCTCCACAAGGTCTAGGTATACATCTGATGTGTTTGCTGATGTGAAAGCTTCATCAAAAACTACATCTCTACTAATGTGAATCTTCTTGGTCAAGGGATCAATCAAACGATAACCCTTAGAGTGCTCATCATAGCCAAGAAGAATACACTTCAATGTCTTCTCATCTAGCTTCTTCCTTTTCTCTTTTGGTATGTGCATGAAAGCTTTACATCCAAAAATGCGTAGATGAGAAATGGAGGGTTTCCTACCACTCCATGCTTCCTGTGGAGTCATTCCTTGTAGGGCCTTTGTGGGTGCCCTATTCAACGGATATATCTGTTGTGGTGATAGCTTCCGCCCAATATAGTTGCTCAAGTCTAGCTCCTGTGAGCATGCAACGAACCATTTCCATGATGGAACGATTCCTCCTTTCAGCAACTCCATTTTGCTGAGGAGTATAAGCAGTAGTTAACTGTCTTGTGATCCCATTTTCTTTCAAGAATGCAGAAAATTCTTTAGAGGTGAACTCCCCCCCTCGATCTGAGCGGAGAGTTTTTATAGAAGTCCCTGACTCCTTCTCAACAGATTTCTTGAATTGCTGAAAGAAGCCAAATGCTTCAGATTTCAGTTGAAGAAAGAATACCCACATCTTTCATGAATAATCATCCACAAATAACTGAAAATACCTCTTACCCCCATAACTGTTGGGAGTGAAGGGACCGCACAAATCGGTATGAACCAACTCCAGAGGTTTCTTTGCTCTTGTAGAGCTCTTTTCAAAAGGCACTCTATGTTGCTTTCCTGCCAAGCAGTCAGAGCAAAGCTGGTAAAGTGGTAGAAAGGGAAGGAAGACCCTTTACCATCTCATACTTACTTAGCTCAAGTAAGTAACCAGAACTCAAATGTCCATATCTCTTGTGCCATAGGGAAGTTGCCTCCTTTGTAGAGACTTTCATGGCTACATGTGGAGTAGAGATAGTATCTAAGGCAAATAAGCCATGCTTATATGAAGCGGTTGCAATGTTCTTACCCCTCCTGGTAATAGAACAACACTTCTTGCCTCCCTCAACACTAAAGTTCACAACCATATCTTTGTCCAGAATTTGTGTGACTGACAACAAATTGTTTGCCAATCCTGGAACATAGAGAACTTTATCAATCGACACTTGCCATCAGGAAGAGTGACTGAAACAGTGCCTTCTCCCTGAACCTTGTAGGTTTTATCATCAACAATAGTGACAAGTTTGCCCTCTTTGGCCTCAAAAGACTCAAACCATGATTTGTCACCAGTCATGTGCTTATTGGCTCTAGAATCAACATACCATATAGGATCCGTCTGCTTGGATACTGTGGTAGTCATGAGAACTTTGTGGGCTCTCTCAGAATCCGTGTCAGATTCTTCAACAACAACATTCACTTGTTGTTTGTTCTTTTGTGGTTTGTTTCGGCCTTTCTGTTTTGATTGCTTATTCTTATGCCAACATCTGTTTGTATCATGACCTTCTTTGTCACAGATCTTGCAATATCTCTTTTTCTGTTGAGGTTGTTTCCCTTTGGAATCCTTTTGTGAATTCCCTCCCTTCTGAAAATTACCTTTCTTCTGGTTTTGCCCTTGCCTGTTGATGTAGAGGGCAGTGTTAGAAGAATCATCTCTCTGTAGTTGGCGTGCCTCCTCCTCTTGAAGCATATTAACCAATTCTACAAAAGTAACTTTTCGTTGTGATACCGAAGGGAAGTGATCAACACCCGATAAGAATCGGGTAAAGCTCTCAATACAACTGAAGTAAGGAGCTTGTCTTCAATTGGTTCTCCCAAAGAATTCAACTTTGCTTTCAATTCAGAAACTCTGCAAAGAAAGAATTCAACTGTCTCACCCTGCTTCATGCTTAGACTGTGTAATTGAGATTGAAGAAATAGAATGGTGGAATCATTCTTTCCCTCATATATAGTATTAAGGGCATCCCATGCCGCTTTACTAGTTGCACAGTCAGCAATATGGGGTTGGACTTCATCAGACACAACAAGCAAGATGAGCACTTTTGCTTTGTTGTCTAGCTTATCAAAGTCTCTTTGAGCAGTAGATGGAGCTGTAGCACCAGCAACAGGTGAAGGTCTGGTTGTTGCTCCAGATACAACATCCCATAAGTCATCCATTGCTAGGATGGCCTTCATCTTATTTTTCCATGGTGTGTAATTAGGACCTTTCAACAACTGATGAGAATCAGTCATTAGTTTTGCAGACATGATGAAGGTTCCTTATAACACCAATTGGTCCCCCTTTCGATATACTTTTGCTAGGCCGTTATACCGTACAAAATACCCGCCCTTACGTGAGGGAAACTATAGGTATTTAGAAAGATCAACAAAAAATCACCCGCCCTTACGTGAGGGAAACTATAGGTGATCTTTAGAGATCATACGATACGTGGAACATAAGCAGTACTGAAAGGGAATAGTCTTGTTGATGGCACCTACCATAGAAAGTCTGCAATCCGCATGCGTGGGGCGTAACTTCCCCTAAACACTTTGGATTTCAGAACTCTCGTCAGGATTTACGCCTAAACACAAGAACTATTAGGGTAATGGATGGAGTAAAAAAAATGCAAAATGGCAAACTTATCTCTCCCCGACGATTTATAGAGAACAAGCTCAGACATCGTTTTGGCAGCTATATTAGGCGGCGGATACAGTAGCGCAATCACGACAACTTTACCTGTAAGTGCTGGCCAGAGGTATCACAAATACCGAACGCTGCAATGCAATAAATTGCACGGATGGGTTTTAATTATTCCGGGGACTTAGGGAGTGAATTTTGATTTTAACTTTTAATGTTATAGTGCAAAAAACAAATATGCAACATACAACAAAAAAAAGTGCCCACAGGAATAACCCACTAGGTGTCGGGCTCAGCCGAAAATGCACCTTTACAATAATGCCAAAATTGCTTTTTAGAAAAAATTACTCAACATCCCCCCACAATTTTTAATTTTAAAGTATTTTCTTTAAAATATTTTAAATAACTAAAGGTAAAGAAAATTAATAAATTATTTTATATAGAAAAAAAAAACTTTAAAATCTATATAAAATAAACCTATTAAATTTACTTTTAACTTTAATTAAAAATATATATAAAAAAAAAACTTAAAAAAAAAAATTGTTTTTGAAAGGAAATATACCTTTCCGCGGCGCTTTGCAAAAGAACTGATTTTGACGCCGCCGGGAGTCGAACTCCCGACCCCGCGGCTGTAAACCTCCCGACTGGCGCTCCTGCCAGTCGGGCTACGCCACCCGACGGGAAGGGAAGGGAAGATCCTTCCCTTTGTTCCCTTCCGCGGCGGGAAACGTAAAAAAAAAAGTTTTGGGAATTAATCCCACATCGCCGCGGCGGGCGATGTTGAAGCGGATTAAAAGGGCAAAGAAGCCCTTTTTGCTTCGATTGCCTGCGGGCAATCCGTCGTCCGTCGTGTCTTTTTGTTGCGCCAAGTGGCGCGTGGCCAGTCCGCCACGCGTCACGTCCGGGTGGCGCGTGGCCAGTCCGCCACGTGTCGCCCGCTCGTCAGTCCAAGTGGCACGTGGCCAGTCCACCATGTGTCACCGCGTCGTCGGTCCAGGTGGTGCGTGGCTAGTCCGCCACGCGTCGCTCCGTCGTCGGCCTCGGGTTTCGTGCTCGGGGTCCAGTCGAGTCGGCCTCGGTTTTTGAGTCTAGTTAAGTCGACCTCAGTTTCTAGGTCAGTCCAGGTCCAGTCGAGTCGGCCTCGAGATCCGTGTCCAGTCGAGTCGGCCTGTGTATGTCTCGGGATCCATGCCCGATCCGGTCGGCTGCGGAGGCGGATCTCGGGAATTGTGCCCGAGTCAAGCTGCTTTCGAGGTCTGAGTCCTCGAGAAGCATGCACCCAGTCTTCGCCCGTCCTGCTCTGATACCATGTCGGAGTAATCAACAGGTTTGTATTAATCAGAAAGCATTAAATAGAACATTACATGCCCTAATAGGCCCGGAGGTTACGGAACCACCCGTGGCTGAAATAGGCCTTGTTATAACTAATAACAACATGCTAACAATAATGTAATAACAATAATGCTACGCTAACCTGAAAATCGAGGCCGACTCGACTGGACCCGAAAACCTCTCTGGCAGCACATCTAGGACATAATCTCTTTGGGAGCACATCTAGGACATAATCTCTCTGGCAGCAATCCACGACATCACAGAGGAGAAAATTATGGTAAAGCTTCTGGTTCTTTCCCTTAGAGGAAAACTCCTCTACTGGTATAGATCTTTACCACCCGGTACTATTACGAGATGGGACTAGTTAGCCAGGCATTTGATGGGAAACTTCAATGAGTCCTCCGATCCTACCTCTCTCCTGCATCAGTTCACTTCAATCCAGAGATATCCACAAGAAGAGATTGCAGACTTCAATGTTAGGTTCACTCAAACCTGGCAGAGAGTACCAGTTGGACTTTGGCCAATCGACGAAGCTACAGCATATTATTTCCTTTGGGCTTTCATCCCTGATATCAGTATCATGGTAAGATATTCTAACATCGATACTTTTCCCCAATTATATGAGTTAGCCAAGAAGGCAGAAACATATTTGGTAGTTGTGGGCAAGCTTCCCCAAAGAATGTTGATGCCCATACTTCCTGAATTCCCTCAATCCCAGTATGCGAGTGCAACCACTTCATAGATCTCTGCAACCCCTGCACTCTTGATCTCATCTTGGAACCCGAATCCTATTGTCTCAAATCACCGCTCCACAAATTCATTTTCCCACATTTTCAACTCCATAGCCTACTGTCACTTTGGCATTCCCTGTACTACCAGCACCATTTCAACCCCCTGCCTTGCCCCCAATACCGATGATGGCTTCATTGCCACTCGTTTCAAAAGTCGATGATATGCAAGCTAAAATCCTACAAGAGATGCAGTCTCTAAACTCCACAGTTCAGGTGTTGTCCAACGACATGACCATTGTGAAGAAGAAGCAAGCACAATAAGAATTTCTACCAAGAAGGTCTTATCCTACACCTGCGCTTACCAAAGACCAAGCAGTCCAGCAAGGGAAGGCTTCGACGAGAAACGCTATGATTGATGAAGCTCCGAGCACTTTCAATTATGTATATTGGTGTTCTACGTGCAATGATCCACATGAAGAGAATACCTGCATGTTGCACCAACACTATGTACAAACACTGGTGAATAGTAGTCATGGTGGTCAAGTCAATGTCATCAGGCAAATGAGTCAGAACCTGGCAATTGGTGAAGAATATTCGGTCGTAGTGCTTACCAGAGGAGGAAATAAGGCAATAGAAGTGGATGCTACTCAGATGGCTCCCTTAAAAGTGCATGCTCGACCCAAGAAGGGATAATCATCTTCTTCGGCCCCAAATGAAGTTCCTCCACATGCACCAATCAAAGAAAAAGCTCAAAAGGCCTCTGTCAAACCACCTCAGGAAGAAACTAAAGAGCAAGCTAGGGAAAAGCTCAAGTTTCTTTCACTGACTAAGTGACAAAGATTTGAAGCTACAGAACGGTATCGCACCAGATATGAGCCGAGGAAGGAACCTGAGGTGCTCAGTTCCCTGACGTACAACATTGTAGAGGAGTTAAAGAGGATTCCAGCCAAGATCAGCTTGTACGATGCACTGCAACTACCTGGACAAGTAGACTTGCTGCAAGAATCATTGAAGACAACTAAAGCAAAAAATGTAGCATTGCTTGCCCTTGTGCAGGCCCTATCCACATCCATTATGGGGAAGAACAAACCACCTCCGTTCTACCTGTCTCTATAGATGGAAGGGTATATCGTACATAACTGTATGGTCGACTCTGGAGCCACGACAACAGTCATGCCAAGAGCAGTCTGTGAGGAAATAGGGATGGAATATATGCAAAGCATCCTGGGCATACTCCAGTTGGATGGTACCCCAGTGAAGACTATAGGAGTGATCAAAGACATTCATATTTGACTACATAAGATGCCTCATATCATGGTCATACAAGAGGTAGTGGTCGTCGACCTGGAGCCATACTTCAGTATGTGCCTGTCAAGGGAATTCATAGCAAATCTAGGTGGATATCTATCTATGGATTACTCTCATCTGGAGATTCCATTCAAAGGAAAGAAGGTGAAAATCTACAATGAAAAGTCTTCTTCCTTCCTTGTACAGAAGATGTCCTAAGAAGAGAGTAATGATCCAGTGAATACAATAGTGGAGGAAGTAGAGCAGGTGGACCTGGTCGGGGAAGCTCTTGCGCAACTAAGTTATGAATATGAGTTCTCATTGGTAGACTTTAATGCCATGGTAGAGACCGATATGGGATGTTATGCTATCGCCAAGCCTGAGAAACACACCCAACCAGAGAATATAATAAGTGCCCAAGGACTATGGAAGTTGTTCTTCAACGGCGCCCGATGTAAAAATGGTGCTAGGGCAAGGATTCTTCTAGTTTCACCATTCGAAGAGCAAAAGGAGTATTGCTACCGGTTGATATGGAGCTGCACCAACAATGCAGCAAAATATGAAGCATTATGCCTAGGACTCAAGAAAGCTGACAAGTTAGGCATAAAGCACCTCCAAATCTTTGAATATTCCGAATTGGTGTGCAACCAGGTCACAAACAAGTGCACTTCAAAGAAGCATTATCTAAAGTCATACCGCAACAGGGTATGGGACCTATGTGACCAGTTTGAGTCTCTCAATCTACAGTTTATCCCATGAGAAAGAATTGACATGCTGATGTTTTGGCATCCATCACAGCCAAGTACTCTCCTGCAAAAGACATGGTGCACAATCCCAAAGCTGTGAGGATGATCTACAGACCCTCTATCCCGGATAGAGACCTACATTGGCAAGTCTTCGATAATGACGAGCAGATTGTAAATTTCATGATTCAAGAAGCCACCACAATCGAAGACAAAAGCCCTGACGAAGAAGAATATGAAGGGCTGGTTCAATTGAAGAATAACCACGTTCCCAAGGGACTGATCACTCTTAAAAGCCTCTTTGACCATAATGATCGAGCACTCTCTCACATGATTAAAGTCAATGAAAAGCAGTATCAAGATTTAGAGCTTGAACCTAGAAAAGCAATAAAATTTGGAACCGATTGCACTTCAAAAGAGATAGAACAGATCCAGACTCTGTGTAGGAAGTATCCTAACATAATTGCTTGGTCTTATCAAGACCTTAGGGGATACAATCGACAGCTAATCCAGCATACAATTGAATTACAGGAGGGGGTCAAACCCTTCTGATAAAAGCAAAGGCCAATTAACCCAAATATCAAGGTCTTGAAGAAGGCCGAACTCCTAAAAATGCTCGAGGCGAAGATCATTTATCCCATCAAACATTCTTCTTGGGTAGTGAACCTAGTCCCTGTCAAAAAAAAGAATGGAGATATATGGTTATGCGTGGACTTTCGCAACCTGAACCAGGCTTCTCTCAAAGACCACTATCCCCTTCCACAAATTAATCAGATCTTGCACTCAGTGGCTGGGGCTCAATGCTTCTCCTTGCTCGATGGTTTCTCAGGGTACAATCAGATCTGGGTTAGGAACGAACACCAGCATAAGACAACGTTCACCACCAAGTGGGGGACATTCGCTTACCAGCGAATGCCATTTGGCCTTTCGAATGTTGGTGCCACTTTCCAGAGGGCAATGGATCTAGCTTTTTGCGAGCTTCTAAATAAGGTAATCATCATCTATCTATATGACATGGTTGTTTTCTCCCGAATAAGGGAGGATCACCTTGTACACCTACAACAATTTTTTGAAAAATGTCGAGAGTTTGGTATCTCAATCAATCCAAAGAAGTCCATATTCACAGTCAGTGAAGGAAATTTGTTGGGACATACGATATCAGAAAAGGGCCTCACTGTAGATCCTGACAGAGCCGAGGCTCTAACGAAGCTCCCACTCCCAACAGACAAGAAATGACTTCAATATTTCTTTAGCCAGATCAACTTCGTGAGGAATTTTGTCCCCAATTTTGCCCAAGTCATCAAGCCAATGTTCAAAATTTTAAAGAAGGGTGTCGAATTCATCTGGACGAAAGAAAGAAAGGAGGCATTCGAAGAGATTAAGGCCCGAATCACTCAGGCGTCGGTCTTGATCAACCCTAACTATAGTCGGGGTTTTATCCTGTATGCCATAGGGGAACCCGAGAGCTATGCTGCAATCCTAACACAAAAGGGAGAGGACGGTGAAGAGTTTCCCATTGCATTTTTGAGCCAGGTGAAAAATCCCCATGAAGAGAAATACAATTTCATAGAACGTCAAGTGCATGCAGTAATGAAGTCTCTTAGGAATTTCAAGTAGTTCATCTCCCAAAGTCGGGTTATGGTCTTTGTCATTCACCCTGATGTGTGCAATTTCATCATCCAAGGAGAATTGGGAAGTAAGAGAGTCGGTTGGGTGAACAAGATACAGGAATTTGACATTGATATCAAGCCCACAAAACTAGTTCATGGTCATGCATTATGTCAAGAACTAGCGAAGATCGCAGCGGCCAAAGCGATAGAACCTCAATGGGATGACTCACTAGCCGAAGGATGGCTTTTAAACTAGGAAGAGGATGAGCAGGACTGGTTCAGTGAGATAATCAAGTGCTTCAACACAGGTAGATGTCCTTCACATCTGAATGCTTCACAACGAAGGCATTTTAGGATGCGGTCCTCCTGATATACTTTGTGCCCCGAAGGCCTATTTTTTAGAAACATTGATGGCATCCTTCTCAAGTGCATAAAAGATGATAAAAGAAGGGTCCTGGGAGAATTCCATTCAGGATTATCTAGAGGTCACTTCGTGGGAAGAACAATGGCACTAAAGATAATCAAGGCGGGTTATTATTGGCCCACACTCTTCGCTGATGCCTTTGCGGTCTGTCGTCGATGTGAGCAGTGTCAGAAGTTCACCGACCGAAGTAGAAATGCTTTGATGCCTCTTCGACAAATACAAGTTGAATCGCCCTTTCAACAATGGGGGTTGGATTTCGTAGGGGTCATATCACCAAACTCCTCCGTGGGACATAAGTTCATCCTAACTGCAACTGACTACTTCACCAGGTGGGCTAAAGCGATCCCTACGAAGCATGTAGACCAAGAGACTGTAATCACCTTCCTAGAGGGTTTGATCACCAGGTTCGGTGTTCCCGAAGCAATTATTACGGACAATGGCCCCGATTTTTTAGGCACCAAAATCAATGATTTCTTCTACAAACATGGGATATATCATAAAGTCTCCTCCAACTACTATCCACAGGGTAATGGATTGGTAGAATCCACCAACAAGACCTTATTGAGGGTGCTGAGAAAGCTTATAGAGACAAACAAAAGGACTTGGCATCTTCTGCTAGATCGGGCCTTGTGGGCTGATCAAATTTTAGTCAAGAAGTCAATCAAGACTTCACCCTATGCCCTGGTCTATGGTAAGGAGGCCATCTTACCTACCCATGTAGAGATCCTTGCATTGCAGCTGCTAGAAGAAGATGGAGTGAGCCCAATGGAAAATAGGTTAGCTCAGCTATTGCAGCTAGAGGAAGATCACAAGGAAGCCTACCAGAGCTTCGCTAGGCATGCTCAGATCACTCGAGACTGGTTCAAAAGGAAATCATCCGATCACACGTTCAAAGTGGGAGATATGGTATGGAAGTGGGACTCCTGGAAGGCCAAGCCTAGGAATCACAACAAGTTGGATGCCTTCTGGGATGGGTCGTTCGAAATCATAAAGGTAAATTCGGCCAACTCTTTCATCCTCAAAGATGCAGATGGCCAGGTTTTGTCGATATCTATCAATGGCCTTCATCTGAAGACTTTTCACCGTTGAGGTAAAACACAATTTCTCTCTTTTAAAAAAAAAATGTATATGTACTTTTGTATATACATCCTATTCCGAGATTGCAAAATGCCAAGTACTACACTTCAAAATCCCCTTTGGAGACTTTTGATGTGAAGTAGCAATTGTAAGAAGGTTCACTGCGAAGCACTTTACCCTCAAAAGGGCCGAACCAAAATTCAAATAAAGGCATGAAAAGAGCTTCGCACCCGAAGCATTTCCAGTAGCTACTTCGGGCAGGAATTTTACGAAGTAGATTTTAAAAGGGGCCTTTGCGAAGCAGTTTTCAAGAACACAAGCTTCGATAGGCGGTCCTCGCAAGGTGCGACGAAGGAGAAGTACTTCGGGCCCAAAGTGTCGAAAAGTAGCTCGCACCAAAGGTTCATCGCGAAGCATTTTCAATGTTGTTTTCGACTTCGCCAAACCAATAACGCGTGAGACGGGAGAATTTAAAATGTGCCTTGAATAATGTGAAGAAAAAAATCATGAAAAGAGTTCAAAGCGGGTGAATTTAAGACAAAAAGTGGTGGAGCACATCTCGAGGTGATTTGGTTAGGAGAAAATCTCATGCCCAGGTATGAGGTGGAAGCAGGTTGCTTCTCCAATACAAGGCATAATCATCAAAGCATGTGGCCCCGCATACCACGTCGTTGTAGAACCAATCAAAGGACACGGTGACCTCCTCCATCCGAGGTGTAAATTTAATTTTAGTAGGTGCCATAAATTCAGGTGGTTGCCTTTTAAGGCTATAAAATGCGAAGCTCTAGCAAAAGGGAGGTTAGTTATCCATCAATTTGCACAAGACTAAGAGCCTTCGGTTACTCTGCAATTCTCCTACCCTTTGCATCTAAGCCCTTCACATAAAAACCCTCTGTATTAAGGACTCTATCACCATAATTTTCAACATGGGGAAGAAAAATTCCAAGAAGGGGAAAGAGCCCGAAGTTGCAGGCCCTGAAAAAACAAAGAAGGACAAGGAAGAGAAAAAGCATACTCCAAAGAAGGTAAATCTCACCCCTCACCCCAAAAAGTAGCCGATAGAAGAAGGAGATGACTCTGAGGAGGAGCAGCTTGTAGAACCACCAATCGATGGGTGGGAGAAAATTAGAGACACGAAGCTCTCTAAGGGTGTGTCCGACCTCCGATGCACTATTGAGTTTATGGTGAGCAGACTCACCCTAGAGAATAAGAGGGCTGCTGCCTATTATTCCCAAATTTACTGGTATTTGACCCCACCTACCCACCACTGTCCAGAGTTAATCTGTGCTATCATGCAGAACTACCAGCCCGCATCTAGGCAAGTGTTGGACGCTTCAGGTCATAAATTGTTTTACATTCTAAAGGAAAATATACAAGCAGCCTTCGTGCCACTGCAGGGTCCGCCCAAGGGTTACTCCGTTCGCAATGTCATTCTGAGCGAATAGATGGAGATGTTCACATCCAACAGCCACATATTGAAATTCCTACACGAGAACCTCAAAAGCAGGCTCCCTTCAAACAAGCTGCCCCAAATGCCTTTACCCTTGGCGGCCTTCAAGAACACCAATATTTTCTCCATCATTGCATGGGTGGCGGGCATGTTGATAGATGCTTCGGTGCAGCCCTGGCAGGTGTCTTTGGCAGAATGTATTTCAAGAGGGGAATTCTATGCCCCTGATGCTTCAAGACCAAGTACAAACCCAGTTTTCTTTGATTGGGTAGAATGGGTGGCCCGAACCTTGCATACATGGCTCACCAGTATGAAGAATTCGACGACAGGCCAGTACTTCACACCCTGTTCTTTCCTTGTCTGTTTGTTTTTCTACCAAGTACATAAGCGATTCCCCCATATCACCATTTCTCCAAGTGATGAGGATGGAAATCCTCTGCCAGTGTACCAGTGGACTCTCCTCCTATTGAGGACGGAGTCCTATTATTCATTTAATCAACAATTTTTGGGACCCGCTATGCATTTGTTGAAGGGTTCTTGCCCTCGGGTGCCCCTCAGTTTGAGAGATAGAGTGGTGCAGGAGAAGAAGGGAGATGTTTTCCAATTGACATAGGGACTGGTGATTCACCTTTTTGATTTCATAGGGAAGCTCTTCCTGCTACCTGTCTACCCCTCTAAATATCAGTTCGCATTGGAAGTCGCTCGGCAGAGCGACGCTACAAATTCAGTATACGGCCACGACCATAAATGGGCACATACCTATGACTTCCCCTTCAGGATGGGTATAATCGAGGTCTTTGCCTTAAAATAGAACGTCTCCCCAGAGGAGAAGCTTGCCAATTTTGGCCTACTCCAGATTCCTCAGCAATGGCTCTATGATCCCTTGGGAGTAATGAGGGATCACTTAAAATTTAAGAATTTCCACATCTGCCCTCACCCTAAAATTGTGGAACAGAGGAATAATCCCAATGGGAAAGATCTGGAGTGGCATTTGGAGAGAATGAGGACATTGCCTCCCTGGCATGAGTTCTACCCCATGGAGGTTGAGTTTGACCCTGACCAATACCCCCTCCCAACTCCAAGCTCCACGTTTTGGAGAAAAGCAAAGGATGATTTAAAGGAGGAATTAAAGAATTGGAGCGAGGAAAAACTTCGGGAGTGGTGGATAATGAGAGTCCATCGCCAAAAGATGAACTCTTATGGACTCTTGGCAGCAGATAAAGACTTTGCAATTCTTTATGAAGCCAATGCTGAAACTTGGAAGTCTATATCCTTTGCTGACTTTGTTCCTCCAGCCACCCCAGGATCGGGTGAAAGCCCAAAGGGAGCTAAAGATACCTCGAAAGAAGAGGAAGGAGCCGAAGCTTTACCAGCAGCACTACCACAAGGACCATTAGGAAGCCATGACACAAGCACCGAAGAGGCAGAGCAACCGTTGGAGAGGAAGAAAATAAAAATGCAAGAGCAAATTCAAGCGCCTCCTAGCCACCTAAAGCGACCTCTCACAAAGCTCACAAGTGCTCCTTTCAAACACCTCCAACAAGAAGGAGACCCCAAGTGCTGAGACAGTCCTAGACATAGACATCATTGATGTGGAGGAACTCCTCCAACAAGAGGGAGACCCTAAAATAGAAGTTGTGGAGGTTGGGAGTGCCAAAACCCAAAAGGAGCAGGACCCTATTACTCAAGAAGTCACCACGGCTGCTTTGTTAGAAGGGCATGTAGGTACGCATTCTCCACCCTTTGCCTCGGTCTCTCACATGTCCACTATAGTCCTAGCCAAATATTCTCACCAGTCTCCCCTTCCCTCACAAAGTCAGTCGCCTCCTCGCGCGTTGCCTCTTGCCACTGATCCCATCAGCCCCACTCCACTCAAGTCACCAGGCCAGGACAATTTTGTTGCCACCACTTCACCTAACCTCGTCCTTCACTCCCCTGCATCACAAGGCATTGTCCCAATGGCCGAAGCTTCTGTCACACCATCCGTCGAACCCTCCGGTGAGGCTTCCTCCATCATTTCTTTGTATTTGTTTACCCCTTCGGCTGGAGATCCAGCCTCATTTGAGTTGAAACTCTCCATGATAAAGGAACACCCTCTGGTCGAAAAACTGCTCCTAGCTTGGTAAAATATAGAAAAAATGCTGAAAGAGGCAAGGAAGAAAAGGATGCGCTCTTTGGATAAGACTAAAAAATGCAGTCTTCGATTTGAATGCTGGGAAGTTGCATAAGGTGAAGAAGGTCTCTAAGGTCCAGAAGCCTCTGGATGAAATGACTCCAGTAGATTATGACTATCAGGAGAAGACCAAGGACCTGGAACACTTAAACATAGACAATGAGTTCGTCTCTATGCATGTCGGGATTGAGACTTTTTGAGCGCACGCAAACATCGCTAATCAGCATAGGTTTGAAGCAGAAAGCGCCAACATCAACTATAAGAGGAGCTAGCTAGGATCTGCTCCAAGCTGGAGGATTCAGAGGAGCAGTGTAATCTGATGAAAAAGGAAGCACATGCCCTCAAATAGCAAATACTACAATTGCAGTGTTCAGCTGAGCACCAAGCGCAAAAATAGGCTGAAAATGAGCTGAAGGCCAAGGAACTTGAAGGAAAAATCCTATAGACACAGCAGCAATTGTTCAAAAAGGCAAACCTAGAGCTGTTTGATAGAGACAAAATCAAGGAGATTCGCTCGCACCTGCTCAGAAACTTCAGGTCTCGGGCCTCCAGTGCCCTATCAATTTTGATCTACACCATCGAAGCATAGTAGGCAGCTACCGAAGGAATGCCAATCATAGATGAAATCACTCAGAAAGCTAGAGGCTGACTCAAATTTTCTTTCGATGTCCAAAACGCTAAACATCAGGACTTGCAGGTCCCTGCAATGAGTCGGATAGCTAGAGATTGGTCTACAGCTAAGGCCACAGTTCGTGCCTTCTTCTCCAAGGTGAGGAAAGCGTAGAAAGCGAAGGACCTCCTGGATGCATTTGAGGATGAGTAGCATGCATCAATGGGCTATTTCCAAGATCTCTCTTCCTTGGGTTTCCCGAGCTTCACGGATGATGATGGGAACCTTCTCACCAAAGAAGAGATTAAGCCGACATGGCTTCAGTTTGAGGGTGATGTCTCAAAAATAGATGAATGGGCAGAGCCTATAACAAAAAAATAGGTCACAAATTTCATTCTAAGATACTACAAGATCGTGGCCTGCCTGAACGATCTATATACCAGGGCCCAACATGCTGATATCGGGCAGATCGATCGGTTTCGCATTTTGGTCAAGGCACTATAGGATCAAGAGACTTTTTCAAATGGTTCCTAGGCTCATGTCCGTCGAACCATGAGAAAAATATGTGATCGCATTGCCCCATCACCGCAACATGAAGACACACTAGAGGAAGTCACGCCAACAGAAGAAGCTAAAGAAGAAGGCAAAGGAGAAGAAGAGGGGGAACAAGCTATGGAAGCAACCCCAGAGGCAGAAAAGGGAGAAGGGTCTAGAGGTGACTCTAGCCC
The DNA here is from genome assembly GCA_028583015.1 of Wollemia nobilis. Taxonomy (NCBI): domain Eukaryota; kingdom Viridiplantae; phylum Streptophyta; class Pinopsida; order Araucariales; family Araucariaceae; genus Wollemia; species Wollemia nobilis. Next base: position 3,202,617 of record JAQPPZ010005606.1, read on the forward strand.
AATGGATCAAAGCTGAGGGTTCTTCCATCGAGACGAGCTCGTTGCCCCGCGAGCCGCCAAGAATGTTGACAATTTTTGTCACATTGCACAATGGGGAAGGAAAAAATCAAAACTTTGTAAAGTGTTCTTTGTTGTAAAGTATTTCTTTTGGTTGTTGAAAATATTTGTAAGTTGTAGCAATTTTGGCTTTCTTTGCCCCCCCTTTGTACATAAGAAGAAGAAGAAAGAACTTCACTGCCGAACAAGCTAGGAAAAATAGCTTCGCCAAAGAAAGAAGAGAAGTATGAAAAGAACTTTGCACCCAAAGCATTTTCAGCGATTGCTTCGGGAAAAAGTTGGTGAGGCGGTGTTGTCGAAGAAGAATACAAGAAAGGCAAAAGGAACTTCGGGCCCGAAGTTCCTCAAAAAGCTACTTCGGGTGAAAACCTCGCGAAGCAGCGTTGCCAAAGCAGAAATTCTAGCAAGGCGCAAAGGAGAGCTTCGCGATCGAAGCATTTCAAAAAACTACTTCGGGCAAAAGTTTTGCGAAGCAGAATTCAAGTAGCATTTCGAAAGAACAGCTTCGCCGAAGAAATACCACGGACCGAATTAGCTAAGGCAAGAAAACTACTTCGGGCCCGAAGCATTTCAAAAGGCAGCTTCGGGCAAGATTTTTGTGAAGCAGTTTTGTCGAAGGAAAAATACGAAGGAAGAAGAATGAAAACTACTTCGCACCCGAAGCATTTCAAAAGGCTACTTCAGGCAAAAGTTTTGTGAAGCAGAATTTGAAGGAGCGCAACACTGAAAACACTTCACCAAAAGGCCGCCGAAGCATCCACTTCGGCCCCTGGCGCCAGCGAACCATTTCTACTTCGCCAAAAGTCATTGCGAAGCATCTGCTTCGGCCATCTTTCATGCGAAGTACTTTCACCCGAAGTAGTGATAGCCATAAAGAATGCAACATCTTTTGAAGGCAATTGCTTCAACCAAAACCTTCCCGAACCACAGTCTTGGAAGAGGATCACAGTGAAGCATTTCTCTAAGGCATCAGCGAAGCAATTTTGTCAGCGAAGCGACGAGGAATGAAGAGGCCCATTTTGGGAAGGAAATATACTTCGACACTCACGCCCCCCGAAGCAGTTTTGCAAAGCTCCATTTTGCAAAGTACAAATCAAGGAGGAGTTATTGCTTCGACACAAGTCCATTGCAAAGCAAATTTGTAAATGAACATCTTACGAAGCGCTTCAAGGGCATGCGTTCCAAGCCGAGTATTTTCTTGAGGCGATCAGTTGCCTCATAAATGCATTTTTACGTGCCTAGTAATACCGCTGCTCATTTTTGGCAATTGGAAATGAAGTATCAGTCCCAGAAGGAGAGCCCAGCAAGCATGGCAGTCACTCGAGCACTGCACCCAAAAGTTGAGGACGCTCAAGCGTCCCATTAATGCATATTTCCTCGGTTGACCCGGTCATAGCTATTAATTTTGGCAAAGGATATGAAAGCTCAGTCACGAGAGTCATGGAGGGCCAACTTCTCAGCTTTCAAGGATGTACTTCGCCATTCTATGTAATAATGACTCAGAGGGTCGGGTCCTCTATAAAAACCCAAGCATTATAATTAAAAAGGAGGGGAACTTTTTGCTAGAAAGTTGTTGTAACTTGATGTCTTGCGATTAATACTTAAGATCTTTGGGCTCAATTTCTCTCTTTTATGTTGCCTTTTGTGTTTGATTCTTTTGTCTTTCTTCATTTGTACACTGAGACTCTGAATCTTGAATTCGGTGTGCGATTGGGGACTGTACCCTGAAACTTGCCTGAAGGATACATAGGAGAGGAAAAATGCTATATTGGCTTTCTTTTATGCTGCCTGGTGGGTTGTGGTTTCTATTATATTTGCTTGTCCTAATCGTCTTTACTCTAAACCCTGAATTTCGATGAAATGGAGAAGGAGAATCTTGGAGCTCTCTCAGAGGATACATAGGAAGGTTAATGTGGTGTTTCTTTCATTTATTCTTGGTGTTCTTTTCTGCTATTCAAGTTGTTAGTTAGTGATCGTGATTTCTATTCTCTCCCACTTTAAATCATTGATCTCTCTTCCCTTACGTCTTTTTATTTCTTTCTCTAACCCTAACTCTTTTATCTCTTTCATGCACCCTTATCTCAAAACACCAAAGTAGTTTAGCATAGGAGTCGGCCTTTCTCCGGAGATTGGCACGAGGGGCATCTCTTCCCTTCGGCCTTTCAATGTTGGTCCAGGTCTAGGGCGCATACATTTACCCAAAATCCTTTCCTAGGCATATTTGATGACCAATAGTCCCTTGTTTTGATTTAGGTTTGGGAGGGTAGAGACTGTGGTTGAGGCACTCTCCCCTAGATCTTGAAGTTAAGAGATCCTTTAATAATATGGTTTCCTTTGGCTTCAACATTTGATTACACTCTTTTATTGGCAATAATACCTTCTCATTCAGCATCTTGGAACTAGTAGGTACCTTTAACAGTTCTATTTGAACCAGATCAACTTCAATGGGTTTTTACCTATCTTTATAAGAACAAAAACATGCTCGATAGGGGGGATCATGAAGTTTTGGTCCACTTATATTATCATATTCACTTGCCCACCAGGAACATTGTCTACAAGGATCTGCACGTAGTTCAAATGGACCATGCAAGTCTCCTCACCATGTGGATCATTGCAGGTGGAGCACCAGAAGCTCTATCCGATAGACCAACTTCATTTTCTAACACAAATGCATTTCTCTCAAAATCCCTGCTAGTGGAAGTAGCTTGCTCTCTATTAATCGAGGGAGGAGGAGTGAATCTCCTTAGATAGAAACTTTGATCATATTATCCCCTTTTAAGATGGTTATCTCATTTGCCATATCTCTCATTGATGATCGCATATCCTATATCTCCTTGGTCTGGTTTGGATTTGCAGGTGTTGAAGGTGCAGGTAATGGCAATGGTGCCAATGGTGCAAGTAACACTAGGTATGGGATAGGAGCTGGACGTTGGGGAATAGTGGGTGCTTGAAACTGTGATACGGGTAACGTCTAGTTTTGAGAAGCATTGGGATTCCATGACTGAATAGGGTACATTGGGAATGTAGGCAATGACTGAGAGGATGCACTAGGATATAAATTTTGAGGTAAGTTCGAAAAAATTGGCATAGTCATTTTTGGAGGTAATTTACCAATAGTGACTAAGTCGGCCTCAGCTTTCTATGCCTAAACGTACAAGGCAAAAAATATATTGACATTAGTGTGTCAGATGCTCATGTTGATGTTGGAATGGAAAGCCCTTAGGTAATAAAATTTTGCTTGCTCTAAGGTGGTCCGAAGGTCATCAATAACTCTTCTAGGTTCGGGCGAACCTGATATGAAAATTTTCTACCTCTTCTTGAGGGTACCACTGAATAGTGGTGAACTAGTGCAACAAGGAGAAAGTGTATGCCTATTCATTGAAAATCCCTTATCATTGTTCTGCTAACTGATCCCATGTAGAGATGGTACTGGGCGGTAGCGATCAGTACCAATAAAGAATCTTACCTCTGAGTGAGAGTACTAGCAGTCTTACCATGATGTCTTCTTATGTGATATGGTGGATGGTTTCCAGTGCAGCGACATCTTGGGCATGCTCATAGGTTGTCTTTCTTGTACCATCATACGTGGGCAGAGCCTTTAACACTATGGTTGGGACCTATTTTTGAGCATGCAGATTGAGCGACCCGAATGATTCCAAGATAGAAATTGCCTAAGCAGATTCTACACCATATGGATTGGAGCACTTGGTTGATGGGGCAAGCTAGCTACAGTTTTGGAAGGACTTGGAGTTTGTGAAACTATACCAGCTACTTGCGAGGATGTCCCGACTAATGGGATAGTCGAGGGGAGTACTCTAGGATGTTCTCCAAAAGCGTCGATGTTAAGCTAAAATAACTCAATTGTATCTTCTAGATTTCTAGCCTTTGATCTTGTGATCATGAGGGGGAGGGATTTTAACTGATTTTAAGATTTGGAGGCTTATGGGTTTAGCTGAGTCGCCAGATGTTCTTATTTGATAGAAAAAATATGAACATAAATTCTTAATATTGCTTGATGTGGAACGTGTGCATCCCACCGGGCGTGCCAAAAACTATTGGTCAAGAATCTAACTTAGGTATGGAATGTTTCATCCATGCACCCTAGACCCAGTCAATATTGAAAGGCTAAAAGGAATAAATGTCTTTCATGCCAATCTCTAGAGAGGGTTGGTCCCTTGCTACTTTAAACTTGGGGATTTGAGATTAAGTAAATAGGAAAGGAATGGGAAATTACTGAAAGGGATGGGAAATGTGGCTATGAGTCAGACTAGCAGGGGGTGATGAATAAACAACATGATCACTCAGTTATAGTTAAACCAATAGCCATTAGCACAAAGGATGTAACAAAAATTAAAACTAGATAATCTCATAATATGCAACCTCCAGAATTATTCTAGTGTTTACTCTTTATCAGAAGCTAAATCCAGACATAGAATTACAACTATGATATAGAGAAGCAAATTTAATAGAAATAAATAATAGAAGGCATACACATGAAAGGGATTCATATTTAGAGCCAAGGATCCTTTGTATTCATAGAAGAGCTTAAGCACAATAGTTTTCTAGCAAAAAGTCCATCATTTTACATTAGAATTGCTAGTTTTTATAGAGGATTCCATATCTAAAACATAAATTTCCAACCATGAAACATCACGATGGTAGTAAATATCTAATTCCTACACTTATCAGAAATTAATGAAGCATGTCTTGAATTCGATGACTCCTTGAAAAGTAGCTACACATCTTCAATGCGTCAACGTGATTCACCTGTAACACCATCTCCTCACTTGGTGGAACTGCCTCAATGGTAAAAAATGGATTCTGAGAAAAGATTTCAATTCTTTCTAGATCAACTGCATTTAAATGGGTGAAAGTGTGCCTTCAAAACTTAATTTCATCATTGAGAAGCACTTTCGAGGAATTTTTGTTGAAGCATGGGATATTGGCTGAGAAATAGGAGCTTCGCTAATGTGGGCCCCATTTGCATTTTTCCCGTACAAGCTTTGAAAAGAGCTTGCACTCTCAAGTGGAGGTAAAATAAATTGGGCCCCACTTGTGTTTCACTATCTTCTAGCCCAAAATGGGCTTGCGCTCTTGAATTGGGGTGAAAAATAATTGGGCCCCACTTAGCATTTCTTCTCCAAAATCAAGTTTTGTTGGCCTTAGGAAAAAGACAAAAGTGTTTTCGCCTCTTCCTACCCCTAAATTGAGTTGCGCTCTTGAGTTGAGGTGAAAACACTTGGGTCCACTTAATTTTGGCTAACCTCTAACCCGAAATGGGTTTGCACTCCCAATTTTGGGTGAAAAGGATTGGGCCCCACTTAGCATTTTTTCCTCAAAATTGAGTTTCACCCATACAAGGCCTGAAAAGGGATTGCACTCTCCAATTGGGGGTGAAATCAATTGGGCCTCATGTTGCATTTTGATCATATTCTAACCCGAAATGGGTTTACGCTCCAAATTAAGGTGAAAGCGCTTGGGCCCCACATTGCATTTTTTAGCTTGAAACAAAATTGCACTGACTTTTAGGAAAAATACAAGGGCTCTTTCACCCATTCAACCCCGAAACTGAGTTGCGCTCTTGATTTGGGATGAAAACACTTGGGCCCCACTTAGTTTTGGCTAACCTCTAGTCCGAAATGGGCTTGCACTCCATCCTTTCTCTAAAATTGAGTTGTGATGGCTTACTTAACCAGTCTCTATTGTCATATTTGAGATCGAAATAAGTTTTCAATAGAAGTGTTGGCACGAAACAACTCTTACCTTTCAAAACCATGTATTCACTTGGACCCCGCCATGAGAAGTTGGAGAAGGACCCTGCGTGATGAGTGAAATGAAAGGACTACATGCTCCCTTGAGCGCAGCCAACAAATATTGATAGAAAAAAATGGAAAAGAAGGAATGCAATGTGAAAAAAAAAAAGAGCTTTTCAGGTAAGAAAATATCATTACATAGCAAAATTTCTCACAAAAGAAACAATGTGGCAGGGATGTCAACAGGGGGGAAGCCAACCCTTTGTAAAGGTAGTAGTATGCTCTAAATCCTCTGAGTGTGTGCTATATCGATGACGATGATACGAACCCTGAGCGATCGGTGGTCTCCATCTCACATCGGGTCAACAAGAACAAGATGAATAGGTTTGTTGGGAGCAGTCCCTATGGTTTGAACCCTACATTGTCCAGTTATTAAAAATAGTGGATGTAACCAACTCTCCTATGTAATTAAAAAAATATTATGATATTATGGTACACAACTATAATCATCCACATGCCTATTTTCACCTTGTGAGGTGATCTTCATATTATTGAATGGACCAACAATTTGTTGATCTAACAATTACTAGGATTATTTTTTTGATTAGATAACAAATTAAGTTTTGAAAGGGATTCCACCATTTTTTACAAAATAAATCCATAAGAGAAAAGGAAACCTTTAAATCTCTGGCTAGAACCATAAATCCAGAAATCAAACAATAAAAAGGAGCAACACACCCAACACACAGAAGAAAATAAAAATGAGACTAAGACCGGACCTCAAACCCAGAGCCAAACAAAGAACTTGATGAAAACATTATAAAACATATGACACTAAGAGTACTCCCCATCGTGTTGCTTAAACACAAAACAACATATATCACGGATAAAAAAAATAGCCACCTCAAGAGAGGCCATCAAGGACTGACAATTACTAGGATTATTGCTCATATATCATGAAGAGTATTTATATATTGACTCTCTTATTTATCTATATATCAAATAGAATTTTTCTATAATTAAGGAACTGTTTTGGTTTCTAAGAACACCACATCATTTTTTCATGTTCTATTTTGACATTTGTATTTTTTATTTTTATTTTATGAGTTTAGACAATGTGTTTATTGTGTGTGATCATATCTATTCATTATTGTAAAATTACTTAAGGTATTCGTGTAAGTGTAAATCCCTATTACTCTATTCAATAGATAAGTTCATGGCTTTTTGTTGATGCCACACAAGTCAAAATATATTCTTAAAGATTGTTTATAGGAAACAAGGATCTTAAGTTAGATGTTATTGGGATTTTATCCTCAAAACTTAAATTTGCCTTCACTCTTCCAAGTTTACTCCAAAGTAAAATGTTCAAAAGTGACTTTGGCATGGTTTGAAAGGAATGTTAGGCATGAGATTATAGTACCACATATTTTTATAAAATTTAGGAAATAGAATTGACAATATTTAATTATAGGTTACTTCAAATTTCATGATAAACATAAGAGTATTAGATAGTGGAAAAACAATCGATTATCCATTTTATACAAAACTACTCTATAAAACAAACCACCAAGGAATTAAAAAGTATATGCATATTTAGAATTTTTGTGAAAAATCATGGTGGGATCCTAATTTTTCATTTTTTATATCAAATTTTTTTATTTGACACCTTAAAAGGTGATAAAAGGGGGGTTTTCCTCCAAATTTTCAAAAGGTAAAATTTAATCTTTATAAGGTCTTAAGGTTGGAGGCTAGAATATCTCAATGCAAATAAAATAGTAAGGTCAACCACTAGCCTCCTATGCACATTGCTTTGTATTTTGAGTCATCCTCAAGAGTGTCTCACATGGGGTGGTCATGTAGTCGAGCACCCCATATTAGGGCTTCTCCACTCCACTTCACAAATGATATGTTGAGAAAAATAGCTAGTATTTTTTAATTAGTCAAATTGGATACAAGCGGTCACAATTTTAATCATGTGTCCCTTTTTATGAGCCTTTTAAATCGTAAATAGGGGCATAAGCTCTTATTTAAGAAAAGGCACACACATATGCCCTTAAGGAAAGGAAATAAATATGTAACTAGTATAACTAACTCAAGTTGCCCATGCTTAAAATATTATAGGTTTGATCCCTACTCCTATATATGGTGTAACCCTTATTGATTTGTTAGAGGAAGGACCCCTCACTTTAACCCATCCATGTGGAACCCCTATGTGTGGGTAGTAAGACTTATTTTAAGTATAACATGGGAATTATATGGATTGAAATAATGCTTGGCTAAGAGGTAAGTATTCAAATTTTTATATGAATAAATCCTTAAATGAATAGAACCAACCCTAGTTTCCTTTCTTAACTTTCTATAAGGGACAATCATTGCATTCACATTAGACCATGTGCACAGGTGAAGAAACTAACACATTTGCATGTGGATGATACAATCTATGTTGGATGGCTCTTTTAAACATTGATGATCCTTCTACTTATTTATATGGCATATAACTTTATCGAGTTGAAATTTTCACTCTTTTAGATGGTGCGTCATGGGTTTTAAATGACACTACATGCCCAAACGTCATTTTGATGATGCTTCTTGTTCAAGATGATCTTATTTTGTTTTATATGGAAATCATCTCATAACACTACCTATATTGTAAACATCCCAATATAGTGCTTAGATGACATTGAGTTAGCTTGAGCATGGCCACATCATAAATATTTTTGTGAATAGCTCATCTCCTGGAAATATTATAAACTCTAAAAGGTCAAGCAATCTTCTATATGACCTTCCAAATTGCTTGCATACTTGATTAGATTCATCATGGTCCAAAATATCCTTGCTCTTTGTGATAGTGGACATCCACATCAAATATCGATGAACATTATGACTAGGTTCTCTTTATTAGCTTATTTTTATAACATTATCAAATGGTCTTCTTCATTCAAATACATTGAAAACTTTCACATCCATGGTTTATTGTAGCACTCAAATAAGCTTCTAAAATAAATTAATTTTTATTTGCAAAGTACGAATCATAATACAATTCCTACAATTAAACAAAACATAAAATATACTTACTTTTTTCATTCTCTCCTTTGTTGATAGCACTCACCTAGTCTTCAAAACAAAACAAAAAATGATATGGCATAGCAATCTTGCATGTCTTCTTCACAAGTTGCTCTAATATTGAATGTTGTATAAAATTAGTTGCATGATGTAATAACTTATATATATGAGACAGGGCATGTTAGAAGTGACCTCGGCTATAACTGAATACAATTACCTATGATTAAACACTAAGATTTGTTATAGATAGAAGTTGTGCAAGATAAGAAGGCCCAAGGTAAGCTTTTGTAAAATATTCCATCAAGTATCATATAGGTATAGAATAAAATATTAATGAGCAAGATCTCTATGGAGGAGCTATAAGAGGTAGTTTTCTTTTCCACCCTAATAAGGTACATGGCCTCAATAGAATTCCTACAATTTTCTTTGAACAGTTCTAGGAGTTTTTGAAGAGTGATATGTTTCTTATTATTGAAGAGGTTGGAAAAAAATAAGGTTACAATAAACAATATAAATGGTACCTTTATTGTATTGGTTTCCATTAAAGGCAAGACAAAATATTTTAATAATTTTCATCCTATAAACCTTTGTAATAAATTTTATAAAATAATTTTAAAAATTATGGAAAATAGGTTGAAAAGATTTTTGAGAGAATGTTATCTCAAAGGAACAAGGTGGTTTCATTCATATCAAATAAGTTCTCGTTGGTAAAATAATTGCACAAGAGGCCATGCATTCCCTTCATTTTATGAAAAACAAAACATACTTGTAAAATTAGATATGAACAAAGTATATGATAGGGTTTGTCTATATTTTTTATATGATATTCTCAAAAGGTTGGTTTTGATCAAGGTTGATATCAATGGATTAGATGTTATTATTGCATTCCAAAATATTGTATTTCAATTAATAGATCCTTAGTTGGATACTTTGAATTGGCCCATAGACTCTATTTTAATGATCCACTATCTCTTTATCTATTTATAATTCTTGGTAAGACATGGGGAGGGCTTTCTCAAAGGAAAAAATGAAAGAAAAAACAAAGGTATTCAGTTGCAACAACCAATTCTTTTGAATCTCATCTCCAATTTATTACTGATATTTTTAGTTTGGGTCATCCCTCTTACAACGAGGCTATAGAGTGTAAATAAATATTATCATGCTATGAGAAGGTTGTTGGATAGTTGATTAATACTTTAAATATAGAATCATTTCTATTAACACTATTATATTTAAAATTAATTATGATGATGATTTAAGATTTTAATGTTGAAAAAATACCTTTAGCATATCTAAGTTGGTACTGATAATTATTAGATGCTTTGATGGTTTACATTATGAAATGATGGATATTTAAATACAAGGGATGCCCAATTTTGACACAAGTAACCTTTAACTGATCCTACAACTACCCTTGATCTTTAGTGAATGCATAGTCCTTGTTATGGGTGGTTATACCACACTCATTGTCATATGGACTATGATGTAATAATTCCTAACATACCCCCCTTATTACATTATAGTCTTAGCTATGGACCTTGATTTAGCTCTCACTCTCAATCTTGACCAATGACTTGGAGAAAAATAATTTTTAGGGTGATACGAGGATCTATAGACTTGAAAAAAAGGAGATTCCACCCCTCAATGTGGACTTTCTACTATAATGTTGAGGAGTGTCAGGTTCCACCAATCATACACTCCAAAAACACACATATTACAAAATACTCATAGATTCAATTCAAGAAATATGTGCCTCCTCTAATATCTTCATGTGAAGGATTTTTTTCATGATCTACGATGCATCCTATGTCGATTATTGAATTGGTCAATTGTTGATTTTTATGTTGAATTTGATGGGGAGAAAATTGTGTAAGGCTTCTGGTTTTGCTTCCCCTTCTTCTACTTTCCATTTCTTCTATCACAATTTTCTTTAGTAAGATTTTGATTATTTGCAAGTTTTTTTTTTATCATGAGTTCTTTGATATGATAAGTAGGATGTATGTTTCGAATACAATATTTAGCAATTTTTGCATACTTGTTTCAGCCCCTTAAATGATCCCATAGTTGTTATTATTTTTCCTTGAACATGAATGTAGCATCCTATCAAGTGCTCAATAGCCTTTAACATCTTAGGACCAATAGTTGCTAACATTATCTAATAAATCTCCCTTTATTTTGGATTATGTTACCAATTTTGATGATATCACATTGCATCTCATCATCTAGTATCTTGATTGCTTATGACATTGGTATGCTCCTTGACAAAATCTTTATGAGATCCTAAGATTTGATAATGATGAAAGGATCCTTAGTTTTGCAAGTTGTAGAAACAAACATTATTCTCTCAACAAGATTGAGTTTCCAAGATATGACATGTTTATTCAAAGCCCACGTCATAATAGGCCATGTATTTTGCAAATATTTTCCTTTATACTAGGAAAAGAGAATGAAAAAGAGTTGACTTTGATCAATCTACATTTATTCTAAGAAGTATTGTACTTAATGGTTTTACAATGATCAATGTTGGATGTATATCAAGGATTTTCATGTTTATCTTTGTATCTCAATAGTCTTCTCTCTTCTTTAACAAATTTAAGTATTTGAAGTCTAGTTTGATCTCTTGTTGGTTCTCCAATGGCTTGGAATGATCAACTAGGCTTTTAAAGTTATTGAATGTATTATTTCTTATATAACGAGAACAATATAGATGAATCTATTTTCCTAACTTATCATGTCTGGTTGCTTCAGATTTATACTAAACATTATTATGCTGACTTAGTTGAGCATGGGCAACAAGTACATGCGCTTCTTCTATATGATATTTTTATTCTTCTTCTCTAATTTAGTTTTTTTCGACTATATTACTTTGTTGTACCTTTTTCAAATTGGATTTCTCTTATCTAATGATGACTTATTTTTTTTTTATGTATTGATTGAGAAGAATATCCATTTATGAAGGGGTTATGTCAACATCCCTTCATCGTGTAGTCTTTTTTGCCATAAAGTTCACACATTTTTGTGTGTGAGAATTATTTGTTTGTTGTTGATATCCTTGTGTGAAAATTATTTCTTTGTTCTTGGAAATGTTAGTGAATGATTTCTTTTCTTTTTTATCTATAAGTACTTTTTCTTCTTCTTGTGTTGTATGCAAGACCACTTTTTGAAGTAAGTTAACCAAATTTTTAAATGTTGGTGTTTGCTCATTGATATTCAAGGTTTTCACAAATACATTATATTGTGAAGGGAGAGATCTTAAAATAATAGGAAGAAGATTCTCATCAGATACCTTTTCTCCCAAAGCTTGAATTGATGCCCAAATTTTTGTAATTTTTATTCATTAATATTCAAGTTTCTCTCCATTTTGCATTTTCAAACAATGAAGTCAAATTTAAAGAAATAGAATTTGACTATGGTTATTTGCCTCAAATACTATCTAAATTTTATCCCATGCATCTTTAGCTATGGTATAATAACAAATGTATGGTTGTACTTCATTAGCTACTTGAAAAATGATGATCAATCATATTTTTCTATCTACCTTATTGAATTTTGTATGCTCTTCATCTTTTGCATCAGGACAGGTAATGGATTTATCTACAACTTCTCATACTTCTTCAATCTCGAGTCATGTTTATGAGTTTGGTCTTCCAAGCTGCATAATAATTTTCTTGTAATAATTGGAAATTGGGCAATAGGAATTTTTTTGCTCCACTAGCCATATTAGACTTTCACAAAAATTTAAAAATTTATCCTCGAAAAATATTTTTCAAGTATATATAATCCTATACTAGTAACTTAAATGATGCCTCAAATTATAATAAAATAGTGTCTCATCGAGCAAAAATTAAAGTAGAGGAATATTTCTTGCTCTAAGTAATATTCCAATGTTTTAATATTTATAAGACTTTCCTTTTATTCTCCTACAATCAATAAAAGAAACCAATTAACAGGTATGGTATTTAATAAGCCCCCCATTAAATCATGTGGGATAAAAGAATTTTAATTTGACTTGTATGCAAAGTACCTTGTTGAATGTTGTCGTATTTTTTATTATTTAATTTAATGCAACATGTAGTTGCCTCGCTGGTGAAATTTTCTTTGTGAATACCTTTGGTATGGATGAAATATATCCAAGTGAAATGGACTATGCTCTTTGGACATCAATTATTTTTTAGATATTACTTGGACCTATAGTGATGACTCACTACACATTTTACTTAGCCATAAAAAGCGAAAGTTTGAGTCGCAAACAAGCACGAAAGAAACCTTGATCAAAAATATTCGAAAATCAGAGGGCAAGTATTGAGAGTGAAGGTTGTCTAAAAATTCAAAATTTTATTAGTCCCAATCATAATACAAGGAGCAAAATTTTTGATAAAGGTACTTGAGATGAAAAGTCCCAATGTTCTAATGTCAAGCAACCCCAAGCTCAAGTGATGAAGAAAATTTCTAAAGAAAAAATATCAATGCCCCAAAAGTTAAAATAAATGATATGCACATTCTTCGAGGTTTATCATCATTTCCTACAAGGGAATATATTATATCTCTATGAAAGGATAGCAGCAACATGGTATCCATGGTAAAAGCAGCTCAAAGATCAAAACATTAAATGAAGAGATCTTCTATGCCTAGGTGATGAGAATTCCTAAAAATGGGTAGATAGCAATAAATACGATAGTTTCTAATCAAAGGGCTCATAACCATTTGATATTCATGACTTCAAATCCAAATAACCTCAGAGGGACCAATAGTTTAGATAAGACATGACATGGCATCAGAAGTAGTAGCCATCTTAAAATATTTTTATTAGTTTTGGAGGAAACCCTCCCCTTTGTAATCTATAAATAGTAGTATTAGCTTTGTAAAGGATCACCAAATTTGCATTTGTATCTTCTTATAAGATTACCTTTCATTTATTTTTATAAGAGCAATTGGCTCTTGAGTGGCTTGTGGAAAAATTTTGAACCCTCGTTTTTGGCATAATTTTTGTAAACATTTGCTTGCATATATACAAAAGCTTGTATCAATTTTTGGTTTAGCCATTTGTGGCTCCCTGTAGACCCATTTATGTGTGTATGTGTGTGCTTGTAATATTTTACCTACTTTATGTTTTATTGATGTATGTGTGTGAGGAGCCTACGTCTATTTTCAGGCTAGTAATATATGGCTCTTTGGTGGGACCTACCTATTTATGCATGTCTTTGTTAATGAATCTCATTTATGCTTAACTATGTTAAGGAGAGAAAGTGTTCACCATTGGCACATAGCATTCAGACCTATTTTTGTAGGAAGATCTTAGCGGATCTTTTGGTGCATCACCATATTTTTCTTTTATTGAGTTATTTCATTTTTATCTCTCGCATACCATTTTCCTATAGAGTTTAAAGTGCACCTAAAATATCATATCTTAAAAAGGATCCAACCTTGTAAAAACTCCAAGAGACCCCCAATTAAGCTGAATCCTACACTCTTGGTCATGGCCCTGTTATGTCACCCCCTGTGAGGTGTGATTGCCCCCCACCAAGGACAATTGAATATGTCAATAATTGAAAGGCATGTCCAATGGGACCCTAGTGACATATTATTGGTCTCAAAATCACAAGAATTTAGGCTTAGACTTGGTGAGGGTCTTGGCCTATTCCCACTTATTGAATCACTTCTTCACTCACATAGTAAATCTACTCCATAATGAATACCAAAAGAAGCCATTATTGAATATATTAGACCAAGGTTCGGGTGAAGGTCTCAGTCTACCTACTTTGGGAAAAAAATTCTAGTATCACTACTAGAAATTTTGCCTAAATACATTGGCAAAGGCCCAACATCCCCATTAGAGCACCTACAATAAATGATCTTCATTTACTAGGTCCACAATGTCACAAAGTATGACATGGTCCTCAGACTATTGGTGGATTCATTAAAAGGTAAGGTTCACCATAAGTATAACGCTCTATCTCCATATTCAATTACTAGCTGGGATCAGCTTGCTACCTCAATCATGAATAATTATAGAGAAGAGGTAGATGAAGTGGAACCTAAGCCAAGCACTTCCTCCAAGGATGCATCAGAAGAGGAGATGCAAAGTACTTATGTGGAGGTTAAAAAGGAGATCTATGAACTTCCTAAATAATAAGAGTAGATATTAGAGGAGATTATCGATAGGTATCAAAAGGGGCATGGGTCTGTAACTTTATCAAGAGCTTGTTAGACCTATAGGAAAGAGGAAAATTTTGGGTTAAACCTCTTCTACCCTTTTTATGGCCAAGCAACATAATATAAAACTACCATCTTGAGCAAAAACCCCCATGAAGAGGTCAAGTCAACACATGCAAAGAACCTCTTCATCCACAAGGATAGGAGGACATCAAAAGGATCAACCAAAAAATGGAAACCTCACTCTAGTGGTTCTAAAAATAGTCTCATCTCTAGTGCCTAGCTATTCTTGGTGAGGATACTATTGAAAATTTTTAGTTTCATTAAGGTATCGATATTTCACCCAAGAAACTAGAGAAAAAGGAATAAAAAAGGACTTGAGAAACTAGTAGAGGGCCTTTTTGACTCCATGCCCAATGGATAAAGGCCATTCACTTAAAAATTTGTACATATGTATTATATGTAATATATAAGTGATCTTAGTTTTATGAGATAGCAAAAGCCCTAACCATTTGTAGAGTTTCAAAGATGTGGCTTGACCACTAAAAACTTTCACTTTCAGGGGATATTTTTCCTAACTCTGTGCCCAATGGACTAAGGCACCGGTTTTTTTGGGTTCTAAATATTTAGTAAGTTAAATATCCCTTGAGAGCCATCAAAACTATAGTGATGACTCACTACACCTTTTACTTGGCAAGAAAAGTAAAGGTTTGAATCATAGACAAGCATAAAAGAAACCTCTATCAAAAAGATATGACAATCGGAGGATAGGTCTCGAGAGTGAAGGTTGTCCAAAAATTCAAAAGTTTGTTAGTCCTGATTATAGGATAAGGAACGAAAGTTTTGACAAAGGTACTCAAGACAAAAAATCTCAAAAATAGTCCTGAATAAATGGCTCCATCCGCTAAGATCTTCCTACAAAAACATGAGGCCTATTTCGATGTCAAGTGGCCCCAAGTGATGAAGAAAATTTTTGAAGAAAGCATCGATGCCCTAAAATTCAAAATTAATGAGGTGCACATTATTTGAATAAATTCAAAACTAATGAGGTCCTTTCTTTTAAGTGAATGTCTCATATCTCCATGAAAGTACAATAGTAGCATGGGAGCCATGGTAGAACTCAAATATCCAAAACATTAAATGAATAGATCTTCTACGCCCATATGATGGGAATTCCAAAAAATTGGTAGATGGTAATAAAGATGGTAGCTACTCATCAAAGGGCTTAGAACCATTTGACATTCATCACTTCAAATCTAGAGAACCTCAAAGGGATCAATAGTTCAGACAAGACATGATCCAATATTAGAAGAAAAATCCACGTTGAAGTATTTGCATGAATTTTGGAGAGAAACCCTCCCCTTTGTAATCTATAAATAGGAGTAGTATTAGATTTGTAAAGGATCAACAATTTTACATTTGTATCCTTTTGTAAGCTTTCCTTTCATTTCTTTTTATAAGAGCAGTTGGCTCCTAAGTGGCTTGTGGGTAAATTTTGAACCTTGCATCTGGAACAATCTTTGTAAATAATTACTTGCATATAAATACATATATATATATATATATATATATATATATATATATATATATATATATATATATATAATTCTACATAAATTTTAAATTTAGCCATTTTTGGCTCCTTACGGACCCATTTCTGTGTGTATGTGTGTGCCTATAATATTTTACCTGCTTTGGGTTTTATTGATGTATGTGTGTGTGAGGGGCCTACATCTATTTTTGGACTAGCCATTTGTGGCTCTCCTATGAGACTTACCTCTTTATGCATGCCTATGTTGATGACTCTCATTTGTGCTTAACTATGTCAAGAAGAGGAAGTATTCAGTGTTGGCACATAGCATTCAAGCTTGTTTTTTCAAGAATATCTTAGCAAATATTTTGGCGCATTGCCACTTTTTTCTTTTGTTGAGTTGTTATATTTTTATCTCTCACATATCATCTTTTCCCTATAGATTTTTAAGTGCACCTAAAATATCATATCTTAATAATAATCTAGCCTTATAAAAATCTCCTAGATGCCCTCGATTGAGACAAACCTCACGCTCTCGATTGCAGCCCTATTGTGATGCTTCCCACAAGACACAATTATCCCTCGCTAGGGACAATCAGAGACAATAACAGGACCTTTAGGAATAAATATAGTATCTGAGTTTTGAGTGACAGATTCCCCACATGTTCAAATCTCTTCAAACGGCTCTCATATTTGTACATCCAAATTGCTATGATTGTTGTTTTGATTAAGTTTGAGATGAATCTTGAAGACATATCTTGGTGACATTGAGATAATACCATTTCCTGTTTAGAAATACCAATTCAATTGGCCTCGTGTTTTTTTACATTTACCACTATTGGTTATTTCTTACTCTTGTTGAGGTCTAAGACGTGTCTTGTTAACCAAGTATTCATCAAATTGTGAGTGTGATATCATTGACAACTTTATGAGTCTAAATGTCTGCTTTAAACACAATTCTAACATTTTTTCTATTATACCCTTTTTGACATCTGGCTTATCAAGACATCTTATAGAGAGAATATCATCCTAGATTATTGATGTTGATGATTGTACTCCTATTTAGTGCTTGTTTAACACAACATATCTTTACTTTGATGTATCTTTATTTAATCTTTACTCTGCTTGTTCTATATAAAGCTTTGGAAGAGCTAAAAATTTCAAGTTATTGAAACACAAATTACCCAAGAGTTGGCATGATGTTAGATAGAATCCATTTTAATAAACATGAAGGATGTTGCTTTTAATCGTGTGCACATTATCCGTGTTCACCTCGTGGTGATTAGTTTTTGCTATTTTTAGAACAATCAAAAGAAATGTGCAAACATTTTTAGGAAATACATTGAAGGATTTTGTGCTCTCTCAATGGTTTTTTTTGTATAGTTTTGATGCCTTTATTTTGCTTTGCAATGTTATGTCCTGATACCTTGATCACTTTCTTGTGTTTTCCTATGTTCTAATGAATGCTTGATCATTTTAAATTTTGTATTTGCTATGTGGCATAAAATTTGTCTTTAGTTGATCCTTGACGGGATGTCTTATCCTGAGCCCACTTCTTCTATTATGGTCTTTGGCAGGATTTTATATCCTAAGACTCTTCTTAGTAGGTATCTCGTCCTTGGTAGGGTTATTTTACCCTAAGATCAAATTTGATAAAATTTTGGTCTTTGGTAGGGTTGTTTATCCTAAGACCTATTATTTTCTTCAATAAAGAGCTCTTTGGGGCTTCTCTATGTCAAAGCTTGAGGAAGAGATTAGTTATCTTCCTTATTGAGGCATTAAGATTTGCTCTAATACCACTGATATTGCTAATTCTTAAATGGTTTGATATTTTACATTATGAAATGATGGATATTTAAATACAATGGATGTCTAATTTTGGTATAACAAACCTTTAACTAATCCTACAACTATCCTTGACCTTTAGTGCATGCATAGTCCTTGTGATGGGTGGTTATACCACACTCATTATCATATGGACTATGATGTAATAATTCCTAACATAAGTATTATTTTTTCTAATAAAGGAAAGGATTTGTAGGACTCAATTCTACATAGAATAAAGTCTTATTTAGTAGGTTGAAAATGTAAGCCCTTTTCCATTGATGGAAAGCTACAAAGGCTATATTACAACTTATCCATATATTAATGATGTCACTTTCAAGATTGTTAGTAGGTATAGCATCTAAATTTGATAAAATTCAAAAAGATTTTATTTGGAAAGGACATGAAGAAAATTTAGGTTTCCTCTTTATAAGTGGAATAAGGTTTGAAAAGGAAAGAATAATGGAAGGAAGACTTGTGAAATTGAAATATAGTGAGTTTGGAATTAGGGGACAAAACTTGGTTGAAGATTATTTAAAAATCAAGAAAAATTTTGAGCAAAAATATTATTTCAAAAGTATATAAATTTTGTTGATGTAATAAAATTGCTTAGGAAATAAACCCTACCTAAAGGCTCAACAACATGGAATTTCATATAAGATAGTTTGTAACTGATCAATAAATATACTAGATGGCCGGTCAATGAGGGTGATTTTATAAATTTTGGTTTGGTGCTTGGTTGAAACCTTATCATCTTATTTTTTAATTCAAAATGGTAACCATTGGCTCTGGCATGTTTAGATTGTAAAGGCTCAAAGGTCAAAAATTATATTAATGTGAGCAACAATTCTAGATCATATTTAATTAGAAGCAATGTTGAAGAGGAGGATCTCAAACAAATAGCAAACAAAATTCAAAAGATGATTCAAGAGTTGTATTTGACTATTTTTACATAGAAGGATGAGTTGGTATCCAATATATCGAAGGATGATGGATATTTAGTCAACTTGAGATATAAGAACTTAGAGCAATTCAAATTTCCTAGTCCCAATGATTTCCCTTGGAGGAATATTTTGTCACTTGATACCATCCCTACGGTCTCAAAATTCATTTTTTTAATAATCCAAAACAAGATTCTTACATTTGAGATTTAACAAAGAGTATGATATCAAGGATATTTTATGTATGTCTTGTATAAGAAAAATCTAGAAATATCAAATCATTTACTTCTTCGTTGTCCCACTACTTACACCAATTAGGGAGGCTTTTTTAAATTATGAGAATATACTTGGTAGCTCCACCAATATTGAAAGAATTGATGAAATGTTGGATTAATTATTTATAAAGTATTATTCATCATCTAGATGAATGGTCCTGCCATTATAATGTTCGAATTTATGACTTGAAAGGAATAATAGAATTTTTAAAAACAATTGAAATAATCATGTCCAAGTTTGAAATTGTACTATTGTCTCTCTTGAAGAGTTTTTACAGGCATTATGCTCATCATGGGAAGTCTCAAGTGTGAAAAAATAGGTGTTAGCTTCATGGTTACAAGATTTGAATATACATGCAAAGGGTTGTCTATGACAATGGAGTTAACACAATAGATCTATGTCAATCTATATAGTAAAATGGAAATGTACATAAGTTGGATTTATGAAATTAATTTTGATGGTGTCTCCAAAGAAAATGGGGGGAAAGTTGGTGAAGGTGGTGTTTCTCAAAATAATGAAAGCAAAATTCTCCTCACTTGCTCAAAATTATATGGAACTTCAATTAACAACTATGCAAAGGTTAGAGCACTTCCTACAAGGATCAAACTTGTCATTGAAGAAGGATGGAAATATATTTCAATTAAGGAGATTCACAAATTATTATCAATACTATAAAGAACAACGGATGTGGAGATTAGATCAAAAATAGCATAATGTTTAATGCCCATCAACTATTGAAGGAATTATCTTACAAATGTCAGTATATTTATAAATTAAAATTTGAATAATAAATAATATAGCTAATTATAGTATTAATATTTGTCTTGACAAATTTTAAATTTTAGAAGGCAATTGGCTTAGTGAAATTTAATCTCTTGATAAAAATAATATCAAAGAATTGATTACCAACATATAGAAACATTGATAAAAAATATATATATCTTTTAATAAAAAGTAAGTTGGATATGATTTAAATATCTTAACAAAAAATATAATGTTTTATTATTTTTATGGGAGTGGCCCCAATAAAAGCCATACACAATTTATTATAAAAAAAAATTAAAACCAAATTAATAAATAAAAACCAAGCTACAAGCTTACTACAATGGTAAGGGCTTTGGCTTCTCTTTGAGAGGTCCAAGGTTCAAACCCCACTCAGTATGAGGGGATCACGATCCCTCATAAAAACTTATGTAAACTTTTTGAAAAAGTTTAAAAGTGACGCTCTACTGACAATTTGGGATATATCAAACGATACAATACTTTGGATGGTATGGCTAGAAAGGAATAGAAGAATATTTAAATAAAATGAAAGCAATTTAAAGGTAATGAAAAAGAAGATTTGTTTAGCCATAGAGAAATCTAAACCAACCCTATCAACTCATCCAATCCCTAATCTGGAAGCAGAGCCTGATAGATGGAGTCAAGTCATTAAATAGAATTATGATGTTGGGGACATGAAAACAAAAAGAAGGCAAATAATATAAAGTGGAAACGACCAAATATGGAGTTGGTCAAATTGAATTTTGATGGAGTGTCTAAATAAAATCTAAGGCCAGCAAGAGGATGAGGAATAATTAGAAATAATAGGGAAGAGATTTTGTCTCGTTAGGCTTTCAATAGTGGATTTAAGACAAATAATGAAGTTGAAGCTTGGCTTGCTTTGGAAGGGTTAAAAATATACAAAAAAATGAAATGGAACATAGTATGGATGGAAGGTGATTCACTCATTGTTAGAAATGCAATTTTGAGGAAAGCAAAGGCTCCATGGAACATACAAGAGATAATTATGGAAATTCAAGACCTTGTTATAGAGTTTGAAGAAATCAAGTTTATACATGCATTAAGGGAAGGAAACAAAAGTGCAGATAGGCTAACCAATAGAGGGGATCCTGAAGTTAAATTTTCTTTTTCTTGGTTAGAGGAAGTAGTAAGTTTAAATGAAGCTGACAAGAAAATGTTGACTGCCTGAATCAAATAATGATTAATATTTACTTTAATATTTTCCATTGGTAATATTTATTTTATTTTATAACATTAATGTGCTTTCGTATAAACTATGTATCACAATTTTTGTGGTTGCACTTGTGCTTCAGGAAGGAAACTAACAATCCACATCTGGTAAAACGGGCTATGATAGTGCAATGTTTTGGAAATATTACTCTAATAACATGCAATGCATATATATAGTAAAGGTGAGGTTTTGGTATTGTAAAATTTGTTGTAGAAAAATATCAAGAAGGGTGTTGAATTCTGAAATATCAGTATTAACGTATAAAATTGAAAAAGTTCCAAAAAAAAAAAAAAATGAAAATAAAAAATTCAAACATTTTATATAAAATGATGTAGGTGTCTAACTATAGCAACTCAATTAAGATGAGAATTGAATTTATGTGTAAACTAAAATTCTCTTAAGAAAAGAGTTGTAACTTATCAAGGGTAAGGGACGTCACTACAACCCCTTGTTCTCTAGAAAAAAAATAAATAAATAAATAAAAACCAATGGATTTGAGACAAGCATTAAAATTTAAATAATTTAAAGGTGCGGGAAACACCCTTGTTGGTTTTTAATGTAGTCATAACCATACGTATGACATGTTATTGTTTATTCAATATATCAAGCTACCTATGGAGTAGTCTATTCTTGTAGCAAATGGCACCTTCCAGGCACGTGTCTATTTCAACAAAAAAAAATTGAATTTTTTTAATTATGATTGTTTAAATTACAATTTTGACGTATTTAAATAAAAAATATTGTAAAAATTACTATTTAAACACATTAGCAATAGCAATTTGGTCTGTTATGATTAAAATTTTGGATTTTTATTTTTCATTAAATTTAATAACTCCCCTCCCTAATCTTGAAGTAGAGAGCCTTGGTAGATGGAGTCAAGTCATGAATTGGAATTATGATGGTGGGTGTAGGACCAACAAGAGGAGGAATAATCATAAATAATAGGTATGAGATTTTGTCACGTTAAGCTTTTAAATGAAGACAAAATATATAAAGTGGAAACCACCAAAAGCAGAGTTGATCAAAATTATTTTTTATGAAGCTTCTAAAGGAAATCTGCGACCACTAGGAGATGAGGAGTAATAAAAAATAACTTTGGATTTAAGACAAATAATAAAGTTGAAGTTTGAACGGCTTTGAAAGGAATAAAAATATGTAGACAAATTAAATGGAATAGAGTATGGATGAGAGGTAATTCGCTAATAGTAATAAATGCAATTTTGAGGAAAGCAAAGGCTCCATTGAACATACAAGAGATCATTATGAAAATACAAGACCTTACTATAGAAATAGGTTTACACATACTTTAAGGGAAGGAAGGGAACAAATATGTAGATAGGCTAGCCAATAGAGGGGTTTTAATAGAGGATCATGAAGTTAAATTCTCTTTTCCATGATTAAAGAAAGTGGTGAGTTTAGTTGAAGTTGACAAAAAAAATTGAAAGTAACAAATTTAAAATAATGTTCCAAGGATTACAAAATGTTTCAAGGGATCCATTTATAATCAAGAACAAATTCAAAATAATGTTCTAGAGGATTACAATATGTTTCAAGGTTATAGATCAATGCATTGGAGGAAACCAATACTCCAAATTTCATGAAGGAGTGGAAGTTTTGTATGTTGAAGCAGAAGATGATATCATATGGACTTCATGGCTGAATAGATTATTTGAGTTGGTTGGATTGGACATAGGATAGATTTGAACTTTCAACTTTTTGAAATTGTTAAACTATTTATTAAAATAATACCATTATGATTTGTTAAAATGTCATTATAATATGAATGAGATTCATTTCATAATTCATTAAAATGATAATTTTTTTAATTGGTTATTTGGAATTAAAATGAATTCCACTTGTATTATATAATGATCCATAGTTTAGTTATTATTATTATTATTATTATTATTATATATATTCCTTGATAATATCTAATACTTAAGAAGAAAACTAACAATCCAAAGCTAGTAAAAAGAACTATTATAATGCAAAGTTTGGAAGTATTACTCTACTAAGATATATATATATTCCTTGATAATATTTAATATTTAAGAAGAAAACTAACAATCCAAAGCTAGTAAAAAGAACTATTATAATGTAAAGTTTTAAGATGAAATGCATAGACACTAGAGATAAAGTTTTGGTATTGTGAAGGTTGTTGTAGGAAAATGTCAAGAATAAGGATACTAAATTCTATAATATTTGTATTTACAAAAAAAAAATTAAAAAGATATTAAAAAAAAAAAAATTATAAAAAAAAAATAGATATCTAACTATAACAACTCAATTAAGATAAAAATTAAATTTGTTTATAAACTCTCAAACTTCAAAAAAATTTATAATATATCAAAGATAAAAATAAATAACTCTTTTTTCTAAAAGATTTTAAAAAAAAAAAACTTTAGCTTCTACCTTAAAAAAAAAACTGCCTTAGATACTGTTTGCTATGTGTTTAGCCAATTCTGTTGAAGTATGTTATCTTACCGCGGCAATAAGGGATGACTATGGTATGACTGGTTTGTGTTAAATCATGTAATTAATTACAATTATAATAATTGCCCTTCCCTATATATTATTAAAAATCAAAAACCAAAGGGTTTAAACACATCGTCACAACCCATCTTGCCATGGACGACAACCCACAAACAATCAAGCAAAGCAATAATATTGTTTATAATTAATAAATGGTGAAGCTGATACTCACTAGATCCTCCTCTATTAATGTATTTCAATATTGATTAGTCAACTAACACAAACCCCTCCACAACAATACTTTTTGTGTGGTGTGGAGTGGAAGTCCATATATCATACCAATATCACATGCTTCCTTCAAAAACTGTCCAGCAAGCCCCATGGAGACTTTAAGGCCAAGAAACACAAACAAGATAACAGACAAAAAGCAGTCAGCAGGACACTCAGACTCTGAAAATGGCAGTGATCAAGTTGCATAAAAATAGGCCTAACAGGGAGATACTATTGATGCTCCCAATGGTCAGAAATTCAGAATGGTTACCCAAATCCAAATTTATCTTAACAGTGCCTTACATTACATCATGCTTATGCTATCCTCAGTTATTCTAAAACAAATTCAATATATATATTTGAGGACATGCACATAACCCCCCATTCTGACATGCAGCTCTGAAGGGCAACCAGTCTGATATGCCCAGAACAAAAAAAACCATGAATATGAGGATTCATGAATCCCCAGTCACACCCATGTCATGCAGGAGTGCTGTGTTGGAGAATGTGAAGGCCATAATTGCCAACACTTCCCCTGCAACACATGACATGCCAGAGCAGAGCAGTAGAAGTCTGTCAGTCATCACACCCATGTCCATGACTTGTCTAAAAATGAGTGAGGAAAGCATCAAGTGGACATACTACTGATTTGGTATTCCCCTCAGAAATCAGAGTGCCTCAGAAGAAAAGAAGGGAAAGAATACTGACATATGGGCAATAACCATTGCAGTACCAGCTATTGCCTTGCATTGGGTATCTCAGTTTTGCAGGTCAGAGATGGCAGGCTCAGAGTTTGGTTTTATTTGGTCTGATTCTCCTGTGCTGTTGTCCCTTGCCTTTGACCTGTTCCTCTCTGTCATCTGAAATAGCAGTAATTTGTCTGTCAAGCTTTGTGGGTATCTTAATCTGACCACTGTGTAAGATTAGGTATTTGTTATTTCACAGTGGGTGGGTGCTGTCATGACAGGCTTCACATTTCTAAATGCTCTCCTCCGGCTTGCTTAAAGTGGAGAAGTTGGAGTTCCTGAGCCTGCCAGAACTGGGCTATCTTTAGAAGGTGGATAGTTTTGTCCTTTGGCATGTAGAAAATAATACATAAGTAACATGAATTTTGTTTGCCACCTTTGACCTCAAAGGAGTCTTTATATATTGAAATAAATTTTATTTATATGAGTTTATCCAATATTATTGAGATATTATTAAAAATAAGTAAAGTAATTATTTTTGAATGAAGAAGCAATATATTAAATATAGTGTTTATAAGTAAAGTAATTATGGATGTATAGTATAATAAGTAAGATTCAAATACGATGAAAAATTTAAAAATTTAATGAATTAAAATGATCTCCTTTTCAGGTTCGATGTGTAGACCAATTGGTTTATCCAAACCCCATAAGGTGGGCGGAGGTCCAAAGTTCAAATCTCCGGCCTCGCCGGACTGAATGCTTGTTCCTTTTTTAGTGCTTTCAGTGGGTGTAAAAGGTTTAAAATTATTGTGGCATGGCAGACTGCGCAAAGATCTGTGTGGCGGTTTTTGAGGCGGACAGTGCAGAATACTGTGGCGGCCATAAAAACTGGACAGTGTCATGGCTACTGATTCCACCATGTATATATATATATATCCTTTTGAAACTCAAATTAATATAGTTTGAGATTTTTGTTAAAGTATCCAAAACCTACATCCTACGCATAATTATTTTATAAAGTGACATTACATAACAGCATAAATAAATGATAGTGATACTAGACGTATGTAAGGAATTTTAATATAATAAAATAAATTATTTTTATTTTAATATTTAAATAATTTTAATTGATTAGGAAGTAGTTTACGCTTTTGAATTTGTATAAAATATGATCGTATCTATATATATAAATTTAAAGAAAAGGAATTTTTATAATCTTTAACCGTTGGATAAAGATAAAGTTAATGGATATGTAACAAAATATATTTATTTATTTTTGTTTGATTGCGTATGGAACCTCTATACTCCTTAATCTGTTGATTGCGTATGAAACCTCTATAATCCGTAGTATGTTGATTGCATATGGGACACGATCCTTACCCGACCCTCAAAGAATTAAACAGGGCTAAGCCACAAAAAAATTTAGAGTAAGGCACGAT
Organism: Wollemia nobilis; assembly: GCA_028583015.1. Lineage (NCBI taxonomy): Eukaryota > Viridiplantae > Streptophyta > Pinopsida > Araucariales > Araucariaceae > Wollemia > Wollemia nobilis. Next base: position 3,229,096 of record JAQPPZ010005606.1, read on the forward strand.
TATATCAAATATATTTTCATGTAATATTTCAAGATATAATTTTGATAAAAACATATTATTTAAATGTTAAAATTAGATTGTGTTTTTTAGAATTTAAAGTCATTAAGATAGAAGAAGTATTAAAATAAAAAAAAATTGTATAGTTATTTGTTTGGGTGACAAATGAAGAAAAGAATGCATTTCTTTAAATTGTTATGTGGGATTGGAAGAACTTAATAATTATGTATGTTGGCAAGATATTGAATTGTTGAGGTTATATTATGTGAATAAAAGATTCACTCATAGAATTGTTGAGGTTATATTATGTGAATAAAAGATTCACTCATAGAATTGTTGAGGTTTTAATATTAATAACCTCCAAAAATGGAGTAGGGATGGGTTAAAGTAGAAGGGACTTAAGCCAAGGTTTGCTTATGCTCTAGACCAAGCTTACTAAGTCTCAGGAAACTTTTGATGTCCTTAGAATAGCTCTTATATTTATACTTTTTCTTCATGAATGACTAAGGTTATTTCTTGTGTTTGACTTGGTTATTTGGTCATGGTTTTGACGAGTAAAAATATTGATATATTTTTTAATGTAGTCTACCATAGATTTATTCATCTTAGGCAAAGTACATTTATCTTATCCACAAATTTAAAGATATTTACAATACGTATATTTGACGTAGTACCATGATTGGTCATACTTTTTCCAAACGTTATGTTATTGCAATTGATATTTATTTATCTCAATGCTCTAGAGAGAGAGATAATAGTTAACAAGTAGAACTCAAGGGATCTTATCAAAATATTGATCATATTATTACCTTAGGAGCTGCATAGACAAAGCTAAACACAAACAACAATTAAAGTATACTGTTGTTTTTAGGATTTTAGAAAGGCATTTGATTTGATTCCAAGGAAATATTTAGTGGATTCCAAAATATTAGTGTCTTTCAAACTGTGAATACTACAATCATGAGGTTTTATGAATTTTTTGTTGGTAATTTTTGTACAATACATGTTTCTTATCATATTTAAAATACTACAGGGGTTAAGCAAGGTTACCCTCTCTCCTCAAATTTATTTGGGATTTACTAATGGATTAGAGCAATTTCCTCTTGAGACCGACATATGCTAGTGATGGTTGTATTCTACGTCATGTTCTAATAGCTTTGCATCATTTTGTGGATGGTGTGATTCTACTAGTTGCTTCTCTTGATGATCTCTAAAGACAACTTGATTCCTTGGCTTATTTTTGTAATCTTGATCTTCTAGTTAACTCAAGTAATATGATTTATGGACTTCAACATTTACTAAATATTATATGGCTCAACTACATTTTTAAAGGGAAACCTATTGGTATTGTCTCATCTTATACTTATTTGGGTGTTCAATTTTCTAGGCTCTCTTTTAATTTGAATCCAGCAACTTGTTCACATCTCTATGAAGGATACTCCTCATTGGTTATTTGGAAACATAATGTGTTTCATTTCATTTTCAAGATAATCCTTTTAAAATAATACTTTTGACTCATTTGTAAAGCCTATAGCATAATATAGATCAAAAAGTTGAAGATCTTATTTAGTGACATTGATCGACTATGTATTGAGAGAGTTCAAATTCTCATTCTTTAGCAAATAATTTGGTGTAAATAGACAATTACATAGGTTATTATACAAGTTAAGTTTGGGGCTCATCCACTTTGTCTAGAGATAATATGATCCACAAGTTGGGTCCCAATATGATCTGCATGGAGGACAACTTGTAGGATCAGCTAGTGGCTCCTTACACGTTATGGCTATTACAGAAGCTTTAGACAAATTGTTTGGCTGAAATACATTTGAATATACTCACACAAGAGATAGTTACATGAAGGTGTTACAAATGTAGAGATGTAGCCAGTAACAAAAACTTATATTAATCATGAGATTGCATTATAGGTAGTGGATACTATGATATTCAAGGCGCTCTATTCTACAAAGGTGTAGTAACAAGAAGAAATAAAAGAGAAGGAAAGAGCCCTAAGTTCTTGGTTTTCCAATTTGAGAAGTCTTAAATTACATTTATAAAGAAAGAATGTACAATATTACAAAGAAGCTATAAAATGAAATGCTTTAGCTTCCAATGCATCTTGGTAGTATTAAGAAATGATCAAAAATCTATTTCTTATGCCTTTAAAATCTAGATGTCAATTCTTGAAGTGAGCAAGTGGTTGAACTAGTATGAATTGGTTGCAACGGCCTTTTGAAGATGATGCATGACTTCTTTATCAATCATTTATCATATTCACACGTGTGTCAATGACTTTCGTTGTTCATGTATGGGTGTCAGTTAGAAAACACCAAAGACTTGATGCTAGGAAGTCATGGCACCAAAGTGATTTGATACTGACATAGTATTGGCACCAGAGAAATTTGGCATTAGTGAAGTCTTGGAAGCAAAGTGGGAGTTGGTGTGTACCTATCTCAGAAGAAGTCGAGATAGATGTGAATATTAGAGCTTTGAAACAAATTTGTTTTCATGACTTGATTATTCATTCCCCTTAAGGAGCAATGGTCCCCATTGTGCTAGCATCCAACTAGCCACTTGAGTTGGTCAAGCATGTACCACTTTGCTTGTGAATGAACTTGATCCTATTTTACAACTTTGAATAGCTTGTGTTTACCTTTGTGAGTGCTCTTGTTGGTGAATTCAATCAACTTATTTGTTGTTATAGGTTACATCCTAGCTAGATCTAAATCAGTTGGATATTGTATTGTCATGGGCTCTAGCAAAGTAGGTAGGTAAAACAAGAGGAGTTTAGCATGGAACATTGAATGCATCCCCAAGTATGAAAACAATTCAAGAATAAAAGTGTTTCCACCTATCTAGCATTGGATGAAATAAGGACCATAACATAGTGGTTTGATTTTCTAGTGTAGACTAGACAAGCAGTCCTCCTCTAGGTGGAGCCAAACTTTATCCCAACCTAGAACGTGTGTGGCATCTTATGTTGGTCATGGTGCTCTTTGTACTTTTGTTGTTGGTGTTGCCAAATCTATTGTATTTATGTCATGATATTTTGTACTTGTTGGTGGTCAATAACCCTAAGAGAAAATCCATGTATGATGTAGTGTTGTCATTGTCTTACAACTTGAACAATGACATAATTTATTTTTGTATGTGTAGTATCAATGAGTTGTATTAAAAAGTATCTCATAATGGTAAGCCACTAGATGTCCATTCTAGATTAGGATGGTACATATTGCATAGTCAAAAGCATTAGTCTCCAACTCAAAAAGTTGTGTGATGTTTAGCATGACTAGCAATGGTGTAAAATAAAGGAAGTACTCCAACTCATCAAATATCTAATGTTGGTATGAAGTCAATTAAAACCCAAGACAAACTTATAGTAGAAGTTTGTGAGGTTGAGTAAGCTCTTTAGCTCTACCACGTTCTTGGGTGTTGTATATTCGTGAACGACATGAATCATTTATGGGTCAATGTAAACTTCTTGTTAGTCGATCAAGTAACCCAAATAATAGATATCCATGACATCAAAGTAACACTTGCCCATGTTAGCCTAAATCTTATGTTGATGTAAAGTGAACAAGACTTAGCAAACATGTTGGAGGTGTTCTTCTCATGTCTTGTTTGGCATGAGGATGTCATCCAAATAGACAATCATGAAGGATATTATGAATGGATGTATATGTCATTTATTAGGCATATAAATGTCATCAAGGCATTGATCAAGTCAAAGGGAATAATCAACCAATCATATGATCTTTATCTAGTTTTGAAGGTTATCTTCCAAATGTACATGGGATTGAAAGGAATCTAATGGTAACTAGATTTGAGGTTAGTCTTAGTGAACTATCCTACCCCTTAAAGTTGATCTAACCAACTATAAATGCATGGAAAATGATGCAAGTTCTTGATGCTTATCTTGTTGTGCACTCGATAACCATTACATAGACATCAAGTATCATTTATATTTGGTGATAGCATGATGAGATTGTCACATGGCGATAAGATAGGTTAACGTTGTCAATTAGCTCTTGTATTTGATATTGAATCTCATCATTCTCTCATATTGAACGAGAATACAAAGGATCATTGAAAAGAGCTAACCTTGGGATAAAGTCATTCTAATGCTTCATTAAGGAGTGTAGTGGGACTACCTTAGGATCCTTGAAAATATCAACTTATAGGCAAGTAAAGCATTCATCGCTTGGGATCTTGTAGAATGTTATATATTTAGTTCATCAAAGATGAATTTCTTGGTGCCTTGGTTATAGGATCAAACCATTAGAAGAACAAACTTTTGTGTGAGAGAGATCAACTTCTTGCACTAATTTAATGAAACCATCATTACCTTCTTTTGGGGTAGGCATTGAGAAATATTATAAGTAATCTTTTCAATGTGCATTATCCACTAGTATGGATAGGCTTGGTAGGCCACCTTGTGATCAAAGATACAAGGTCTTCCCAACAAGACATTACAGATATCCAATGGTACCACATTATAGGTGAATTTGACACATTAGCTTCATGTCGTACTCGAGGGTACATTGGCACCTAATCCCGATATATTTCCCTAGTTGTATCCAAGCCAAAGAGTAAGGTTGAGGATGTGTCATATGGTGGAAACTATTGCACTTGATAGTGTCATGTGCAATGATGTTCTTTTGGCTCCCAATATCAATGATAAGGTGGAGGGGTTTTCTCTTCACCTAGCAATAGGTGTATAAGGCACTCCCAATTTTTAGAGGGAGCATATCTTGAAGCTTTACCTTTGCCTCATATTTGCTTTCAAATGTGGATGAAAATGGTTCTCCTTTAGATGGACTACCAATATCTTCTATTGGACCTGACACTCTAAATTTTTGTGGGTGGGGGTCTTATAGTGGATACACCATTTATCATATACCTTCTACTTACCTTTGTCTATGTATTATAGGACTTGGGCTTGGATGGCATAAGAAGTCCCTCTGGCATTGGTGCCTTGGGCAAGCAAGCAGTTGGTAGCTTCTATTTTGGCACTGAGGTTCATTATAAAATGGTGATAGGCCTTTTTGCTTGGATTTGTATTTCTCATACAATTTTGATGAGATAGAATGTCTATGCTAAAGAATAAATAAAAATAATCTTCATCTAAAACCAAATATCGTTATGCAGGTCATTGATTTACTTAAGCATTAGGTGTCTCTCATCTTCTTCGATGCAAAAGAAATTACGAAGGTCATGGAAGTAGTTAGTATACTATTGAATAGATTGATATCTAAGTTGTTGTAGAGACAAAAAGTGCATGTACTCATATTCATAGTGGTGTAGGGGGTACAACCACTCACAAACCAACTAAACAAAGTTTATCCAAGAAGAGAAGGGATTGTCAAACTTTTCAACTTGTTGTTAGTGACTTTCCATCAACAGGCAATCAATTTTAACATCTTCAAGATCGTAAAGGCAATTTGTCAACATCAAAAAAATTAATTCGCAATGTAGTATACCTCTAGCCACTTAAGCCAAGTGTCCAACTCATTGACATTGATCCAACTTGAATAGACTGTAATGTCAATGTTGTTTTGCACATTCAAAGGTCCTTGGCTCTAAGATGGCATAGGACTAGAATTTTTGGGTGGGGCTCCCACTTGAAGCATGAGATCCTAAAATTGTTCAAACAAAGTGATTCTTTATTCCTCTAGAGAATCTTGAATTAGTTTCTTTAAGTTATGAGTTATGGTTTCAATTTGAGCGTTGAATTTTCCATTGCTTTAATTTCTTTGCAAGGGTATTATGCTTTAGGGTACTCACGCATAAATTGATATGATACCTTGATTCTTAACCCAACAATGGAACGTACTAAAATACCTTGTGTAAGTTAAGTATATATACTCAAAATGATGGCATGTTATGAGTCAAGGATAATGTGAGGAGTGTTTCATTTTTTCCTCTCTTTTATGGATCAAAAGAAGCTTTAATACCACTTAATATGCCCACCAAGGTCCAATATTGTTTGCATAGAGGATAACCTACAAAACCAGCTACTGGTGTCTTACAAATTATGTCCAAAGTGATGTCATGAAAGCTTTAGACATGTTATTTGACTAAAATTCACCTAAATAGAATTACACAAAAGAAAGTTATAATATTATATCAATATAGAGATAGATTCGGTAACAATAACTCTTGTGTTAATCATGAGATTGCATTACAAGCAATGGATACAAAGTGGCATTATGGGATGTAGAGTGATTTCTACTATAGAGGTGCAATAATTGCAATAAGAAATGAAATAGAAGGCAAGAAATATCTTGGGTTCTTTTTTTCCTGGTTTGAGAAGAATTCTTGAACTATATTTATGCAAAAAATATATATAATGTTATAAAGAAGTTGTAAGATGAAATGCTTTAGATTCCATAGTATCTTGGCAGTATAAATAAATAGCCAAGAATATGCTTCTTGTACCTTTAAAATCTAGGTGTCAGTTTCTAAAATGGAAAAGTGGTTGAACTAGTCTGAAATAACTACAATGGTCATTTAAAATTAATGTGTGACTTGGTTATTGGTCGTTTGTCATACTCACATAAGTGCCAATAGTATTCATCATTCTCAGATAGATGTAATTTGGACAGACACCAAAGGTTTATCATTAGAATAATCATGGCACCAAAATAGTTTTGTGCTAACATGGTGTTTGCACCAAAGGAATTGGGCATTGGTGTAGTCTCGGCACCAAAGCAGTAGCTGACACTGGCCTATCTAGTGAGGAGTCCATATAGGAACCAAGGCTGAAGCTTTGAAGTAACTTTGACATCACACCCTAAGGAACTTTAAGCAACCTCTTCTTCACTCATATTACTATATTCAAGATTACCACTTGGATCTTCAACACACTATAAAGGCATCATCAACTTAGGCTAAGCACTATTTGTACACATGAGAGATCTAAGCTATTCTTTCCAAGTTCATCTTAATAGTTTCAATAGATCTAGTAATAGCTCATTAGCATTGAATATTTATAGTAGTAATATGCATCCACCTAGGATATCTTTGTCACATGCACTTAATTTAGGCCATTTTCCAAATAATATTCCTAGACTTTGTTTAGGAGATATCACTTAATTCAATAGTTAGATATTTTGAATGTAGATATAGGTGGATGAACAATTATATTTATTGCATGCTCATCCATTATTGTGCATAATAGTTTTATTTTAGTTTTTAATAACTTAAACAATTCTGGATATGCTTAGATAACTTCTTTTGATTGTTCAAATTTATTATACTCTCTCAGTTCTATTAGCTTACATTTATCATTTGTGGATCGTAATAAATAAATAAAATCCTTGTGTCCTTACAATGGTCCCATTTAGGTATAATTTTCATAGATGGCTTGTTAGGGTTTATGCTCCATTTTTGTACCTTAAATTTTAGGTTTATTCTTAGTTGATAAGATCACCATCTCAACTAATGAGGACGTCATGTTGAGCAATGAACTTTTAAAGCTAAATTTTCATGTACTCAAATATTAAATTATGCATACAAATAAGAATTAATTATATTATTGATTATAGGTCAACCTAGAATCTCAAAATGTGAATGAATTTGATATATATCCTTTTAGTAATTGGTAACATAGAGTTTGGTAGAATATGAACACTTAACTCTAGGGTTTTATCTTACTCTGGCCCATATATAAATTTGCTTTAATGAGAACTAGAAAAGGTAATCTAACCTACCTCTTTGCTTCTTTAAAGAATCTCATCTTGGCTTGGAAACCATACTCAAGTCCATGAATAGAATTCATTGGCACCTTTAAAGTTGTTAGTATTATCAAGTCTTTGCATGCACAAAATACACTCTCTTTCTATCTCTTCTTGCTTGCAATGTCTACAACATTATTCTTGATGTTGTTTCATTGATAGAATATTATATTTGGTAAATCATGTTGCTTTAGCTACATTCTGGTGCAGACTTTGGATCATCATATTAATTTCTAAATTTAATCCTCCTCGTCTCACTAGGTCATATTGAATGTATTTTCAAGGACTGGACTATCTTAGTTAAGCGTATACTAATTACGGTCCATGGATATCTAGGTTTAATGTCATTTCCACTAACATATTTTGGTGAATCAAACATGAATATCTTTGTGATTGAAGATTCACAATTTATTCCTCACACTAACCTATTTTTTTATTATGGATATTGAAAGTAACCCATCTATGACCTCTAAATCATTCAACAATGGACATGACGATCATGAAAAATACAAAAATAAATTATAGATGATGAACATGACTAATATCATTCTTACGGATTTTGAGATTAACAAAGAGGAAAATGACCTAGAAACTATGTTTCAAGAACAAGAACCACCATAAGAACTTCCTTTGTTGGCACACTTATTATAAATTTTAAACAACATTTTTTCTTCCTTCTTAAAACAATTCTACTTAACACACTGATGTTTCTTGAACTAAATAAATTTCTAGACTTGAGAATTTATTTTTTAAACTTGAACTAAATAAATGTGATAATGTTCTTGGTGGGCCTAACAATGAAGGCTTTTGTACTTTGGATAGGAGGTTCCAAGTTCATATTTGAAGGGGGTTATGGTATGTATGACCCGTAAGCAAAAAGCACAGTACGAGTGCCTCCTCCTATGCATAGTGGGCCTAGGATAGTATGGGATGGTCTGATATGTGTTCTGCTCATGGACCTTAGAACTCACTTATGTCAAAGGCATGTCTATTTGATTTTCAATAAATATAGTAATATTCTTAAATCAAGATTATGTTATGAAATACTCTAAATATCTTGCTATATGAAAATTATTGGACTTAAGTGTTTGATCTTTCAACTTGACCAAGAATATTTCATATTGATGTGCTCAATCCAAATGGTGTTCATCTTCCAACATGTATTTTCAATTATATTTTGTATTTGATGGTATGATTGCCACCCCTTGTAATATTTTAGTGTGACCTTGTCACCCCTTGTAACCTTCCACCAATAGTGTCAGAATCATAGATATAGTTGCACAAGATAAGAATACGAAAAATAAAAACTTGTAGCTTGTACTATTGAATTTAATACTAGCTCTTTTCGTTCATCAATTAAATTCAAAAAGGTCATATCTACCTCATAGCTAAGAATTGAGGCATATTGTTTTTCATCAATTTAGAACAAAATAGAGCATTTCTACTTTATAATAATGGATTTGTTAGCAAAATATTACTATGCTCAATAGTTAAACAATCTCCATGATCATAAATCAACTCAATGGCTTATATATATATATATATATATATATATATATATATATATATATATATATGTAGACAAATGTCGAACTCGTTTCGGCCATATCTCACTCATCCGGACTCGGATTGAGCTAAAATTTTGAGGGTAGATGCCTGAAAAACCCTAGAACGTCTCCACCAATTTTCATATCATTTGGAGCAACACAGATCCTAGCGCATCCCTATGTGTGAACGATATATTTGGCAAGCGGCTATGCGAGGGTTTCATCCGGGTTGAGTGCAAGCGGCTCCAGAGGTTGGTTTTTAGGGCCTTCGGGCCCTAGCGGCCAATATTTTTGTGGTTTATGCTCAATATTTTAGCAGGAAATGTTGCGGGGGATACAATATGGGTTAGAAATTTGTCTTTCAACAGATCATACTGTGAACTTGAGTGACAACGGCTTCCAATTTGCTGCACAAAAAAAAGTGAAAACCATACCTTTCCACGGCGTCTAGGGCAAGGATTAAAGAGATCACGAAACAAGTTTCAAGCAGTTGATCAAAAAATGGCTCATATCTCAAGTGAATCTGGTGCTAAGGTGCACCCACAAAATAATTCTACTATGAAAACCCCTATCAAGGGTAAGAATTTCGAAGACTCGGTCCCAAAAATGAATTTTAGGGATGCCCTTCGTGGTGGACAGACTCGGCCCAATGCTAATATCAATATTAGGGCTTCCCATAAACCTCTAAGAATGCCTAAGATTGATCCCAGGAAAACGGAGTCGGGATGTCTTAAAGCGGCTGATGGAACTCCTATTGTTAAGCTTGATATGGGTAACATTCAGACGGCATTGAAGATTTGGAAAAAAGAGGACTAATTTGTCGGTTCGTGGGTTTTCGTCCGAGTCTATCTGCTTTCAAAGTCTGGGCTGCAAAAAGTCTGAAAAACTAAAGGTGAGTTACAAATCTCTATTTATCCAAATGGTTATTTTCTTGTTTTATTTGCTAATAATGAAGATAGAGAGAAAACTTTTCAAGGGGGTCCTTGGTTTTTTGGAAGGGCGGGGCTTTTCATGAAGCCCTGGCATACTAAATTTAAAGCCGAAGAAGAGATGCCTTCTATAGCTCCCGTGTGGGTTAGACTCTTTGGCCTCCCTATTGAATTTTGGAATCCTACTATTTTTTCTTCAATTGGAAACTCTTTAGGAACTTTTATGATGATTGTTGATTGTACTCAAAATTTTGAACATATTATTTATGCTCGGATTTGTGTTTTAATGGATTTTGACAAACCCCTACCTAAAAAGATCACATTACAATTTGGGGAAGACACTTGGGAGCAAGTAGTGGACTATGAGAACATTCCTTTTCGTTGTAGAATTTGCCATGAATATGGTCATTTGGCCGGTGCTTGCCCAAATAAAATTCTTGATCAAAAGAAAGAAGATATAAACTCAGGCGGGTTTCCAAATACCTAAGAAGAAGAACACTCGAGAAAAAACCGAGTTATGAAGGATCAATCAAAGTCATCTGCTAATATGTTTGAAATCCTTTCCACAAATGATGTCCCAAGTGAGGAAGAGGAAATAATGGAAGCTGAAATCTTAGAAACACAATTTAAATATGAAGGGAAGAACTCGGAGACAAACCAACAAATCAAAGGTTTTCAACGAGAAAAAAAAGGAGAAAATTTACACAAGAAAAACAATATTTCAAATGTCAAAACTTCAAATAATGCAAGGTCCCAATATAGACTCCGTTAAACCATCTAGTAAAATTTTGGCTGTGTACGAGCATTCTTCAAGGTTAGAAGCCATCTCAGATTCAATTGGAATAAGTCAAGAAACGAGGAAAAAAAAATTGAAGATGGATTCTAATCAAAAAGTAGGTCGCAAGACCAATCAATATCATATGGTAAAAGAAGGTGAAAAGCTTGTAGAGGAAGGTAAGATTAATGCCCTTCCCAACTTTTTTAGCCCTAGTATTAATGAAGATCATCACTTGGAATATTAGAGGACTCAAAGGGAGTCTTTCAAAACAAAATGAAATTAGAAGAATGATTCGGATAAATCATCCACATCTTGTTTTCCTTCAAGAAACAAAGATGTCAATGGAGGATATGGACTTAATTGCCGAGTAAAATTTGGCCGGCTGGAAAAGTGGTTTCCCTCGGTTCCCAAGGGACTTCGGGTGGCATTGCTTGTCTTTGGGACCCAAAAGAGGTAGTTATTCACCATATGGTTGGCGAGTTGGGGTTTGTTGGCTATAGCTATTCAAAGTAGACATTCCAACCAGATTATGCTCTGCATTACTATTTATGCTCCGACTTCTTTGGAGGAAAAAAGAAGGCAGTGGAAGGATATTACTCATATTATCTCTCATTTTCCTAAAGCTTGGATCTTGATCGGAGGATATTTCAATACCATCCTCTCTCTGGATGAGAAAAGGGGGGGAAATAGAAATTTGGACAAAAGCAATGACCTCATGAGCGAATATATTGCAAACCTCCATCTTGTGGATATCCAACCGAGATAATGGCCTTATGACTTGGTCTAACGAGAAGGCAAGGCTTAGCTTGTATAATGGAGAGATTGGATAGGTTTTTGCTCTCTAAAAATTTCTTAATCCATGGTCACATTCCTAAAGTGAAGACTCTTAATAATGTTGGTTCGGATCATTGGCCAATCATGGTGGAAATGTGGAAAACCAATGTGAGTTTCTCTCCTTTTAGTTTTCAATTAATGTGGCTTAGAGACATTTCCTTCAGACCTCGTGTGCAACAATGGTGGAAGGAAGGTAAACCTAGGCATGGGACTAAGATGTTCTATTTTGCCAAAAGACTGCAATACATTAAATCCAAAATCAAGACTTGGAGCTGGAAAGAGTTTGGGGATGTTCATAAAAAAAAACATGAAGTTATTGCTCATCTTGAAAATTTGAATAAGAAAATCCGTTTAGATGGCCTCACGAGAGAAGAGAAGTGCGAGATGAAATTAAACTCACAACTCGGTTAGAGGAATGGGAAAAAAGAGAAGAAATCTTATGGAAGCAAAAATCTAGAATTCAATGGCTCAAAGAAGGAGATCGAAACACAAATTTCTTCCACAAATCTCTTCTAGCTCGAAGATCTCACAACTTTATTTCTTCCTTAAAATCAGATTATGGAGATGTTGTTTATACTTGGGATGGCATGAACTCTATTGTTGTTGATTACTTTTCCAATATTTTTCTTTGCTACTCCTCTTGACTCGGCTTCTCAACATAATGTTCTTCAAGCAATCCCTTCTCTTATCACTTACGAGGAGAACTCTATTTTGACTGCTCCTGTTACTATCAATGAGCTTCAACAAGTAGTTTTTAAAATGCAAAAAGGGAAAACCCCGAGGTCTGATGGTTTTCCTATTGAGTTCTACCAAGAGTTACGGGATATCCTTCATGTTGATTTATTAGAGGTGGTGGAAGAAGCCGGGAAAGCCAAAGAAATTTTGAAGGTTATCAATAAAACTTATATTACTCTTGTTCCAAAAGCTCAAGAGGTTGATCATATCTCAGCTTTTAGACCTATTGCTTTATGTAATGTTCTTCTCAAAATCATTACTAAAATCATGGCGAGAAAGGTTGAAGCCTCTTTTGCATAAGATTATTTCCCCAGAGCAAGGGGGTTATGTGGAAGGACGTCAAATAGTAGATGAGATAGTTCTTGCTCGGGAAGCCATCCATTCCATGGATATGCAAAATTCTCCTTCCATGTTCATTCGGTTAGACTTATCCAAAGCTTATGACGAGTGGATTGGCACTTCCTTATCAAAGTTTTGAGGCAATTTGGTTTCTCTAAGGATTGGATGGATTGGATTATGGGATGTATCTCTTCAGTTTCCTACTTAGTTCTTATCAATGGTAGGCCTTCTCGGTCTTTCCCAGCTTCCAGAGGTATTAGGCAAGGTGACCCGCTATCCCCTTATTTATTCATCATTCTTGCTGAATGCTTGGGTAGGACTATAACCAAAAGGAGGGAAAACAAAACCCTTGAGGGAGTTACCATTGCTCATGGAGCTAGACCTATCTCTCATCTTCAATTTGTGGATGACTCTACTCTTTTAGGTAAAGCTACAATTAAGGAAGCTTCTAATATTAAGCAAATCATTAGCTGTTTTTCTAAGGCTACTGGGCAGGTTGATCAATGAAGACAAATCTAAAGTTATTTTCTTTCACTGCTCTGCTAGAGAGGAATCCATGGTCTTGGATAAATTAAGATATAAGAAGACCTCTCTTCCAATCACTTATTTAGGTATTCCCATAAATATTCAAAGGCAGAAAAATAAAGATTGGAATTGGTTGTTGGACAAAGTCAAGAAGAAAATTGGAAAGTGGACCAACAAGTGGCTTTCTTACGGGGTAGAATCACCTTGGTAAAATCAGTCCTTCAAGCTATTCCTATTTATGTTTCTTCCATTTTGAATATCCCAAAGGCTGTTCTTCGAGAATTGGATCAAATCGGTCATCGTTTCCTTTGGAGTGGTACTAAGGAGAAAAGAAAATGGGCCTTGGTGAAATGGGATACTTTATGTCTTCCTAAGAGTGAAGGGGGGTTAGGATTCCGGTCTTCAATTAATAACAACAAAGCTTTAGCTGCTAAATTATATTGGAGGATGTTGCATAACCCCAATGCTCTTTGGGCCAATAATCTCCGTGCTAAATATCGTTGAGAACAAAAGTCCTGAAGACCTTGTTCGCTATCAACTTCCTACCAAAGGTTCTCCCATTTTAGCAGTTCTTAAGGTCGGTGAGGATTTGATAAAGAAAAAATTATTTTGGATCATTCATAATGGTCAACATGCAAATTTTTGGACAGATTCTTGGGATGGTCACAAGCCTTTGATAACTCAGTTTCCCGATTGGAGGCCTTGGATGGAGGAGCTTCACCGAGCTAATTGGATAAAGGTGGCTAATTACTGTCGGTACCATACTTGGTAATTCAAATGTTGGTAGATATTGGATCCCTATTGAGGACTGGCCTATTCAAATCCCAGAAAGGCAAAGACAAGATATCCAAGGCATCCTTCATATGAGATCCCTCTCTTGGTCCCATGAAAAAGATTGTTTTGGATGGAACAACACTACTAAGGGTGAGTATTCGGTTGCTCAAGGTTATTTGACCTTATGCCATAATAATCCCAACCATTCTTTTGACATATTTTCTCGATTGTGGGCTCAAAAGCTCCGGCCTAAGGTGAGGTTCTTTAATTGGCTTTTATTGCATCGTAGGGTGCTTACTTGGTGAGCAACTTATGAAGCGTGGTTTTCATGGCCCTTTTAGATGTGAAATGTGTGAAGAGAATGTAGAAAATATCAACCATATTTTTATTGAGTGTACTTTAGCCTCTGAGCTATGGAGGAGAATGGCCACTTTACTTGGCTTACAGTGGTCCAATTTTTTTACTTTTGAACAGATTTGGAGGGATTGGCCTAATCAAGAGGGTGTTGATCATTTTATTAGGCGAGTAGTTTGGATGGGTTCTACCATTCTTCTTTGGAATATTTGGAATGAAAGGAACAACCAAATTTTTAATCAAGATAGGAAGGATATTCACTATATTTGGCAAAATACCATAGCCAACTTAGTTGAATCGAGTCCATCAACTCCTTAATCACCCCCAAAACTCCCACCAAAGATGGGATCAAGTGATGCAAATATTGAAGATTAAACCTTCTAAGGGCAACCAACTTAAAGGGAATGTGAGTATTAGTAAGATGGATAGGACTAGAAATTGGCAACCTCCTCCTAAGGATTTTGGAAAAGTCAATACTGATGGAGCCTCTAGAGGGAACCCTGGAAAAGCCGGTGTGGGAGGAATTGGTAGACTTTCGAGATGGCTCCCTGGTTTTTACTTTTCTTTGAGAATTTGGGTATTCTTTCCAATAACCTTGCTTGAGGGGTATGGTATCCTCGAGAGGTCTTCAGGAGGCTACTAAGGTTGGATGGGAAAAGGTGTTAGTTGAGTCGACTCTCAACTTATGATTAATCTCTTGAAGACTCCTTCTAAGAATCATAAGGTGGATTGGAGAATAAAAAGAATTATTGAGAAGATTATGTTAATCCGGATGGGATTTTTGAAAGTTGATTACAATCATGTGGTTAGAGATCAAAACAAGAGTGTTGATGCTTTAGCTAATTGGGCTTTGGACAAAGGTGATCTTACTTGTTATGGCCACCCTCCTATATGGTGGGCTTCTCAAATTAGGGAAGCTCTTCTTTCTATCATTTCTTTGGATGGCTCCGAGTTCAGAAGGTACCTAGTTTCTTCTTGTTTTTTTTTTTTTGCTTCTCTTTGGTTCATTCAGTTTTTTTTAGTTCCCTAGCTCATTCTATTCTTTATTTTGTTTCCTCTGTTGATTCTTGCCTTAATAGTCTTCGGTCTAGATAGGTCATTGTTTTGTTCATTTTTTTCTTTTTTCTTTTTTTTTTTTTGTTTAGTTTTTTAAGGTGGGTGGGTTCTTTTGTTTTGTTTTGTTTTTGTGTTCTTTGTGTTGTTTTTTGTTGTTCTTGTGTTTTTGTTGTTTTGTTTTTTTTATGTTTTTTGTTATTGTTCTTGTGTTTTTTTCGTTCTTGTTCTTGGGTTTCTCTTTGTTTGTGTTATTTCGTGTTTTTATGTGTGAGTGTTTTCTATGTATTTTGTTTTTGTTTATTGTCTGTTGTTGGTTGTTTTTTATTTTTATTTTTATTTTATTTTTTTAATTTTTTAGGTTTTGGTTGTGTTTATTTTTCATGTTTTTTTGGGTTATGTCTTTGTAGTGTTCTGTTGTTTTTGTCTTGTTTGTGTTTTGTTATGTGGTTCTTGTGTTTTTCTATGTGGTTTGTGTTGTGGTTTCTTTTATCTTATTGTGCGTGTTTGGTTGTGCTTTTGTTTTTGACACACTCAAGGAGCATGTTTTTTATTTTATTTTATTATTTTTGTTGTTATTTACTTATTTTTAAATTGGTTTTGTGTGTTTGTTTGCTCCTTGAGTATGTCAAAGGTGGTAGGCCAGGTCCGAGTCCTGGGCATTTTTGGCGGAATGGATACCCCTGCCTCCTTGGGTCTTACCCGAAAGTGGCATCCCTTTTGGGATGTTTTCCACAAATAAAAATATATATATATGTACTATTGAATTTAATACTACCTCTTTCCGTTCATGATCATAAATCAACTCAATGGCATGTATATATATATATATATATATATATATATATATATATATATACATCAAACTCCAAAATTGAACAATGAAACACACTTAAATCTTTATTGAAACTACTAAAGCAATGCATAAATGCAATTCTTCCTTGAGTTACATTTTACATGGTTTTGTCTTCAATATATACATAAATGAGACTTCATATTACATGACTCTTGACCTTTGCTCTCCTCAAACTCATGGGAGAACCAACTCTTTATATTCCCCTTTTACATATTAAATAAAGATAAAGTCTCTCATGATTGCACATAACTCCTCACTTCTAAACTTGACACTTCACTTATACAACTCACACTTACTAACAAGACACCTCACACTCATAACTCCACACTTATTTACATAACACATACTCACACTTAATAACTTGACACATACTATAGACTCAAATAATAAACACACCCTAATCTAAATATTTATAAGATACCAAATAATGTAATACCTCCAACATCCCTTGTATTACATTATTTGGTATGAAGGCCTTTTACCTTCATGTATTTTCAATCTTTGATTCTTGTCTTGGTCTTTCTACTATGGATTTGACACTTCTTTGAGCTTTGGTTATGAATATGTTCCTTTAAGTTATTACCTATACTTGAAAAATACTATAATGCATGGCTTGCTTCATCATCCTTGCTATTTGCATATCCTATTATATCATATCCTTGTGAAGATTTAAGATTATTGATAACAATTCTGCAAACACATTATGAAATACATATGATTCGAGTACATTTTTTGTCTATATTCAAGTCTCTTTTGTCATATGCCATATCCATTCCTTGAACAAGATCATAACCTTCATTTGTTGTCTTTGTACCACACAAACCTTTATGATGAATTTCTTTGTACTTGGATTATACATGAAGAAAATTTTTCTTATCCATATTGGTTGGTTCTATATGATATCATTGTTTGGAAATTTCCATGATGCCTTAGTTTGTTCCATATTCAAATATGTTATTGAAAGGCATTTTGGAACTTTATTACTCTTGGATGGTATCTCATAATTCATCTTGAACATTTTTTAATAATTGCACATTAAAGTCTT
Organism: Wollemia nobilis; assembly: GCA_028583015.1. Taxonomy (NCBI): domain Eukaryota; kingdom Viridiplantae; phylum Streptophyta; class Pinopsida; order Araucariales; family Araucariaceae; genus Wollemia; species Wollemia nobilis. The sequence continues at coordinate 3,246,595 of JAQPPZ010005606.1, forward strand.
CAAATAATTTTGCAATCTTCTTTTGTTCACACAAAAAATTTCAAATTAATTTCCTTTGATGTGGAGTTCCTTATTGCTCCATATTTTCAAAAAATAAAAATAAACTTCAGTCAATTTTCAATTTATCTTTCTTTTTCAATTTTGTAGAAATCCTTTTATCTCCAAATTTTTAATTCAATCAAATTTTCTTCAATTTCAATTCAATGCAATATTTTTTCTTTCTTCTTTCTTCTTTCTTCATAAATTTATTTTCTTTCAATTTCAATTTCTTCATATTCCAATTTTCATTCATCAAATTTCCTTTAATTTCCTCTTGTAACTCCCATTAAATTAATTTTCTTCTTGAATTTCCCAATCTCTTTAATTTTCAACTTTTCATTCAATTAATTCTTCTTTTTCTTCAATATATTCTTCAATTTTAAGTTCTTCAATTTCAAATTTTAAATTTTCAAAATATTTTTATATCTCTCTTCAATCCAATTAATTTTTTTTCCAATTCAACTTCTTCAATTCTTTAAATTTTTAATTAATTTCCTTCATTCATCAATTCAATTTCTTCTTTCAATCAATTTCTCTTCTTCTTTTCAAATAATTAATTTCTCCTTCTTATAACTCTCATTCATTTCATTATTCACTTCCTAAATCTATTTATTCATTCACCTTCATATATCTTCCAAATAAATCATATCACTTTAATTCTTTTTAAATCAAATTAATTATGCTTAACAAAATGTGCACTCAACTTAAATAATTTAAAGGTCAAAATTTACCTTTTATTAATCAGCTCTTATCCTTTGCATTAGAGTGTGCAAATTAAACTATTTTCCTTTAAGATAGGGTGTCACGTATGCTTCTGCCCTGAGCATTACAATGTTAACCAATCACGTTCTACTTGTTTTCCTCTAGTTGTTTCCAATAACCTTCAAACACTCATGCACCAAGCACTCATCCATTCGCTTATTCTCTACGTTTTGCTCTATGGCAATCTTTGGATACTTGCAAATGCTTCCTAAAAAAAACGTTTAATATTTTGGAATGCTCGCAGCTAGGTAGTCTTCTTCCAAGTGTAGCATTTCTTGAACGTCCTTCTGATTGTAGTGTTTCCAAACTTCTCCTTTCGAGTGCAATGTTCTTCCTTTCGAATGCAAGGTTTCTCACACGTCTCTTCCTTCCCAAACATCTCCTGCTTTCCAAATGTCTCATCCTTCTCAAATGTCTCTTCACCATAGCATAGTCGTTTTTCCACTTCTCTTCAATACAGCTCAATAGTCTCTTTCCTTATATCTTCCTCCAATATTGTAATTGTTCTCTCCTGTAGCTATTTCACTCAACATGGTTGCTTCAAAGCACACTCAAGGTGGCGACTCGTATACCATTTTTAGCAAAATATTACTATGCTCATAGGTTAAACAATATCTAAGATCATAAATCAACTCAATAACATGCATATATATATATATATAAATAATGAACAATAAACACACTAAAAGCTTTATTGAAACTACTAAAGCAATGCATAAATGCAATGCTTCCTTAAGTTACATTTTACATGGCTAACTCCAATAATGAACAATAAACACACTAAAAGCTTTATTGAAACTACTAAAGCAATGCATAAATGCAATGCTTCCTTGAGTTACATATTACATGGCTTTGTCTTCAATATATACATACATGAGACTCTTCATATTACATGACTCTTGACCTTTGCTCTCCTCAAACTCACAGGAGAACCAACTCTTCATATTTCCCTTTTACATAATAAATCTCACATATTACATAAAGACAAAGTCTCTCATGATTGCACATAACTCCTCACTTCTAAACTTGATGCTTCACTCATACAACTCACACTTAATAACAAGACACCTCACACTCATAACTCCACACTTATTTACATGACATACTCACACTTAATAACTTTGACACGTACTAAAGACTCAAATAATAAACACACCCTAATCTAAATATTACAAAGGTACCAAATAATGTAATACCTGCAACAAGATTAAGGCATGTTGTTATGATATAACTTGATGATTGAAATGAAGATTTAGTGGCTAATTTAAAAAATAATTGATTATATTTACAATTATGTGATTTATTGTTTATGTTTTTAACAAAATTATGATATAAAATCTCATACTTTAAAATTTGTTCTCCAAGTTTGTAACTCCACACTCATCATAGTTTTTATACACCCTGCTCTATTATATTTATACAATCTTTTTTCATATTTATACAATTTTAATTGATGATTTATAAGGTCATCAACTATACAAAATGCAAAGACCAACATTGTCTTCCATAACATTTATGAGTCAGTAATAAGTCATGAAGTCTATCCTTATATACAAACCTAGGTCCTACATAAAAGGTTATAAATATACATCAACATAATGAATAGCGATCTTAAAATATCATTTTATATGGATTTGTGATTTTATTTAAAATATTTTGCACATTTTAACATACAAACAGTTCCACTATAATTGTCCATTGTGGCACCAATAACTTTGACAACTTGCATTGTAGAAAAACTCTTATTTATACATCATGTGGGTTGTTATGCACAACCAAATCAGTTGTAACAAATCTAAATATAATTGAGGTTGTTACCAAACAAACACCATATAGATTAATCAAGACAATACACACTAATAGACTATTAGCTAACTATGGTGTAATAATAATCCTGACATCCCCCAACCAGTTAAATTATAGTTCTAAAAATTCTTGAGGAAATCTTGAAATGCCTTAACACATGTAAGTGGTTTAACACATGTAAGTGGTTTGGTGAAGATATCAACATATTGTTTCTTAGTGGGTTAAAACAAGAGTTGAATTTTGTGTTGTTGAACATGCTCGCATATGAAATGGCACTGAACTTCAATGTGTTTGGTTCACTCATGGAATACCAAATTATGAACAAGCTTTAGAACACCTTGATTGTTGAAGAACAGGATCATGGATTTGCCTATGGTACTCTCATACCTACCAAAATATGATTCGACTATATAACCTTGCAAACAACTTTTGCAATGCAATATTCAAATTCGATGGAAGGTTGGACAATTATTTGTTGCTTCTTACTTCCCCAAGAGATTGGTCTTGATACAAAAAAGAACACATACCCAAAAGTAGATTGTCTATCACCAATGGATCCTACATAATCTACATCTATGGAACTAGTTGAGAAGAATTGTTTGCTCCTATTTTGCTCTATGTCGTACTCGATAGTACCATGAATTTATCTTAACACATACTTCGTTGTGTTCAAATGGCACTTTTAATTCTTGCATGAACCATGAAAGGTTAACTACAAAGTTGATGTTTGGCTTGGTGTAGGTTAGGTAAATGTCAATTGTACAACCTAAGTGACCTAACGATGGACTTTGGAACACTTAATAGAAGACTAAGGTTCGAATCGTATGGGAGCTAGGGTTGTACACCATGCTTTGGTAACCGGAGTATGGTTGGATAACTATATTGGATAAAGAGTTGCATTTGCCTATGGAGAAGAATCAAATCATGATAGTTGCAGCCATGGTTCCATGGGAGTTGCATGCGCTTCCAAGTTTTCATGTGATATTTCTTAAGAAGTGTCTTTTCATATTTAATTAGAGACAAATTTATGGCAGCACCACACCTCCCAACCAAGACAATAGTGCAATAATCTAATATCAATCATGTCAAATGACTACTTTAGATCATTCTTTGCTCTAAGAATTACTTTTTTCAAAACTGATTGTGATGACAAAGGCATCAACATACACAATAATAATTGCAACATTTGTCCCTTGCTCTTTGTAATAAAGGTTTGAATCATAAGAACTTCGTTGGAAGCAATGTCCAAAATACTTACAATTTTTATGTACCAGGCTCTTGGAGCTTGATTGAGACCATAGAGAGATTCAACCTAAGGACACTTTTTATATCCAATTGATGGACCTTTTATCAAGTCCCTTAATTTGGATCATGTAGACCTCTTCCTTCAAGTCTCCATCAAGAAAAACACTTTTTACATCCACTTGAGGTGTCTTCCAATCAAATTGCATGACTAGAGCAAAAATCATTCTAATAGTCTTCATCTTACTCGTATCCACAAATATTTCCTCATAATCAATGTCTTTCTTTTGAGCATAGCCCTTTGTTACAAGTCATGCCTCATACTTGTCTATGGTACCATCAAGCTTATATTTCACTTTGAAGATCCTTGGTGAAGATCAACAAGTTGCCACGTATGGTTCTTCATCAATGCTTGAAACTTAGTATACATAACATTGCTCCCTAGATTAGACTCAATGGCTTCTTGAACCGTGGATGGTTCATTAGTTTGTACAACAATGCTTATCATAGCCATATTTACTTTATCACAAGCCATGCTACGTGTCCTAGGTCCTATGGTAGATGCGTCTAGGATGTCATCTATCTTTGAATCTCACAATGTGATAGTGTATCACTTGGGTACTTTCCATGTGTAAGCCAATGGATCAGGTTTATCACCATCATTGTTGTCTTTCGATTCATCCTCTTCAATAATATCCTCTTTGAATTCAAATTATTTATCATTAAAAAAATGTTGGAGCAAAATCAAAAGTAGATGATTGAGCAAAAGATGAGGGGCACATTCTACTCATCAAAGATGACATCTCGACCAACATGTAGTTTCTTACTAGTTGGATCAAATAGTTTGTACGCCTTTGATTCATCATAGTAGCCTAATGGAATACATCAACAAGATTTGGCATACAATTTCCTTTTATTCTGCATTTGTATGTGCATATATGTCGTGCATCCAGAAATGCAAAGATGAGATATATATGGTTAGATTCCAGTCCAAGCTTATTCATGAGTGATACCATTGGTTGTGAGAGCATTGGTTAAGAAAATAAATTGCGATGTGTATGGCTTCCACCTAAAAAGGTGTAAGTTGAGAATCTTGCAACATGCAGCCATCCATTTCCTTGATGGTCATATTACAATGCCCAACAATACCATTTTGTTGCACTATGTAGGCAGTTGTCAATTATTGGTGAATATCATGCTTCTTCAATAAGGCAAAAAAATCATTGTTCGTGAATTCCCCCTCGATATGAGCAGATTGCATTAATTAGATATAAGAAAGTTTCCACTTGAGCTTTAAAATATTGGAAATAGTTTTAAGTCTTCATATTTGGTCTTCAAGAAATAGACCCACATCTTGCGATTTTGATCATCAACAAAAAGTTGAATTGCATGGAAGCTAGAGTCCATGGGTCCACAAATATCAATATGAACCAAATCTAAAGGTCATTTTGTTACAAAGTCGAAAGAGCCAAATGGGGCTGAATGTTGCTTGCTAGCTGCACAACATGGGAAAAACTGAGGAGACATCTTCAAAGAAGAAAGACCACATACCATCTGATGCTTGTGTAGTGCAAGTAAATGACCAAAGCTCAACAAACCATACTGGCAATGCCAAAGTGATGTTAACACTTCACTTCAAATTTAACAACCAAGGCTTGATTCTCACAATGGACAAACATTAAGCTCAAACATTTTTCCTACTCTTTTAGCACATGCAACAATCGTTGATCTTTTAGATTTGTCGTGAATGAAGTAAACCTTAGTACAATCTCATCAATCAAACTTAACCTTCAAATTATGGTTGAGTAGTTGATTGACTGAATGTAAATTCTTTGAGTCCTAGAACAAAGAGGACTCCTGTGAGCCTGTGTGTATGAGATCCAAGTCTCACAGTGATATCACTATCTTGAATGTCATAGAATGTGTCATCTCCTAAGGTGACTTGTCCAGTGTAGACAAATTCTCCGCAGTGTGAAACCAATTTTTTATCCTGGTCATATGCATTGTGGCTAGAGAATCTACATAACACACTGAATTGAGATGATTTGGCTCATCATGAGTTTGAGCAACATAAAAATATTCCTCTTCTTGAGAGTGATCATCTTTTCACGACATTACCTCCTTGTTGTGAGGTTGTCTTCTTTTCCCAACGTGAGATTTACCTCTTAACAAAGGACTTCTGCTATCAATGTTTTGAATTGGTGAAGCCATTAATGTACGGGTTGTGACAATATTCCTTATTGTGTTGACCATTTTTGCCTCTTCTTTTGTCACCTTGAATTATTCCCATGATGATGTGATTGTTTAGGAGGGTCAATGCCTGTCTCACAATCTTCTTTCCTTTCTGGTTAGAAACCAAAACATGATCCTCATCGTGTTGTGACGTGTGAGAGGATTCCTCCTGAAGCAAATACCAACTTTTTAAAAGTTAAAAGTTTGTTATATGACATTCAAAGTTGTAACAACACTTTATGCTAAGAGTAGAGCTCTCATAATAATTAAAACTAGTGTCATCTAACAATGTCTCTCAAAGCTTAAGGGGTTTATTGCAATTCTGCAACTTGTCTCAGGAAGGATTCCAACTTTTCACCATGCTTCATTTTCAAGCAATGCCACATCCAGTTCTTGCACTTTGCATTGAACACAATACACAACTTGTCCCATGCCTTCTCAATTGTGGTCAAGTCACAAATATATGGCTGAACCTCATCAGACACACTAAACATGATAAACAACTTGGCTTTCTAATCAGCTTTGTCAAATTGTTCTTACTGATCAATGTCAAAAGCATGTCATGTTGGGGAGCCATCCATGACATCCCACACCTCAAAGGGTTGAGTTTTTTTTTTTTCAAACTGAATAGTTGTTTCCCTGCAACAGTTGGGAATCAGAAAGTAAAAATTAAAAATTTTGGAGCACTGCTAGCCATCCTGTTAGCTCAAAAAACCAAAAAATCAAACAAATTGCAATAAAACTTTCAAACGTGAGCACAAGCAAGTTGTGATTGAATACAACTCTTAGTTCCATGTGTTTTGTCAAGGATGCTCACAATTTAAATTGTCTTCTATATCGCCTCCATACCCTTCGTCAAGTTTTCGTTTCACTTGACATACTTAAGAACGAGCTTCAAAGATAAAATGCTCTAAATAGCCTTGCAATATGAGGTGATCAAATGTCACTCGTCCTATTTCATGCAAGATCTCTTGAAGAGCAAAGTAAAAACCGTCTGCCTTGGTATTGGTTGTTGAAAACATACACTCCACAAGCACATTCCGTTATTTCATTGCAGTTGCAGCTCGACTACCACTGATTTGTAAACTAATTCCAGTTGCTATAATAATAATTTTTATTTTTTTAATCCTTAAACTAGTTAAAAATCAAATGGTGCCACTTGAAAATAAATTATTCGCTTTGCAAAAGAAAGTGAAAATATTTGGCTATTGCACTAGGGGCGTCGGATGAGATATATGGTTGTCTTAGGGGTATCTCAAGTCAAACATGTTTGGGTTTCTCTCCCACGTGAAACGTGACATCACATGTCTTTGGCAGACATCTCATACGATTTTGAATACAGAAAACACAATCTAACCAGAATGCATCTCATGGATGGTGGAGTGCCCTTTCTTCAAAAAGTCGCATGTACAAGGAAAAACATGATGCTTGCACAGGTGATTTCAGCTCTCATAACTTACTCTGCCAAATCGCTACAAGTCACAAGTTCAATTCCAATACGTCCTCTTACATGCATTCCAAATGTCAATCTCATTTTTTGTGGAGAGTCCACCCTTCTGGCCTACCCTTGACCGATTCTTCAATAGTTCAACACCCCTCAATTGCTTTAAATCGATAATGTTTGCCTCCCCACATGCACAGCTGCAAACAAAACCGATTATTGTACAGTTTCCATGGACTACAAAGAGCAAGGGTTTCGGCAGTTTATTACAGCATGGTCTGCCCAAGCAAAGGCCCCACAGAAAAGCCCACAAGAAACGAGGCACTTGAGGACATCTGACCCGCACCACTTGAGGAGGAGAGTCTGATTTCAGCAAGTAACAGCCCATGGGACGTGATCTTGAATGGGGTGGTATGCAAAACTTCCAGGGCAGTGAACGTCGCCAGGACACACTACCACCAACAGCGCAAACTGTGGTAATGAGAAACCAACAATGACGACAATTATCAATAATGACTGATAAATCTCTAGAGAGGACAGCTTGTTTACAGGCAGGTGTGTCCATTGTCGTCAATCGTACAAATTTGCCACCACAAAAGATATACCAGCTATCATCGGTTTTGTTAGTCAATGGGCAGACGACGGCAAGCAGGCCCTGCAAGTGGAAATCGAGGGCATTGGGGCCACAGCTGAAGAGTAGATTTCGCCCGGATAGTGCTCTCCAATATACAGACAATTTATGCTGGGGTTTGGTAGTTGAACTTTGTGAATACAAATTTCTGTGCTGCGAGATGGGAATCAAAGCTAATGCAGAATGCTAAAACAATCCCACCTGCTGCTCTCTGTTTGCATTGCTTGCCAGTGCAGAAAAATTAATGTCCATAAGAAAAAAAATGTTTTCAAAAACTCTTGGATGGAGTGCAATGGTGCTCCTCCGATCCTATAGACCTTAGGGACTACAAAGGTGATATTCTGTTGAATGATTTACAGAAAAAGAGTTGGCTCTTCCTTTGTATCAACCTGCTCTGATACCAAATGTTGCAAAAATAATTTCAATTATTTTAAATTTCAGAGTAAAACTTATTTATACATCATGTTCGAATCAAATAGTTGTAGCAAATCAAAATATTATAGAGGTTGTTATAACCCTCTAAACAAGGCTCTTCTGCTGAATGGTTCATAGAAAAGGAGTTGGCTCTTCCTTTGCATGTGCCTGCCCTGATATCAGATGTTGCAGAAATAACTTCAATAGTTCGAATTTCGGAGAAAAACTTATTTATAATCATTTTCCAATCAAAAAGTTGTAGCAAATCAAAATATTATAGATGTTGTTATAACCCTCGAAACAAACACCATACTGAGGAAGGATAAACAGGTAAAGTAGTTTTAATGTCCAAAAGGTCATAGACCATATGAAACAACCTTCATGGAGGATGTTGTTTACCTAGTGTATGGTTATCTAACTATACTCCAATTACCTATGCATGATGTACAACCCTACCCTCTGCATGTTTCGAACCTTGGACCTCTGTTCAGAAATCCAAAGTCTCCACCATTACGCCACTCCAGTTATCCAACAGACTATTATTTAAATATAGTGCTCTAGTAATCTTAACATTCATTTCACACGAGTGTTTCGTAAGACTAGACTATCCCCACTCTTACTGGATTTGAAGAAACTATCATGTTTCCCTTTTTAAATAGATAAGTATTATACACCTTTGTCATAAAAGATACAATATCACATCCATACCATCGAGAATTACTGTCTATATTATGTTTAAGCTTTAGATTGAATTATGGTGATCTTTGAACAAGACTAGATAGATTTGTAGCTGCAGGGAAACCTACGATGGAGGATACGAGCACTCAGTAATCAGATGTGAACATGCTACTATATACTATAATTTTAAAATTTTAAAATAATAATAATAATAATTACATACAAAGATATATTTCCTTGTCTTATAAGGCCTTTAAGATCAAAACTTAACACTATAAAGAAAAGAAGACTTATCAATATTCTCCAAGCTAAATGTAGTAATTAAGTTGAATATTTGAAGCATTGCGTCAATGCTAACAAACTTTCACTCTGATTTGTTTTTATATTTTGATTTTGGTATTAATTACATGTCTTTAAAAATGTATTTACAAGCATTGAAAAATTGTCCAAACTCACGTGCATTCCTCATTCACCAGGTGCATTAGGATATGTAATGAGGTGCAAGATGTACAAGTTCCTGCATGCTGGGTGGAAGATCTCAAATGGGGCTCACAAAGTGTTTGTGTATGTGATCCCACAAAGCCAATTTCACATTAAAATTTTAAGTTTCATGGTAAATATGAATGTAACACTCATGTTTGTTAAGACAAATTAAAAAACATGGATATCTACAGATTTCCATTACAGAATAATTACAAACAAGAACCAACTGATGTTATTTTTGTGCTCTGCACAATGAAGTGATTCAATGTAATAGAACCTTGAGGGCAGAAGTGTTACAACAACCAATTACAATCTTTTATAGGCTTTTATTTTAATTTATGCAAACTTCTTTGCATATTATGCAGACATAAAAAGCCAACTACAGGCAAAATAACCTCCCTCTTCACAAATAATTGATTCGGTATAGCTGTTGCATTTTCAATTATTTTACGTATGCATGCTGGAGGCTATGAAGAGAAAAAAAGAAGATGCAAGTTCATTCATTTTGTTCATAGTAATAAGTATTCAGTTGTTAAAATCCAAAAATGAAGTACTAGATGTTGATAATAGAGAAAATAGCCGTCACATAACAAAACAGTCTCAATAAAATTTGGACATTCAATCAAATCCATTCCAAAGTTCCAGCAAAAACCAAACTTCAATTTCAATTTTGGAGCTTCCTCATAATGAAAGGCACTTCATATAGGGGAACATTACTGTTTTCTTCTCTTAGCAATGGTATTCAATAGCAAGTAGGAGTTACCCCAAGGTTTGGGTTGACTTTTAACAGCAATGTGCTATTTATGACTGTCACATTATGAAATGCCCTCAAGAGTGAACATCAAATGCATGACAGTAAATAAACACGTGCAGGATGTTTGCTTCACCAAATTGTCAAACCTACAGATATTGAACTCTTGTGGCACTTGGAATATTCACTTACCACCAATAAATTTCCTTACTCTTCGCTCAACAGGTTAGAAGCAACTTTCACCTCCCTGGTGTTTGTCTAAGAGCATCAGGCCTCCCACAACACTTCTTCCACTTCTGCTGTGATCCACAGGAACAACTATCATTACGCCCTTGTTTCTGCCTTGTGACAATCGATTTTCCTTTGACATTCAGGGGTACGGAGATTTCTTGTTCAGTGTACAATGGCTCAGAGCTCAATGCCCTCTTTCTGCCATTACCTACTATTTCCTTTTCATTGGAAGAAGAACTCCCTGATTGATCGTGCCCTACATTCACTTCTTGTTTTGCTTCCGAATCACCTGTCCTTAATACATGTATTCCAGACTGAACTGGCACTGGTGTACAATGATTGGTATCAAGCTGTGCAGTACCACAAGTCTTGGCCTGGATTACAGTCTGAGACTTAATTCCCTTGTTTAAGAAACCAGGAGCAAATAAGGGCTTTGCTTTGACACTACTTCTTCTCTCTCTCCCAGATGCCTCAAATGTATGAGAAACTCCTAACTCACCCCTGGTATATAAATCAATCTCAGAACAAACTGCACTCGCCATTTTTGATTCATCTACTGGAGCAGAAGAGTTTTCATTGGAGGAAACATTTAAGCTTGCTCTGGAATCTACATCAAAATGAATAGAGTCTGAGGGCATTAGCTTGGCACCAACATCATTATTATTATTAGAGGAATCCTTGGGTGATGAACAAGATCCACTTAATGACAAATGCTTTCCATGCTCTTGCATGGGATTAGAATGGGTCAGAGGATGTGAACTTGGAGATCTTTTCAAGAAACCTGGTGCAAATACAGGCTTTGACTTGACAGCTATTTTCTCTGGTGTACTAATAGGTCCACCATTACTACAGGAAGCCATAAACTTTGCACCAGAGAGTGGGATAGGAGAGGAACCAGAACCTTCCAACATAGCAGCCCGTGGATTCTCCAGAAATTCAGCAGAAGAACCAGAACCTTCCAACATAGCAGCCTGTGGATTGTCCAAAATGGTGTTCTGATCAGTTTGACATGTCTCATGATCCATTGTGTGATCATACTCATGTGATTGTAATTCTAAACTAGAATCTGCAATTCCATTTGCCATGCCATCCTCATTATGAAATCTGTCTGCCTGACTGACTGATTCACGAGATACGGCATTATCTGTTGCTGGTGTTGAATTAATAGGAGAAACAACCAAGGGTACCATTTCTTGCTGCTTGTTAAAGAAAACTGTTTCTCCCTGTGATGGCAGTGTAGCAGTATATGATATATCAGGATGAAAACCATTCGTTATTTTTTGTACAGTTGAAGGTCCTCCTTGCATAAGATGCTCATGCCCTACATTCTTTCTATTCTCCATTAAACCAGGTTCAGAAACATAGTTGCTGCTTACAAGCAGACCACAGTTCGTGGGAATCTCTTGGAATGAAGAATCCACAATTTCATCCATTGCCGACTCCTTCACAAGAGCAGTAAAGCTGTCAGAGGAAGTTTGTGCAGAGGGTTGTTCTACTTCATCATAACAATCCATCTTTTCTGGACCCTGGACGTCTAAATCACAACTACTCTGGACAGCTGAAATTCTGCTTGTCTCATCTTCAGTCAAATCACTGGTCCTGGGTGTATCATGTGACTGTTTTGAGACAGAACTCATAAGCTTTCCATCATCAAATTTATTTTGAGGTAAAAATGTGAAGCCTGCCAAAGGGTCAGCTGAGATGGATCTTTCATTTAGATGACTTCCAGGTCCAGTATGCTTCATAGTTCCCACAATTGGAGATAAAGAAGCTGCATCACAAAATTTAGCATCTGATAGGAGAGGACAAGAAGTCGTCCTATGCAAGCCTGTGTCACATAGATTTTGCTCAGGAAGGGGAGAAAGCACATCATTAAGGCCCTGTTTCCCAGCTGCCTTTATAGATGACTCTTCTGAGCAACTAGAGTTACTAGTTACCAATCCCGAATCTTCAGATGTCAAATCTACTGACAGCAGATCTGCATCACAACCGTTCAAAGATCCTAGAACTGAATCTGGCCTCTGTATACTTCCAAACCCATCACTACTTGTAGCGCTGTCCCAAACTCTATTTTCATTTATAGCTTCTTGTACAATACCTAGATTGCTTCTGAGAGGCTCACCCGCTTCAAAGGGGCTTGAAAGATAACCATTGCTCCTAGAACATTTAAAATTTGGTTGGTTGTTAACAGTAGTGGCAGAGGAATTCAAATCTCCTTTTTCCATTGTGGATACAGATTTTTGGATATCTGCAGCTGGTGAAGGACGAACAGATAACCTGCAGCAAGAATAGTGTTATAAATTGACACTAAAATGCATGTAGAAATCTACAATTTTTAATGTTCATAAATTGCAGAGGTCATTAGACATTTATCAATACTGTTGTGGGAGTTATTTAGTTTTTTTTTATATCACATTGAAAAGAACTTAAGAAAGGCATTAAGATTCACCTGCTATATAAAAACATATAACCTCTTTGCGACAATACTTCCTGTAGTTCAACTCTCTTGACCTGTTAATGGAACAGATACGTTAGCTCCTGCTCCTAAACAATGCCAAAGAAAGAGATATAGTGCATAATTTGCAATAAGTGCCAAAGAAAGAGATATAGTGCATAATTTGCAATAAGCTCCAAAATGTACGACGTCTAAAAAGCTACAGATGATGACAAACAGTTAACTTACTTTGCAGTCGTCTATTTTATACCACACTCCATGCAGGTCCTTTACATAGCAGATATAATGCCCAAAAAACGAGGCATTAAGCAAATCCACATGTACAACCACAGCATAGAGCTTGTAGATGTGCAAACTTTTGTCCTCTCCACTAACATAAGGGGACATGTCTAGTGTTTCAGGGAATGTTACTCGCTTGTTCAACTTTCCAAACCTTCCACTCTGCATCTCCACCAAAAGTTCTAGTGAGAAATGCAAGAGAAAAAAACTAATTCACTGTATAAATTAAGATATTAATATTACAATGAAAATATTAAAATTGTGCCAACCACTACCTGAAATCGTTTAAGTGCAATTGTAAGGATGTTGGGAGCCTGATCAACAGTAAGTTGTTTTTGTGCTCTTACATAAGCGTCACAACTGTAATCACATCAAGTAATAAGTACCAGCATCTTTCACTGAATAAAAAGCACATTTGCAATCCAACATCAAGATTAGTTCAGAGCATAGTTGACAAAATCAGAATCGTATCGGAATAGGCATGGGAAAGAAACTGGAAAAATCGGGAATCGACAAAAAATAGGGAGGAGATGTTAGAATTAAAGTGCACTATGCCTCTTTAGTTTGACACTTGTCAGTTTCATTGACATTTGTCATGTTCTTCATATAGGCTTATGCCTATATATTGTACTTTTCTCATGTATAATATATCTCATCTATTTTCCTCCTAACATTTGGTATCAGAGCTCCAGGCTTTTCCTGCCCTGTGAGCTTGAGGGGGGATTTCCCTCGTGGAAATCCCCCCTCATTCTTCCCCCCTCATTTTTCCCCCATTTTTTTGGATACTGAGGGAGTATGCTCTCCATCTATGAGATGGATCAAAAACCAGAAAGTTTAAGGAAAAATGGCTGCCAAATCTACAATTTTTTAGAGTGATTGGGGAGGTTAAGTTTGTTTTAGTATCCGTCCGAAGAAGTAGTTTCTAAGGAACGAAAAAACGGGATACAATTTTTTTTAATGGCAGAATTTTTTTTTCTAGGGTTTGTTTTGCAGGAAATTTGCCGAATTTTATCCAGCTCGCGGCGGCGAATGAGTTTTTTTTTTTTTTTTGATCTTCGTCATATGATCCAGATTTGGCCACAATCTAAAAAATCAATTTATTGGCCCCTTTGCATTCTACAGCCGCATGATTTTATTTACTTCCCTATGAGCAACTTCAAAGCAGAAGGCACCCCAATCGAAGGCATGTTATTTTTGGTGCAGCCACTAGTCCAAGCATTACAGCTTTGGTGGACGATTTTTTTTTAATCAAATGGAGCAAACCCAACGCTCGTTTCTGAAGGAGGCCCAATAGTGCTCGGGTCCTGAAGACGGACCTCGTCAACTCCAACAATCTCGAGGACTCAGATTTCATGGAGATTTTGAACCCTGCGTTGATCTGGATTTATCGAAGGCCGTTGTTATTTCTTTTGAAGACGAATCACAATAGTCTGTATATTTTGTCCGCATCTGTATTTTGTAACAGTGATGTTGCAGGAAGAAGAATTTCAAAGTTTTTTTATCTGGTGAACCAAAGTGTAATGTTCGCAAAAACGAAGCTCTGTGCGATCTGCAGTGGCCTGGAAGATCTCGGCAACAGATCTGTGATTAACAGATTGATGCAGCTGCAGTAGAGGATGTGGAGAACATGTAGACAATGGTTCCGGTTAGGCAGCATTTTCGCAATCAAGCTACGATGCTCACTAAGGAGAAGGCACACATACGACTGTTACTGGTTTTTTCTACCTGCGCTTCGGTGGGAGTTTCGAAGAAGGTGATTAATGTGCTACAGTTTATTTGTCGTAGTTGTGTAGCAGAAGCGCTACTTCAGTAAACAAATTGAGATCAAATCTGGCACCTACTCAAGATTCAAAGGAGTTTCACGACCTAATCTCAATTTTTTCCTCGGTTGTGTCATGGCAGTCATGATATGGTGTGGAGCGCTATGATATTTTCTGTGCCGCGTGTTTTTCCTCCACCAACGCGTGTTGAGCAGTGATCTGGCATCAACCGCGTGATGGCATTGAATGAGAACTCAACGACTATGTGGGGAAAGTAGCCGCGAGTTGCGCAACTGAAAGGTACAGACGAGTCCAAAAATATCATTATTTTCGTGGGGCGGGATATTTTGTCTCCACCTTGAGTTCGACACCGCCATCACAGTGAGTGGGACCCACGCGCCAGTCGACGTGCCATATTATGTTGCCCGAGATTGCAGAAGAAAAATCGTGAACAGCATTCGGCGAACAGATATGGTATCCATTTTGCGGCGACAAACGACACTAATCTTGTTTTGCGCTTCTGTGAAGACCGAGCGCTGCGAGCACGTCACTATTATCAATTTTTTTTTTTTTTTTGCTTTGGCCGTTTTTTGATGACGTTGCACAACCATTCTGCGACCTAAAGGGCGGTGGAGTGCGGCCTGAATTGCAATGGTGTAGCCACAAGATAAGCTGATATCGGATGTGCCTGTATTACCCACCAAGTATCTTTTTTTTCGACGATCTTCTAGATGCTGAAGCTAAAGCCGTGGATGGCGACGTCGATATGTTGCTTTTGCCCACGGATTTGTTTTTTGACCTGAGCTTTACTGGAGAAAATTGTGCATTCATGTTGCTTTTTCCAACGGATAGTTTCTTTTACAACGGCGGAGGATTTATTAACAGGTGGACATCAAAAACAAAAGATGGTTGATGCATGGTTGTTGTCATCTGAACACGCACCTGAAGAGGACGAGTGCAAATACCAAAGTTCTGTTGCTGGAACTAGAGACCGGCAGTATTGTTTTCTGTTAGAGCAGTAATGATAGTAGCCGCAGTTGATGCGATTCCACGATTGCTTGTGCGTGGACGTAGTGTTACTAATGGAAGGAGAAGTCGGCCTTCGAGGCAGTAATAATGCAGCTCATAACCGACGTCTTGGTCGTCGTAGCAGTGAAACAGGCCGGATTTGATGATCATCGTTGGTATTTGAAGACTATGCTAGATGTGTGGCATATGCACTCAGTGTATGGTGCAATCAAGATACGAGATCATGGCTGAACGTGCAGGAGTTCAAGAGGTTGACCGGACGTTGGTAGGTGGGCCCCCTACAGGTGAGCACATTGCTGCTGCATAGCAATTGGCAGTCCTTCTCCGATCTTTGCGCCGTTGTGTGACGATGCGGAGGATGCAAGTAGCCCAGGAAGAAAGTAAAGTGGCCTATTGACCATTTAAAATATGTAATGTGGTCACCACTGTCAGTTACATAATCAAGGTCCAAATGTTTTGTATTTAATGTCATTATGGGGGTTATTTATTTAAAGGAAGGGGGCATTTATTAAAAATGTATGGCCATAGGGGATGGCCCATTAAAGGTATTTTCAAAACACGGGGGGAGGGGGAGGGGGGGGGATTTTATTTGAAAAGGGGCATGTGTTATTAAAAGTGGAGGGAATCACTTTCATTTTCAAATTGTATGAAGACTTTATTGGCAGTGCCCATGCTTAGTGACCAACAGTATGGCCTCAGGTTTTTTTATTGTATTTTCCACAAGAAAGTGGAAGGGCCACATGGCCCCTTTATTGTAATTTTCAGATGATGTCGTCATAGTGTGATGTTTATTTGCTGCCTAGGAGAGGCATGTTGTTTTTCCATATGATGAAGGCCCCTTTGATGGTGGAACATAGGGGTATTTATAGTCGTTGGAAACGTTTTTCCACGACGAACACAATGGTGGTGTCCATTTGTAATTCTAAGGCTGTTTTATTTGAGTTTTTTAGCCACAAAGATTTGTACCTTGGAGTGCACTCTCGGTTGTACCCGACACTCCCAAGGTAAATTTGTATGTGATCCTTGTACCTAGTAACCTTCTCTATAGACCTAGCGGATGTAGCGGCTGGTTACCCATGCACTCCGGTGGGATGAAAGGTCGCCATAAGGACACCTACTCTAGGGACTACAAACATAGACACCCTAGACTCTATCTAAGGTATTTTTCGGATCAACTTCTGAATACTACAGACGAAGACACTTCAAAAGATTCTATTCTCTTCTTTCTTTCTTCTCCCTCCTCATTTTGGATCTATGGCTCAATTTTATTGTATTTTATGGCTCGTATTTCTTTTGTATTAAGGTGCATTTTCTGCAGAGACCGACACCTTCTAGATTGAGTTCACCATAAGAGGATTTGATATTCATGGTGAATCTAGTCAGTGACCTACAAGAGGCAACATCCTTTGAGGATGACCTGCAGAGGCAACAGACCCAGAAGTGGCTGACCCTGAGGCACCCATGATGACCCTAAGGCACTTAGACGGCTGACCCGGTGACGGCTGACCCAGTGGCAACAGACCCGTGGAAGTGGTTGACCCTAAGGCAACAGACCGAGATGTATACATCGTTGATCTAGCATTATTCACAGTTGGAGAGCCAAGCGCAAAGAGCACGAGCCTAGACCAAATCATGTAATAAAGGAGGATGATAGGGTTCTTTTAGAGAAGTCAACATTAAGGGGGAATGTTACCTAATGTTGACTTGTTTTTTTCTTTAGTTAGGATAGTGCACTTTAAGGGGGAATGTTAGAATTAAAGTGCACTATGCCTCTTTAGTTTGACACTTGTCAGTTTCATTGACATTTGTCATGTTCTTCATATAGGCTTATGCCTATATATTGTACTTTTATCATGTATAATATATCTCATCTATTTTCCTCCTAACAGGAGAATCGGCGAAAAATCAACATTTTTTCATTGCAAAAACCAAAGAAAATGCAAATTTTCATTGAAAAAAAGCTTTTTTATGTATATCAGAAATTTTCGGGACAAAATCAGCAAAAATCGATAAAAAATCAGCTAGCCTATGAATCGGGAAAAATCAGATTGAATCGGGATTTTTTGCAGATTTTCTCAACTATGGTTCAGAGTATACAAAGGCAATAGGACAAACTGGTTAATGAAAGCATCAAAATAGTATCCTCGAGAGAACAATGGCTGCATTGAAAAGAGACTTCTATTTATTACTAAAACTGAATGTCCAGGTGCATTGACTCTTGGATATGTCTCTAAGCTTTCAGGCAAAATTGACCGATGACATGTATAAGAGTGCTCCTGCTTTAACCCCCACATGCAGAGAGGAAGCAATGATGCGGTTGGGGGGGAAAAGAAATACTGTTATCAAAAATATGATGATTTTTCAAATCAATTGTACCAAGTTTTTGACCAACGTAAATCAAAAAGTGTAAAAAGAAAAGTCATCCAACATGGAGAGACTTTATGCACAATTTACTGACTTGATAATTTCTACTGTTGATGAACATTTGCAGGAAGAGAAAACAACCAGCAGTACAAGTGTGTCATTGCACCAAAGTGAATTTAGCTCATTATAATGTCCTCAATGGAATATTGAAAATCACCTTAAAGAATTGATTGGTAAGACTAAGGCTCACAAAAATGCCCTTTATATTAGCTCTAGTAACAAAAGAACTCACAATGCCTGCTTACAATTCAAGATTCCTCTAAGCCTCCAGGAAAATTTAGCTACTTACATGCACACAATTGTTCTTTTTCGAATTACATATTAAAGCAATAATAATGACACAGCCAAGTAAAAACATGCAAGCTAGATCTAAGCGTAGTCAATTCATAGCTGAGGGCAATAATAATCAATCATACAAAAAATAAACCACAGCTAGCCATGGTATATGTTAAAAGCAAATAACCATTATCAAATGAAAGGGCGTATAAATGCAAATGCATGTATGTCCAGACACCTTTATATTATAGTACATATAAAGACAATCAAATATGCATAATATTCAAACATCAATCTTTAAAATATGACTATTTATCCTTGATCTGGTTTACATGTAAAAAATATAGATATAAAAGATTGATTGACATGAACCAAAAAGATAGAAAGCCAGAGAGAGAGAGATGGATTCCAAAGCCAAATAAAGAAGGGGAGTGCAGTGGGCAACTTAAGGCAGCACTGTCCATGGAGAAACCATCACAAAGCCAAGTCACTATACTACCTCCTAAGTAATGGGTAGAGAGCTATCTAAGCTCATAATTATTGTAGATCTCCAAAAGCTTGTCTTAACCCATAGTTACCAGGAGCAATAAGCGTAAAAAATTGTATTAGGACTTTTTTTTTAAAGTTCGTTTTGAACAAATGAACATACATTAAAAATAAAATATCTATAAATACTTTTTTCGTGTGTGTGAGAGAGATTATAAACTCTGAAATTCTATACTATTTTAAAATATATATTATAATATGCATCCACTAACTTTAAAAACAAAATATTGAAATACATTTTTTTAAATAATAATGCAATGTGCATTTATCTTTGTTAACAAATTGAAAGTAAATATAAAAATGTATATTTAAGAACAAAGTAATAGGATGAATAATAAAGATCACTATATTATATAAAGTGATAGCTAAAAAATATTAAAAATTGAAATATGTAGTGGTGTAAAATGTTGAATATATTCTATTTTTTGGTAAAGTATTAGTTGGGCATAGTTTCATTGTGTGGTATCGGCTGCTTAACTCTGTCATATCTCCATGCTCCACTGGGCACAGATCTAGAGCAGTTTGAAAACCAAAATGCTTTGACCAGCTCCCACAGACCAGATATGTCACAACACTTCCAAAATTCTATTATTCATTTTGGCTCATGATAGATTGGACAACTATTGACCTGCTGTTCCTCTCAGTTCCTGATGGTTCATGTGTACAGTAATGGCAGAAAAGCAACAGTGCCAATGGCATTTGTGTCCTTGAGATGCTTTAGATATTTTATATTTTTCCTTTTTTATAATTTTTAAATTTTTCCATGAATAATAAGAATTGCAACTTTATTTCACATATTTTAAATTAAAAAAAAAAAAAAAAAATTGACCAACAGAGAACTTTATTAGTGTGTTCTTTAACAATTCAAAAAGATTATGTCCAGACCAGACCTAGACCTGGGATTCTGGTATCAATGTCTGACCCCAAAGTAGTATGTGTCCTATAAAAGATGTCTCAGCAATTGATAAAAAATGACAGCTCTAAAACACCAAACAAATTCCCTGAAGACTATGATATCTCAGTAATACAAACCACTAGATATATGGAGGTAAACCACAATGCAAAACATACTTGCACCATTGGCATTCAAATAACATAGCAACCAATCCCATTCAAAATCCCTCATAATGTGTTCTGCCCTGTTTAAAGCTAGCCCCACAAGTGAAAGACATGTTCATTTTAGGGTGTGCAACTTGTGTATGAAACTTGCTTATAAAATATGGTTAAACCATATCTTGACACACGTATTCCCTGGTAGTCATGCATGCACTTTACATTGAAATATGTATAACATCACATAGATGCTATGATGGCAGCTCAAAACTAAAGAACTGTTTGTCTTGTTTAAAGGCATCTCGTAATATATCTATCCTTCATGGAGATGCTATTAGGATTCGCTATATGATAAACTATTTTTCCCAATGTTTCAATCCCATATTCAGACCCATCCTCAGAGGCCTGCTCAAATAGATCTGCAATTCAGATTTTAAATGTCAGGAAAAATAGATCTACATGCAGTGAATCCAGATAGCATATTCAACACCTAGACACATTGTGGAAGCCTCACACACCATACATCTATCCTTTCTCCTTCCTAAATGCTGACATATGCTCCACACACACTGTTATCGTTAGCTATTTAGTAATTTATATATTTTCATCTAAATGCCATGATTCTGTTGAAACCTCAATCGGGATCTGTTCTGCATGGATTTGACTAGCAATAAAGCAAATTAGGTGTAAGATTCTGACTCTGCTAGGATTTCACTCTAGTACAGCACATCCTCAGGTTCAACCAGCAGTCTAGAACAACTCCCTTTATTTGACCTGACTCTGTCAGAATGTCAATTAGAACAGCATGTACTTACCCAACCTGGTAGTGGATGATGATGAATGTTTCATGGTCACTGATATTGTTATCTCTTGAATAGTTAATATATTTTCATCTAAATACCATGACTGTGTTGACATCTTACTTGGGATTTGTTCTCCATGGGTTTGACTAGCAATCAAACAACTTAGATGTAGGATACAGGACCTCGTCATATTCAACAAGCAGTGGAGACCAATTCCCTTTCTTTAACCCAACTCTGCCAGAGTGTCATTTGGAACAGTATGTGCTTACTCACCATAGTAGGAAGAGAGATCTGTCTTACGGGATGTTAAAATATTCAGCAAGTACAGCGCCTATTGCACTCACTCAACAGCAGCAGTTTCTGTAAACCACAGCTCCAACGAGATATGAAGCTTCACTTTAAAACACCATAAGAAACAAAATAGCAAAAAGTAAAAATCCCAAGCTTACCGAGGGCGATGCACCAAGAACATGAGATTCCTCTACACGATAGTGGGATTAAGTGAATGTGAATCATTTGTAAAGAGCGTAAAGTGAACACTTTTTCTTCTCTGTAAATATTTAAGCACAAGCACATACAAGTAATGGGACAGAAATGCAAGTAGTCACAAGTCCTTATACATGAACATATAGACAAGAAATAGGATAGAGAGGCAAGTAATCATAGCTTCTTCTAGTTATATATATATATATATATATAACTTGTGTGGATACTAAGCTTAATACATTTACCTGCAATCATTCGCTTCACACTTACATGGAAGAAGAAATATGGAAAATCTAAAATACCTTCAGTCTCCTGAACATCCAACACATTATATGGGTGGTAACTTGAGCTGGCCTTCCTGTTGAACCTATAATGTATACAAATCATCGGTTCTAACACAACACTATCATTGTAGATGCTATTCCCAAAAAGTCAATAAATCAATGCCAAAGATCTTTCCAACCTTTTATTGTTCTACTGATAATGAAGGTACAGTTCGCTTCTTTAAATGCAATCATGCACTCAACTAAACCATAAGAAGAAGACGCAGCAAACCTCATGTCTAGCCCAATTGCATGACACAAGATTGCTTGGTAAGTCAATCTGGAGTTCCTTTCGAGTACAACCTATAGCCTATACCAATCCTTGGTTATCTTCATTTTGACTATTTTGTCTATGTCACATTTACACTTAGAGACGCATATGTCATGAACACCATAAGATGGATGTTATTTCCTGTAGTATTCCGAACAATAGAACTTAAAATCTATGTTACTTTTAATAAGCTGATACCCTGTTGTAATTTGGGTACTGAGACTGTGATGCAACTGTGTGCTGACTGTTTTTAGCATTACTAGATTCCAGTCATTGCTTTATTGTTAGGATTACTATTGTATCATGGTACTTGATCAGTGTGCACATTTGATGAGGAACCTTGGTGGATGCACCTTAAGGTTGACATCATGGAGACGCATCTAGACTTCGACAAATGTAAGTATAATAATTTATTTTGGATTAAAGATTATAAAACTATTTTTATGATTGCACTAACCTCCATCATCGGAGGGGCTCTGGTGGCATTAGACAACATCTCTTTCCCTTCACGAATCTTTTCCTTTAGTTGATCTAAGCAATGGCAACATTTGAGTTGTTAATTTGAGTTTAATGGTCAAATTTAATGTCAATGAAATCTGCTTGATTTTGGCATCACCTCTGAGGCAAGTACCTAGAGTAAAAATTAATTAGGGTAACAGTTTAGTTGCTTTCTTTCAGGTTCTGCTAATGGAACTGGTAGGGAGGTTTACACAACGGAAACTCGACTGCTGAACTCCCTTATGCCATGAGCTTAAAAGGATCACTTCCCTCAAGAGAATTTCATGGAATCCTGCAACATAGGCGAGACTTTTTGGGGGATCTAGGGAACGATTTGGAACCATTTCATCACATGCTTCTTTTGTTACTTGTAAATGTTTGTTTGTTTGATTGATTACGTAGGATTGGTTGCATTGTCTCTAAACAGGCAACCCTTTCCTATGAATGGGTTCTGCATGATTATTTTGGAACTGTTGAAGAGAAAACAAGTCATTCCTTGTCCAATTTTGAGCTAACAGTGCTTTACCCTTTTTATCAATTGGACAATTCGGCATGCTGATGCTCTAATGTCTGTATGCATTGTATATGGTCTTCTGTAAGTGGAAGTACTTGAGCAAATAAGTTGCTTGTTCTTGTTTGTAAAAATGCCTCAA
This sequence comes from Wollemia nobilis, assembly GCA_028583015.1. NCBI lineage: Eukaryota > Viridiplantae > Streptophyta > Pinopsida > Araucariales > Araucariaceae > Wollemia > Wollemia nobilis. The sequence goes on from JAQPPZ010005606.1 coordinate 3,270,161, forward strand.
GCCTGATTATAAGATTATAGAGGTCCTAGTGAATGTATGTGGTTTACTTGCAGAGTAGAAGCACCCTCGTAACTGGCAGAATAAATAGAGTCCAAGGTGAGTGTAATCCATGTTTTGATGCAAACAAATGGTCCTTTAAACTGATCCATTGTCTGATTTTCAATTATTCAATGGCCTTTTATGCAGAACTCTGCCATGACTTCTGAGACTGAAGATAACTTAAAACAAATATATGTTTAATCTGTCTTCGAGAAAGTAGAGTCTGGTTAGAGACTGCATGAAGAATTCTGTCATAAAGTCTCAAATACTGCAGAACTTGCTTATGGCTGTGGAATTTGTTATGACCCAGAACATGAAACTTGTTTATAATGTTAAATTTGCTTGGATACTGACCTTAATCATGACTGTAAATTGTGTATGTTAATGTGTTTACAGAAGTTGGTAAAGTGGGATGGTTTTGGATTCACATTTTATAAATATCCACCTGTGTGAAAACTCTAGGAGCACAGTTGCACTATTACCTTGCCAAAGAAAGCTCCCAGTAGGAAGCTGTCGGTAGGCAGAGGGATCCATATATCTTGGGAACCATTGAATTTGAGTCAACTATTTGCATGAAAGATCTTTGTTGATCTATAATACTGCTGTTCTGGATAGATGTGTGTTACTTGAACTTAATGGATACTCTGTACTAGTAAATGTAGATTTTAGTTGTAGAATCTCCAATGCGCTGTACCCTATCGTTAAGGACAAACTATACCTCCTTTTGTGAAATCAGAGAGCACTGACAAAGGCACCATACAAAATGTCAGGAAAGTTGAGTTTGAATAAAGTTGTTCCATGCACGAAAAGGGGTTCAGTTGGGTCATGCAGCACCTGGATTATCTTTTTGTTCTTTCTTCATACGATCATCTGCTTCAGTCTTCAGACAAATGTTAAGAAAAAGTGTATGTGCCTTGGAAAGTGATTTAGTTGAACAATAAGGTAATTTGTGCTTGTACATTAGTTGTTTATGTATTAGTTCTCCTTGCTGATACAATGAAAACATCCCTGGATGTAAATTATAATTTAGAAGGGACACATATGATTATCCTTAGAGCTCCCTCTTCTTGTTAGAAATGCAGAATGTATTTGAACACTGTGATCAACAATTGCATTGATGTGATAGAAGTATATATACATGTGAAAGCAAGAAGGTACGAGGTTGGGAGTTACAACTACTTTGCAACTTCCCATAACCTTTGCAACAATAAGGTGAATACGTGGTTGGGCGCTCTTTCATTTTAAGGGAACAACACTCAGATCTTGACGTGGTGGGGGTGTGATTTGGTGGTCCATTTCTCCTGGTGGGTGGTGGAGCTTAATGGGGCAGAGATCTGCGCAAAAGGTTATGAAGATGCCATTAGAGCCAGATGAGTTAGTGGTAGACGATGACATTAAGAAAATTTTGCGTAGAGGTGGCCTCTTAGACTGTCTTCAGTCCTTTCATGGGCATCACAGAGGCCTTTCCAAAACGCTGACGCACTCTTGGAGAAATGGTTGGGTTCAAGCCGACGAGCTTGAGTTTCAGGTTTCGATGGCTCTAATGGGCGAGGTGACCGGTTTGCCAGTCGACGATGGTTGCCATAATTGTCCTAAGCATTCTCTAAAGAGAGAATGTGGTTTTTTCCTGGATAATGGGGAATATCTGCCGAATTTGCAAAATGGCTATGATGCCAAGGCTCTCAAGGCTCCCTAGGATTGGGTGATTTTGGTGATATAGGACTATTTTACTTTGGATGCGAACAAGGAGGTGATTCGCAGCTATCATATGATGTTTCTAAACCAGCTCAAGAGGAAAAGACTCATGATATATCCCCTCATTTTTGTACCACTCTCTGAGGGATGTTAGGGGAGGGAAAGGGTTGGACCCAATCCATCAAGGCCTGTTATTGCTTACGTTTGAACACGTGGCCCAGTCTAGAGGTATTGTTGTGGAAGACGCATTGGCGAAGATTGAATTCCAAAAAATTCCCCCGGCTACCAACCTGCCTATGACGTCCTATGGGTCGTCAAGTGAGTCTTCTAAGTCTAAGTCTGACGGGTTCAAGACTCCCTTCTCCTCTTCGAAAGGGAAAGCTAAGGCTACAGTTAAAGTGGTGGCTTCCTTCGACGGCATCAACAAGGGCCGAGTGTGTCGTTCTAAACGCCTATCTTCGAAGGCTTTGAAGTATAGAACCTCCCCGGTCTCGCTTGAGGTGACGGATTCGGAAGAGACTCTGCCAGCAAAGAAAATCTCAAAGTGCTCGAAGGATTCTGAGAATGCCAACGGAATGTCCTCCTCTCCGGGACCCGAATCCCCTGACGACCAACCTTTCCTGAGTAGACTCATTTAAAAGCATCAAACATTGTTGGGTTCTCTCGAAGTTGCGATCTCCCTCATTAACGAAATCCGTGGTATGACGCAGCATCAGAAGGACGTGTCAGACACCAAGACACCAAGTAGTCTAGGGGGTCCCGATCCTTTGATGTATGGTCCTTTACAGGCTGTGTTTCATGTCTTGTTTTAGTTTATTTTCTTCTTGTTGTCATGAGGGGTCATTTGATCCCCCCTTTTTTGGTTGTTGATGTTGGGCGGCCGTTTGTTAGGTGGTCTTTTTATTTGGTGTTCTTCTTGATTGAGCTTTGGGGCTTGGCCTTGAGCTCTTTCAGCTCCTCTTGTAAAAGGTTTGGGGTCCCTTCCAAAACCCCTTCTCTTATCTAATCAAAAAAATAAGGTGAATACGTCAGGATGATCTAATATTCACCACATTCCCCCCCTTATTACATCAATGTTCAATCAAAGTACATTCAAAAAAATTGAGTTTTTCCAACTTTACATGTGCAAGAGACTTTGTCAAAAATGCCTGCAAATTGCTCCTTTGTGGGACAAAATTGGAGTTGAATGTTGTGTTCTTGAACATGTTCGCATATGAAATGGCACTGAACCTCAATGTGTTTTGTGCGCTCATGAAAAACTGGATTGCAAACAAGCTTTAGAACTCCTTGATTGTCACAACTCAGGATCGTTGGTTTCTTTTGTGGGATGTCCATTCTTGACAAGATGCGACTTAGCCATATTGCCTCGTAGCTAGCTCCTCCTATGACACGATATTTAGCCTCGATGGAAGAATGGTCACCAACATGTTGCTTCTTACTTCCCCAAGAAATCAAAGCAAATCCTAGAAAGAATACATATCCAAAAGTGGATCTCCTATCATAAATGGATCTTGCATAGTCCGAATCTATGAAACCTATCAAGAATTGCTCATTCTTCTTGTACTCTAGACCGTACTCAATTATACCACAAATATTTCTTAGTACCCATTCCTTAGTACCCACGTTGCTTCTTTCCAATGACACCCCTTTGGTTCTTGCATGAACCATGAAAGATAGCTCACAACATAAGATCTGGTGTACGTTAGATAAATGAGACTCCTAATCAATTGTCGATAGAGAGTTCCATTCACTTATGGAGATTGCTCATAGAGTGGCAGTTGCAATCCTGCTTCAATGTCTCATCTGAAACTCTCTTGAGCAATGTCTTGGCATACTTCATTTGTGATATGAACACATGGTTCTCAGTTTGCCAAACCTCCAATCCAAGACAATAGTGCATTAGCCTGAGATCAATCATGTTGAACAAATGCTTCAACGTTTTCTTGGTTTCTTCAATCAGCTTCACTAAACTCCCAGTGATGATCAAGTCCTTGACATACACAATGATGCTCATGACCTCTCTTCCTTGCCCATAGTAGAGAAACTTGGACTCGGCAAAAACTTGGCAAGGCTGAATTGAGACTCAAACTAAAACTCAAACTCAAACTTGGCAAAAATCTCGTAAAAACTTAGCAAAAAAAACTAAAGAAAATGCAATTTTTCATTGGAAAAAGGTTTTTTCATGCATATCACAATTAATTAACATTATACAAATTCAAATTTAATATTGTAAGTGATACAACCTTAAACTACACATGAAAGTCACAAAACTAAAGCTTCAATGCCTTCTTGGTTTCTTCAATCAGCTTAACTGAACTCCCAATGATGATCAAGTCATTGACATACACAACGATGATCATGACCTCTCTTCCTTGCCCCTAGTAGAGAAACTTGAACTCAGCAAAAAATTGGCTAGGTTGAATTGAGACTCAAACTCAGACTTGAACTTGCCAAAAAACTCGGAAAAAACTCATAATAAAAAAAAAACTAAAGAAAATGCAAATTTTCATTGGAAAAAGGTTTTTTCATGCATATCACAATTAATTAACATTATACAAATCCAAAATTAATATTGCTAGTGATACAACCTTATTCTACATGAAAGTGACAAAACACACTTCAATTAAAGAAATTTTAATGCCTCCAAAATTCAAATATTCTTGTATTGCTTATGATATAAAAAGGTACAAATTACAAAATGTGTCAAAATGCCTCAATAGGCCCACTATCTAGTGTCTTGCAATGCCTTTGCCCTTTGCCCTAGCAAAAGCTCTAGTCCTCTCTCTTTGTGCCTATGCCCATGCCTCTTCCTGTGCCTTTGCCACTAACTCCTCCGCTATACTTTCAAGATATCCATTGAAAAAGAGAGGCTCTTGCTTTTGTTGCTCCTCTCTGTTCTCTCCTATTCCAAACATCTTCTACAACTGGCATCACTTCAAACTGCTGCCCACAACACATTGTTCTCCGATTTGCTCACTCCACTTTGTACAATCAATTTGTATCAACTTGATCAACATGACCTTCATGACCAACACAACCATCATATCATGACAGGCAACATCCGTCACCACCTATGTTCGCTTGCTCAGTCCACTTTCTACAATCAATTCGTATCAACTTGATCAACATGACCTTCATGACCAACACAACCATCGTGACAGGCAACGTCCGTCACCACCCATGTTCGCTTGCTCACTCCACTTTCTACAATCAATCGTATCAACTTGATCAATATAACCTTCATGACCAACACGACCATCATGACAAGCAACACCCATCACCAACTATGTCAAGGGTCAAGGGGGCGAAAGCCCCCTTGCAAAGTTGAGGGGTAGCGCCCTTCGCGTATAGCCAAAACCTCGAAGACTAAACCATTAATACCTTCACTGTCTACATTTTGGTAGTCTGATTTCATCTTATCTCTGCTCTCTCAAGAACTAGGAATAACAAAAATGAGGGCACTTTGGGAAAAAAAAAATGTGTCGTTTTCATGTGCCTATGCACAACCGTCTAAGTTTCTTTTTTTTTTTTGGACTAGGCCTGTTTTTTTAACTCGCAAGTCCCAAAAACTCATCGAGTTGAGCCCAATTAACTCGACAAGGCGGATTCAGGTGCCAACTGGGTGAGTTTTTTAAAAACTCGTCGAGTTTCATAACTATGTCCTTGCCTTTTGAATTACAAGTTCGTATCATATGGAATACGATAAAATCCATGTCATGTTGGACCAACGGGGTGTTGGACAATCATATTATCAAGAATATATTACATTTATAGTAAAGGATGTAGTTAATTGAGGTCAAGACATAACGACCATGTAACCAACTTTAGGTGTATGGGTAGAACCCATTATCACCACATTAGACACCACCTAACACCCTAATAGGTGATGTAATATTCACAACATCCCCCCCTTATTACATCACTACTCAATGGGGGCAAGAAATCATCTATTGGATTGGACTAGGACCATGCATTACATTGCATTTCACCTCACTGTATTACAAGAATCATGGAGTATACACACAAATACATAGTATTAAGTTGGATTTACCGACAAAAATGTTGGATTACCTAACAAGTGAATAGTGTGTTATACACTTATTCATAAACATACTGAAGTAAGGCTTCACACCTTTTTAGTTCATTCCTTGCAATCACATGCTCTAGCAACCATGAACACAACCATCAAATCTCGACAAGGTTGCTTCCAACATCTCCTCGCACACCATGATCATCCAAATCAGTTCTATAGACTACAAGAAATGTACATGCATGGTACTTTCCGCAATTCAGCATTTTTTTAATATATTTAGCTCCAGCATTCATTGATTCTTACAACTTTTGTATGCAAGCAATTGTGGCTTCTACATGCAACAGGAAACACTACCTTTTTATTTTTAATTTGCAATGCAAGCCTTTGATCAACAACCGTGGCTTCTACATGCAACAAGAAACACTACATGTTTTTCTTTTCTTTTTTAATAATTCGTGACACAAGCCTTCAACCAACAAAACTTCACTGGAAGTTAACTCTCAAATGGCCCATGCATTGATTAGACAACTTCACAAGAGACGTCCCTCGTGCATCTTCAGACAGCCTTGTTGCTAGATGCCTTGGTCAATAGATAGCATAGTCAACCTTCATTTTAGATAGGTCTTCTTTTTTTTTTCGGTAGCTCCAGATGGAAGCTCCATACTTCACTTCACATGACCCCTTTTCTTTTTACAACAGCTCTAGACGACAACTCCACAGGGTGGAAGCTCTGGAAGGTAGCTCTAAACTTTACTTCAGATGATACTTCTTTTTACAGCAACTCCAAACGGTAGTTGCAGACGACACCTCTAGATAGTAACTCTCGATGGCACCTATATTCCAAACAGCAACTCCAATCGACTACTCCAAATGGCACCTTTAAACGGCAACTCCAAACAGCAATATTTTCCAAATGGCACAATCAGACGAATCTTCCTAGCTGCGACTTTAGATGGCCCACTCAAGTAATTTTTATCTCATTTTACTCCTACGCATCTCTGGCCCAAACCATGGCAACAAGATACAAAGAAGATAATTGCCACCACGTTCAAACTCCAATGCAATGCTCCAAACGGCTCATTACTTTTTTTTTTCATTTTCAAGCGGCACGTTTCTTGCACCAGATGACAACAAAGTTTTTTTTTTTTCTTTTTTCAACCGACAGAAATCAATTTTGTGTTGGTAACTCTTTTAGCACAAAATGAATACTTCTTAGACGACTCTTTAACTTGCACTTTAGATGGCAAATTTTTCTAACGGCTCTTCATGCATGATCAAACGGCTCTTTGTAGACGACAACATTCTTTGTAAACAACAACAAGATAGATGGTTCTTCAACAAAAACCTCTTTCTTTGCTCTTCTTCATGCTGGCAATCTCGTGCACAGAAAAACATCTTCAGGCCAGACTTATTCAATCTTCCAACTTCAAGCATTCAATTTTTTTTCTAGCACTTGAACAACAAGTTTGATCATGCTTTCTCCAACAATTCTTCATGCAATCGGAAACCAATATGGAGGGTAACCATGAACGAATCTGCAGAATAAATTGAAATAAAAAAAGACAAACCATGTCCTCTTCAAGTTGATCATGACACCAACATCTGCAATCTTGCTCACGAACTTTTGTCGCATATTGCTCTGGGCAGGAATTTACAACTGTGCGCCTTGCCCATTGGAAAATTGATGTACAATGCCTTCTAAACAGCATCTACTTCCATTCATTAAGGTCAATTGGGCATGGAGGCTTTCCTTCCTTTATGCCTCTTATTTTGCATCTACTTCTTCTGGTCTCGCCAAGGCAGCATGCATTCTTGATCATTCTCGATCAAATAATTGTCTCATCAGGGAGCAACATTGAAGATTGCATGTCAACTTGGTATGTGCAAAACAAACAAACAATGGATAAAACAGAAGAACTTTGTTGCTTTGGCTTCCTCTAAGATTAAGTCTTCTTGTATCTGCTTCTATCCTGCTTTGATACCACACGTTGGACCAGCCTGTTGCTGGACAATTATATTATCAAGAAAATATTACATTTATAGTACAAGATGGAGTTAGTTAAGGTCAGGAAACATAACAACCATGTAACCAACTTTAGGTGTATGGGTAGAACCTGTTATCACCACCTTAGACACCACCTAGCACCCTAATAGGTGATGTAATATTCACAACAATTCTGCATATTAGCAAAAACGATTATAATTACTAGTTGAATGGTAAGTCTGGCTTCTAAAAGAAAGTAGTTGCTTGTTGCTTGATAGAACACCACTGTTAGGCAGAGACGGCACAGTAATCCAATATGGGATCATTAGAGTTTTTGTTTGAAGCTTTGTGCCCAAATAACTGGCTTAGTGAACTGCAGTAATGTCTTCTACTGAAAAATAAAACTCTTCAATGGTTCCTTAGTACAGATTGAATAAGCTTTACTTGAGATGTGTGGAAACTTCTTAGATAGTATGCTGAATGAAACATCTTGAATTTTCACCATTCAACAACCTGTCCTTTTAGGAAATTGGAACTTCTGAATGAAGTTGTGAATCTGCAGTTTTGTCACTTCACACTAAGAAGTTGGTAGCCAGCCTCTTATTCCTTGTTGGACTTCTAAACAGATTGTCTCGTTCAGTGAGATGCATGATGGCAAGATCCTTATGGGATGGCCCATGAGCTGGAACTATGAAGATCGGCTTGTCATAACCGTTGCAGCATGCTCTGCTACACCAGGGAATAACAAGTAGTGATTAAATGGGGTCATCACTCACGCTGAGGTGGCTTAAGGGTGTTGCCACTCAACAGTGGTCAAGGATATACGCACTGATGGTCTAAAATACATGTTAAGCATGAAGACAAACAACATAAAACTGAAATTACAATCCTGTATTAAACTCGAGGAACAGGAGATGTACATCAACGAGAAATGAGGAGTTCTGTCATGGAAAGGCCAGATGCTAGGACTAAGTGAGTTATATTCTTCTCTTGTTTATGTTATTGCTGATTTTGTAGGTCAAGACTGCATGCAAAAGATGGACTGGAGTGATATGCTTGTAGCTCTTCATAAAAGTCTAATGAAATGAAATGTGTATTGCAAGTAATCATTTGATGAGATGTTGAATCCGTATATTATAATCGACACTGTCAAATAAAGATCAGTTTGTATTTGCTGTACATGGTACCATTTTGGTATTCTTTGGCAAATTTGTCACAATATTGAACAATTCACAGTGGAGAAATGTATTTACATTGACATTGCATCTGATGTATATAATTTAAAACTCAATATTTGCATTATTTACTTGTTTGTACAGGAGATGCACTGGTGCAAGTTTGTGTTTGAAAATGGAAATGGGAAGGTGTGTTCTTCCCTTAGTTGAAACTCTAATGCACTCTTTTCAGTAGTGTATTACCTAGAATATGGCATTATTTACTTGTTTGTACAGCACATGAACTGGAGCATGTTTGTGTTTAGAAATGGAAATGGAAAGGTGTGTTCTTCCCTTAGTTGAAATTCTAATGCATTATGTTCAGTAGTGTCTTATTAGGAGGTAAACCTTGTCTCTACTCCAGTTAAATCACTTGGAATTGAGGAGACTGAACAAACTCAAAAACTTTGCCTCTAACATTCTTGGTGACAGTGTAGGGACCGTACCAAATGGGTCAACTTTCTGACAGCCTTTGACATGTTCATTTGGAATATGCAACAAAATGTTGACAACAAGATTAAATTGATGAAGAAAAGGCTGCTGGTCACAATGCTGGTTATGGTTGATAAATATTTCTCACAAGTATCATGAACCTGGAGCCAATCTTCTGTATTTGATTGGCAATAGAATCAGTGGCTTTCTACACAAAAGAAAGTGTACATTTGGTGGTGATGAGTAATCATGTGCCCTATTATAACTATGTTAAATGAAAACCAACTTTCAACCAATGTATGTGGCGGTACTTATCGTTGTGCATGCATTGAAGATGTATAACGGTATAGTGACAATTTAAATCTGCCATCAATCTGTGGATGGAAAGTTGTTGACAAGGTGGGCTTGAACCCATTGAAACAAATTTCCATGGTTGTCTCAAAGCAAGTACGCACAACTTGCTTTCTATTTGGCAGTTTCAAATGGAACAAGCTAAACATGTAGAAATATACATGGCAACCTCAATAAACACACAATTTAATAAAATGACCTTCCTAAATCAACTTCCAGCAATCTTCACCTTCGGAAACAAAGGTACCTAGGGTGGTAATTGAGTCCATTCTGGATGTAATAATGGTCATGACCACGAGTGTGAGGACTGTGGGTGTAGCCAACCATTTGAGACATCATTACAAAATTTGCACTTAAATGCATATCTTTCAATGTGAAGATGGAATTGATGGAGATATTTCATTCAATTTAGATGAACTGCACTTTGCATATTATTACATGCCCGAACAAATTGAAAGCGTATATAATTCAAGCATATGATTGTCACTTTACCAAATATGTCACCATTGGCATACAACTTGAGCAATTGACCACAACCACCAATTATAAGATAAGCAGCAAAATGACCATTATGAGACAAGCATGCACCATGTGCAAATTTAGAGACATCTATCTCAATCTTAAAAGGTTGATGCAGATCTCAAAGGGATAGGACTAACACAGAATAAAGGCTTTGTTTGAGAAATTTCTCTAGATTGACACAAAATTTATGCTGATGATGGGCAGTAAGCACCAGCAAGACACTTTTCCCACATCTTGATAAAGATGAGCTTATAAGGCAGACTGCAACACAACAATTTCCAAATGGTTGTGGCATGTCATTTATCATCCACATAAATGTTACTGTAGCATTGATGAAGTAAGGGAATATCCAATCACTCCAAGAGACTTCTAGACTTGAAATAGTCTTCAAAATGCCTACAAGACCAATGGGATCCTCATGATAAGCAAATTTCACATCAATCTCCATGCACCACAAAGGCTGTCAACAAGATCTCCAATGCACAGAAGTGTATATCTAATATTGTGCAGGAGTCAACGCAAAGCATCCATGTTCAATCCTTCTTTGGTGCTGGAACAATAGAACTATGATACTTGTTGCATTAAGATGGAGTGCCTTTTAAAGGCATACAATTCCCAATTTAGGGTCTAACAGCAACCTTAAAAACAGGTTAGACAATCCTACGAATGGATGGCTGTGATTTGGCAAATCCTAACTGATAAAAAAAAATACTTCCTAGGAAAGATAACAGTTGAAAGGGATTTCAGTTTTTATTACGAAAAAATAGTAAAAGTCACCTAAAACTGAGATTAATATGGTATACATGGGTTCCATTTCAACTAGCTAAGCTATTACACTGGTTAGAAAATTACATACAAAGGGGTCCATAAGATGCCATAGAATTAATAAGGAAGTCATGGAGATGCGCAATTTGAAGGCAGCACGGTGATATGCGAGCGCAGCAGATTCTGCGGTGTCAAAAGTGCCAAGCCAAAAAAATGATCTGTAACGAGCCGCCATTGACCGGCTGTGTGTTGTAGTAGATCAGCGTTAAAGGTTTTGTGCACGGTTTTGCAAAGGTTTCTCTAAGACTGCGATTATCTCATAATTTTAGTTGGGGACTCCCTCCAAGCGTTTAAACGATCGAGGATTTTTTTTTTTAAGTTTGTAGAGAAGCTCTAATAAAAGAAAACAATATTGGAGCGGGAACGAATTGGTGGAGGAACGAATTTGGGGGAAGACAAAAAAAACCCTAGCATCGATCAATTTTTACCAAGAGAGATCGCGAGTATCAGTTCAGGTATGGTACTCCTTTGGCTTTAGCTTTGAAAATCTTTCATTGGCTAGGGCTCGAGTCAAGAAATTACAAACAACAAGGACCTCTTCTTTGGGAAGTGATTTATGGCAGTCTGTTGGTTGCAATGACAACAACGGCCTCACTTTTCAAACAAGCAAGCAATGAGGCCTTCTCCGTGTTTTCGCAACAATTTCCCTTTGATCAAGAGAAGCTGGATCATATGCATCAAGTGCTTAAAGCGAGGAAAGCACCCCATCCAAAACCACTTTGTGCCCAAGTTAGACAAGTTGGTGATTGAGGTGCCTCCAACTCTCATCCAACATTTTCTTTGCTCACGCTTTCCACCCAAGCCCTTGCATGCAAATTTATGGGTATATGGCCTAGTCCAATCACAATCCAGAAATTGATTAACACACATTGGGGGGGGAGAAAAGTTTCCTCTTATGAATTCATGAAGACAAGGAGGGGATACTTTGTCATTACATTTTCCTCTGTGAAGGACAAGAGCACTATCTTTCATGGAGGTCCCTAGTTTCTGGGATCCAACCCACTCTACATGACCTCGTGGAGCACGGCATTTGATCCTCAAGAGGAGGAGCCTGAAGAAGTTTTTGTTTGGGTGAGGTTGCCATTTCTGCCATTGCACCTATGGAACAAACCTTCAATAGAATTAATAGGGAACGCTATCAAAACATTCATTGACTGGGCTCCTCCAAAGGCCAATAACATTATACGCGCACAAGCAAGTCAATCTAAAAAAGGGTTTGCCCGAGCATATTGAAATAAAGGTGTTTGATTGGATACATAACCAACCCCTAGACTACAAGCATATGCCATTCAAGTGTATAACCTGCCATGAGCATGGGCACTTCTCCCGAAATTGCCCAATTAAACAAGCACAGGAAACAAAAAAGGAAGAACCAGGCTTCCCAAAATTCAGAAGGAGAACGCGCAAATCAAGAAGCAAGAAGTGACAAACCTCAAACACAGGATCAAAAAAGCATACAGCACAAAATAAATTTGCAAGTCTTAGTGAAAGAGAAAAGGAAATCACCTCTCTAGATGTGATGGCTCCTAAAGGTAAAGAGAAGACAACTGTGATTGAAGCTGACAACTCGCCAAAGATCTTAGGAGATACACCAGAGAATACAACAACTGGAGAAGAAACTGATGGGAACTCAAAGGAAGAGGTAGAAGAAACGCAAGTGGAGGAAATAGCGATTCCTGAGGGCTTTCCGACCACATGATCGCAGCTAAGGGAAGAAAACCTAACCAACAACTCAAAAATGAGCAAGCACAAAAAGACTTGCAATCCAAAACAAGGTCAAAATTGAGGAGAGCTTCACAAAAAATAAGAAGCAATCCAAAAAATGAATATTATGTCATGGAACTTAGGGGACTGGGAAGTCCTTTGAAAAAAAATATCTCAAAGTTCTAATATAGGAACAAAAGCCAACAATAGTCAGTATTCAAGAAACGAAAACAACAAAGGCAACACTGATTACAGAATGGCAAAAGATATGGGCACAATCAAAATTGATAACTGTTGTGGGAGCCTCAAGGGGATTGGCTTTGGCTTGGGACCCACAACAATTAGTCTGAAGCTTACAACATAAGCACAATAACTAGATAGGAACAAAATTCCTCTTACTAGATGGAACTAGTGTAGCAATCATAAATTTTTATGATCCAATATCCTATCCAAAAAAGAGAAGCATGGCAAAACTGGAAGGAGATCTCAACATGATCTCAATGGCTAGACACTGAGAAGTTTGACAACATAATACTGGGAGGAGATCTCAACATGATACTCTGCCACTAGGAGAAGGTTGGGGGAAGTTTAGCAAGGGATCCAAATAGAGATCTGCTTAATCAAATTATGGTGGACGAAAGCTTACAAGACATTCGAGCAACCAAAGGGAAGTACACTTGAAGCAACAGAAGAGCAAGGACAAACTATATTGTATAAAGATTGGATAGAATTTTTATCAATGAAAATCTCCTAAAACACTTTCTCCTCACTTCTAGTCACATCATTCAAAACTCTATCTCAGATCATAAGCCAATTCTCTTGGATAAAGACCAAAGCCGACAACCCTGAAAAAAATTCCTTCAAGTACAACTCTAAATGGCAGCAGAAGAAGATTTCAGTGAACTTGTGGAGAACACTTGGAACCAACGGGTCCAATCCACCAACCCCCAAGAAAAGTGGAAAAGCAAAATTCAAAAAATTGAAGCATGTGATAAAAAATGGTTGGCAGAAAAAAGCGAGAGTCAAACCAGACAAGAAGTGATTGATACAACAACTAGAGCAGCTAGAAACAGAAATTGGAGACCATCCTCCTCAACCATGGCAAGAAGATGCAAGAAATGACCTGATTCAAAAGCTCAAAAAATCAAGCACTGAATAAGAAACACATTGGAGGCTTAGATCCCAAATGGTTTGGCCAAGCAAGGGGGATAGAAACAAAAATTATTTTCATCTGAAAACCATGCAATACTACCAAAGAAACACAATCAAGGAGATAGAGCATGAAGGAACCAGTTATACAAATAGGGAGAAAATTAAGGAACTTGCCGATCAACATTACTCAGCTCTGCTATCCAGAGAAAATGGAAACCTACATTCCCAGGGAATACTGCTACAGCATGACAATATTAAGTTTGGAAGAAACAGGATCTCAATCAGCCAGTAACTATGGCGGGACTTACGAAGATTATTGCAGCTCTGTCAAAGGACAAAGCTCCCGGACCTAATGGATTCACAAACAACTTTTACCAACAATACTTACACATCACCTAAGAAGATCTGCTACACATGATTGAGGATGTTAGGGAGAAAGGTAAGCTTCTTGGAGCCATCAACTCCACCTTTCTACCATTGATTCCTAGAGAAAAAAATGCCACTACTTTCTCTAGATTCAGACCAATTTCTCTATGTAACTCTTCTTATAAAATTATTACCGAACTGTTGGCCAATAGAATAAAGAAAAACTTGACAATCTAATATCATAAGAGCAAGGGGGGTTCATGCCTGGAAAACAATATATGATAATATCATAATGGTGCATGAAGCCCTCCACACTAGTAGAAAATAAAAAAGAAGCAAATTGTTATAAAACTTGATATGGCAAACGTCTTTGATCAAGTTAATATACAATTTGTAGAACAAGTCCTACAAAAGTTTGGATTCCCACATCAGGTCATCAAGTGGACCGGAGCATACATCAAAAACAAGGGTTCCACGGGGACGCGTCCCCCCCCCCCCCCGGGGAACGCATCCCCCCGTCCCCTGCGTCCCCGGGGACAAGGGATGGCATGGGGGACGTTTCCCCCCATCCCCCTTTTGGGGGACGACAGGGCAGTTGTTCCCGGGTCAACTAGCCGTCCTAGGTGGCCGTCCCCGGGACGTCCCTTTTTAGGGGACGTCCCCGGGGACACCCAGCCATCCCCTAGGTGTCCTCGGGGACGCGCCCAACCGTCCCCTAGGCGTCCCTAGCCGTCCCCCAAAAAAAAAAATTAATTAATTAATTAATAAAAAAAAAATGATACAAACTTAAATTAAAAAAAAAAAGGCTGTCATATTTGAACAGTTAGGAGTAACTGTCATTGCTTACATGGTGGGAACTGAACAATGGTGGTTGTCAATGTTTAAATATCACTTTAGTGATTGGACAACAGTGCAGAATTGCTAGAGACTGAACAGTAAAGTTGTCTTGCTTTTATAATTTATATTGAGGGCTGTAAACTGATGACTGTCTTGATTGACCATTGATGGCTGAAAAAATAGATAACTATCTTGCCTGAACAGAGAAAAGTGAAAACCAATGACTATCTTGCTTGAACATTGATGGCCAAAAAGTAAAAACTGAGAACTGTCTTTGTTTGAACATTGGTGACTGAAAAAAAATTAAAAAATGGTCTTTGCTTGAACATTGGTGACTTTAAAAATGATGATTGTTATTGTTTGAATGTTAAAAGCTGAACAGTGTGGCATTCATTACTTGAGCAATAGCAACTATTTTGGTTAACTGTTAGAGATTGCACTTGATATCCTTGGCTGAACCTTCAAGTTACATTTGTTGAAATGGCTGCACTTAGTAATAGGCTAATAGCTGAGTTCATTTCAGATTGAAACATGTTTTAAGAACATGCATACTTTTTAAGTTTTTAGTATTTTTCATTTTTGTTGTGTGTAGAATTTGTAGATTATTCTAAATTTCTAAAAAAAATTATAGTATTATACCAGCCGTCCCCCGTCGTCCCCCAACCGTCCCCGAAACGCATCCCCCCGTCCCCCAGGCTCATGGAACCTTGTCAAAAACCCATGGATAGCCCCCTTAATAAATGGAGAACCAACAAATTTCTTTCAGGATACAAGACGAATTAGACAAGGGTGTCCATTATCACCATACCTTTACATCATTTTAGCTGAGACTCTTCGAAGCTTAATTAACCATCTTCAAAGAGAGAAAAATAACAAAGATAGAGGCTGCAGCAGGATGGAAAGCTGTAACACACACCCATTTTGCAGATGATACCCTTCTTCTTGGCGAAGCCACCAAGCAAACTGTTAGACAATTCAAGCAATGCCTGGATTGGTTCACACAAGCTACTGGGGCTCATATAAACACACAAAAGAGTCAATTCTATACACAATGTTGCAGCAACAAGAGTCAAACACTTTTGCACTATCCTAGGATTCCAGACTGGTACAGAAAAATACTTCAGATACCTAGGAGTGCCCATGAGCTTCCATCTCAAAGCCTCAAACTGTTGGACCCCTACATTGGACAAGATGGCTAGGAGGATACAGAGTTACATTAATAGTTGGCTCAGTCTTGCAAGAAGGGTAGTATTGATCAAATCAGTGTTAGCTTCTCTTCGAGTCTACCAACTATTAGTATATCATGCTCCCAAGTTTATTTTGCAAAAGGCAGATGGAATCATACACAACTTCCTATGGCAAGGAGGTAGGCAATCAGAAAGAAAAAAGTTCCACTTGTTCAATTGGGAGATGGTCACCAAAGGTAAAATTCAAGGAAGACTGGGAATTAGAAAAATGGACATAGTTTCGAAAGCACTAGGAGAAAAACTTCTTTGGAACATGCTTAAGCACAATCAAGCATGGCAGCGCATACTAGTCAACAAGTGTGTAAATGACCAATCGGACAGCGCATACTAGTCAACAAGTGTGTAAATGACCAATCGGTTAGCACATACTAGTCAACAAGTATATAAATAACCAATCGGGTATTCAAATGCTCAAACACATAGACAAACTTCCTAGAGCCTCGTTGGTTTGGAAACATATAATGGCAGCTAAGAGCATAATAGAGGACAAAATTTCCTAGCTACCGAGAGATGGTAAATAAATTAATCTATGGGAGGACCCGATCCTAGGAAATCCACCATTAAGAGAGAGAACTCCAATCGAATTGCAGAATCACTTGGAAAGCCAAAAAATACTTATATTAGGTGACTTGTTTTATTGGACCTCTGAAACTCTGAACTGGATCTCCCCTCCCATTCCATCTCAGCTTCAAAGAGATTGGGATTATTTTAAGTCCCACATGGCGAGCATTAGACCTCTTCATCCTACGATGCCAGACAAACTTATTTGGGGTAGCATCAGCAGTAATAGGGAATACTCAGTGCATCTAAGAGTCCAACTTCAGTAGATTGGGCCTGCCAACAAAAAACTATCGATAGTGTGGAAAAATTGAGCACCACCTAAACTGCAAGTATTCAGCTAGCTAGTCTCTCAAAACAAAATATTAACAGGTGATAATCTGCAAAAGAGGAGTATAGTAGGGCCTCATGTTTGTTACAGGTGCATGCAGAATAGTGAAACAGTTTCCCATCTTTTGTTTGAATGCCCTATGGCAATTTCAATTTGGTTAGGAATAACCTTGGCACTTCCTACTCTGGAAGGTTAACCATAGACACATGTTTTACCAAGTAAAACAAAGAATATAAAGATAAACAGGCGGGTAAGCCCCAACTGAAATACCTGTGGAGCTCTATACCATATTTTGTCATCTAGCACATCTGGTTGGACAGAAACCAAAGAATTTTTTAAGGCAAAGGTAAGGACAATAGAACACTAATACAAAGGATAAAAGAAGAATTAGTTTTAATGTCAAATCTAGTATCTGTCAACAACAATATGAAGAAGACCTGTCACCCACAGAAAGAAGAATGATCTACCAACTTAATCTCCAAGCTTTCCTGACAAAGGGAGGCCGCAGAGCAAACAATTCCCCGCCTAACATCTGTTTTCCAACGCTCTTCTTTGATGGTGCCTCCAAGTCCAACCCTGGCCAAGCAGCAGTAGGGGGACTAATTCTTACAAGACCCAGTAAGATCCTACTCAAATACATGATCAGCTTGGGAACAACATCTAACAACGTGGCAAAGGCTATTGGATGCGAAATCGGCTTAAAATTGGTGAAAAAGCAAGGAATCACTCAGGTCGTAGTTTACGGGGATTCTAAACTGATAATAACAACTCTTGCCAAAAATAAAGATTTTAGATCTTTACAACTGAAGATTATTCAAGACAATATTAGACAACTAGGCAGGATAATTGGCAGAATATCCTATCAACATGTAAGGCGGGAATTCAACAAAGAGGCCGACACACTAGCAAATCAGGCTATAAATATAGCCCCTAGTTATTGCCGCCAAATCATCAAGAAGCAGAAGAGCAGGGGTGGTATGCGAGGATGATGAGCACTCCAATAATGAGGTCCTTTTATGTCTTCATTTTCTGTTTTCTAGAATGCACTGATGTGCCCAGATCATTGTGGCGGCTACCGATTCCACCATGTAAAATCAAACAAAATTAATAAAAACGAAAAAGAATGCACTCATCACTTTGATCTCTCTGATCAGAGAGTTTTGAATCTTCTTATTAAGTAAATAAATCTTTTCGTTTTAAAAAAAAAGATTAATATGGTATATATTCTGCATCATTTTTCCCAACAAAGGAAGCGTTGACCTTCAGTGCATGTGGAAGAGAAGGAAATTGTTGTTGCATGTGATTATAAGAAACCCATCTAGCCTGATGTGGACGCTGACCCTTTTTAGCAATAAGGTATGATGAGGTAGAGCCCTAACAGGTCTAGTGAGTCTTCATGTAGAAAAATAGATCTATGTCAAGTGAAAGCTAGGATTATGAACCAACATTAGTTGACAAATGAAATTAATCTTGATGAGGAAAGTAAAGTGAGCCCAAAGGGAACTATGAGTAGTGATTGATGTCAACCCAAGTCATAAGCCAATAAGAGGCCACCAAATTTGAGCATCCTAAAATGAAAGAACTCCGCAACATCTGATAAAACAGTAAGTACAAGATGTGCTAAGGTGGCCATAGTGTCATCCTAAAGTGGTGTTTCAAGGTAGCCCAAGCTGATAGGAAGAGACACAAGGAAGTGAAGTGAATGTCAAAGGGCATTGCTTGATAAAAGGTGTACAAGAGACTTTTAAAACTATTGATGGTACGTAAGACTGCAAATCTGGCCCTAAAGGGCAGACAAGATGAGAGTAAAGTGCCATCTGTTGTGGATAGTGTAACCAAATGAAGCTTAAAGCATGTGTGCTAACCAAAGGAACAACATCATTAGGGAGTACTAGCCGGTTTGTACTGAGAATGAGGTGCATTGTTAAACACGTCATAATGGGATTTCTTATTGTGCTTATAGGGTCTACCAAGCAACAAACCAGAACAATCAATATCGGTCACTTCACACATAACTTGATCTATGAATTGATGACCAAAGGCAAAGTGTAACGTGCATGGGTGAGTGATACACATGAGCGAACTACTATCCTTTCACAAGAGTGCACAGGGAGAAGACTGAATTTGAGTGGATAAATGAAGTTTGTCAACAATGGACTTCATGATCAAATTTTCTTACGAACCATTGTCAAGGATAAAAGCACTACAAAAATCACAGGTGAGATGCGTACATGTGACAATTAAAATGTCACAATCTCTAGTAGATTGTTGAAACAAGGGGGCTTTATTGAGTCCCTTAACCATCATAGGTGAATCATCTGTCATGTGTTCATTAGAAATATCATTGAGAGCATTATTGGCTTTCACAATAGAAGACTATACAATCACAAATTTTTTCCTTTTGCTTGAAACATTCATTTAGCATGTTCGTGTTTTGGTACAATACCGCCAAAACTTACCAAAGTTTTGAGTACCAAAAAAACATGAGGAATATAGCAAAGAAGACAATGGACCTATAGCAATCAACATGTAGACTTTGAAATTGGCAATTTCTTGATACTGGAAAACGGAGAACACTACAAATACTTGTGAGGGGCGACAAATTTCTCTTCAAACAACTAAGCATGATGATGGTACTTCAACTTACAATACAAATGGTCTTGCATCTGCACTGTTTAAGGAACAAACTTATCCACTGCATCCTAGATGGTGAGTAGGGTCTGCATGTGGTTAAACTAGTGAATATATTCTTGCACATGCATATTGGAACCTCGACACATGCGACTTGATGCTCATATCCTACAAGTAACTAAAAGGAGAGGATATATTCTTGCACAGGCATATTGAATATATTCTTGTGTTGTTACTTAAGTTTCTCTTCGGACAACTAAGTATGATGATGTCCAAGTACTTCAACTTACAATACATATGGTCTTGCATCTGCATTGTTTAACTTAAGGAACAACTTATCCACTGCATCCTAGATGTGAGGATGGTCCACAAGTGATTAAACTAGTGAATCTATCCTTGCACAGGCATATTGAAACCTCGACACATGCAACTTGATGCTCGTATCCTACAAGTGACTAAAAGTAAAGAATGTGAGGCTAAGAGCATCCACCAACCTGTTCCAATAGGTGATGGGATTTTTGTCTCTCATGAGAACTGCAATTAAAAACTTAGCAATACCTATGAACTTTTGTTGGTAGAGGAAACTTGTCACCACCTGAATCCCACAAGAAGAGCTAGGATAACATTTAACTGCTGCTTTTCGTGAGACCATGGGCTGCATAACACTGGTGTGTAGAACCTTCAGGGCTGAGCTCCCTAAAGAATTCAAGTAGTTGTGTCCCATGCATGGCCATGGGATACCAGGGCTATGCTGCCAGAAGCTTCAGGCAATTGTGTGCCATAGATGGGTAAGAGGCAGCCACTTTGCCTCCTCCATTTGAAAGGGCAAAACCTCTTCAAGAGGATCCCATCATCTTCACATGTTCATCAACATGCATTCTATGGAGATCATTATTGATGCCTTCTATATTACCCAACCCTCAGAGCAAACAAACATGTTGTTGTGAAATGTGCATTGATGATTATCTTCATGAACCAACATTGCAAACTAATAAGTATACACTTCTCTTAATTTGCTAAGACATGCCTAGCATTATAATGGGGTGGCCTCTACATACAAGGAAGTGTCCAATATATGCAAATTCTGGAAAACTAAGCATAATCAAAAATCCCAGCAAATCAAACAGATGAAAGAAATGATATCACAAGACATTTACTCACCCATCGCATTGATATTTATTCTCTCCATCCAGCATTTCAAGTGAAGTATGTTTCTTGAGAGCATCCTCCAAAGATGCCACATCTCCATCAATCTCAAGAAGGAGGCCCATCATATTCTCATAGGAATCTGAGACTCGGCAACATTGTGTGCATGTTATCTATGACATGCCAATGAACAAAATCAACAAGGCATTCTTCTTTAAAGAATTAATAACATGATATGCAAAACAGCAAATTCCTAATATTGTTAGTTCAAAAAGGCTCAAATACATTAAAGCTTACCCGGTTCCGAAGACGTCCCCCAAAAATATAATATGTAATTGTGGTTTCTCTGCTATTATGATCCAATGCCTTCTCTCCTCCAAATTCATCAAGACAGATAGACTGCATCGAGTCAACTGCAACACTACAGAGAAATTCACACTGGCAGTTAAATTCACAAGGGAATCGGCAGATTTAAAAAGTAAGCCCACAGGTGCAACAGTAAACAAGCTAAGAAACTGTCATACACTACCTCATGAATTCATGTGCATCCTCTTGCTTGCCACATACAAGATTTCCGCCCATTTTTGGAATATGACAAAGTATTCCAAAAGGCTCAAATGGTTCTTGACTTTGAATTACCCTCCGAACATGTTGATGAAGCTCACATATAAAACACCAATCATTTCTTGCACCTACCAAAACAAAGCAAACTTTGCGTCAATATACACACCTTGATCCTAAAGCATAAGAAAGCTACACACTGTATGTATGCAGAGTTTAAAAAAAAAAACCTACATGTTTTTGAATGAATTCCCTCTAGCAAGTACGCCACTAGTGGCCTAGTGTATGTAAGACACTGAAGCACAACATTTGCAAAACAGCTGTCCACAAGAAAACAATAGATTATACAAAAGATCTAGATACATTAAAATCCTTCAATAAAGTATTTAAAAATCCTTTTAGAAAACATTTAAAACAGGCATTTTTCAAGTTTGACTGCAACACCAAAAATAATATAAGAAACATTATTAATGCCCAATTTAGCATGTATTTACAGGATACCTGTTCCCACAATTAATCAGTCCACATGGTGGCAGCCTTGATTTGTTCCAGTTGAAAAGCTCCACAAATGTTTCATATGGGAACAAGACCTACATATTGCAGTTTAAAAATAGAACTAAATAAGAGCATGCTCTGGAAATCCTTTGCTTTTAGTAAAACAATAAGTAACCGAAAACTACAGATGGTAAATAAGGAAGCAAGTATTCCCATAACAACCAAACATAACAGTTTACTACTCACCCTCTTAGTCTTTTGCAATATGTTATCAGAATTTGCATTACTAGGGGTCAACAATACTCCAGGACTAGAAGCTTTTTTCAAAATAGCACTCTTAGAAGTTCCAAATGCATTAGAAAAATTCAAAGCACTCTTTACAGCCCCTTCCGCAGAAGCTGTTACTACTTGACAATCCTGTTTGTGACCTTCCTCGTGCCAGTGTTTAGTTTGGCATTCCAGCGAGCTGAAACCAAACATAAAGCAAATCCCACTACTTAAAAAACAAAAGGAGCAATACCAAAAACAGAATGAGAAAGAATAAATAAAAAGAAAATACAAGAAAATTATGATGGTTACTTAACTGGATTAGATTCCAAACCACTTCATCATACTTTCAGTACAATTTATTATATCACTTTAATACTAGAGTAGGAAAATCCAGATAACATAAAAACAAGCATAAAATGTGCTACAAATGTGAATAATGTCCTTCCAAAACAAATTGGCATAAACTTTTCTTAGGAGGAAAATTCAATACATGCCTCTGCTCATTGCAAATGCAATGCATTCAGCTTTCCAAAATAGACAAATCTTAAGCAGGAATTCACACCCTGAGTGTCTCTCAAGACTGAATAGCCATTGTGAGAGAGCAAGGTAACAGAGATCGGAAATCTAAATGTGTTGCATATTCAAAGTTAACTATTTTGTAGATTTTCAAAGGGCAATATAAAAAAACACAATCTCGCATACAACCCAAATAATATGCCCTGATGAACAATGCAATAGATAACCCATCCAAAATCCAAGGTTCAAACCCCACTCAGTATGAGGGTACCATGACCCCTCATAAAAACATGTGTAAAGTCATTGAAAAAATAGATAACCCATCCACTACATAAAACCCAACGACATGCCTTACCACGATAAGTAAGGTAAAATCCCTATCCCATTGGTAAAATCACACATTATAACACATATGCTAGTGTCATTTTTGCTTCTTTTGCAGTCAGGACATGTACCCATAATAAAGCCCTAAATACATAAACAACTCTAATCAATTTTCCCAGATGGTATTACAGAAATATAAGACTAATTTGTTTTAACATCTAACCTTGCTTTACTTTCACATCCATGCTATAAAGATTATTATCTGCAAAAACGTTGTTCCAGTCAAGGGCTCTTAAATTACATGTACTTTGCATTATAATTTCAGTTTGATACATGATTTAACTTTTTTTGTTGCTATGGAAACTGAGAGTGTAAAAAGCCAGCAGAATTTCCAGTTTTCTCCATCAAACGTAATATTTCTCTGTGAAGCAATGCACTAAATTACAATCTTTTGATAAGGCGGTGACTTAACTCCCAACTGCCTGTATATCGTAAATCTAATCTAATTAAATTGAAAAATGAAAAGGCCTCTTGAAGTCTTTGGTCCTTTGTGGATGGGGGGGTATCTGGTATATTTAGTGCAATAATCAGAAAGGCAGAGACAAAATTTGTTGTAGATTAGATAGAGTTCTCTCCTACATTTTGACTATGTCAGAGATCCTAATTGTAATGTGGTAAATGTCTTCCCTTATCATGTGTCAGATCACTCTCCCATTGAAGTAATCTTGACACTGAAAAGAAAAAAGAAAACAGAACCTTTAAGGCTCTCAGGACTCTATAAGCTAAACATGTCTAATCTAAATTCTGTTCAATGTTTAAATGCTATTAAGTCCTTCTGTAATATGAAAAAATGGCAAGTGGTACGAAAGAATTAGTTCTGCAATTGACACATGAATTTTCAAATGGACTCTATTTGAAACTTTACGATGGTTTATGGTAGAACCATGGCCTCTGAAGGAGACAAAGCTATAGGTTTCAGCAGGATATACTGTGCAAAGTTCAAACAGACATTCCAAAAGACCCCTTTCATTTGTGCTTTTTGAATCAAGCTATTCAAGCTAAGAATCAAACTAGGCATATGATAGTTATAAGTATCAGAGCACCAAAGCGAGATCTAGGCTCATGCAGCTTAAAGGAGGAGACAGAGACTCCAAATAATTTTTCAATATTCTCAGAGCTTAATAAGGAAAAGAATTCCATGTTAGCAATCAATTGGGAAGCTAGATCTCATGTTAATAAGATCAGAGAGGTCTTTTTCTTTCTATTAAAGTTTGTTCTTGTATGCCGGGGAACATAATTCGAAAACTCGCCAAGAAATCACAAAACTCAGGAGAATTCGCATCCAGCAAAAGAAACTTGCGGCGAGTTTGTGCTATTTTCTTGCCGATGGCTCACGAGAAAATCAGTCGCAGGCACCAAAAAAGAGGAAAAACACAGGATTTGTTTTTATAAGCCCATTTCTGATCATTTGCTCAATTTTTCTTCTCTCCAACACTGAAAAATCCTCTAATACGTCAAAAGACTCTCAAACAATAATCCGAAACCACTTTTCCAGATCACATAGAAGATCGGACACCAGCTAGTGAATCCTATGGCAATTCCATTGGATGAGCTAGATCCACTATGTGATTGGATTGCTGAGAGTTCTATGGATCCTTAGTTTACTGCAGAAATGAAATGAAATATTATTAATGTCCATGGTGGGCCAAAATATGACCCAAGGGACTATAAGAAGGATAATACTGACTGCCAGCTAGCAGTATAAAAAGCCCAACAAAGAAAAGAACTAAGATAAATACAAGACACAACCCGACAACCGGGCCAAAGAAATGAAATGAAAAGGGAGAGCAGATGGGGGGAGGGCTGTAGTCCAGAAGAGAAGAGTGCACGCCAAGAAGAACAGAGAGAGAGGAGGAGGGCGAAGGGAGCAGCCCAAGAGGGGCAAGCTCCAAAGGCCCCCCAAAAAACTAAACTCTCCTAACAGTCGAGGCCGAAGTACTGGAGCTAAAGAAGTCCCTGATATGTCTCTGACCAGCGCTAGTTCAGAACCCTAACAAACTGTGTGCGATGTCTAGTGACCCTGCTTCCATCCGAATTGGATGATGTGGGACATTTCTGTCAGGAGTCACCTGATCCATCTGAGCTAGTGAAGTATGTTGTGATGATCCGATGTTGAGGAGGATGAGATCCATCTAGAGGAGAACCTTTATGTCGTCGAAGCTGAGCTATCTCCCTAAGAAAGAGTGCAAGACACCACTGGTCAGGGTATTTGAAGAAGGTAGAAACAGATCGAGAGTTGTCCTTGAAAAGGCAATGGAATCTACCCCAGATCTCATAATAAATGGGACAACAAAAAATAAAGTGATGAAGGGTTTCAACTTCACCCAAGGAGCAAAACAAGCAAATCCGCTCCTCCCTCGGAAGATGGTGATCTGACTCAATCCGGAATTGGTGAGAACACACCCTGAGGAAATTGAGGGACTTGAGGAGGAAGAAAAACATTTAAGAGGATTGGAGGAGATATACCATGATGATACCACACTTGAGCAGCCTCCAATTTGCCCACCAGTTCAGAGCCAAGGCCAACCATCAAGTGCAAGGGGAAGAAAGGGAAAACAAAAAGCAGTTTAAAAACTGCTTTACATTTTGAAATATTGCATTTTTATGTTGTATTTGGGCTGATTTGCTAATTCATAAACTGTAATTGTACTCTTTGTAATGAATATCTCATATAAAAAATTTGGCTCTCCAATTGTCACTTAAAATGTTCTTTTTCTGTTTATTGAAAAAAATTCTTCGTATAATTTTTTCCCAAGTTTTCGATAAAATCTCCAAAATTAGGCTGCCAAGTTTATCGTGAGTTGAGAATTTTGGAACTATGCTGGGGAAGATGAGAGGGTCTTCAAGGCCAGAAACATTTGTTCTAAGATTGTTCCACCCAAGCTTACAAAGAAGCAAAATCGGGATCTTAACATAAATCTTTCTTTAGAGGACCTCAAATATGTCGTTAGAATTTGCAAGATGGCAAATCACAAGGGTAGATGGGTTCCCAACCGTGTGCTACAAGTTAACATAGACCTCTTAAAGTCATGCTTTATTGCTGTTGTACCAACGGGCTATCAGAGTGGATACCCTAGGGCATAAGATTAATGGAGGGTTATAAAGCTAATCTCTAAAGGTGAAAAAAGGTACATAAAATTGTAGGCCTATCATTTTACCAAACATTTTATACAAAATCTTGACTAGGATTCTGGCCATAAGGTTGGAATCCTATTCTCCCAACCATTGCATCTGATTCTCAAACTGGTTTTGAACAGGTACATACATTTGAGACAATCTCGTTGCTGGCTAGGAAGGTATGTGCTCAGCTAGAGCTTTTGGACAATAGCTGTGTATGGCTTTGATTAATTTTGAGAAAGCTTGTGATCAACTTGGATTATAATCGAATTGAATGGCAAACCATTGAGGTCATAATGCTCTTACTTGGTATCACTGAAAGGTTTACCAGAATGGTTAAGGTTCTTTTTCAAAATGCCCCTAGTCAGGTTGAAGTTAGTGAAGAGCTCTTTGTTGCTTTTCTCCGACAGAGATCTATTTGAAAATGATGTTCTCTTGCTTCTCTATTTGTTATTGCTTCTGAAGGAATCCATTGGCTTTTAAGGGACCCTGTTTTTACTACAACAGTTAAAGGGATCTCCTTGCCCAATCAAGATCAGCTGCTTAAACCCCTATTTGCAGAAGAAAAAGTCTTTACTATGATATAAAATTTTGCCTCTCTTACAGAGATATTGGATATCTATTGTAGTGCCTCTAGTTCCAAGGTTGGTATTGCTAATCTCATATTGATGCTTGGTCTTCAAAGCCTCCCAAATGGATTGGAACCAAGGGTGAAATCAATACAGTCCTGATCAAACTCTCCATTTTCCCTGGACACCTCTTTGAAGATAATGTGGGATTGTCCAATTAGTAGAATCATGAAAAAGTTGGATATATGGTATGGTAATATTCTTTCTCCGGCAGTTAGAATTCAAGTCTCCCAAAAAGTGTTTTCAGCTTATCCTATTTTCTATGCCTGTGTTTGGTTCTTTTCCAATACAAAATTCCAAGACCAAGGAAAAAATTGCATTGCTTTTTGTGGTCTGATGCAAGAGGCCTTGTCAAAGGACACTATGTCAGGTGGAATATTTGTGTTTCCCATAAGCAGTAGAGGGTTTGGGGATTAAAAACCCTAAGCTCCAAGTGGCAACTTTAGCAGTAAAAGGGCTCTTCAGACCCCAGACAGTGATTCTCCATAGAAAACTTTAATGAGGAATAACATATTGCAGGGTTTTCCCATATTTGGAAAAGAGTGGACAGGTCTTAGTCTTGTTGATCTCCTCAGGCATTTCAGAGAGAGTGTTGAGGGTTCTACAGTTTTTAATAAGACTATTTGAGAAACATGACACTTTTTCAAGGATAAAATGGATAAGCCCACACCACCACCAAGAGAGAGGAATTAAAAACTATCTTGCATGGGCTCTAAGTGTCAGGCAATTAAGTCCATTAAGTGGACTCCATGGCACCACTAAGTTCGCCTTAGTTAGGGGTTGCGCTGCCTTAGGCGGGGCAAAGAAACACATAAGGTGTTGTGGTGATCTGTATCACCAGGATCATTAGTTCACTTGCAAACAAATGCAACAAAATTCAAGCCTTTTTTAAATTATTGGGTAAAAAATTTGAAGCTTGATGAGTCCAATAAAAGAACCTACCCAATTTTGAAAAAAGTGTTAGCCCCTCACTTTCTGGTCCCTCTTCAGACTGGACGGTGAAGGTGGATCTGAAGTGGATGAATGTAGTGGATATTATTATGGCTTCTTCTACAGAGATATGAATTGACTTTATAGGCTCTTTTCCATTTGGTTGTGAACTGACGATAAGTGGTTTAATTGTGACACTAACAAATGATGGATAGGAGGTTCGAGTTTATCTGGTTTCCATGTCTTGGACACAAAAAGTCTGGTTTCAGATAACTTTTGCTTTGACAAAAGCTGGAAGTTGGTACTGGTAAAGAAGAAGTGTGGAATTGTTGATTTTAAATATTCAGTTTGGGATTCTTCTAAATAAATCAAGCATTTATGTTTTCTTTGCTCTTATGCTCGGATTGTATAGAATTTCTTTTTGCATCCTTGTCTAGGTTGATTGGAAGAGCAATCGGCTGGAAGCATATATGGACTGTTTATATTGTTGATGCCAAATTGAATAAATTTCTTTTTATATATTGATATGTATGCTGAACTGAACATGGATATCACTAACCATGTAACTCACAACTATTGGATAGTTGGAAGGCCCCTTCATAACTCTCTCCTGCTCAGCATGATCAGAATGACAAGAGACATTCAGAGGATGATAATCAAGACAACTCTTGCCAGCAGTGGATTTGAGAATACAACATTGATTCTCAAAGCAATAAAGAACAAGACATTGGGAATTATAATCATGACCTTCTATCCTTCAAAGAAGATGATTCCTGCAAGGTCCTTGTTTCTAGAGCTAAGCACGGATCATACTACAGGAAGTTGACTACAAATTAGAGAAGGGAGGGTCCTCTGCTAAACTTGTGTGCAAATGAGTGTGAGTCTGAAGTTTCTAAGAATGCTAGGGATGGAAGCAAGGTTCCTTCTCTTGTTTCTAATGATTGCTGGCTTGTTCCTTTTGAACAACAAGGGCAGGCCATGCTTCTCATTATACAACTCACGTCGAACATGTGATTTCAGCCAATCATCCTTAAGATGCTATTCACATTCAGCATATGCATTCAGCTTTTTCTTACCTGCTATGCCAAGACATTTTCTCTTGCAGTATGTTTCCAAAGACTAGTCCTGTTAAGGAACAGGGAGACAGGGCACTTGGAGAAGTTCATGACAAGGAGGTGAATGTTGAGGATGGTGGGATTTGCTGCTGATGTTCCTCCTCGTGTGATCAATATTTATAACAGTGACTAGGATTCTTTAAAGTAGTGCTTTATTAAGTTCCAAAAATTAGGATATAGGACTCTGAATGGGTTTAAAGGGCTTCTAAGTGTTATTTTGAATTTTCTGTTTAAAACTATGGAAGACAACTCTATGATATCTCTTTTTGAAGAGAAAACTGTAAAAAGTGTGGGGGAACTCTTAGTCAAGATAAATAACAAAGGAACATCACTGCGAAAGCAGAAGTGGGCATCTCAAACCTAAGTCTGCTTTGTTAACAGGCTAGCATGTCACTTTGGAAGGTACCTTGTACTGTATGTTTCTATAGACTGTTCTAATCACATGAATATAAGTAATGCCGATTTCATTCCATTTCATTTCAAAACTGTTTTGACCTTTTAGATGCACAGTTTGGGTTCATGTTTTGCACCCTATATATCCAACAGACAGACAGACAGAAATACATACATACAAGTATGCATAAAAAATTTCAACTAAATTCGATTTCCCATTTTAAATAATCTGATTTCAATTATTCATGATATATAAAGCCAATAAGTATCGAGGAAGAAGACTACACCAGGAAAGAAGCAATCAATTATTTCAAAGATATTTTATCAAAGTTGGGCAGGATAAGGAATCTCAAGGTGAGATTTTGCAAATATTCCATCAATTATCACACAACAACAACGAAATCTTGGTGAGGAAGATCAAAATGGAGGATCTATGAGAGGCAATTTTTTCTTTCTACCCTGAAAATACGCTTGGCAACAATAGATTTTGTACAATTTTCTGTCAAACATTTTGGGATTTTTTCTTTCTACCCTGAAAATACGCTAATGCAGTGGGAAGACCCCTCTGAAAGAGCAAGAGTGAAAAGCAAAATCAAATGTATTCAAATTGCAACAAATGGTCCCTTCAAATCTTATCTCCAATTTGTTCATGACAAACTTCTTCTACGTCATCCCTCTCAGTGAGGCCATAAAATTCATATCAATACTATCATGCTATAAGAATGCTATCGGACAGTCCGTCAATACAGCAAAATCCAAGATCCCTGATTTACAAAATATTCTTGCAGAGATTTTAGAGTTTAAAATTTGAAAATTGCCATCAATATATCTAGTTCTTCCTTTCTCTGATAAAAGAAAGAATTTTGGGACTCGATTTTATAGAGAATGTAGTCTTGTCTAGTTCATTGGAAAAGTAAGCTTTTAACCATGGCTGGAAACCTATAACTCATCAAGGCTACAATGAAACCTGTCCCTGTGGATATTGATGTCAAGATTACAAATAGTTATAGCATCAAAATTTGACAAAATTTGAAGAGATTTTCTTAGGAAAAGATGTGAGAAGAAATTTAGGTTCCCTCTTTGCAAATGGGATAGGGTTTGCAGAAAAAAGAATATTGAAGGGGCAGCTTGCAAAATTACAAATTTTTGAGTTTGCCATTAGATGCAAAAAAATTTTGGAGATTATTCAAAGATCAAGGAAAGTGTTCAGCAAAAAATGTCATTTCAAAAATATAAAAGTTTTGCTAACACAAGAAAATTGTTAAAGAATGAACCCTACCTAGGGATTCAGCAACATGGAACTTCATATCTGAAAGTTCGCAATTAACCAAGAAACATATTAGGTGTTCAGTCAATGAGGGATATTTGTTTGATGCTTCATTGAAGCCTTGTCCTCTTATTTCTTATCCAAAATGGCAACCATTGGCTTCGCCATCTTTGGCTTGTAAAGGTTCAAAAGTCAGCAATTATATTGATGTGAGCAATAATTCCAAATGTTGGATTTCTTTGAGCTATCTACTTGAGGGAGAAGACCTCAAACAAGTGTCAGGGGAGCTCCAAAAGATGCCTCAACAGTTATATTTGCCCATTTTTCACAGAAGGATGAGTTGGTTTGGAATTTATCAAAAGATGAGGATAGTCAGTCAAGTAGGAATATAAGGATTTCAGGCAATCAGAATTCCCTACTCCCAAGGCCTTCCCTTGGAAGAATGTTTGGTCCCTTGAGGCCTCCCCCAAGGCCTCATTAGTTCTTTGATTACTAGTCCACAGCAAAATTCTTATAGGTGCCAATTGCAAAGAAGAGAATATCATGGTCCTTTTTTTTTTTAAGGAGAAGCTAGAAACGTCATATTATCTAGTTCTTCATTGTCCCCTTTACTTCCAGCATTTAGGCTTATTTTTCTCAAGAAAATAAGGACCTATAGAGTTGCGTTCTCCACATTAGAATTCATGAAATGT
The DNA here is from genome assembly GCA_028583015.1 of Wollemia nobilis. Classification (NCBI taxonomy): domain Eukaryota; kingdom Viridiplantae; phylum Streptophyta; class Pinopsida; order Araucariales; family Araucariaceae; genus Wollemia; species Wollemia nobilis. The sequence continues at coordinate 3,301,597 of JAQPPZ010005606.1, forward strand.
TGGATTAATTGTTTATATGCTAGGGCATTAAACATTCTATGGAGGATTTTTCCTGCCATTATTTGTTAGAATCTGTAGCTTGAAAAATAATAAAATTTTCAAAAAGAAATCTTAGAATCATATCCAAGTTTGGGTTTGTATTATTACCTCTTCCAGAATGTTTATAGGCTTGATGCACATCATGAGAAGTCTTGAGTGTCCAAAAAGACATGCAAGCCTCTTGGTTATAGAATTTGAATATCATGAGAAGTCTCAAGTGTCAAAAAAAACACACGCTAGCCCTTGGTTACAATATTGGAATATGAAGGTAGAGGTGACATGCGACAATGAAGTTAACGCAAAGGATCTATGTTAATCCATGGTAAAATTATCATGAAGTTGGGATCATCAAACTTAATTTTGATGATGCTTAGCCCTTGGTTACAATATTGGATTATGAAGGTAGAGGTGACATGCAACAATGAAGTGAACGCAAAGGATCTATGTTACTCCATGGTAAAATTATCATGAAGTTGGGATCATCAAACTTAATTTTGATGATGCTTCCAAAGGAAACCGTGGGAAAATTGAACACACGCTAGCCCTTGGTTACAATATTGGAATATGAAGGTAGAGGTGACATGCGACAATGAAGTGAACGCAAAGGATCTATGTTAATCCATGGTAAAATTATCATGAAGTTGGGATCATCAAACTTAATTTTGATGATGCTTAGCCCTTGGTTACAATATTGGAATATGAAGGTAGAGGTGACATACGACAACGAAGTGAACGCAAAGGATCTATGTTACTCCATGGTAAAATTATCATGAAGTTGGGATCATCAAACTTAATTTTGATGATGCTTCCAAAGGAAACCGTGGGAAAATTGACAGAGGTGGTTTTTTTTTTTTGGAATAGTAAAGAGAAAATTCCACCCATCTACTTGGAATCATATGAAACTTCATTGAAAAGCTATGCCGAGGCTAGGGTCCTTCTTACAAAAACCAAGATTGTCAAGAAAAATGAATGTGTAGATTGGATAACAATAGCATCACTTTTGATATCCATCAATTGCTGATGGAGTCAATATCATAGAAATGCAAGCATGTGTTGAGAAGGAAACAAGGTGACATATAATTGAACCAATCATGGTGTTGATCTCTGTCTTGATGAAATTCAAATTTTATAAGGTAACTGGTCCAGGAGAGTCTATCTCTTAATAAAAATAATATCAAGAATTTGATAGAGGAAACATGGTGATTTTAGGGAGATAAATATCTTTGATAGAAAGACCTAAAAATCATTTATGGAAATGGGCTTCGGATATGGTCTAATTGACCTAATAGCAATGAAATCATGATTTTTTGAAATTTTCATGGGAGTGGCCCTGTAGAAATCATGTACATCCTACTTATATATATATATATATATATATATATATATATATATATATATTCATGGGAGTGGCCCCAACAGCTTATCAAACAAAGTGAATGCCCGCAGAAAAGTTATGTTGTCCACAATATCGGCTTCAAAGAACTATTCATCAACCTCCTGGAAAATATTATCCAATTTAGTTTTTTTTTTTTTCTTTTTTTTTCTTAAATAATATGCAACTACAACAAAACGATCCGCGATTTCATAAATAATTACTAAAAGTTAACTGCAACCTGCAAAAGTTTAGCCATTCAAGAAAATAGGCACCCAAAATTAAAGAAAAGACAAGAGTAATCCATTGAAGTAAGCTCTTAATCGAATATCTTCTTAATACAACCACAATTTTTCTTAAAAAAAAAAAACATGAAAAAGCGCCCAATTATACAAATTCTTTAAACTATAATGCAATTCCGTAAAAATCCTCCAGGGTTTTAACAACAATTACGAACAAGATATTGCGGTCTGCAAAAGGTTGTAAATTAAAAAAATGGGCACGCAATATTGAACGAGACATACAACCAACGAATTAGAAGTAAAGAAATATCCTAAGATATTCAAAACAAACAAGTTTATGCATTGGAGGAAAAAATAAAATAGGGTTTTACCAAAAATCGGGGTAGGGTTTCAGCAAAATTACCAGTAACGCACGGATTTACAGCGAGAACAACGCTTGCTGCCCGGCTTTCCGCATACAGCACAGACATTGTCGTGTCGTTGCAACATTTGTGTCGATTCTTCCTTTTCGCTTTTCTGCTGTTGAATTTCCTTCCCCCTGCTGTCAAATCTGAGGTTAGGGTTTAAATATTTCGATGCCGTGAGCTTGATGAAGTTGGCGAAGCCGAGGCTAAGGAGCACAACTGTTAAGAGAAGCGGTATCAGTGTGGATACATCCACATATCCACCCGTGGGTGTCATGCATCTACTCTGAATTTACATATAACGAGGGCGTATACTTAGTGTATATGTTGTTGCGAAGGCGATTTTTTTGTGTGTATATGTAGTTGGGGCACTAGAAGCTTCTTGATAACTTCCGTTTGCATCTGCGAGGGAAATAAACGCCGACCTACACAAAAAAGAAACATATCTGTGCATTCATGCTGCTTTATTTGGTTTAAAGCTTATTTTAAGATTAAGAAAAACAGTAATTATGCTCTTTGTGCGTGAGTATACATAAAGTATATCCTCTTGTTGGAGAGCAGTGTAACTACTAACCATACTAGCATTTGCGTAGCGAATTCCTTCTTTTGGTTGACGAAGTCTTTGCAATTTTATCGTGGCTTAACTAAATGGATTTTTTTTAATAAATAATATAAAATATCCGAAAGGACAGTGGCTTAAAGAAAAAAATATTAAGGATAGTTGATAGGTAGAGTGATTGTTTAAGGGTTATTTTAGGTTAATTTTTTGGATGGTTGGGTGCTGTTGGCTTCGTTTTTATTCAGTGGGTTATGGCCTAGTTCAATTCCATGGACGTCATGTTAACTTCATCTTTTAGGTTAATTTTTTGGATGGTTGGGGTACTGTTGGCTTCGTTTTTATTCAGTGGGTTATGGCCTAGTTCAATTCCATGGACGTCATGTTAACTTCATCTTTACTAAGCAGGATAGGTTTTATGGAGGTTCCATACTACATTATACAACATGAGTTTAAACATATAAATTCTTCAATGTGGTCTATATAAAAAGAATAGAAACCATTTCTTGGAACATTATTAAATAGTCTGAGAACTATGATAATGGATTCTTAATATGTTTAATAAATGCATGGTGATGAAGTGAGCATTATAGATAATTTGGGATATATCAAAAGATATAATATGGATTATATAGTTAAAAAGGAATAGAAGAATATTTGAAGGAAAGGAAAACGATCTAGAGGTAATGAAAGGGAAGAAAAGATATAATACATACTTTGGATTATATGGCTAAAATGAATAGAAGAATATTTGAAGGAAAGGAAAACAATTTAGAGGTAATGAAAGGGAAGATTTGTTTGACAATTTGGGGATATATCAAGAGATACAATACATACTTTGTACTGTATGGCTGGAAAGGAATAGAATAATATTTAAAGGAAAGGAATACAATTTAAAGGTATGATTAGTCATAATGAAATTATGATGTTAGGTGCAAAAGCAAGGCAAAAAAAAACATAAAATAGAAACCACCGAAAGTGGAGTTGGTCAATTTGAATTTTGATGGAACAACTAAAGAAAATCTAAGACTATCAAGAGGAGGAATAATTAGAAATAACAAGATGGAACACCTAAAGAAAATCCAAGACGATCAAGAGGAGGAGGAATAATTAGAAATAACAAGGGGTGAGATTTTGTCACATTCAGTTTTCAATAGTGGATTTAAAGCAAATAATGAAATTGAAGCTTGGATAGTTTTGGAAGGGTTAAAAATATGTAGATAAATGAAATAGAATAAGAGTATGGATGGAAGACGATTCACTAATAGTAATAAATGCAAGTTAAAAATATGCACTAATAGTAATAAATACAAGTTAAAAATATGCAGATAAATGAAATAAAATAAAGTATGAATGGAAGGTGATTCATTAACAGTAATAAATGTAATTTTGTGGAAAGCAAAGGCTCCATAGAACATACAAGAGATCATTGTGGAAATACAAGACCTTGCTACAAAGTTTGAAGAAATCGAGTTTACATATACCTAGGAAGGGAACAAATGTGCAGATAAGCTAGCCATGTTAGCATATACGGTTGTATAGTTGGAACGTCTTTTGGCTTCACGCTCAGCTTGTCGGACTGTTTCAACCTACCTCCCATATTAGCTTAATTGTTGTGTATAAATTCTTCTCAATATATTATAATTGTTGTTCGTTGTTCTAACATGGCATCAGAGCCAGTCTGAGAGGAGGCATAATTTTTTACGAAGAAGTGCAGTCGGAAGCGAGCTGGAGAAATTTATTTTTTTTAAGGCTGGAAGCTTTAAATATTTTTTTTAAGGGCTGGAGAGCTCCCCTGCGTGAACTCCCCACCCCGACGAGCTGGAGAAATTTATTTTTAAGGCTGGAAGTTTTAAATATAAATTTTTTTTTTTTAAGGGCTGGAGAGCTCCCCTGCGTGAACTCCCCACCCCGACGACGCCCACGTGGTCAAATCCTCCCCGCGCCACCCTCACGCCACCTCGCGCGGTCCCTCCTCCTCGCACCACCCCGGCGCCACCCCCGCGCCACCTCGCGCGCCACCACCCTCGTGCCCCCCCTCCCTTGCGTGCTGCCTGCGGCTGCCCCTCCACGCGACCCCCGCTGCAGCCATGCGACAGTCACACGACGCAGAAAGTCACGGCCCCTGCCGCCACCTACAGCAGAGGAAGCCACGGCCCCTGCCGCCGCCAGCAGCAGAGGAAGCTGCGGCCCCGCGCGCTCACCGTCGCGGCCCGAGAGGTATAAGGGGCCCGACCTGGGTTCCTATACCCAGATCAGCCCACGGGCTCACTGGCAAGTGAGCCGCGTGGTGGGTTCTAGGAACCCAGAGGTCACGGGTTCAAGCCCCGTTCACCCCCCCCCGTCAAAAAAAAAAAAAAAAAAAAGTCATTTAATTTTTTTTTTTATTTAAGGTTAAAAATTAATTTTTTTTTTACTTTAATTTTTTTTATTCCATAGTTTTTTTTACTATGGTAAATTAAAGTAAAAGTTTTTTTTTTAACCTTAATTAAATAAAAAAAAAATTGTGAAAATAATTTATCCGAAGGGGGGAAGTGATTTTTTTTTGGAAAATCAAGGGGGGATTGAGTAATTTTTTGAAAAAAAGCAATTTTTTTGGCATTATTGTAAAGGTGCATTTTCGGCCGCGCCCGACACCTAGCGGGTAATTCCTGAGGGCACTTTTATGTTGTAGGTTGCATTTTCTTTCTGTTTTGCACTACTTCATTAAAAGTTAAAAATCAAATTCACTCCCTAAGTCCCCGGAATAATTAAAACCCATCCGTGCAATTTATTGCACTGCAGTGTTCGGTATTTGTGATACCTCTGGCCAGCACTTACAAGTAAAGCTGTCGTGTTTGCGCTATTGTATCCGTCGCCTAATATAGCTGCCACAACGACGTCTGAGCTTGTTCTCTATCAATCGTCGGGGAGAGATAAGTTTGCCATTTTGCTATTTTTTTTTACTCCATCCACTACCCTAATCGTTCTTGTGTTTAGGCATAAATCCTGACGAGAGTTTTGACATCCACAGTGTTTAGGGGAAGTTACGCCCCACGCATGAGGATTGATGACTTTCTATGGTAGGTGCCATCAACAAGTCGATTCCCTTTCAGTACCGCCTAAGTACCACGTATCATATAATCTTTAAAAATTACCTATAGTCTCCCTCACGTAAGGGCGGGTAATTTTTTCTGATTTTTCAAAATACCTATAGTCTCCCTCACGTAAGGGCGGGTATTTTGTATGGTATAACGGCCTGGCATTAAGGTATATAGAAAGGGTGACCAATTGGTGATATAAGGAACCTTCACTATGGCTTTTGCTACAAAGTTAATGACTGATGCTCATCAGTTATTGAAAGGTCCTAATTATACACCATGGAAAAACAAAATGAAGGCAGTCCTCATCATGGAAGATTTATGGGATGTTGTTTTTGGAGCAACAACAAGACCTTCACCAGCATCTGGATCCACAGCTCTCACTGCTGATCAGATCGCATTTGATAAGAAAGACAGTCGAGCAAAAGTGCTCATTTTGTTTGTTGTTTCAGATGAAGTTCAACCTCATATAGCTGACAAAGCAAGTGGTAAAGAGGCATGGGATGCCCTTCAAACCATTTATGAGGGAAAGAATGATTCCACCATTCTTCATCTTCAAAAACAACTTCACAATCTGAGTTTGAGACAGGGTGAGACAGTTGAACTCTTTCTTTGCAGAGTTTCTGAATTGAAAGGCAAATTGAATTCTTTGGGAGATACAATGGACGACAAGCTTCTCACTTCAATAGTCATGAGAGCTTTTCCTGATTCCTTTGATACGTTGATCACCTCCATTCAGGTGTCACAACGACAAATTACCTTTATTGAGTTGGTCAATTTGCTTCAACAACAGGAGGCACGCCAACTTCATAGGGATGATTCTTCTAATACAACCCTATACTCCAACCGATAGGGTTCTAAGAAGAAAGGTAATTTTTAGAAAGGAGGTAATTCTCAATAGGATTCAAAAGGAAAAGGGAAACAACCTCAACAGAAGAAGAGGTATTACAAAATTTGTGATAAAGACAACCATGACACCAACAGGTGTTGGCATAAGAATAAGCAAAAAGGCCAGAACAAACCACAAAACAAGAACAAGCAACCCAAAGTGAATGTTGTTGTTGAAGAATCTGACTCAGATTCTGAATGGGCACACAAGGTGCTCATGACTACCACAGACTCCTAGGAGAAGGATCCTGTATGGTATGTCGATTCTGGCGCTAGTAAGCATATGACTGGCGACAGATCGTGGTTTGAATCATTTGTGGCCAAAGAGGGCAGACCTATCACTATTGTTGATGACAAAACCTACAAGGTTCAGGGAGAGGGTACAATTTCAGTCACTCTTCCTGATGGCAAGTGTCAGATTGACAAAGTCCTCTATGTTCCAGGATTGGCTAACAATTTGTTGTCGGTCACACAAATCCTGGATAAAAATATGGTTGTCAACTTTCGTGTTGAGGATGGCAAGAAGTGTTGTACAATCACCAGTAAGGGTAAGAAGATTGCAACAGCTTCGTATAAGCATGGCTTATTTGCCCTAGATGCTATCTCTACTCCCCATGTTGCCATGACAGTCTCTACCAAGGAGGCAACTTCCCTATGGCACAAGAGATATGGGCATCTTAGTTCTGGCTACTTACTTGAGCTTAGTAAGTATGAGATGGTAAAGGGTCTTCCTTCCCTTTCTTCCACATTGCCAGTGTGCTCTGACTGCTTGGCAGGAAAGCAGCATCGAGTACCTTTTGAGAAGAGCTCAACAAGAGCGCAGAAACCTCTGGAGTTGATTCACACCGATCTGTGCGGTCCTTTCACACCCAACAGTTGTGGGGGGAAGAGGTATTTTCAGTTATTTGTAGATGACTACTCAAGAAAGATGTGGGTTTTCTTTCTTCGACTGAAATCTGAGGCTTTTGATTTCTTCCAACAATTCAAGAAATCTATTGAGAAGGAGTCAGGGACTTCTATAAAAACCCTTCGCTCAGATCGAGGGGGGAGTTTACCTCTAAAGAATTTTCAGCATTCTTAACTGAGCATGGAATCTCGAGACAATTAACTACTGCTTACACTCCTCAGCAAAATGGAGTTGCTGAGAGGAGGAACCGTTCTATTATGGAAATGGTTCGTTGTATGCTCACAGGAGCTACTCTTGGGCAACAATATTGGGCAGAAGCTGTCACCACTTCAGTATATCTGTTGAATAGGGCACCCACAAAGGCCCTAAAAGGAATAACTCCACAGGAAGCATGGAGTGGCCGTAAACCCTCCATATCTCATCTTCGTATTTTCGGGTGTCAAGCTTTCATGCACATACCGAAAGAGAAAAGGAAGAAGCTAGATGAGAAAACATTGAGATGCATTTTTCTTGGCTATGATGAGCACTCTAAAGGTTATCGTTTGATAGATCCTTTGACCAAGAAAATTCATGTCAGTAGAGATGTTGTTTTTGATGAAGATTTCACATCACAAAGCACATCTAATGTATACCTAGATCTTGTGGAATCTAAGGAAGAGAAGTTTCCTTCGTCAACACAAACTGGAGGTCCCTCTTCATCTTCTTCAACACCTCAGAAGAAGAATCCAAAGTGGTATACAAATACAATCAGAGATTCTAAGCTATCCACTCCACCAGATTTGACATTGGATAGGCCTCGTACTCGCAGCATGGCTCAACAGGAGAAAGCTGCAACTGAGATTACTGATGTTGATGATCTATGTCAATCCTTTGAGGAACTTTCTGTAGATCCAGAGAGAGATACAGAAGATATGGATATTGATGATGACAGGGTGTTTATGTCCTCAATAGATGATCTTGAACCTGCATCAGTGCAAGATGCTCTTGGTGAGCCTCAGTGGAAAGCCGCTATGGATGCAGAGTATAAGTCTCCGATGAAAAACAAAACTTGGAAGCTTGTCGATCCGCCATACGAAAAGAAGCCCATAGGCTGCAAATGGGTGTATAAAGTTAAGTATAAGGCATATGGGACAATAGATAAGCATAAGGCACGACTTGTTGCAAAGGGCTATGCTCAAAGAGAAGGCATTGACTACGAGGAAACTTTTGCACCTACTACTCGGATGACCACAATTCGAGTTATTTGTGCTATGGCAACACAATTTGGGTGGAAAGTTCACCAGATGGATGTCAAAAGTGCTTTTCTGAATGGTGATCTCCAAGAAGAAGTCTACATGACTCAGCCAGAAGGATTTGAAGTGGAAGGCCAAAAGCAGAAAGTGTGCAAACTGGTCAAATCCTTATATGGCTTGAAACAAGCTCCTCGAGCTTGGTATATAAAAATGGATAATCACCTCCTGCAGCATGGATTTAAGAGATGTCCGTCAGATGCAAACCTCTATTTCAAGAAACAGGGTTCTGAGATAGTGTTGCTTGTACTCTATGTTGATGATCTGCTCATTACAGGGAGTTCATAAACTATGATCTCTACTGTCAAAAGAGACTTGTGTCAATATTTTGAGATGTCAGATCTCAAACTTCTCCATTATTGTCTTGGTCTGGAAGTCAGCTAGAAGGAGCACTACATCAAAGTGACTCAGAAAAAATATGCCAAGACACTGTTGGAAAAATATCGCATGACTGATTGTAAGCCAATGGCAACTCCGATGGAAACAGGGATACAGTTATCGTGATATGATGATTCACCGCAGGTAGATGGTACTCTCTATCGACAGTTGATCGAGAGTCTCATATATCTGACCAACACTAGGCCAGATATCGTGTTTGCTGTAAATTATCTTTCGAGGTTCATGCAGGAACCTAAGACTACACACTGGAAAGCAACAAAGCGAGTTCTTCACTATGTTCGTGGCACAATGGAATATGGCCTAGAATATAAGAAGAACAACAAATTCTTCTTGCAAGGATACACGGACTCCGACTATGCCGGGTCATATGATGATCGTAAGTCAACTTTAGGATATATTTTTCATCTTGGATCCGATCTTGTCTCTTGGCACAACAAGAAGCAACAGGTGGTTGCTCTCTCATCAACAGAGGCAGAATATTGCGCCGCATGTGAAGCTGTGTGCGAAGTGATATGGTTGCGTCGCATCCTAACAAGTATGGGTCTTCCATCAAAATCTCCAATACACTTGTTCTGCGACAACATGGGTGTTTTGAATCTTGTTAAGAATCCAATACATCATGAGAAAACCAAGCACATTGATACACAATGCCACTTTATTCGAGACGAAGTACCAAAACATCGAATTCAGCTTCAGTACATCTCCACCAATGCTCAAGTTGCAGACATTTTCACTAAGGCACTTGCACGTGTCAAATTTGAATTGTTTCGCAACTCTCTATGTATTTCAAAATAATGTAATATGGGGGGATGTTAGGATAGCTAGTAGTTATTACATTACCCAAATAATGTAATAAGGGGGGATGTTAGCATATACGGTTGTATAGTTGGAACGTCTTTTGGCTTCACGCTCAGCTTGCCGGACTGTTTCAACCTACCTCCCAGATTAGCTTAATTGTTGTGTATAAATTCTTCTCAATATATTATAATTGTTGTTCGTTGTTCTAACAAGCCAATAGAGAGGTTTTAATAAAGGATTGTGAAGTTAAAATCTATTTTCCATGGTTAGAAAAAATAGTAAGTTTTTAGTTGAAACTGACAAAAAAATATTGTGCCTAAATCAAATAATGATTAATATTTATTTTAATGTTTTCTATTGGTAATATTTGTTGTATTTTATAACTTTAATGTGTTTTCATATAAATTATTTATTACAATTCTTGTGGTTGCACTTATGCTTCAAGAAGGAAACTAATAGTTCAAATTTGGTAAAGCAAACTATGATAGCACAAAGTTTTGGAAATATAACTCTACTAAGATGCATGCATAGAAAGTAGAGTTAGAGTTTTGATATTGTGAAGATGGTTGTAGAAAAATGTCAAGAAGGATGTTGAATTATGGAGTATTTATATTTACAAAGAAAATTGAAGAAGATCCAGGAAATGAAAATCAAGAATTCAAACTTTTTTTTATGAAAAAATATGTAGGTATATAGCTATAACAACTCAATTGAGATGTGATTTGAATTTTTTGTAAACTCTTAAGCTCTACAACAAAGAGTTGTGATTTGTCAAGGGTGGGGGACTCGTATACAATCCTTTTTTCTCTAGTAAAATAAATAAATAAATTATTCAATTTTTAAGGATATCTAATTTTATTTTTTGTTGAATAATATATGTGTAATGGTAGCCCCCAAGGGCTAGGTGGATTGGTAAGTGCTTGTCTGGCCAGGCACTTACCAAGAAGACACTCAGGTTCAAACATTGAGGGAAATCTGTTTGTAAAGGTAGTAGTTTGATCTAAATCATGGATTGGTAAGTGTTTATCTGGCCAGACACTTACCAAGAAGACACCCAAGTTCAAACCTCGGGGATAGCTTATTTGCAAAGGTAGTAGTTTGATCTAAATCATTTGAGTGCACGCCAGGCTGATTATGATGGTATGAATCTCGAGCGATCGGTGGTCCCCTTCACACTAGATCAACAATAATGAGGTGGAATAGGTTTGGTGGGAGCAGCCCCTATGGTTTGAACCTTGTGCTTGTCAGTTACTAAAATTAGTGTGGTTGTGACCAACTCTCCTATGTAACCAAATATATATAAGTTAGTTTGAAAATTATCAAAAGAGTGTGACTTTATACGATGTAACAATGTACACGCCTAAGGGCATTCATTTTACAATGTATTTAATTTATTGTAATATTTATTATGTAAGCCTCTGGGCCATGGTTAACCTGATTATGATTAAACCCACCTTATAAACTTGTAATTAACTTTAAATTCCTTTTGTTATGTCAACCTAGGTTAAATTCATTTATGTAATTGAGGTTTTGGTATTTGGTATACCCCCACCGCTCCTATTATATTAGAGTGTTGTGATTCTTATCTACGGACAATAGAGTGATTATTAATGTTGTCTACAGGTGTCCACTCTATCTTTTTCTCTTTCAATTGTTTTTACATTTTTTTGTATAAGATTTGAGTAGGTGGATTATTTTTGTTCATTTATAGAAATAAATGTGAATTCCAACATGGTATAAGAGTGGGTATGGAGCAAGGACATTTGGTCATGTAGAAGGTCAATGTGGACCCTCAAATTCTTCTTTTAATATTTGAAATAAATTATTCCTTGAAGTGTCATAAGCATATTCGATAGAGGAAACAAATGGGAGATCTTATTTCGTAATATATTATTCATTTTTTCAAGAATATTTGAAAAAAATCCATTCACTTTTTTTTTTGCTAGAGAACAAGGGGTTGCACTCAAGTCCCCCACCCTTGACAAATCACAACTCTCTCCTTCGATATTTTATAGACATATTCAATTCTTATCTCAATTGAGTTGTTTTTTTTTTTGGTAATTAAGGTACAATTTCATTACATCCGGGTTTTCCAGGTTGACCCAAAACCTTTTACAAAAATCAGCACTATGCTATTACGGATCAAAACCTCAATAGGGACAGTCTGTCCTTCGCTACTAGTACCCTTCTGAGGCCACCCTGCCAAGAAAGAGCACAACCCCTTACCCATATTTACAAACACCTTAGAACACAGGCAGTGGCCCACCGCATTGCTTTCTTGCTGCCCCAGCCGCGAAAATGCGACCTGTCGCGAAATCGCGACGTCCTTAAGTCTTCTCCTTCATTTGCTCTGGAGAGTCGCGAAACGGTGACATGTCGCGAAAATGAGACATGTCACGAAATCGTGACATTCTGCCTTCGTTCTGCTCCTTTGCCGCTATAAGTCGCGTAAATGCGACATGTCACGAAAATGAGCCATGTCGCGAAATCGCGACATTCGTCTCCCATTTTGCACTCTTTCTGCTTCCAGCCGTGAAAATGCGACATGTCGCGAAATCGCGACGTCCTTAAGTCGTTTCCATATTTTACTTTGGATAGTCGCGAAAATGCGACCTGTCGCGAAAAAGAGACATGTCACGAAATCGTGACATTCTGCCTTCGTTTCGCTCCTTTGCCGCTGCATGTCGCGAAAATGCGACATGTCGCGACAATGAGACATGTCACGAAATCGTGACATTCATCTCCCATTTTGCACTCTTGCCGCTTCCATCCACGAAAGTGCGACATGTCACGAAATCGTGACGTCCTTAAGTCTTTTCCTTCATTTGCTCTGGATAGTCACGAAAATGCGACATGTCGCGACAATGAGACCTGTCACGAAATCGCAACAATCTGCCTTCGTTCTGCTCCTTTGCCATTGCCTGTCGTGAAACTGAGACATGTCACGAAATCGTGACATTCATTTCCCATTTTGTTCTCTTGCCGCTTCCAGCCGTGAAGAATCGACAAGTCACGAAATCGCGTCGTCCTTGAGTCTTTTCCTTCATTTGCTCTGGATCATCGCGAAACTGCGACATGTCGAAAATGCGACATGTCGCGACATCGTGACACTTCTGCCTCTTTGTCCTCTTTTGTTGCTTTTGGACACGAAAAGGCAACATGTCGCGATATCGCGACACAATCGCCTCCTTGCTCCTTTTCTTGGCTTTTGCCCATGAAAATCCAACATGTCGTGATATCGTGACACTTTCGCCTCCTTACTCTTTCTCTTCTCTTTTGGTCACGAAAATGCGACATGTCGCGATATCGCGACACTTTTTCCTTCCTACTCTTTCTCTTCTCTTTTGGTCACGAAAATGCGACATGTCGCGATATCGCGACATTTTTCCTTCTTACTCTTTCTCTTCTCTTTTGGTCATGAAAATGCGACATGTCGCGATATCGCGACACTTTTTCCCTCTTGCTCTTTCTCTTCTCTTTTGGTCGTGAAACTACGACATGTCACGATATCGCGACACTTTTTCCGTCTTGCTCAACATGTCACCAAAACGCGACACTTTTTCCTTCTTGCTCAACATGTCACGATATCGTGACATTTTTCCTTCTTACTCTTTCTCTTCTCTTTTGGTCACGAAAATGCGACATGTCGCGATATCACGACACTTTTTCCCTCTTGCTCTTTCTCTTCTCTTTTGGTCATGAAACTACGACATGTCGCGATATCGCGACACTTTTTCCGTCTTGCTCAACATGTCGCCAAAACGCGACACTTTTTCCTTCTTGCTCAACATGTCGCGATATCGCGACACTTTTTCTTTCTTGCTCAACATGTCGCGATATCGCGACACTTTTCCTTTCTTGCTCTACATGTCGCGAAATCGTGACACTTTTTCTTTCTTGCTCAACATGTCACGAAATCGTGACCCTTTTTCCTTCTTGCTCAACATGTCGCGATATCGCGACACTTTTTCTTTCTTGCTCAACATGTCGCGATATCGCGACACTTTTTCTTTCTTGTTGTATTTTGCTTTTCCTTAAACTACGACATGTCGCGAAATCGTGACATCGGTCCTTGGCATTTGCCTTTGCCCCTAACCCCATAACATGAGGCCACCATGCCACCTGGATCCTTCCCCCATTGCAAAGAAAACTAAAGCCGTCACAAGAAGGACCGAAGCAATACTGACAAAACAAAAATGAAACTCCTCTCCCTTTTTTCGAACCCCACAGTTTCATCATCATTGGCGATCATTTTGAATAAATTTGTCCACATCACTTGGGACCCCATGTTCCCAAGTGACCAGCCCATCGGCTTCCACCCCTATATTGGCCAAGATATCAGCTATTTTATTTGCTTCCCTAAACACGTGTTGGGCCTTCCGATCATTCCTGGCTTGGTAGAGGATCCTAGCCTCTTCGATGACTGTCTTAATCCGCCACGGAGGATTTTTCCCATTGCTGAGAAGGTTTATGACATGCATCGAATCTCCTTCGATAATTAGTTTACCTTCAATCTCTTGAGCCAACTGAAGACCCCTCCATAACGCTCTTGCTTCCGCCTCGTTGTTAGTCCTTGTTCCCAGCTGCTCAGAAAAGGCCATCACCAGCTTGCCTTGATGGTCTCTCACTGCTCCTCCAGCCCCTGCTTTGCCAGGGTTACCTTTAGAGGCCCCATCGAAGTTGAGCTTGAACCAACCAACCGGGGGCGGTTTCCACTTGACATCTAATCTGGGATTGACCTTGGTAGACACAGGTTTCTCGCCCAGAGTAATATTTAAGGATTGAGCGATCAACCTCTCCCAGGGGGAAGGATTTCGAGCTTCATGAGGAATAAGGCTGACGTTTTCACGGGCGAAGGTAAGAATCTTATTGGTGATGGAGGTGACATCATGGCTCGACTCATGGAAAGCTCTATGGTTTCTTTCTAGCCAAACCTGCCAAAGAAAATGATGGAGACAAATCTTCCAAAAAAACCTCAGCCTAAGGCTAACAAAGGGATTTGGCCATTGGTGGAAGAGGTCAATGATGGTGGCTGGTCTGACCCAGCAAATGCTAAAGGCTTGAAATAACCCATTGAGGATACTCAGAGAGACCGGGCATTCAAGGAAAATATGGAGGGTGGACTCCCAATTGGCCCTGCACAAAAAATAACGGTTAGCAACTATCACACCTTTCCTTATCAAGTTGTCAATAGTAAGAATCCTGCCTTGGATCACCAGCCACGAGAACATTGCAACTTTAGGAATAAGATTTTTGACCCACACCAGCTGTGTCTAGAGTGTGGGGTCCTCAATATCTAACATTAGCATGTATGCAGATTTGATTGAGAACTGCCCATTTTCGGTAGCTGCCCATATTACATGATCCTGCTCAGGTCTCATAGAAATGAATTGTTGATGCAGGATGCTTTGGATTTCTTTGATTCAGCTTCAAATCCTTGAATCCTTATCTATTTCCAAATAAGCCTTCCTCTGTCCTGTCTCATGAAATCAGCTACTTTCCTTCCTATGAGATCCTCTGTGATTCTTTTGATCCTCGCTAGGTGAGGAACCTGAGATAAAGCTTCATCCTTGGCCCACCTGTCATCCCAAAACCTGATCTTCTGCCCGTTACCTAGAACCCATCTTAGGCCTTTCTTTATGACCTCTCTGCTTGTTAAGATTGCATTCCAGAATGCCGAACCTCTACTGTGCACCGTGTCATTTAGGAATTCGGTATCTTGAAGATATTTTCTTTTAATTATGGCAGTCCACTCATTCTCCTCATTGTTAATGAGACGCCAAGCTTGTTTGGCTAGCAAGGTTGTGTTTAGGTGAGCAACTCTTCTCAGTCCTAGCCCCCATTTTCTTTCGGCCTGCACACCTTGCCCCAACCCACAAGGTGGATCCTCTATTTTTCCTCTGACCCAGACCAGAGAAAATTCTTTTGGAGCTATTCAATTTTTTGGTATACTCTGGTTGGGGCCTTAAACACAGATAGAAAATAAACTGGAATGCTCTGTAAGGATGCCTTAGTGAGAGTAAGTTTCTCGGCTTGAGATAAAAAATGTCCTTTCCAGCCAACCAGTTTCTTTTGGATTCTTTCTACCACTCTATCCCACATAGATTCTCTCGGAGAACCATAGAAAAGGGGAAGGCCTAAATAAGAGGTAGGAAGAGTCGCTATCGAACATCCCAAAATCTCTGCTATTCTGGCTTGTCTCTGAATTGGGGTGTTGAGGAAGTAAAGCTTACTCTTGTTGAAGTTCACCTTATGTCCCGCCGCATCCTCGTAGAGTTGGAGAATGTGCTTAATCCTTCTGGCTTCAACCACTGACGATTGGGTCAACATCAGAGTGTCATCAACAAATTGTTGGTGAGTAACTGGGTTGGTGAGAGAGGTGGCTTTAATCCCCAAAATTAATCCAGCAGTGCATGCTGCTTTAATAGTTCTACCTAATGCCTCTGCTACTATAATGAACAACATTGGGCTAATCGGATCTCCTTGTCTGAGCCCCCTATGGCTCTGGAAATACCCAATTGTCATGCCATTGACCAAAATTGAGAACCAAGGTTCGGATATGCACTCTTTTATCAGCCTGACCCACTGAGGATGAAAGCCGAACTTCAGAAGAACAGCCATCAAAAAATCCCAGTTAATGCGATCAAAAGCTTTATTCATATCAAGCTTTAGGGCAAAGACCTCCTTGTTGGTTTGCCTAGCAGAGTGCAGAGCTTCATGGACTGTGATCGCACCATCCACAATTGATCTCCCCTGAACTGAGCTTCCTTGACCAGGGTCAATAATGAGGGGCAATATTTCTTTCATCCTGTTAGCAATGGCTTTTGTTAAGATCTTGTAGGATACGTTACATAAACTAACCGGTCTGAAATCTGCCATTGTCTCCGGTGTTGGGCCCTTAGGAATCAGGGCTATAAAGGTGGACTTGAACCCTCTCGGGATATGTTTTGAAGCCTGAAACTCTTTGATAGCAGAAATGACATCCTCTCCCACAATATCCCAGAAAACTTGGAAGAACCGAGGAGGGAACCCATCAGGGCTGGGGGCCTTCTCAAGTTCCATACTAAACAAAGCATTTCTGATTTCTTCATCAGTGAAGGGAGCAAGAAGCTTACCATTAATGGCCTCATCAACCAAGCTAGGAATGAACTGGAGGAGAGTGTCCTTGGCTTCCTCTATACACTGGGATTCATCCCCGAGAAGGGAGCTGAAATAAGCAATTGCTTCCTCTCTGATCTCAATCAAATCCTGGGTTTTGGATCCATCAGCTTTGGTCAACTCTCTGATCTTGTTATTACTTCTGTTCCTCAAGGTTGTGACATGAAAGAACTTTGAGTTCAAGTCACCATCCTTTAGCCATAACGCCCTGGATTTTTGTCTCCAGTATATCTCTTCACAAGCCAAAATATTGTGATATTCTGAAAGCTTGGCTTGCTCCTCCTTCCTAGTAGCTTCATCACCGATACCATTTTGTATCGAGTTGTCAATGACCTGCAACCTTTCTCCCACTTGTTTCTTGTTCTCAAACAGGTTCCCAAAAACCTCCTTATTCCAAGTTCTAAGATTATCCTTTACTAATTTCAGCTTTTGAGCAAGTTTGAAACCTGAACTTCCCTGAAAGGGTTGTTGCCACCATCTGGAAATATTTTCTTTTAACTCCGGGTGCTTGATCCACATTGACTAGAATCGAAAAGGTTTTTTGAAGGAGTTTGACTTTGGAACCTCCAAAAGGATGGGATTGTGATCAGAGGAAATTTTGGGAAGAGTTTGCAGAGTAGAGTCTCCAAACCCAACAATTGCCTCCTTTGATAAGAAAAACCTGTCAAGTCTTTCCTGGATAAGTTGGCTTCCTTGTTTCACCTATTGCTCCAAGTATACTTGGCTCCTCTTAGCCTCACATCCATCAGTTGGTTCGAGTTTACGAAGTCATTGAAGTCTTCCATACTTCTAGTTGGGAGCCCTGTTCCACCCTTTTTGTTCGAGGGGTATAATGGCGTGTTGAAGTCGCTTGCCACCACCCACGGGATGTCATGGAAAGCATCACCCAGTTTACCCAGGTACTCCCACAAAGAAGCTCTCCCTTGAACAGAATTGGGAGCATAGACATTTGAGAAGATCCACGATCTATTGTTGTCAATATCATGGAAAAAAACACTCAGCACCCTGTCATCATCTTGGATAATGTTGCCTTCCACCACCCAGGATCCCAAAGAACCATGAGCCCCCTGAAGTTCCTCTAGCCGGTTTGTACACCATGTCCCCTTGACTCCACATATTTTTTGCTATTGTTTTTTAATAGGCTTCGTCTAATTTTGTTTCTTGCAACATCAAAATTGTTGGATTGTATTGCCTTCTTAACGAGCTAACCACCCTCTGAGTGGGTCGGCCATTGAGGCCTCTCACATTCCATGAGAGAACCTTCATTTAGATTGTTTAGAGTTTTTCCCCTTCCCCCTCCCTTGAGGAGGTTTTCCTGATTTGTTATCTTCATGCCCTGGGATAACTTGTTGTATCAGTGTTTTCTGTTTGCCACTGGCAATCTCATTGTCAGTCCTCATTCTGTTGTGCTCTGCATTTGACATCCTCCCCTTCTTTCTCTCACTGCCATAGTCAATAGGTGACTTAGTAGTACTCCTGGTCTGCTTGGGGCTAAAAGGTGGATGAACTATCTGTTGTAGAACCGGACTAACGCATTCCTCAAAATCATTCATTTCTACCACCTCAATCCTTGATTCTAACTCCTCCATCTGTTTCCTGTATTCTCCTAATTTTTGTATTGAACCTTCTAGATGGTTTGACGGGCTTCTGGCTATGATGTTGGGAAGGTCTATTTTTGAAGACTCTATCTCCTCCACCCATTTTCTATATTCTCTGGGATTTTGCCTTACCCCTCCCTGGGGGCTTGAGGGGTTCTTGGTTATGGGGTTTGTAGGACCCGCCCTTGATGGGGATTCTAGGGTTTCAGGGATTTCACCTTGCAGGTTTCCTTCCTCTAATTCCTCACTCTCCCCTTCTACCATTAGATCATCTAAAATTTTGAACTTATTTGAGCTTGGAATTTTAGGGCTTACCTGATTTTCCTGTTCGTCGGTGAGATGTTGCTTGTCTTTGCTCTGACCTTGCCCTGCCCCCTGTTTTGTCTTCTCCTGATAAATGTGGTTATTTTTAGATGGCCTAAACCCTCCTTTGCCCACAGGGCCTCCTTTTAGAGGGAGGTTCCTAGGAAACCCTTTCTCATTTGCTCGTTTGCCTTCCGTCCTTTGGTTTTCTCTGCTAGCTGCTAGATTAGGGCACTGATTTTGCAAATGGCCTTGGGTTTTGCACTCAGGGCAAAAAGCTGGCCTGTTTTCATATTCCATCGCCTATTTTCTTAGGTAGTTGTCGTACCCTAGCTCCACAATATTTGGCAGCTCAGAGTCTAAATTAGCGTTGACGCATATTCTTGCATGTGTCATCCTTGTCCTAGCCAAGGTTGCATGATCTATGGAAACCAGTTCTCCAATCGCTCTGGCGATGCCTTGCAGCCAATACTCATTGAAAAACTAAGCTGGTAGGTTAGGAAGTCGAACCCAAATAGGGGCAGTATTGATATTCTATTTTTCAGGGTCGAAATCCTCCCCCCACTTCCTGAGGAATAGACTGCGTTTCCCTAAAAACCAGGGTCCTCCAGTTAGAACGCGGTTCGCATCCTCCTTGTTATTAAATCTTATGATGAAAAACCCCCTGGACAGGGCAACAACCTCCATACTCCCCACCGTTCTCCATTTGGATAGAGCCCAGGATCGTATAGTCTCTATATCCGGCCTTCCACCCAGAAACTTACCCACTAAAGAAAACTCTTCCATGGATAAAAAAGAACCCATCGAAGCAGTAGGAGCCATTATCCTATTATTCACCGGAATGAGGGGCGGGAGTGAAAGGAAATCACTCTTTCTCCCCTTAACAGTTTCGCAAAGGACCGGCCTCCTCTGGGACCCGCATCGCCCTTCTGGGTCCCTTTGTCCGGATCTTTTTGAGGAGGGTCGAGCCCTCTTTGGGCAGCCCCACCTGTCGTCGAAGGCCTCCCTTCCTCTGGATCCTCGCCTGATTCCTTCTCGAGGTTCCTTCCCAAACCCTCCGTGCCTTCTCTGTTGTTCCCGCTCGAAACTTTCAAACTTCCTCCACTGCTCCTCTCCTCCATTCCTCCGCATCTCAATTGAGTTGTTATAGCTAGGTAACTACATCGTTTTTCATAAAAGTCTAAATTCTTGATTTTCATTTTTTGGTTTTTCTTCAATTTTATATATGAATACAAATATTCTAAAATTTGGCATCCTTCTTGACATTTTCTTGCAACAAACTTTGCAATACTAAAACTCCATCTTTGTTGTCTATGCATTACATCCTAATAGAGTAATATTTTCAAAACTTTGTGCTATCATAGTCCACTTTACAAATTTAGATTGTTATTTTCCTCTTTGAAGCATAATTTCAACCACAAGAATTGTAATAAATAGTTTATATGAAAACACATTAATGTTATAAAATAAAGCAAATATTACCAATGGAAACAAATAAAGTAAATCTTTAATTATTATTTGATTTAGGCAATCAACCTTTTCAACTTTAGCTAAACTTACTTCTTATTCTAACCATGGAAAAGAGAATTTAACTTCACAATCCTCAATTAAAACCCTCGTATTGGCTAGCCTATCTGCACATTTATTTTCTTCCCTTAACATATGTGTAAACCTAATTTCTTAAAACTTTGTAGCAAGGTCGTATTTCCACAATTATCTTTTGTATGTTCAATGGAGCCTTTGATTTCTTCAAAATTGTATTTATTACTATTAGTGAATCATCTTCCATCCATATTGTGTGCCATTTCATTTGTCTACATATTTTTAACCCTTCCAAAGTCATCCAAGCTTCAACTTCGTTATTTGTCCTAAATCCACAATTGAAAGTGTAATGAGACAAAATATCTCCCTTATTGTTTTTTATTATTCCTTCTCCTCTTAATGGTCTCGAATTTCTTGTAGATGCTCCATCAAAATTCAATTTTTTTTTTTTTGGTAAGTAGTGTTTGTATTTACAGCGGGTTTTAACAAGGATCCCAAAACCCGATTACATAAGCAATGGGCCTAGGGCATCAATCCCTTGAAACTGAACACCAAAACAGAAATCCCGCCCAGCGGTAACGGTAAGCATGAAACAATCCCTCTCGGCGAGAAACAAACAAATAAGAAAGAAAGTAGTTTTGGAGATCCCGCCCAGCGAGGAGTAGCCAAAAACCACCATCGAGAAGATCCCGCCCAGCAGGAAGCAAAGAAAAACCGTTACAATAAAATCCCGCCTCGCGGGAAGCAGTCAAAACCACCACAAACAATCTCGCCTAGTGGGAAGCAACAGGGAAATCCTGCCATCCGGGAAACCAACAGAAAAGAAAGGATCTCGCCTCATGGGAAAACCAATAGATTTGGTGGATCCTGCCCTGTGGAGAAACCAACCGCCCACCGGGAAAACATTCCGTTCAGCGAGAGCCATCCTGTAGGAAGCCGACAGCTAGCACAGAGAGGATCCAACCCATCAGGAAGTGACCAAAGAGTTGTACCACAAGGAACCCACCCCGAGAAAACAGAAGAGGATCCCAGCAGTAGGGACCAAGAATCCCGTCCAAGCATAGAGCCCGTTGAGGATTCACAAGAAAAAGGGGGAAGCTGTCCAAACCCTAAACCGTCACCTCCACCACACCGAGAAACGCAAGGGACCAGATCCACGCGAATAACCTGCAAAAAACCCCAGGGGGAAGCTTGAGGGAAAAAGGGAAGGGATCCCCAACCAAAAAGGGAAGGGATACCCAACCAAATAGGGATCCCTGGGAAGCACCAGTCCGAAAAAACAACCAAGGAAACCCTAGCCGGCCGAGAGGGGCACAGATAGTGGAGAAGGATCTCCCCCTAGGAGATCATCTGCAAACAACCACTCCCCGGGAGGGATGACCTGGGTTGAGCCAGGGACTGGGCAGGAACCAGGAGCCATGGGAGGGGGAGCAAGGGAGGGACCAGAGCCCTCCCCCCATCATAATTCAATTTAACCAACTTCACTTTTGATGGTTTCCACCTTATTTTCTTTACCTTCATTTTGTTTCTCCTATACACAACATCATAATTTCGTTTGATGACTTGACCCCATCTATTAAGGCTCGCTGCTTCAAGATTAGGGATTGGGTGAGTTGATAGGGTTGGTTTAGACTCTTCTATCACTAAAAAAATCTTCCTTTTTATTACCTCTAAACCATTATTATTTCTTTTAAATATTCTTATATTCTTTTCTAGCCATAGAATCCAAAGTATTGTAACTTTTAATATATTCCAAATTGTTTGTAAAGTCTCATTTTTTAGAAGTGCTCTACAGTTGCTTTAACCATTCTTCAATTTTATCATTCATCGCCATGCATTTACCAAACATATTAAGAATCCATTACCATAGTTTTCAAACTATTGAACAATGTCCCAAGAGATGGTTTATACTCTCCTCCCCCATTTTTACATAGAACACATTGTGAGGGGCCATAAAACCCCTTTTCATAAGATTATCCCAAGATAAAATTCTTCCATAACCTACAAGCCAAACAAATTTTTTAACTTTAGGAATGCTTAGGCTATCCCAAATATCTCTCCATATCCTTTCAATATTCCTATTGTGTTGATGATTTGCATTATATTTGCTTCTTTTTATGTAATCTCCTAAGTTAATTAACTCCCAAATCAACTTATCCTCAACTCCCCTCAAAATAATCATTATTGTTATCTTTCTACTCAATTGCCTCCTAGCGTTAATGTCTTGTATACTTATAAAAAATATCCTTTCCATTTGTATCTTCCTTCCTGATCCTTGTACAAAATTTTTAAAACCCCATCACCATTTTTGTCTTGAATTAATCTATCCATGGTTTCAAAATTGGATCTAGATTGAGTAAGTTTTTATCATATCAAGTATCCATCCAAATAATTTTTTGTTCTCTACTTCCCACCACCCATCTTAGACCTGTAATCACTAGATCAATTGATTTTTTTAAATCATTCCATAGTGTAGAACCATCTAGTAGTGAGAATGTAGTAAAAATTAAGCTTGGGTCATTAAGCTCAATGTGCTTAGAATAATTCTTGCCCAATATCTTTGACTTTCTTTGTACAACCTCTATATTACTTTTTCCTATAAGAGACAAGTTTGCATCTATAAGAACTCTTAAACCAATATCTTCCTTAGTTTTATCATCATAAAACTTACACCATTTCATCAAAGGAAATTTCCCTTTACCATGTAATCTTAACCACAAAATGATTGCAAAATATAGATTAAACTTTTTTATATCAATTTTGGCACAGTATACAAGGATATATAATATGTTGGAATGACCTATTAGACTAATGTAATTAGTTGCACTCTTCTTTCTAATGATAACTATCTAGATTTTTATGCCAATAGTTTATTTTGAACTTTACTTATAACTAGATTCCATACTTCTATCATCAATCTCGCCTCAAATAAGGGCATCCCCAGATAAGTTGTTGGTAGATTTACCTCCTTGATTTGAAGTAACGTGTATATCCTTGCTTTGATTCTAGCTAGCTTATTTAACAGGTAAATTTTGTATTTTGTCGTATTAACTTCTACCCTAATGCTATTTCATATTCCTTTAATAAATTATTTAAAGCTCTAGTCTTGTTTATACCTTCCCTCCAAAAAAGGGTTGTATCATCTACAAATTGTTGATGGGTGATGTTGTCAATGTTATTACTAGCCTTAAGTCCACTTATTAGCCCATATTTTTTAGCCTTCTTCAAGTTCCTACCCAAAACCTTTGCCATAATAATGAACATATATGGTGATGGGGGATCTCCCTATCTAAGACCTCTTTTGGATTTACATGATTTTATTACTAACGCATTGACAAACACTAAATATGATATTGTAGAGACACAAGCTTTAATCCATCTGATCCATTTCTTACCAAATTCAAACTTTTATAATACTGCAAAAAGAAAATCCCATCTAACCTTAGCATAGGCTTTACTCAAATCAAGTTTTATGATCATTGCTCTCTCTTTTCTTAAAGTTGTTGAATGCATAACTTCATGAGCTACTATGATCCAGTTCAAAATTTGTCTCTCTTTTACAATTTATCCTTGCTCTTTTAAAATAATTTTGTCTAACAATGGTCTTAACCAATTTGCCATCACTTTGGAGATTATTTTATATGCCATATTACATAGGCTTATGGACCTAAATGAATCAAATAATTATGCATCCTTTTTTGGAATTAGAGTAAGATATGCTGCATTTATTTTGTAAGGTATGTATTGTTTTACCCTAGACTATCTCACTGCCACCAATAAATAATCCTTCACTATATCGTAATTATGCTAATAGAAGGTTGCAAAGAGCCCATTTGAACCTAGGGATGGATCCTTATCAAAAGAGAAAAGAGTCAAATAAACTTCTTCTAGAGTAATAGGCTCCATTAGTTTTATATTTTCATATGTTATAAGTGAAGGTACTTCTTGTAGTAATTTATCATTAAGAACTTCAAACTCCTTTATTATTATTTTTGAGCCCGCTTAGACCCAGGTTTAAACCCTCTCGCATGTTTTGGCATCGGCTGTGAGTTTATTTGTGCCCGCTTTCTTCCTCCAATTTTGTCTATAAAAGGAAGGATGTCTTTGCTTAATCATAAAAAGAAGTGCAAGTGTGATATGCAAACTTTTGTGTGATCTCTATGCGAATTGATTAATAATTTATAGTTCATTCTTATTTACTTTCTCTACTGCAAGCTAACCCCCGAAGTGCAAATTTTGGATTGATCTTCTATTGCGTGGATTGGATTGATTTGGTTGTGTGACTTGGTGGATCCATGGTGTAGCTTGGAGAGATAGAGTGCCCATTTGGATACTTGGTTCTCTTCTTCCTACTTCTGTGATGTCCATTAGGGTTTGATTACTTTATTGTCTACATTTATTTCATCTTCTACATTCGCTTCTTATTTTTCTTTATTCTACAATGAAATCATGCCTAGCATTAGCGAGGCATGACTTCGCTTGCCCTAATTAGGGTAAATTTATTCACAGAAGTGAAATCATGCCCCATCTAGATAGGGCATGACTTTGTTGCTGTGATATCGTGCCCACTCTAAGTGAGGCATGATTTTGCCCTAGGGCACACCGAGGGTAATTTCTAGATTCTACTTTCACTATTACATTCCATTCTATCTCTAGATCATACTATTGTACTTTTCTTTCTATTTTCTACTATTATCTTTCTGATTTATGATTAAATATCCAAAGGTCAATTTTTACTTTTGTATTAAAAGGTCATCTAAAAGGACCTAGGGGGCTTGACTACTGCTAGATCTATCATACAACGGCCTATGCAGGCCCCCTAATACTAATTCTATTTTTTAGTGTTTCATAAGTGATCTTGCAGGAACAAGAATCTTTGATATCATTGGACAAGAGGCAGAAAAAGGCTAAATCAACCACCGATCTAGATAAGTGCTCTATCAATTCTATTGGTTGAAAATCTGGTTTCATTATTGATTCCTAGGCATCTAAAAGTGAAAAGCATTTAGCTTGCATCTAGGGATAATTTTTATGTATTTATCTTGTGTATATCTCTGCTTTAAAGGTTTTCTAAAATAAACCCTAGGTTAGTGAGCATTCAAAAGAAAGAATCATTCCAAGATAGCTCTTGTATGCATGCATTCTATTTTCAATTACATTATTCTATTTTTTGCATTGTCCTTTATCTTTTCTAGCTTAGATCTAGAAAGGCCAAACTTAGGTGATTGCCTAAAACTGAATACATCAAACAATCCTAAATATCCCGAGGACTTGGAGTGAGTCCTTAAACCATTCCTAGTGAACCCTTCCCCCTAGCACCGAGTGTAGAGTACAACATACCCCCATGGTTCACCCCACAAAAGGGTTCCCTCCTTGCGGATCCAACCTTTTGTTTGGGAATTATACATGGTAGGGCAATTTTCCCCCTCTACATATTTGGTGAACCCGACGTGAACACCTCCTTTTATTTTTAAACACTAAGCAAGATCATTAATTCTATTTGGAAAATATTTAAGTAATTAAGAATTTGTTTAATAGTGTTTTCCCCTATTTATTTTTCACTACTTCTAATGGCTCCTTTCCTTAGAAGTCAGAGGAAACAATTAGAATCTGATTATGTTCCTTTGGAAGATGATCAGATTGATAGGGAAAACCCTAATATAGATCCAGAAGAGCAAGAAGATGTAAACATGGAAACTGAATCTAATCCTGATCCTCTTGTTGGGCCTAATGGAAGTTTAGTATTTTCATCATTTGATCACATTTGGGAATTCATGAAAGCTCATAAGGAAAAACTATTGGAATATGTGGAGCGAGAAGCTCATCTTGAAAAAGAGGATGCTACTCCTTCCCCTCCCAATAGGTCTCCTTTGCTTCATCATGATATTCCTACATCTCAATATTTGCATCAAAGTAATCTTAAGGACCAAGTGACTTGTGCCAATACTAATACCACCAATGTTGGAGGGAATCTGCAAGTCCCTCTAACTAGTAGTGGCCCAAAAATTTATTCTCAATTTCCTCCTACATCCTCTAACATCAACACTATTGCTTCTATTCCACCAAATGTTAGTTATCCTCAAAATTCCACATACAACCAAGGTATCCTAAGTTTAAATCCAACATCAGGGTTTCAACATGCATACATTCCTCCTTTGGGAAGTCTGGGAAACACACATAGCAATCCAGAAATGCAGAATTTAACAAGTGTTGTGAATCAATTGGTTTCAAGAATGGATATGATTCAACCATCAAGGTTTACATACAACTATAAGGATATGTGTAGTCAGCCATTGGATCCTATTGTTGCTGCTAGACCTTATCCTAAGCATTTTCCCATGCCAGTATTGCCAATCTACAAAGGGACTGAAGATCCAATAGAGCATTTGAGAGGATTCAGAATAGCTTGCCATGATCTTGTTTATGATGATATGCTTTTATTGAAAATATTTCCAAAGAGTCTTGTTGGAGTGGCATTAGAATGGTATTATCGGTTACCCAACTATTCTTTGAAAAGCTTTGAGAAGACTGCAGAGATGTTTGTTCATCAGTTTAGTGCTTATATTGAAAAGGAAGTGACAATGAGAGATCTATATGATTTAAAGCAAAGTAAAGAGGAAAGTTTTTCAGAATTTTTAGCTCGTTGGAGGAGTTTAGTTGGCCGATTAAGACAACCTGTGTCTCAGAAAGATATGCTTGATATATTTATAGGAAATTTACAAGAACAATTATCTTATGCTTTAGAAACTACTACTGTCACATCTTTAGACCAAGCAATTGAGTTAGCAAGAAAAGTGGAACAAGCTCTCATCAAGAGAGGTCAACTCAAGGTTAAAGAAGATAAGCCAACTAAGTCTCAACCTAAGAATAAACATATAGGAGGTAATAGTGATAGTAGGCCTATTAATAATGTCAATAATAGCCTACAAAATATTGTGCTTCAAAAACCTCCTCAAAGGAATTTCACAAGACTTAATATCCCTATGGAATCAGTTTTAAAGCAACTATTAGATGCTAAGGCAATAGAATTACCTCCAGTAAGACAACCAGATACTACAACTCATTGGTATAAGGTAGGTCAATATTGCACTTATCATAGAGTAGAAGGACATTGGATGAACACTTGTAAGAAATTGAAGCATGTGGTTCAAGATTTAATTGATGTGGGATGCATTGATTTAGGAAATCTCCAATCAACGAGTAGTCAAAATCCTACTCAACAAGCTCCAACAACAAATCAAGATATGGGAATATTTAAGGATCCTTTACCTAAGCATGAGCAACAAGCAGCCAATCAGGTGGCTCATCAAGATGATTCCCTATGCCATAGCAATGTGGTTGGTATGGTTGGGGTAACCACAAGAAAATAGGCTCAGAATCAGCAACATCAACAAGGACAGAATTTGGTATCTCAGCCTAGTACAGTTTCAAAGGAAATCCAGAGAAAAGATTCAGCTACAAGGATTCCACCTATAGTATTGAGACCATAGTCACAAGTTTCATTTGATCTTCAGAAGTAGCTAGCTAGTACTCCAACAAAGATATCAGTGTTAGAACTTTTACAGACTTCTCCTGATCACAAGAATGCTTTAATGAGATTTTTACAACAACAATCTATTTTCCCAGATATCCCTCCTGATGCCATAGTTGACACTGTAGGTTCTTTTGGGATACATCATGTCTCATTCTTAGATGATGATAAACCTTCCTCAAACTTACATGGAGATTCATCACTTTACATCACCACACTTATTGGGGATACCCTTATCAAGCGAGTATTGATTGATAATGGTTCATCCCTCAATTTGTGTACATATCAATTCTTTCAAAAATTTGGATTAAAAGAGGAAGATTTAACAAAAATTGATATCATCATTAAAGCTTTCAACAATGAGTCCCAAGAGGCCTGTGGTGTCATATCTCTCCCATTAAAAGTGGGGCCAAGGATATTGGATACTTTGTTTTATGTGGTACATTGTCCTGCATCTTTTAATCTTCTTCTTGGGTGACCTTGGATTCATGCTATGAAGGTCGTCCCTTCTACTTTTCATCAATGTCTCAAGTTTGAGTTTAAGAATCAAGTCATCACCATTCCAGGTGACCCTCGACCATTTGAATTCTGTTCAAATATAGAGTTAGCCCAAATAGATTCTTATTCTTGTCCTTCTATTTCTTCAACAACTTCCTCATGTTCCTCCTCTCAAATTTTTGAGCATTTTCAAAGTTTAAAAGTGAGTGAGGAACATAGGACCCATATTTTCTCCTCGGATCATGATAATCAGTTTCTTCAAGAGCCTCTTTTGGATCTAGCTAAGCTACCACCTTCACCTAGAACTATGGGCTTACCTCATAAGAAGGGTGAAGTTGTACACTTTGGCACGTGTGCTTTTATCTTTGGGGGCATGGCTTCTAAAGAAAAGCTTCATGGTAGCAACCCATCTCTCAATGAGCGCTCTTTTGCTCAATGCTATCTCACTAATGACTATCCCCTTCCTAAGAAGATCCTATCCGATATGGGATATGCAGGTAAAGGATTGGGACCACAACAGAAGGGTATTCAAGAACCCTTGGATGTTGAGATTTGGCCTGGGAGATGTGGTATAGGTTTTATACCTAATAAAAATGAACCTTTGCCTTTTGAGGATGATGACCATCTTATGACTTATGCAGAATATATAGAATATCAAAAGTTGTCGATAGATGATAATAAAAGTATTGATTTTTCTTTTCCTTCAAAGATAATGTTTTGTAATATGATTGGTTCTGTCTGTTCTAAAGATAACTTTGCTTCTGTATTAAAGAATGGAGAATCTTTGTATAATGTATTTTTTGCTAAGAGAAATGGTGTTGTTAGAAAATGTAGTGATTATCATGCTATGGATGTTAAAAGAAGAGCCTTGGAAGAACTTTCTCATGCTTTTCATCATCGAGAAAATGCACTCCTTGGGGATATCTTTGATCCGACACCTCATGGCACGTTAATCCATTTTAATAAGATGAATGGTGCATTTAGGTTTTGCATTGATTTCAATTCTTAACAAAAAAAAACTTTCATATAGTTGCATTTTCATTTTCATTGCATCCGCTTGCTTGTTCATATTGCATTATTGCTTGTCATCTTTGCATGATTGCTTGACATCTAATTTAACACCTTGCATGTTTGCTTGTCATAAATGCATGATTGCTTGTTCATGACTGTTTGCTCATATAGATTTTGGGGATATTGCGACAATGGCATGTGATGATACCTAGTTAGGTCATAGCTCACATGCATTGCACTTTTCACTAGGACTCTGATGCCTAGCAAGATCCCCCTAGGGATTATTTTCCTCCTTTTATTCTTATGATCGCTTATTCCTCTTTTCTTGATTTCTTCATAATGTTGTACAACAATTTCCTCATAGTCCCACTCTAGGATAGCACTTGCATAACATTTTTACATATATATTACACCCCATATAGGATATTTATACATCCTAGTGGGTATTATACTATTCATGATCTTCTATCGGGTCATACTCTCTTTTGACTCAATAGGCTTAACACCCCATTACAGGATAAGCTCCTTGGTCATTTTTAGTAGACCTCGACATACATCCTAGTGGGTAATCACCTCATAGCAGTCAATAAGGGAGCAACCACCCATAGTGGGTCAAATCTCCACACACTTGTTCACATTAATGCAAGTGTTGTACCCTTAGCGGGTCTAGCAACTTCGCTCATCCGATCCATAGTGTCTGGCTACACTAGTTCATAGCAACCTACGCTAGCCTTATACTTTGGGTCATTCATTCTTCTCCTTTTCTGATGGTTGACCTTTGGGCCTCTCTTCTTTCCTCTTCTCTTCTTTCTTATTCTCTTCTTTCCTCTTCTCTTATTTCTTCTTCTCTTCTTTCCTCTTTTCTTCTTTCTTATTCTCTTTTCTTTCTTCTCTTCTTTTCTCTTCTTCCTCTTCTTTCTTCTTCTCTTCCTTCTTCTTCCTTTCTTTCTTTCCTTCTTCTCTTATTTTTCTCTTGTTTTCCTTGCTTGTCTCTCCTAGTTTCTTCCCATTATTCTATTTTTTTGCATTCATTTCACCCTTCATATAGTGTGCATTAGGATAATTTACATACATAAAAAACTTAAATAAATAAAACAAAATAAACATATAAAAACATGCATTAAATCATTACACATAAAAATAATAAAATCTATAGCTATGTATTACTCATAGGACAAAAGAGTACATCATGTGAGGTTGGTGTACCACAATCTAGACTCGATACACTCAACCTAGGGATGCACACCACAATAAAAATT
This sequence comes from Wollemia nobilis, assembly GCA_028583015.1. Taxonomy (NCBI): domain Eukaryota; kingdom Viridiplantae; phylum Streptophyta; class Pinopsida; order Araucariales; family Araucariaceae; genus Wollemia; species Wollemia nobilis. The sequence continues at coordinate 3,332,471 of JAQPPZ010005606.1, forward strand.
GGTGCATCATCCCGATCCCTAGCCTATCCTAGCTTTGAGAGCCAACTCCCTCTAGCCCTCCTTAGGGTGGAGGCAGTCTCAATTATGCCACCGACTGTTGAGATGTCGAAGGTGCTCATGATCGAGATCATGACCTGCTAGCTACCTGAAGGGATGGAGGAAGCTCCATCCTCCACTCTAGAGGGATAACTACATAGTAAGCCATCTCAAAGAACATGGCCCTCTGAATGGCTATCTCCAACCTATCATCGGTACACCACAACTCCACCTGAAGGAGCTGCACCGCATCCCCTACTTGGCTACTCCCAATAGTAGCCATCCCCTCAACCTAGCCCATTGGTACTCTCCATCCAACCAAGCCACCTCTCCCTATATCCAGGACACCTCTGCCCATGTAGTGTCCCTCTCCATCTGTAGTCGGGCCACCTACATCTATAGAGAAGCTAGTTGTACCTACAACTCCTCTATGCCCTAGCTCTGCCACCCCACTACCGATGTAGATGCCTCCCCAAGGTCTCTAGCCCATGGCCCCTCTACCTATAAGGGGGCATCCCCCATCCCTCCCTCATTGATCCCTACTCCTAGGATGGTCTCCTCCACCACCTAGATCTAAACCCATGTCAACCTCTATCTAGGCGTAGCTGGAGCCTATTGTACCCTCTCTATGGCCCTATGAGCTACCTCTTAAAATACCCACTACATGCCCAGGCCCATCACCTAACACCTCTATACTAGTATAGGTGGTGAGATCCTCTGAGGTGCAACCCCTCTATACCATCACCTATACCCGATGGCCACCCCTACATCATCTACCCCTAGGTCGACATAAGGAGGATCATCCTAGTCCTCCTCGACCCACCTAGTGAGGTCTAGCTCACCTCAACCCCTATTGGATCTCAAGTCACCCTTCGATACCAGTAGTCCCCAGGTCTAAGATTCCCTATAAGATCTTGAACTACCATAGACTCGATCAAATCTGAGCACCTCTAGCTCTCCTCACTCTAACCTCAACCATATGATCCTCCTCACCCTCATAGCTCTATCCTATCCTCTACCAGCTAGGGTGAAGCCTCCATGGTCACCAGATGAGTTGCACCTCTCACAACTCATCGATCACCCACCTCGCTAGTGGTAGGTTCCCTACATAGGCCCTCATAGTCCTCTCTAGGGATCGAGGCCATATGTATATTATTGGCCACTCTAGGTTAGGAATGGTCCTAGTAGTGCTAACGGTCTCACACCACAATGTGCTCCCAACACCACACCTAGAGCAATGTCGTACAAACTAGTCATGTACACCATTTATACATGATATTGTACAACATCCTATATAAATGAGCCAACACATAAGGACCCCATGCAAAGTGGACTCCCTACTATCGCATGTCTACCACTACCCCCACCAATACCCATGGCAAGTATCATCTACTAGTGTGGCAAGTCAAGAGACCAACCACCACCCCTACGAGTACCATGATCAAAGGATCCACTCCATAGCGGCCAACCAGGTCATCAACTACTATGGTGCCCTCTCACACTTAGTGGGTGAAGCCTATAGAAAACTATTGTAGTGTAGCGACCTTCCCTTAGGCCTCATAAACCTCTCTCCCTGATGGGGATCCTTAAGATCCACCACACATCCTCTAATGTGATGGTCATCTCCCCTATTGGTAGCCAAAAGTAGAGGACTCTGAATACCATCGCTCTACTAGGGTAGTCAACATAGCCCTATCTATCTCGATCCATGGCATCCTCACCATGTCGTCCAGCCCAACCACCTCTAGTCTCACCCTCTCTACCTACCCCAAAGCATCTAGCTCTACCAAAGCCCCTACCCACCACTCTCGAGTCTCGAGAATACCTAGCTACATTTAATAAACAAACACAAAATTTAATTAGTTTCATCATAAAAATCAAATTAATTAATAAAAATTCTAATTCAGCATAAAGAAATTTCAAATCATCCTTCACACTTTGGGTTTCCTTATTTCCTTTTATTTCTTTTTCTTCTTCTTTCTCTTCTTTTTTCTAAGTTCTCATGAAGTCACACCCCATTTTTATTGCATGACTTTCAAAATTCCTGTTTTCCGAGATTTCATCATTTCCTAAAGTAAAATCATGCCAGCCAAAGTCCCGGGTCATGGCACGAATTTCATCGACTTTTACGATAATTTTCCAAAAAAATCCTAACCCAATCCTAAATTAGTGAGAGAAAAATAATGCGAAAGAGGAACGATGATGATTCTTACCCATTCTCGAGCCCCGACCTCACCCCTCGCAGTCACTGCTCGATGAACCAGAAGCGCCATCATTGTTTCTCCAGAGCCCTTTTCTTCTCCTCCTCGTAGTAAAAGTGAATTAGGGTTTTACCCCTATTTTTCTTTTTAACCCTATTTTTGGTTTTCTCTCTCCTCTTTTTTTTATTGATTATCGCTCATTCTTTCTCTTATTTCTTCTATGTCAAGTTCTTTCGAGTTCTTATGAAATATTAATTTTTCATAATCACTCGAGGGGGCACCCTGGCCTATAGAGGCATTAATGTCCCTAATGCCTCGATTTACATGTAAATTATAAAGTGTCCGGAATGACACCCTTTTTGCACCATCCTTTTCTTCTAACCCAACTACCCCATTTTTATTTGTAGTTCTTTTTCAGTGTGTGCCTACATCCTTTCTTTGATGCATTTAATAGGCCATAAATGCATCAAAGAGGGGGCAAAATGTAGACACGAAAAATTGACCCACTTTGAGTGGGCAATCTTCCTTAGTGCCCCTAAGAGGCCCTCAACCCTTGCCAAGAGCAAGGGAAGGCCTCTGTCCCTCCCTTTTTAATTTATTTATCTTTTAGCGAAATCATGCCCCATATTTATGAGTGCGACTTCGCACTCATATCTGCCCCATAAGATGGGCATGACTTCATTGTTTAACCTAGTTTTTTAATTTAATTTATTTTATTATTTTTTAAGCCCGCTTAGACCCAGGTTTAAACCCTCTCACATGTTTTGGCATCGATTGTGAGTTTATTTGTGCCCGCTTTCCTTCCTCCAATTTTATCTATAAAAGGAAAGATGTTCTTGCTTAATCATAAGATAAGTGCAAGTGTGATATGAAAACTTTTAGTGCGATCTCATATGCAAATTATTAGCTCAATTTATAGTTCATTCTTATTTACTTTCTCTACTATAAGCTAACCCCAAAGTACGAATTTTAGATTGATCTTCTATTGCATGGATTGGATTGATTTGGTTGTGTGACTTGGTGGATCCATGGTGTAGCTCGGAGAGATAGAGTGCCCATTTGGATACTTGGCTCTCTTTTACCTTCTTGCGATGTCCATTAGGGTTTGATTACTTTGTTGTCTACATTTATTTCATCTTCTGCATTCGCTTCTTATTTTTCTTTAGTCTACAAGTGAAATCATGCCTGGCATTAGCGAGGCGTGACTTCGCTTGCCCTAATTAGGGTAAAGTTATTCGTAGAAGCGAAATCATGCCCCATCTAGATAGGGCATGACTTTGTTGCTGCGTTATCGTGCCTGCTCCAGGCGAGGCATGATTTTGCCCTAGGGCACACTAGGGGTAATTTTTAGATTCTGCTTTCACTGTTGCATTCCATTCTATCTCTAGATCATACTATTGTACTTTTCTTTCTATTTTCTACTGCTGTCTTTCTGATTTATGATTAATTCTCCAAAGGTCAATTTCTGCTTTTGTATTAAAAGGTCATCTAAAAGGACCTAGGGGGCTTGACTGCTGCTAGATCTGTCATACAACGGCCTATGCAGGCCCCCTAATACTAATTCTATTTTTCAGTGTTTCATGAGTGATCTTGCAGGAACAAGAATCTTTGATATCATTGGACAAGAGGCAGAAAAGGCTAAATCAACCACCGGTCTAGATAAGTGCTCTATCATTCTATTGGTTGAAAATCTGGTTTCATTGTTGATTCTTAGGCATCTGAAAGTGAAAAGCATTTAGGTTGCATCTAGGGATAATTTATGTGCATTTATCTTGTGTATCTTTGCTTTAAAGGTTTTCTGAAATAAACCCTAGGTTAGTGAGCATTCAAAAGAAAGAATCATTCCAGGATAGCTCTTGTATGCCTGCATTCTATTTTCAGTTGCATTATTCTATTTTTGCATTGTCCTTTATCTTTTCTAGCTTAGATCTAGAAAGGCCAAACTTAGGTGATTGCCTGAAACTGAATACATCAAACAATCCTGAATATCCCGAGGACTTGGAGTGAGTCCTTAAACCATTCCTGGTGAACCCTTCCCCCTAGCACCGAGTGTAGAGTACAACATACCCCCATGGTTCACCCCACAAAAGGGTTCCCTCCTTGTGGATCCAACCCTTTTGTTTGGGAATTGTACGCGGTAGGGCAATTTTCCCCCTCTATAGGGATTAATTTTAGCACAAGTTCCTTCATCTAGATAATGATTTTACAGTATGCATTTGTCTAATTTTTCTACTATCATGTTGTAGCCTCTCTTGTTGTTAGTTCACATATATTTGTCCTCTTTAAGCTAAACCTCCAATAGATTATTGTTTTGAATAAAAGCTGAGAAATATCTCATACTTTGGGTTATTTTCCTAATTTTCCCAAAATTTTCATCTAGCTTGGTTATGGTATTAAAATATCCTATGATCAAGAAACAAGTTTCTTAGTCTTTACATCTCATAAAGGATTTCATCCCACTCCATACTTCTAATATGCCTGATTGAGTTGTAGGTCCATAGACATTGATAAGGATGAAACAAATATATACAAAGTAGTATGTGACTAATGAGGTTATCCAATACCTAATTTTATGAATAGTTACATAGGAGGCTTTACAAGATCCCAACATGTTAGAATTTCCCTTGCCACTCCTTCAAAATCCATAGCATCTCATTCACATCTTGCCCATATTGCTTTTATAATTTTGAAAACTTCTTTGTCATTTTATTTTTTAGATTCAAAGAATATAAAGCTTATTACTTAGACAAAGGTCTGTGATATACCTCTACTTTGAGGGGGTATTAGCACCATTTTTTTTTTTGGTAGATAAGATACTATAGCATTAATATCGGGTTTTACAGGTTGACCCAAAACCTTTAACAAAAATTAGCCCAGGGTCATTGATGAACATATCCTTACTAAGGATCCTATATATGTAAAATCTACATGCCGCTAAAGCCATTACATCCGGTAAGGCACATAACCTGTTATCAAAAAGAAACTTCCCATACAACATTTTGGGTATACCCCGAGAAAACACACATGCATCATAATTACAAAAAAGAAATAGACACAGATCCCTTCCTTGAGACAATGGAGAAAAAAAAAGCTGCAGACACACATAGCAGAGTACTGAAAAAAACTCCCACAAGCTCTGTATCTCATTCCATGAGATGGTAATCATATCTCATTAGGGGCTATTGGCCTCGCCTATGAATTACCAATATCATTTTGTTGTTTGGTAAAGAGAAGTTTAACCAACTTAGATTGTGTTCCTTTCTCTATGTTTGCTCTTGCTTCCCTGACTCTCACTTGATAATTTGAGGGTTTTCCTCTTTTTGCTTTGCCTATATTAAGAGGAGGTCTTATTAATCTATTCCTCAATATCCTTTCATGACTTTCATTTTCATTACATTTACCTCTCTTGGCTCTACTACAAGATATTTTGACTTGTCCTACTCATTATTTGGGATTTCCTTATTAATGGTAGACATATTAACATCTAACATTGTATTTTATCTACCACTTTTCTTATCCTAAATGGTGTATGGTACTTCAAGAGAGTCTTTAAAATTTGATGAGGTACATTCCTTTATAGCTTTTGAAGCCTTATACTACCACAAAATATCACAGGTTATATCACACAGGTCCCAAATATGAAATAGCCACAATATAATAAGGTCAAGATGATAATAATATGAGCAAATTAATATGTATATCAAGGCTTATAATAAATCAAATAACATTCAATAATATACTGAAATATGAATGTAAATATCTTGAATCATTCATGTATTATGCATGAAGAACAACTTACAATATTAATTGCTCAAAATGTATACAAGCTTTATTACACCTCTTTCTCTTACAATTGTATATGATAATAATGATCTTGATGTTGGTGATACTTGTTTATGGAGCATTATCTCCATAATATAGCCATAGTGATATGACTCAAGTACTAGACTATTGCTCTCCATATGCCAAGTCTCATGACTCTTGGCTTATCTACTTGCCACTTGCATACTTGATGAACACTTGATACTATAACATATGTACACCTATACATGACTCTTACACTTCTACTTGCACTCTCTAATCTAAGATACTTGTGCACATATTTACATTACATATTTGCACTCTTACATATAAGACACTTGTGCACATAGACTCAACTTACACTTGCACTCTAACTCATATGACACTTGTGCATTTCCTACATATTACAACTTTACGTGACACTTGCACATTTATTGCATATTCACACTTACATAAAAGGGGGAATATAAATCACACTCTAACTATGACTCAGTCCTAATCTATTATTTACAAATGTACCATGAAGGTACCATAGGGATACATTAACGTGTACCAAATAATGTAATATACTCCAACACCCCCCTATATTACATTTTTTGGTTATTGAATACTTTAGTCTTCAATCATGGTCTTCATCTTTGTATTCAATCCACCTATTTTAGATCAATATCCGAGTTTGCACCATGGTTCCTCTTTGATTTTGAATTTTGATTTTTTGTTAGCCTTCTTGGTATGATTTCTTCTATTCTTATTTATTATTTTTATTCACTTTTGCATCTTCATTTGTGATATACCTGATGATGTACCTTCTAAGCATTGAGTTAGAAAATCATCATAATAATACAACCTTGATTTCAATGATTCCTCATTGAAGCTAACATAAGCTTCATTCAAATTGTATGTATCATTTTCATTTCTTGTTATTTTTCTTGAAAAAACTCAAAACTAAGCACTAATAAGTTATCATTAAGCATTATTCTATAGAAAGTATAATGGTGTTTTGTGAATTCCACCATGTTCTAAAATTTTTCATGAAGATAGCTTATAAGTGTTGTGAATCTTTCCTCTTTTGCATATTTGAGAAATAAAGATAATTTCTCTTTTAAAGCATTAGTCATTTGTTTCTTTCCATCAAAGTCATCTATCAAATTTTGAGAATAAAACTTAAGTTTGTGCACCATTTCTTCACTATCTTCATTGAATGTATTTTTAATAATTTCTTCCATGATATGCAATTCAATGTTATGATCTATTTCCTTTGAAGTAGACAACCTTATAACTCCTAGGTTTAAATAATTCAAATTCACTAATTTAATTCCTATGGAGTAGTAAACCTTATGACTCCCTAGTTTAGAAAAATAATATGAAATTTGTAATTGTTTTTCCTAATCCTTTGATGTTGAAAACCTTTTACCTCCCAAATATTTAAATTTGTAAAATTTAAAAAAAATCCAATTTTTATTTTCTCAAAAATAAAAACTCCAAACCAAAAACCTTATAAAAAAATTTCAATCAAATAAACTAGTTGAATTCCTTATCACTCCAAACTTACAAAAATTTAAAACTTTAAATAACTTATCACTCCAAACTTATAAAATTAAAAAAACTCAAGTACTTTAAAAATAACTTTATTTAATCCTTATAGCTCTTAAGTCAGACTTAATTAAACTTCAAATCTTAGATAAAATTAAACCTTATAACTCCAATAACCCTAAATATTAAACTCACCGTTCAAAACCTCCTTTTGTATTCTCTTTGACTCGCCCGTGCACATCCCTGCTTTGTTTTTTTGTTGCACCTTTGATCCATTGCTTGTGTTAACCTCTTTTCATATGCACCAAGCGCTTGCAACATGTGCATTTGCATGTAGAAATGTTCAAAGAACATTTCACTTCCTTTTGAAACGTTACACTCAAAACGTTACTTATGGTGAATTACATAGACAATGATATTACCTTTTCAACGTTATTTGGCATTAAACGATCTCGTTGTTGTTGGTAATTGCCGCAGTGAGTAAATGTTTTTTCTTCCTTGCTTGTTGGCTTTGTATTCCTTATTAATTCATTATTTCAGCTTATAGGATCTTCGACTTCTGCATTGTCTTCTGCATAGGCTTGCTTCAACTTCCACTGTACTTGTTCTCTTCGTTAACTCATTATAGTGGCTTCTTAGCTTCTTCGACTTCTTCTTTACTTATTTCCAATGGTAGCTTGTACTAATTTGGATTATGTGCTTACAAGTTCATGATCTCAAATCCAATTGTGACTGCACTGCTTTAAGACCTTCCCTTTGTTATACCTCCATGAATCTTACATTTGTTATAATGTTTAATGCTACTCTTTCTTTTTCACTGTTGTAGTCAAATGATTCACTAAATGCTATACTAATATTTGTGATGTCTTTGCTATTCTATGTGATGCTCATGTTATTCTTTATGGTACCTTTGCTATTCTTTGTAATGCCTTTGTTATTCTTTGTGATGCCTTTGTTATTCTTTGTTGTACCTTTGCTATTCTCTGTGATGCCTTTGTTATCCTTTATTGTACCTTTGCAATTCTCTATGATGTCTTTACTATTATCTATTGTATTTTGATCTTGTATGTTCCTCTTCTAAATGCTTTGTTTGAATGCTTTAACATTATATTTTGCTCTTCTGTTGTATATCTGAATTGCACATTCACTTTCTTTTCCAAATTGCTCTTTCCTTTGTAATGTATATGTATACTTTCTTTCCTTCTTCTTGGATTCTTGATCCGGATTTATATCAATGACTTTATAACTATTCTCTTTACTATAAAATATTCTATCAACTCTATATTTTTGTGAATAATATTTTTTCTTCAATATTGGCTTCTTGGACCAATGTCAAGGTCAATATGACCTAAAACAACTTCTATTGTCAAGGTCAATACTTATTGTTACCCGATTCTTTTTTTGGTGTTAAGTTCAATATATTTATGACTTGAATCTTCTTCTTGTGTCAAGGTCAGTATCTTTATGACCTGAATCTTCTTAATACCTTGCAACTCTTCAACCAATGGTGTTAAGGTAAGCTATGTGCTTCTTTATCTTTCTTCAAGACTGATATATCAAAAATTCATATATCTATATTCTTACTTTATGTTGCTTTATTCTATCTATCTTAGGAAGCTTTGAATGCTTCTTAATCTGTTGCAAATTTTAATTCTGATACTCTTTCTTTCTTCTTTCTACAATTGCACTCGGATAATATCTTCTTTTCTCTGCTTTCTTATCTTTACACTTAGAAGTCAAAACTCTTCTCTATCTTCTATAGGAAGATTCTAAAACTTCTGCTAATTTCTCTGCTATTCCTAAATTCTAAATTTTTTAAATCTTTAGTATACTTCTCTTCCAATATATGGTCAAGGTGACTTTGAATGTTCCTGAATCTTCAACTTTCTTCTAAGTTAGCTATAATCAATGTCCTTGAATCTTCAACTTTCCATTAATATAGTTGAGTCATAGTATTCACTGGATATTATTCGACCATGGAAAGACACTAGCTTTTCTACTCAATATGACCTTTAAAATAGAGTTTGAGTCTCACTACCTTCAAAGTAGATAGACTCTTAATCAACTTTATCAAACTGGATAAAATCAATTAATAATGATGGCTAAAATAAACTCTATCAATCTAGATAGAGTATGGTGGTAGCTCTAATACCACTGATGGCTTTTTAAGCCTTATACTACCATAAAATATCATATGTTATATCACACAGGTCCCAAATATAAAATAACCATAATATAATAATAACAAGGTCAAGATGATAATAATATGAGCAAATTAATATGTATATCAAGGCTTATAATAAATCAAATAGCATTCAATAATATACTGAAATATGAATGTGAATAACCTAAATGATTCATGTAATATGCATGAAGAACAACTTACAATATTAATTGCTCAAGATGAGCTTTATTACAATTTTTTCTCTTACAAGTGTATATGATAATAATGACCGTGATGCTGGTGATACTTTTTTATGGAGCATTATCTCCATAATATAGCCATAGTGATATGAATATTCAAGTACTAGACTATTTCTCTCCATATGCCAAGTCTCATGACTCTTGGCTTATCTACTTGCCACTTGCATACTTGATGAACACTTGACACTATAACATATGCACACCTATACACGACTCTTACATTTCTACTTGCACTCTCTAATATAAGACACTCGTGCACATCTTTACATTACACGTTTGCACTCTTACATATAAAATACTTGTGCATATAGACTCAAATTACACTTGCACTCTAACTCATATGACACTTGTGCATTTCCTACACATTACAACTTTACATGACACTTGTGCATTTCTTGCACATTCACACTTACATAAAAGGGTAAATATAAATCACACTCTAACTATGACTCAACCCTAATCTATTATTTACAAATGTACCATGAAGGTACTATAAGGGTACATTAGCATGTAAAATATTCCTTAGGTTCAACAAAAATATTCATCCCTAAATTAGGATCATATTGAATAGATGATTCTTTTTTAATATTATGATCTTATTATGTCATGTCCTCTAAGATTTGATCCACCTTTTCTTCACAAGCTAAAGCCTCAACATAATTGGTAATTATTAGAAATAAAATAATGTGTACTTTACCCATGCTTACCCTGACATGTTTGTACTTTACACATGACATGTGTCATTTGGGTTTCACATGGTGACATGTGTCACCATCTTTTCTCTTCCTCCTATGTTATATATACCTTGTAATCCGTAATAATTGTCAATGATTTGAGTTTTATCTAGTCAGGCTATAACATGTTGTTTACCTCCTAGTGTTATGTATGCAAACCCTTAGTATATGACCTATTGGTCAAGTATTCAATAGTAAGGACAACTTCTCCCCAAAATGTGTTTGATAATACAACAACTAGCATAGATTTGGCCCTGTTTATGATGGTCTGATTCATCCTCTTAGCTACTCCATTTTGCTAAGGTGTATAAGGAGTTGTGAACTGCCTCCTTATCCCATGATTCTTACAAAGACTATTTTTTTTGGATATATATTCTCCACCATTATCTATCCTCAAGGTGGATATTTGATAGTCACTTTCTCTTTCAAAAAGTACCATGAATTCCTTTAATTTATCAAGTACTTGCCATTTATACTAAATGAGATAGATCCAAATTTTTTGTTATAATCATCAATGAAAGTGATGTAATATCTAGCCCCAGTATGAGAGAGAACAAACATTAGCCCAAAAATATCTGAATGCACTAGTTGCAGTGGCATATTGGCTCTCCAAGCCTTTCCTGACTTAAAAGGTTGTCTATGGTGTTTGACAATAGTACATGGTTCACAAAAGTATTTAGACTCCTTTAAGTGAGGAAGTCCTTTGACCAAACCCATTATTTCCATCATTTGAATATTATGAAAGTTTAAGTGACCCATTCTTTCATGCCACATATACTCTAAAGATAAAGTAGTAGTTGTATGCAAATATTATTGAGTTATAGATTGGGTAAGAAGGTAATAGACACCATCCTTTTTGACTCCAATGGTTTTGACATAACCATCTAGTTCCTGAACATAACATTTGTCTTTTTCAAAAAAAAATATAACCCTTATCTGTAAGTTACCCAATAGAAAGGAGACTCCTTTTAAGGCCAGGTACATGCAACACATCAATGACAAGGTTATTTTTCCCATTGTGTAAAGCAAGTGGTGCATCTCCCACACCTTCAATGGGAAGAGCATGCTCATCTCCAAAAGTAATGAACTGGTTATAGGCAATTTGAATCTTCGTCAACCAATCGTGTCTTCCTATCATGTGTTTAGCTGCCCTTGAGCCTATATATCAATAATATTTATCTTCAATATTGACTTGATATGCTGCATACAATGTATTAAGATCATGGTGTTGTTGAATCCTTTGATTTCTTTACCGATTTTTTGATAGCAATCAGTTGCAAAATGACCCCATTTTCCACAATAGTCACACCCTTGTTGGTTTTTGGGTTGATTTGGTTGTTGTTGAGGACTAAAATTTTGAGGTATTCTATTTGGATGACCCCCTTAGGGAGGTATTGATTGCCATATTGGTTTTTGATGTGGTTGTTGATGGTATTGTTGTGGTTATTGATGTTGTTGATGTGGCTGGGACCTTTATCTACCTCTCTAATTTTGCTGATGTGGACCCTTGTTGGGTCTATGCTGTAAATATACCTTGGTGGTAATGACTGCCACTGTAGAATCAATCTCTTCATCTTTGGTGAAGGCTTACTTATGTTTCTTAAGAAGAACTTTAATCTCCTCAAATGGAGCACTCAATGTTTTACCAGTTAGATTTAACATGGTAGCATATGCATAAAATTTAGAAGGGAGGCCACGTAACATGATAGAAACCAAATCACTATTAGGAAGAGTTGAACCAGAAGCTAAGAAATTATTTCTAATAGACTTCACTTCCATGAGATAATTGGTAAGGGAGACTTTCATACAAATATTATTCAACTTATTTTTCAAATACAAGATTTTATCTTGACTAGGCCTATCAAATAGTCTTATGAATGCATCCCAAGCTTCTTTTGGTGTAGTGGCAGCCCTTACTATTTCTCTACATGAAATTATAGTAGATAACTTGATTAAGATTAATGTTATATTAGAGTTCTTTTTAAATAGTACTCTAGCTGCATCATCTGTAGGTGGATTCAATGACAGTTCACTATGTTGTATATCTCTCACATAATCCCACATACTATTCATTATTAATATTGATTATATTTCAAATTTTCAATTTGTAAATGAATCAACTCCCTCAAATTTTTGTGTGAGGTCATTAAGCAGATTTTTTGATGCCACGATTAGAAAGTGGAGGGAGCTCAACCAAGGAGGTAACTAGGAACACAAGTGCCAAGAAAGAGGCCCTCAAAATATTCTAAGGTACACCACTTAATATCCATAATGTGTGGAGGGTTTTCATAGCTCTTCCACTCTGAATCAACAAGTGTTTCCAATAGTGGGAGGAAACTTGAACACAAGTGACCTAGGCCAACCTTGAAGAGAAATAAACAGCCCCAATAAAATTAAAACTGAAAAGTAGTAATAACAAAATCAAAAGAAGAAGATAACAAATTCACACATTACACAATATTTATCTTGGAAACCCTCAACCGGGAAAAACCAGCATAATATTATTATTGTATTAACTTCACCGTCTTCAATACAATAATATTCTCTTTCTGTCTCCCTATATTCTATCTTATCAAACCCTTATGCAAGTGCAATATATATAACAAAAGCACATGCATGGATTTTTACAATATCATGGTATTATTTTATTATTGCATTAACTTGACCATTTCCAATGCAATAATATTCTCCTTTTATCTCTATTAAATCCTCATGCAAGTACGATATATATAACAAAAGCATATGCATGGATTTTTACAATATCATGGGTGAATAATGCAAGGGTTCAAATATAGTAACCCTAAAAGCCCATATGGGTCTAAAAATACCACAGCTAAAAATGGTCTGTCTAAAAATAGCTTAAACCCTAAAAACATTTGGAGTGTCCAGTACATGCCTATAAATAGCTTGTCTATAAATAACATGTCTATAAATAGCTTGTCTAAAAATAGCCCGAACCTGAGTAACATGGAAAATATTCAACATATTTCCAACATTCTCCCACTTGTTGAATAATTTCCATAGGGTCCAAAAACTGCCATTGTCAACTATCAAGGGCAACCATGTCCATAGATCTTCTACACCAAGAATTTTTTTGAGCAGGTACAACCTTTGTTAACGAATCAACAAGAATATCTCCTTATTGTATAAACTTGATCGTCTCCAATACAATAATATCCTTTAGTTTCTTTCCCACTTGCTCTATCGCTTGCAATTACATTTCTTGCATATTGCGTTCCCCGCCTTGGGGGTGTCCAAACATTCACCATCACCCAAACCCTCATGCAAGTGTTGTTTTATATACCAACAACACAAAAAGGGGTTTTACAATACCATGGCCATAAAACTCAGGTTCAAATATACTAATCCAAATATATTAATTAATGGGTTCAAATATATTAACCCAAATATATTTATCCATAGGTTCAAATATATTAACCCAAATATATTAATCCATGGGTTCAAATATATTAACCCAAAACCTGGCCATAATAACATGAAAAATATTCAACACATTTTCAACATACTCTCACTTATTGAATACTTTCCATAGGGTCCAAAAACTGTCACAGTAGTCCAATGTTCCTTCCTTGGATTGGACATATATTTGCTAACTACTCTCACTGCATGTGCAATATCTAAACATATTAGCTTCACCTGTTACCCTCAACCATATACCGATAAGGTAACAAAATAGTCCAAAAATCCACTTTAAAAAACATTACAAATATTATTGGAGCTAACTCTGAGAACATTACACCATGAAATCACCACTAGCATCCACACCAATATTTTTTGGTCACAACTACACCAAATACAGTAGCTTCTTTAGGTACATGCTACACTAGTTACAATAGTTAATACTTGCCCAAAAACTTGTGGTACAACCAATAAAGTATCTCAAACATTTTTTAGCAACTTTGCAATAAAGCCACTAGAATAAGCATTTCCAACCTTAATCTCTAGCTCTACCACTATCGAAGCTCACAAAATCTATCATTGTCAAAGCTCACAAGATCTACCACTACCGAAGCTTACTAGCTCTACCGTTGTTGAAGCTCACTAGATTCACTGCTATCGAAGCTCATCGGATCTAACACTATCGAAGCTCACCAGCTCTACCACTGCTGGAGCTCACCAAATCTACTATTGCTAGAGCTCACCAGCTCTACCGTTGTGCTTTCTCTTATTTTTCCTTCACCTAGATTCTTCCACACACTACTTCCACTCAAGAATTGATTTATTCTAGGGTTGAAACCCTTTCTCCTCAAACCAAGCTATAACCTAGCTCTGATACCAAATGAAGAGAAATAAACAACCCCAATAAAATTAAAACTGAAAAGCAGTAATAACAGAATCAAAAGAAGAAGATAACAGATTCACACATTACACAATATTTATCTTGGAAACCCTCAATCGAGAAAAACTAGCACAATATTATTATTGTATTAACTTCACCGTCTCCAATACAATAATATTCTCTTTATTTTTCCCTATCTTCTGTCTTATCAAACCCTTATGCAAGTGCAATATATATAACAAAAGCACATGCATGGATTTTTACAATATCATGGTATTATTTTATTATTGCATTAACTTGACCATTTCCAATGCAATAATATTCTCCTTTTATCTCTATTAAATCCTCATGCAAGTGCGTATATATATATATATATATATATATATATATATATATATATATATATATATATATAACAAAAGTACATGCATGGATTTTTACAATATCATAGGTGAATAATGCAAGGGTTCAAATATAGTAACCCTGAAAGCCCATATGGGTCTAAAAATAACACAACTAAAAATAGTCTATCTAAAAATAGCTTAAACTCTAAAAATATTTGGAGTGTCCAATACATGCCTATAAATAACTTGTCTATAAATAGCATGTCTATAAATAGCTTGTCTAAAAATAGCCCGAACCTGAATAACATGGAAAATATTCAACATATTTTCAACAAACCTAAGAGAGTAAGAAATGGGAAAGAAGTGTGGGATAATATTTTTTGCTTATTACAATGATGTGCTTGCTTGCTAGCTTGAGAAATAATTTTCACAATTGATGTGCCAAAAATCAAGTGCTTAGGTGCAATTTGAGCTACACTTGGTCACAAAATGAAAGAAACCCCAAAGACATGTGGGGGTATAGCAAGCAAAAAATGCAAGCACAAGTAAGGAGATGCAAGCACCAAACACAATGTGTCCAAGAAAATGCCACAAGAAAGAACTCCACAAGCAAGGGACAAGGGGCCCTAAAACACTTCTTATGATGATGATTTTATTGAGAAGATGGCTGAAAAATAGCCTCAAGTAGTACCTCCAAATGTGTTACAATATCAATGCCCTTAAGGACAATAAGGATACCTCCAAGTCTCCAAGCTGAGCTGAGTACAATGTCTCCAAGCTTAGTACAATAAGAATACCTCCAAATGTTAAATAGCAAGGCCTTCACTTACATAATTACATATATCAAACACTTACAAAAGTGTGATTGTCCACTTCCAATGGATGAGGCTTAAAAGGAGCTTTCCAATGCCTATAAATAAGGATATGTTCGTACAAATATGAATATATCATCTATATAAATCTAACAAACTACCTCTATATTGTGGAGAGATAGTTGTATAGTTTGTCCTTGAATATACATAATCATTTTTGTACTCTTATTAATTTTGACTTTCTTCAAAAAATCAGTATACCTTTTTTTTTAATATAAAATACCTATTTACCAAGCCCCCTTTAATATTTTTTGAGGACTCCCCCACTAAGTGAAAAAACAACAACTAAAATAAATAAATCAATGTTTGTCTTTTGTACTTTGGACGTGATTTTGTATTTTTAGGCGTGAAAAGTCTCCTCCTTTGTGGTGCGAGTGACACAGTAGATCCAAATTTTAATTAAAATTTATACCTTTTGAGCATCCTTATTCCAGGAAATGGGACGTTTCGTCATGCTTTCAACTCTCTATGTTGCAACCTGAAGTGTGCATCTGCAAATGGGCCAACATTCAAGGAGGAAAATAGGTGCCCCTCTTCTTTACCTCCATGCTTGGTATCAGTAATTACATGGTCAATGAACAAAATATCTCCTCTGGTTTGATTTTCTTCACATATAGCAATTAAAACTATTACAGGCAGCTAGAAACACTACACAGTTGGCCATTCAACAAAACCTTCTAATATCAAAGAAGCGCTTGGTGATTCTAAATGGACTCTTGCCATGGAACAATAATTAGATTTCATTGAACGAAATAACACATGGGAGTTAGTTAGAATTGGATTCCATTGAATGAAGCAAATCCACCATGGGCACAAAATGGGTGTACAAGGAAAAGTACAAATCATATGGCTCATTAGATCGCTACAAGGTTGGCCTAGTAGCCAAAGGCTATAAGAAACAAGAAGGGATTGATTATGAGGAGACTTTTGCTCCTATGGCAAAAATAACTACAATTTGCACTATTATTGCTTTAGCCACTCAAAAACATTGGCCTATGTATCAAATGGATGTAAAAAGTGCCTTTCTCAATGGTGCATTGAAAGAAGAAGTATATATTGATCAACCACCAGGGTACACAATCAAAGGTCAAGAAAACAAAGTCCTTAGATTGAAGAAAGCTTTATATGGGTTGAAGAAGGCACCAAGAGCTTGGTATACCAAAATTGATTCTTATTTAATCAAGCTTGGTTTCATTATATCTGCAATAGAATCTACTCTCTATGTGAAACATTAGAGGAACCACATCATTTTGGTGATATTGTACGTGGATGATCTTCTCATGACAGGCGATAACATAGATGGAATAAGGTTTCTCAAAGAGGACTTATGCAAATTTTTTGAAATGATTGAATTAGGTCTCCTTTACTACTGCTTAGGCATAGAAGTATGACAACAACTTAGCAAGATCTTCATCTCATATGCTAAATATATTCAATCTCTCTTGGAGAGGTTTCACGTGCAAGAGTGTAAACCACCCCCCACTCCCATGGAAACCCAATTGAAATTGATCAATAGTGATGGTGAATATAAGGTTGATGGTACCCTTTACAGACAACTAGTTGGAAGTTTGATCTACTTAACTTTAACTAGGCCAGATATCACCTATTTAGTGGACATTGTTTCCAGATTCATGCAGGATCCCAAAAAGAGTCATTGGATAGCTACTACGAGGATTTTGAGATTCTTCAAGGGGAACCCTCATCATGGTCTTATGTATACATGTTATGAATTTTCATTGATAGGGTACACATATTTAGATTGGGCCAGTTGTCCTGAAACTAGAAGATCAACTACTGGTTACAGTTTTTAGTTGGGTCAAGGTACCATCTTATGGAGCACCAATAAACAATAAATAGTTTCATTGTCTTCAACATAAGCAGAGTATAAAACAACAATTGAGGCAAATAAGGAAGCAATTTGGTTAAGGCAACTAATTAAGGATGTTGGGCTACTCATAGATGGTCCAACACCCATATATTATGATAATGGTCCAACACATATTTTTGGTCATCTTAATGGTTAAAGTACCATTAAGATGACCAAAAATTCAGTCTTCCATGCCTGAACAAAGCACATTGAGATCCATCATCACTTCATCAAAGAAATTGTCCAAGAAAACATTATACATATGGAGTATGTACCTACTCAAGATCAAGTGGCTGACATCTTCACCAAGTCACTTGGACTTGATAAATTCTCCAAGTTTAGAAAAATGCTCTATGTATGTTGTAATGGGAGTCAACATTAAGGGGGATGTATCTAATGTTGACTTACATTTTTTAGAAAAGTACACATTAAGGGGAGATGTTAGAAATAAAATAATGTGTACTTTACCCATGCTTACCTTGACATGTGTGTACTTTACACATGACATGTGTCATTTGGGTTTCACATGGTGACATGTGTCACCATATTAACTCTTCCTCTTGTGCTATATATACTTTGTAATCCATGAAAATTGTTAAGGAATTTGAGTTCTATCAAGTTAGGCTATTACCTGTTATTTGCCTTTGAGTTTTTGTCTGGTTAAGATTTTAGGGTATAGTATAGAACTGATGAGGCTTAGACTTTAGGCTTAGACTTTAGGGTTTAATTTTTATTTTTATTCATAAAGTTGCTTTGCCGACATGATGTCGACATGTTTTACCAACATGCTTTATTGACATGTTGATTTTGTTTATCTCGTCCAAGTTTTTTATTGGCAAGACCTAATCCCATGTTAATCATATTATGATTTGTATTATGACTTATTTAAGCCCTTGTAAATTAATGAATACGTAGCTTGACATTTTTCATAACATATTTGGTATAAGAGCTAGAAAATTGTGGAGGTGTTGGGTGACTTCCGACCTTGTGCTGGTTGATCTAGGTTTGTTCTGATCAATGATATCATGTTATTAAAGCTCATAGACAATTGTTGCATTGCTGCAATTGTGAAAAATTCTCAAAAAAATTTTAATGCTGCAAAAGTATTGCAGAATTTACCCTGCAAAATTTTGTCGACATATTATCGGTGATAATTATTTTTTTGTCTCGATTTGTTGTATGATTTTTTGTTGTATTGTAAGGTATTGGAAAAGTGTTGACCACAACCATGCACTGATGAAGTCGTTGGTCCTCTCTGGTTGTGATTGGAGGAGCAAACACATTATCTGCTTTGTGCAGATCAACCTGTTGTACCATTCGGATTACAACACCAAGCTATTTATTGGTCAAAAATCGGTCCCGATCTGCTTCAACAAAAGAACTTGCCTCCCTATCAAGATTTTTGTAGATCGAGCATCTTCTGCTATTGATAAAATAATTTGCCAATCGCAAGAACGTGGTGGGTTGTCCATTTTCAACAAATATTGGTGCTAAGAGATAAATATGACACTTCTATCTCTTCTACGTATGAACCCTGCTACATTTTTGGCATTGCAAGTCGTGATTGGACAATCATTTTTTGTCGCTACTCCTATTGACTGACACTTTCATTGACCACAAGATCTGCTAAACGTGAATTGTTTTGTCTTTGATCTGCTAAATTATTTTGGCTTGACTGATGTGTATACTATTGGATTTACCTATCAGCCTATGAATAATTGTTAGTGCTCAGTGTTTCTCTTATTGTATCCACAAATTCAACTCTTCCAGTTACCTGCTGCTAATTCCTTATTAAGGACCTGCACTGCTCGAAGTTCTACGCATCTATCATGTGGAAATTGTGTAGGATTAGATTGGCGAGGATAAACCAAGGATGGGGTAATGATGTATCTTATCTGTAGCAACCGATGAAAGTTACTCCATGATCATTTTGTGCTGGTTATCCTGCTTGGCGTTTCCATATTCTGAGTGTTGACTATGACACCTCCAATCATACTCTCAGATAACAATTTTCTCACCAACGTTCTCCATCGAGGATTATCTGCATAACCTTCTACCGATACCACTCATCCTTGGTCGTAGCTCTATGATCACAAAAAGTGAATGCCAAAAACTGCATGTAAATTGAAATTGCTACTTTTGTCCAACTGCTCACTATTCAAGGAATGTGGATCCCACTCGCCTGCAGTTTACGATAATCCCAAAATCTTATGTGGGAAGGTTGTTTATGTCCATTTGTAGCCTGACACAAAAGGCCTCGAGGGAGTAGTTGCTAGAATAACGACGCACCCAACGGAGTCATTTCCTAAATTGTCGACCAAGCTAGTTGTCGACACGACAAAATTTTTGCAAGGCCAAGCATTGCACTCAAAATTTCAACAAACTCAATTGTTTGCCCAATATTACCTAATGTGTCATCTTTTGGTAAGATTAATTTGATCTTGCTCTCACTTTAATATTGGATAGTGCAATATTATAGGCATTTTGAGTACATAATATTATTGTGTACATTGCCTTATATATCCATTCAAAAAAAAAAATTGCTCTTTGACAATACACTAGGTGACTTCATTTTTTAAAGGGGTTAAGTGCACCATTTATTTTGCCTCATATTGTAAAATTGCACAATTTTCTTTTTTGCAATTCCTTTGGGAAAATTACACTTCTTTTATACTTGTAACCCCTTCTTCTAATTTCTTGCTGGCGCAAACTCGGGGTCAAATGGCTATCGAATTGGCCGACAAAATGACCCAACTCACACAACTTATGAGTACTTTGGCTGACAAAGTAACATCCCAAGATATTCAGCCACAATGTGATGTTCCCCTTTACGATGGCTCCAGGGATCCTGAGGTGCTTAACAACTGGATTCTCGACATGAGTAGTTGGTTTGATTACATAAAATTGGTGAAGGATCAACAAGTTGCTTTTGCAAAGCTCAAATTGTTGGCAATTGCTAAAATTCTCATCACTGATCGCCAACGAACACAAAATCCTATTGACTCATAGGATGAATTGCAACGTGTTTTGAAGAGTAGTTTTTACCCTTCAAACTATGCCGAAGACCTTGAGATAAAATGGCTTCGTCTTTGTCAAACTTCTAATATGAGTGTTCATGATTATGTGTTGCAATTTAACAATTGAGAATTTTGAATTCAGTGCAAGATTCCGCCACCCAAATTGTGACCAAATTCAAAAGTGGATTGCAAGAACCCCTTTTTAGGAAATTGAAATACAAAATCATTGTAAGCATTGACATGGCTTTCAATCAAGCCATTATTGCAGAGGAGGAATTGCGAGAGTCATCGCGTGGGTCTCGCTCTTCAACATCGAGAGGAAATTCGAAGGCTTCTCATTATCAATCGAAGGCACCTAAGTCTTTTTCCACTTCTTCTACCCCATCTCCATCTTCCTCTTCTCCTTCTTCTCAAAAATCTTCTCAAAAAGCTTCATCTAAAATTCCTGTGGAATGTTAATATTATAAAAATAAGGGTCATCAAAAGCATCAATGTTTTAAATTGAAAAATTTGAAGAAAAATTCCCTCGTTGTAAAGCCTTCCAATGAGGAATCCCAAGAGGGTCCTATTGAGGCTACAGGAGAACAAAAAGTATACAAGGAATTAGTAGGGTTGAACAAAGTGATCCTTATGAATACTTCTCAAGGTAATCATGAGAACTTGTTTGTGACCATGGTTCACCTAAGTGACACCTTCATGGTTGATTGTATAATCGATAGCGGCTCGCAGAAAAATGTAATTGCGAGGTTCGTTGTTGACAAAATGAAGCTGCCAATGAATCCCCATACTCATATGTATCCTTTATGGTGGAAGGATAATGGGATTTCATCCGACATCACACACACTTGCACAATGAATTTTGCTTTTAGTCCTACTTTTGTGGACATAGTTGTGTGCGATGTAACTCCAATGGATTGTTGTGGCTTGTTGCTTGGTAGACCCTATCAATATGATAGGAGGTCTATACATGATGGGTATAACAACACATTCACTTTGCACAAAGATAATAAGACTTATATAATCATAAGTACACAACAAACACCACAAAATTTGATGTTAAGTTGCAGACAAGCATGAAAAGTTGTTAATCAAGCAAAGGAACTAGCACTCATCTTCCTCATACCACTTAATGAAGGGAATCAAGCACCTAAGCATTCACATAACATGTATTATTTAGTTGATTCATTGCTTTAATCATATTCTGATGTTTTCAAAGAATATTCCAACCTTCCATATAAAAGATAAATTAATCATAATATTGATATTGTACTTGCTGCCCCTCTTCCAAATACTTCAATGTATAGAAAATCAATAGTGCAAATGGAAGAAATTAAAAGACAAATTCATGATTTGTTGGCTAAAGGTTTCATAAAACCGAGCACTTCTCCTTGTGCTTAACTATCTTGTGTTGAAGAAATATGGAACATGGAGATTATGCATTGATTTTAGGGAACTCAACAAAATCACAATAAAAAATAGATATCCACTTCCACGAATTGACGATCTCTTGGATCAACTTCAAGGAGCTAAATTTTTCTCCAAGATCGATCTCAAAAGTGGCTATCATCAGGTCAAGATTCAGGCTGAGGACACTTGGAAAATAACATTCAAGACCAAAATGGGACTCTTTGAGTGGCTTGTCATGCCCTTTGGTCTTACGAATGCTCCTACCACATTCATGCAGCTGATGAATGAAGTATTCAGAGATTGTTTGGATAAATTTGTAATCATCTATCTTGATGACATCCTTGTATTTTCTCCTACATGGAAAAGTCATTTAGAGCACTTAGAATCTGTTCTTCAAACTCTTCAGAAGAACCAATTGTATGCCAATATTCCTAAGTGTTCTTTTGGGCCAACTTCCATTGCCTATCTTGGTTTTGTCATTAGTGAGAAAGGTATTCAAGTGGATCCTGCTAAGATTGAAGTTATTCTCCATTGGCCTACTCCTACTTCTGTCACAGAGTTAAGAAGTTTTCTTGGACTTGCCAACTTCTATCACAAGTTCATAGCAGGATATTCCACTATTGCCACTCCTTTGCATCATTTGACAAAAATCAAAATTCAGTTTCAATGGACAAAGTATCAAAAAAAGGCCTTTGACACATTGAAACGTAAATTATGTACTGCACCTGTTCTTGTTTTTCCAGATCTTGCTCAACCATTTGAGATTGATACGTATGCTTCATAGTTTGCACTTGGAGCCGTGCTCAAGCAGAATGGCCATCCAATGGCCTATCATTCCGAAACATTTTTTGAGGCCAAGAAAAACTATTCTACTTATGATAAAGAGTTATATGCTTTGGTTCATTCCATCAAGTATTAGAGGCACTATCTTCTGGGAAAAGAAACAATAGTCCATATAGATCATATGCCACTTAATTTTCTTAAATATCAAACAAAAATTGAAGAGGCTAGACACATGAAATGGGCATCATAATTGCAACAATTCCATTTGGTAATCAAGTACAAGAAAGGACAGAATAATACAATGGCAGATTATTTGAGTCGCCCTCCATCAGCCCTTGCTTTGACTATTGTGACCACATCCCATATTGGCTTCCAAACTTGGCCCACACAATATCCTTTGGATCCTAATTTTGGCCAAAATTTTCATCAATTGTCACATCCTTTATCTTCCAATTTGAGAGCCCTTCAAGACTTTCACATCAAGGAAAACATGTTGTACAAAGTGGATAAACTTTGTGTCCCTTGTGAGCACAGGGAGTCTCTCTTGAAAGAGGCTCATTCTACACTTTACAAAGGATATTTTGGCAAGCAAAAAACTATTCATCACCTTCAACGGTTCTTCTTATGGCCTCACATGCAGCGAGATGTTCTTCACTTCTTATGGCAGTGTGCTGTGTGTAACCGTTCCAAGTCCACTAACTGGAAATTGGGGTTGAGCATGCCCTTACCCATTCCATTTCATCTTTAGGAGAGCATTGAAGAACATGGACTTATACTGAGAGGGGGGTGAACAGTATAAGACTTAACCAATTAATAATTTTAACTTTAGATAGCAGTGGCATCAACACAACATTAATCAAGACAGAAAGCATCACACATTGAAGACCCATTTTTAACGTGGTTCACCCAAAATGGTTGGGCTACGTCCACAAAACTTTTCTCTAAAAGTTATCTCAAGGTTCTTTGGGAGTCCTTCCCAATTACAATGTTTATGAGCCTCGGCCCAAAGGAGATACCTTCCCCCAATCAGAATTTATGAGCCTCTTGCTCAAAGGAGATACCTTCCCCTCTCCTCTGGAAATGATCCCTCAGAAGATCAACTGCCTCTACCTCTTGCCAGCACGTGGAACTCCTTTCCACCGAAGACCTCCTGTCCTCAATGCTTAGCCTAAGAGACCTCTGCCTTCTATGATCACGTCCACAGCGGCTCAGCAACCTGTACCAAACACAGTCAGTCGGTCTAGTACAAGTCTTCCTCTGTCTGTCAGATCTGTCCAACTCTTGAACAAATCAATCCTCTGCATACAAGCCTTCTCAAAGACTTGCCAAATCTGTCCTCGGGTTCTTCTCATAGAACCAATGCACCTCTGTCCTCAAGTTCTCCGATAGAACTATCAAACTCAGCTCACAAGTCCTCTCGCTAGGACCTGTCCAAATTTGCTCACAAATCCCCACCGAAACCTGTCCAAAAACGCTCACAAGTCCCCACCGAAACTGTCCAAAAATTGCTCACAAGTCCCCACCTGGAACCTGTCCAAAAACTCAGCAAGCTCACCAAGAAAAACTTTCTTAGTAGGAAATCACAAAGTGAATTGTTAGAGACCCAATGTGATTTGTCAAACTCATAGAAGCATAAAGAGAATTGTTAGAGACTCAATATGTTCTATACTCAAATCCCAATCTCAAAACTCAACTCAAATCAACTCAACTCAATCTCAATCTCAAATCTGAAAACTCAACTCAATATCTGAAATGGATAGGATAGAATGTTTTCTTTCAAGAACATGAAACCCCAACAATTGCCAACTATGCAAAGAATCACATAACAATGATACTCATGTTCTTTTCACCATCAATTAGGGTTTCAACAACAATGCTCATCAAACAAGGTTTAGTCAACCAACACCATTCAACTCAACATCAACCTTGAAGCATTCAACCAATCATCACAAGAAAAGGAAACAAGTAGAAATCCTTTTCCCTCCAAAGATATTTGAACAAAATAGCCACCAACACAATATCACCAAATGCAAAGAATAACTTGCTCAAATCAACTCAATGGAGTAAGCCCAATATCATGAATCAAGTAAAGCAATAACTTGATCAAACAACCTCTATGGAAGCAACTCAACCATCAAACTCAAAACAGCCAACCAAGGGTTCCACCAACTCAATGCAAGTAGCTAGACTCACAAATATAAACCCTAGTGCACAAAGCTTCCACTATCTCAAACCAAAAATTATGCATTCACCAAAAACTCTCCTTAAGGATAACAATGCATAAGTAGTCTTCAACAAACCAGAAAATAGGATTTACACCTAGCCAAAGGATACCTAGTAGAATACCTTTTCACTCCAACCTTATTTCAGAAAACATACACCAATCATACTCATAAGAAGAATGTGCCCATACCTTATTGGAGTAGAAGATAATTGAACCTTCAAGCTGTCACCACACACAACTCTCAAACTTCCAACCAAGTTAGGGTTAGAATAAAAAGAAATGAGCAATAATATAAACTTCCTTTATTACACCTTTTAGCTCCACTTCTTTAAACACAACCACCATAACATGCCAATAAATCAACAATCACAGACTCACACCTTATACCTCCATTTTTAATTTTAGCATAGCAAAGAATAATCTTAAAAATACATCCAAAGAAATATGCCCTTATTTCTCCTAAGCTTTTATTCAATGCTAATCACAAAAGCCAAAACTCATAAAATTTAATCACACCTTATAAATCGCTGTCCAAGAAACTCCGAATTTCGTGGCATAAAGACGTTTTAATAAAAACGTGTGTTACTCTAGCAAAGCACCCCCGCGAGACTCGAAACGGTGACCTCCGCCAATGCAGCGCCCAACAACAGCCTTCGCTGCCACTAGCCCACGCGGGCTACGAAGTTCACAAGTGAACTTCCCTCCACTTCACCCTCGAAAAAACTCTCGAAGACTTTTCAACCGCACGTGCTTCTAAGTCTTCCTTCGATCGCAGCGAATACAGAGCACAAACACCGCAAATTGCATTCGAGGAATTTCGAATTAATTAGCCTTCCAACCTTAGGAGTTGGAGAATAAATAGTCTCTTCGAAGACACCTTGACGTCGACGAAAATAAAGACCATTTCGAAATTAATCAAAAGTCTTTTCAAAAAGGGTTTAAAAACCCTTAAATAATTTTAATAAATTAAGAATAAAAAAGGTTTAAAAACCTTTAAGTATTTTTAATAAATTAAAAATAATTTCTCCCTTAATTAATTAAATAATTAATTAATTAAAACCTTGAAGGGTTTTAAATAATAATTAAATAAATAATAAAGAGAACCTCCATTGGTTTTAATAAAAACCATTTCCAACTTGGTTTTAATAAAAACCGGTTTGGTTTTAATGAAAAACCCTTGCCAATGGAATCTCTCCGGATTCTCTTAAAAATATTCTCTTGGAATCTTCCACCTTTGAAGCCAACACATCCTCTTAACATTAATGCCATTTCCTTTTGACATCAATGACAACTCATAGACAAGAAGCTAGGATCTCAAACCCAAAATTGCCAACAATCTCCCCCTTTGTCATTGATGGCAAACCATGCTTCTCAACAACACAGAAACTCAACATAAACAGCTCCCCCTGTCTTGAGGCTCTCCCCCTTACTCAAATCTCTCCCCCTTTGTCATCAATGGCAAAGGGTCACCTTTGGGGCTCGGGACTAAGAATGAGCCTCTTAGCTTAGTCCCTCCCCCACCTCCTGTTGAGGTGATTAATTCTGGGGTGGGAGTACAACTCCCAATTTCTCCCTTAGATACTCAAACGTATCTCTTGGAAGAGGTTTGGTGAAGATATCTGCAATCTGCTCTTTAGTAGGCACATACTCTACCTTGACCTGCTTGTCTTGCACTTTCTCCCTTAGAAAGTGATACTTGATGGAAATATGCTTTGTCCTTGAGTGCATTACCGGATTTTTGGAAATACTTATGGCACTTGTATTATCACAAAGTATGGAGATGGGTTGTTCATACTTGACTTTGAAATCCTCCAAGGTGGTTTTCATCCATAAAACCTGTGTACACCCGACCACTGCTGCTATGTATTCAGCCTCTGTTGTAGATAAGGAAACTGAAGGTTGTTTCTTACTTAGCCAAGAAACCAAACTCTTTCCCAGAAAGAATGCTCCACCACTAGTGCTTTTCCTGTCATCAATACTGCCTGCCCAATCTGCATCTGTATAAGCTGTGAGGGTGAAATCATCACCTTTGGGATACCAAAGCCCAAAGTCCATAGTGCCCTTCAGATATCTGAATATCCTCTTAACTTCTATAACATGAGAATCTTTTGGAGCTGCCTGAAATCTTGCTACTAACCCAACTGCCTGCATGATATCTGGTCTAGTAGCTGTAATATATAATAAACTGCCAATCATAGATCTGTACAACCTCTGATCTGCCGTTGGAGATTCATCATCTTTACTCATCTTGCACCCTGTAATCATTGGAGTACACACTGGTTTGTTGTCCATCATCCCAAATTTCTTCAACATTTCTTTGATATACTTTCCTTGAGAGAGAAATATACCATCTTTTGATTGAGCAATCTGAAGACCTAAAAAGAATGACAGCTCTCCAATCATAGACATCTCAAATTCCTTCTGCATGGTGTTAGCAAAAACTTTGCACATCTGAGTATTATTTCCCCCAAAAATAATATCATCAACATAGACAACCATAATCAACATATCATCATCTTCATTCTTAATATACAAATTGCTATCTGCCACACCTTTCCTGAAACCTTGCTCATGAAGATACCTGTCAAGTCTTGAGTACCAAGCCCTAGGTGCTTGCTTTAACCCATACAAGGCCTTTTTCAGTTTACACACATAGTCTGACTGTTCTGAGAGAGACACTCCTTTTGGCTGTTCTATGTAGACTTCTTCTACCAATACCCCATTTAGAAAAGCTGACTTTACATCCATTTGATATACCTTGAATGATTTGAAGCTTGAAAGGGCCAAAAACATTATGATAGCTTCAAGACGAGCAACGGGAGCAAACGTCTCTTCGAAATCAACACCTTCTACTTGAGCATAACCTTTGCAGACTAACCTAGCTTTGTTTCGACAATCTTTCCATCCTCATTGAGTTTATTTCTGAATATCCATTTTGTGCCAATGACATTCTTGTCCTTAGGTCTTGGAACCAATTCCCAAGTTTCACTTTTCTCTATTTGATTTAGCTCTTCATCCATTGCTTTTACCCAAAACTTATCTGCACATGCTTCACTGAAATCTTTTGGCTCAATCTGAGATAATAATGAAACATTTGTAGAATCATGTGAAGGAATGACTCTTCTTCTTGTTTGCCTGCTATTTGGATCACCAATGATCAAATCTTTGGGATGATGTTTCTGAACATATCGTGAAGGAGTTTTGGGAAGCAGTTGTTGTCTTTCCTCTTCTTCATCTGAAACCTCTCTGAATTCTTCTTGACAAATTTCATCACTGAGTTCCTTGACTGGTTCTCTTATCCCTGTCTTTTCATCAACTGTTACATTTATGCTCTCTACAACTGTATGAGTTCTTTTGTTGAAGCATCTGTAGGCCTTGCTTCTGCTTGAATATCCAAGAAAGATTCCCTCATCACACCTAGGATCAAACTTACCCAAATTCTGATCTTCCCTTCGGATGAAGCACTTACTCCCAAACACTTTGAAGTATTTTACTGTAGTTGGTCTTCCTTTCCACAACTCATAAGGAGTTTTATGATGATTGACTCTAAGTTGGGCCCTGGTGATAATGTAGACTATTGTATTGACTGCCTCTTTCCAAAAGCCATCTGAAAGTTTTGACTCATTTAACATAGCTCTAGCCATATTTTCAATAGTTCTATTTTTCCTTTCAACAACTCCATTTTGTTGAGGAGTTCTTCTTGCTTGAATATTCTCTTTTGATTCCTTGTTGCTCACAGTATTCCACAAATTCATTTGAAGTGAACTCTCCTCCTCTATCTGATCTTAAGCATTTGATTCTCTTGTCAGTCTCATTTTCAATCATTTCTTTGAAAGCTTTAAATTTTTCAAAAGCTTCAGATTTTTCTTTGAGAAAAGTAACCCAAGTCATTCTAGAATAATCATCTATAAACAACATGAAGTAGCTTTCTCCCTGAATGCTCCGAGTTCCGGTAGGGCCACATAAATCAGTATGAATAAGATCCAATGGTTTTGAAGAAGTATACCCTTTTGATTTGAAACTGGTTCTGGTCTATTTTCCATGTTGACAAGGACCGCAAATGATGTTATGGGGCCTTTTTATTTTGGGCAAGTC
Organism: Wollemia nobilis; assembly: GCA_028583015.1. Lineage (NCBI taxonomy): Eukaryota > Viridiplantae > Streptophyta > Pinopsida > Araucariales > Araucariaceae > Wollemia > Wollemia nobilis. Next base: position 3,362,109 of record JAQPPZ010005606.1, read on the forward strand.
TCTAACTGCTTCCTTGTTACTAATATTGACAAGATTATCAAAGCTCAAATGCCCCAATATTTTATGCCATAACCAACTCTCATCTTCTTGAGTTAGAAAACACTTTTCCTTTTTTATCTCACTTAGCATGTAAAGATTGTTTGGAGTCCTTGTAGCACTAGCAATGAGTTTTCCATTTTTTTCTTTACTTATCTCACATCTATCTGAAAAGAAAGATACTATGTGCCCTTGATCACAAAGTTGACTCACACTTAGAAGATTATGTCTTAGGCCTTCTACATAAAGCACATTTTCTATTTTGGATTTCCCATCCAAACTAAGAGTCCCTTTACCACAGATTTTAGCTGACCTGTTATCTCCAAAACTGATTGTTCCTCTGTTTGTTTCTTTTAAGACCAAAAACTTTTCCTTTTCACCGGTCATATGTTTTGAACAACCACTATCAAGATACCATTTTTCTACTTTGTCTTGAGCATGAAAAGCAGTTTGAACTATCATTGACTTAGATTTGATCTCATTTCTCTTTTTAGTGAACTCAAGGCTAGATCTATCCAAACTGCACATCCTTGCTATATGCCCAAAATTCTTGCACTTGTAACACATGACATTTTTATTCATAAGAGGTGCAAAAGAGTTAACATTTTCCTTACTATGGCTATTCAAAGACTTATTGCAATGCATAGCTTTGTGACCAAATTTCTTGCAGGAAAAACAATAGCCATGGAAAGTATTATGTAACCTATTTTGATGCCTTGGATGATTGTTCTTCTTGTGACCAACTGGAATCCACCGCTCTTCGGGATGAAGATTGATCTTGCTCGAAGACCCTATTTCATGAATGGTGATACCATCCTTCTTTTGCTTTTCACACGGAGTATTCTGTCTGAGAGCCAACTGTTCCAACTTCACTCTAAGAGACATAATCTCTTCTTCTAGTTTCTCGCAATCAGCTTCCTTTTCTTTGAGAGCCTCTGTCAGAACCTGTTCAACCTTCTTCCCTTCTTCAGCTAGAATTTTGAAGTCTATAACACTTTGAGACAATTCTGATCTTGCTATCTCTTCTTCCTGACATTGATGCTTGAGAACAGAATTCTCTTCCCTGAATTTCTCAAGCTTTCTCAAAGCCAAGAAGAATTCACCTTTGAGATCGAACTCAAACTCTTCATCTCTTTCTGAATCTGTATGTTCCTCTGATAGATCCTTCTCCAAGTCTGTTAGGCTCTTTCTGGAGAGACCTGCTCCGATACCAATTGAAGAACATGGACTTATACTGAGAGGGGGGTGAACAGTATAAGACTTAACCAATTAATAATTTTAACTTTAGATAGCAGTGGCATCAACACAACATTAATCAAGACAGAAAGCATCACACATTGAAGACCCATTTTTAACGTGGTTCACCCAAAATGGTTGGGCTACGTCCACAAAACTTTTCTCTAAAAGTTATCTCAAGGTTCTTTGGGAGTCCTTCCCAATTACAATGTTTATGAGCCTCGGCCCAAAGGAGATACCTTCCCCCAATCAAAATTTATGAGCCTCTGCTCAAAGGAGATACCTTCCCCTCTACTCTAGAAATGATCCCTCAGAAGATCAATTGCCTCTACCTCTTGCCAGCACGTGGAACTCCTTTCCACCGAAGACCTCCTGTCCTCAATGCTTAGCCTAAGAGACCTCTGCCTTCTATGATCACGTCCACAGCAGCTCAACAACCTGTACCAAACATAGTCAGTCGGTCTAGTACAAGTCTTCCTCTATCTGTCAGATCTGTCCAACTCTTGAACAAATCAATCCTCTGCATACAAGCCTTCTCAAAGACTTGCCAAATCTATCCTCAGGTTCTTCTCATAGAACCAATGCACCTCTATCCTCAAGTTCTCTGATAGAACTATCAAACTCAGCTCACAAGTCCTCTGCTAGGACCTGTCCAAATCTGCTCACAAGTCCCCATCGAAACCTGTCCAAAACTGCTCACAAGTCCCCACCGGAACCTGTCCAAAACTGCTCACAAGTCCCCACTGGAACTTGTCCAAAAACTCAGCAAGCTCACCAAGAAAAACTTTCTTAGTAGGAAATCACAAAGTGAATTGTTAGAGACCCAATGTGATTTGTCAAACTCATAGAAGCATAAAGAGAATTTTTAGAGACTCAATATGTTCTATACTCAAATCCCAATCTCAAAACTCAACTCAAATCAACTCAACTCAATCTCAATCTCAAATCTGAAAACTCAACTCAATATCTGAAATGGATAGGATAGAATGTTTTCTTTCAAGAACATGAAACCCCAACAATTGCCAACTATGCAAAGAATCACATAACAATGATACTCATGTTCTTTTCACCATCAATTAGGGTTTCAACAACAATGCTCATCAAACAAGGTTTAGTCAACCAACACCATTCAACTCAACATCAACCTTGAAGCATTCAACCAATCATCACAAGAAAAGGAAACAAGTAGAAATCCTTTTCCCTCCAAAGATATTTGAACAAAACAGCCACCAACACAATATCACCAAATGCAAAGAATAACTTGCTCAAATCAACTCAATGGAGTAAGCCCAATATCATGAATCAAGTAAAGCAATAACTTGATCAAACAACCTCTATGGAAGCAACTCAACCATCAAACTCAAAACAGCCAACCAAGGGTTCCACCAACTCAATGCAAGTAGCTAGACTCACAAATATAAACCCTAGTGCACAAAGCTTCCACTATCTCAAACCAAAAATTATGCATTCACCAAAAACTCTCCTTAAGGATAACAATGCATAAGTAGTCTTCAACAAACCAGAAAATAGGATTTACACCTAGCCAAAGGATACCTAGTAGAATACCTTTTCACTCCAACCTTATTTCAGAAAACATACACCAATCATACTCATAAGAAGAATGTGCCCATACCTTATTGGAGTAGAAGATAATTGAACCTTCAAGTTGTCACCACACACAACTCTCAAACTTCCAACCAAGTTAGGGTTAGAATAAAAAGAAATGAGCAATAATATAAACTTCCTTTATTACACCTTTTAGCTCCACTTCTTTAAACACAACCACCATAACATGCCAATAAATCAACAATCACAGACTCACACCTTATACCTCCATTTTTAATTTTAGCATAGCAAAGAATAATCTTAAAAATACATCCAAAGAAATATGCCCTTATTTCTCCTAAGCTTTTATTCAATGCTAATCACAAAAGCCAAAACTCATAAAATTTAATCACACCTTATAAATCGCTGTCCAAGAAACTCCGAATTTCGCGGCATAAAGACGTTTTAATAAAAACGTGTGTTACTCTAGCAAAGCACCCCCGCGAGACTCGAAACGGTGACCTCCGCCAATGCAGCGCCCAACAGCAGCCTTCGCTGCCACTAGCCCACGCGGGCTACGAAGTTCACAAGTGAACTTCCCTCCACTTCACCCTCGAAAAAAACTCTCGAAGACTTTTCAACCGCACGTGCTTCTAAGTCTTCCTTCGATCGCAGCGAATACAGAGCACAAACACCGCAAATTGCATTCGGGGAATTTCGAATTAATTAGCCTTCCAACCTTAGGAGTTGGAGAATAAATAGTCTCTTCGAAGACACCTTGACGTCGACGAAAATAAAGACCATTTCGAAATTAATCAAAAGTCTTTTCAAAAAGGGTTTAAAAACCCTTAAATAATTTTAATAAATTAAGAATAAAAAAAGGTTTAAAAACCTTTAAGTATTTTTAATAAATTAAAAATAATTTCTCCCTTAATTAATTAAATAATTAATTAATTAAAACCTTGAAGGGTTTTAAATAATAATTAAATAAATAATAAAGAGAACCTCCATTGGTTTTAATAAAAACCATTTAACTTGTTTTTAATAAAAACCGGTTTGGTTTTAATGAAAAACCCTTGCCAATGGAATCTCTCCGGATTCTCTTAAAAATATTCTCTTGGAATCTTCCACCTTTGAAGCCAACACATCCTCTTAACATTAATGCCATTTCCTTTTGACATCAATGACAACTCATAGACAAGAAGCTAGGATCTCAAACCCAAAATTGCCAACAAGCATTTCCATGGATCTATTGAGTGGTTTTTTAATGATAGTTAGACAATACGATTGTATCTTTGTGATTGTGGATAGATTTAGTAAGATGGCTAAATTCATTTCGTATCGCATGACGAGTTATGCACAATATTTGGCCCAACTCTTCTTTGAGACAATATGACACTCATTTGGTCTTCCAACCAACATTGTTTCTAATCGTGACTCACGCTTTATGGGTCACTTTTGGATATCTCTTTGGAAGATCTTGGGAGTATCCCTTAAATTATCTACTGCTTATCACCCTCAGTCCGATGGGTAGACATAGGTAGTTAATCGTACTATTCTATAGAGTTTGAGGATCTACCATCATTCCACTCCTACCAAATGGGATTTGAGCCTCACTCACATCGAGCATGCCTACAATAGAGCCATCCACAGTTCCATTGGACACTCTCCATTTGAGGTATATTTGGGATTCCAGTCATTGGCTCCATACGAGTTGCCTTTATCTTTGCCCTCACCAGCTACCTTGCACATTCAGAAGGAGCAAGACAAGGCCAACTTTTTTATTCAACATTTGTAGAGCCTACAGTCCAAAGTAATTCAGATTCTTTAGAAGACTCAACACAAGCAGAAACAACAGATGGATAGACATCACACTCCTCATCATTTTCAGGTTGACGACAAAGTATGGTTTCATCTAGATAAATGATGATTTGCAGACAAGGCACATAGCAAAATCAAACATTTACGTTATGGGCCTTACACCATTGTTCAATAGATTTATGAGAATACCTTTCTCCTAGATATTTTGGCTCATCTTGGCATTCATGATGTCGTTAATGTGAATCTCCTGAAACCATACTATGATTCTACCTTGGAATCTTCTCCAACAATCAGTCATCCTATTGATGTGGTTCCTAATGCACATCTTTCGCTCGACGCCAATACATTCTTTGATACAAGGACTCGATAGACTCGCCAGGGTGCTTCTACTTCATATCTAGTGGTCCGCCGTGGCCAATTTCCACATCAGGCTCACTGGATCTCAGCTCACCATATCTCCCAGGATTTTCCCTTTGTTAAAAACATTGGAGTCCAATGCTTATTCTATTGGGACGAATGATGAGGCTTAGACTTTAGGCTTAGATTTAGGGTTTAATTTTTATTTTTATTCCTAAAGTTGCTTTTTTGACATGCTTTGTCGACATGTTTTGCTGACATGCTTTGTCGACATGTTGATTTTGTTTATCTGGTCTAGGTATTTTATCGACAAGACCTGATCCTATGTTAATAAATTATAGTTTGTATTACGACTTATTTAAGCCCTTGTAAATTAATGAATACGTAGCTTGGAATTTTCCATAACAAGAACTTACAATAACCCTTCCAATATACTTTCTTATTGGTCTCCATTGTTGTTTTACTTTCATCTGTATGGAACTATTTTTTTGAAGTTGAAAACCATCCTCATCCATATCCATTTATAAGTTTCTCTTGAGTTTTCTACATGTGTTTCTTCTAGACTCTTCTTAGGGCATGATCTCTTAATATGCCCCATCTCATGACATATACTACATCTAAAATATCTATTTTCATAATCTATGGTTTGGATCCACAACTTACTTCCATACTTAAGAATTATTGATTATGGTAAAGATTCACTTATATCAATCATGACCAATATTCAAGCATAAATAGCCAAGAATCAGTATTTTGTAGTTTCTAAAATCTTAAAATATTCTCTTAGAGTGTTGCCTAGCCTATTGTCTTGAAGGTATCCATTTTCTAAAATTCAATGGGCAACCCATACATCCTAATCTATATTGGTACTAGGGATATATTTACATTTTTAGGTGCAAAGCATTTATAGTAGCGGGTAAGGAAGAGTCATGCTCTTTCCATATACCAAGGACCCCCTTTTTAGGATTCTATCTCTTTCATCCCTAGAACAAAAATTGGTTAGAAATAAACTTTTGGGAATAAGGTATAGAATCACTCCTTGAGACTTCCAACTCTTATTAAACCATTTTCTCAAGGCTAAAGCCCTTAACCAAGACCCATTAAATTTACCAATAATTGCCTTACCTTTGAGCAAAAAGGATCATTGCTCTATGAGGCCCTCACTAACCTCTAATGTTAGGGATGATTCTAAGGATTTGGCTATAAATTTGTCCATGGGAAGGAAAATATAACTCAAAATCAGTTGAAATTTACTAATATATCCTATAAAAATTATATTATTATAAAATAAACCTATATCAATTTTATGCAAAACTTCTAAGATAATGAAGGGGAGAAAGAAACCTAGATAGAAAATTCTATGCCCAGACAAAATGTCTTGCCTTTATGATGCCCTAGCCCTCCTTTTCTCCTCCCATCATCTGAACCATGGTTGACAAGCATTTACAATTTTGTTTTTTATGACTTGAAAATTTATCATTACTCTCATTCTGGATGGTTGACTTCATAGGGTCATATCTCCCTCCATACCACTCAGATTCCTTCATATGACCACTCATTTTAAAGCTCTTCAAATTACACATAAAATCGATCCAAGGATCATCTAAATTGAAAAACCTTTCACAAAGAAATAACTTCTAAAAAATGAGATGTTTTTTAGAAAAAAATCTACCATACATTGCCCTAGTTTTGAGTGGTTGTCTTCACATGGTCATATTGTTGGAGGTATTACATTATTTGGTACCTTGAGTACCTTTGTAAATATTTATATTGTGGTGTATGTTTATTAATTGAGTTAATATTATGTGTTGGTTTATGAGGTGTGGATGTGTCATGTAATCAAGTGAGAGTTATGAGTGTGAGGTGTCATGTGTAGAAGTGAAGAGTTGTGAGTGTGAGGTATCTTGTGTATAAAACTTATGACTGTGATGTACAATTTTAGAAGTAGAGAGTTATATGTAGAGTTATATGTAATCTGAGAGACTTTGTCATTATGTAATATGTGATATTTGTTATGTAAAGAAAGAAATATGAAAGGTCACATCTCTCTGAGTTTGAGGAGAGCAAAGGTCAAGATCCAGGTGCACATGAAGAGTCTCATGTTTATATTGAAGATAAAGCTTTGTATTATGTGTTTGAATGTATTGAAGAGAAAAAAAACATTAAATTTATGTATGCTTTTGTAGATGTATTTTCAATAAAGATTTCATTTATTTGTGCAGTATTGTTATCAAATGGTTTTATGTGAGATATTTTATGATTATGAGATTTATAAACTTGTGATATTTAGTATCATTTGCTAGCAGTGGTATTAGAGCCACTTTGGTTACACCATCTAGGGTGAAGATAATGAGAGTTTAGAAGGAACTATAGAGAAAGAGAGGTTGATAGGTTTGAGGAAGAGATACAATAAAGTGAATAAATAGAAGATTACCCAACAACTAGAGATTGAAGGTGTAGTGCTAGAGAAAAGGAGAGTGAAGGAAGAATGCAAAAATATGATAGTATTGGAAGTGGAGTGGAAGAACACCAAATTTTTCTAGAGAGAGAATGCAAAATATTGATGGAGAAGCATTAACGAGGAGTTTAAATAAATTTGAAGGAGGAACGATGGAAGGAGATTGCTGATAGTCAGCAAGACATACACAATAAGAGTAGATTGGAGAGAAGGTTTGAATAAATAAGCTAATTGTTGGAGATACACTTGTCTAGAGTGCTAGCCCAAATTCTATAGCAAAGGAGAGTGAAGGAAGAATGCAAAAATATGATAGTATTGGAAGTGGAGTGGAAGAACACCAAATTTTTCTAGAGAGAGAATGCAAAATATTGATGGAGAAGCATTAACGAGGAGTTTAAATAAATTTGAAGGAAGAACGATGGAAGGAGATTGCTGATAGTCAGCAAGACATACACAACAAGAGTAGATTGGAGAGAAGGTTTGAATAAATAAGCTAATTGTTGGAGATATACTTGTCTAGAGTGCTAGCCCAAATTCTATAGCAAAGGAGAGTGAAAGTTACGTCCATGGGAGAAGCGAGAAGAAGAGTGTAAGCTACAAAGCTACATCTAGGAAGAAAAGTGAGAAGTTGGAGAACGATGTCCAAAGGAAAAAAGTGAGAGTTTTTATGGAGACATGCATTGGAGAGAGAAAAACATTGAAGGTTTAGAGAACATAAGAACATAATGAAATTGTTAATAGAAGATAATGCTTTAGTGTTGGAGATGTCAAAGCATAAGCAAAATATTGGAAGATAACATTGAAGGAGTGTAGCCTAAGATTGTAGTTAAGGGAGACTCTAGTGGAGTGAAGATGAATGTTGAGAGGAACAAAAGAGTAATGCTTGAGGAGGAATGTAGAAGAATTGATTTTGTTTGCAATAAAGTGTTAATTTTATCTACAACTAGAGTGTTCTATAATTCTCGTAACAACATTAAAATTGGAGGGTGCATGTAGCCCTAATGTAGAGAATAAGGTGAAACATGTGTATGCGAGCATGATGAGATTAAGCAGAGGTTAAAACACCATCAAAAGGTATGTTTTAACCTTTAATGTTAGTTGAGCATACATTTGAAATTGGCTTAGTTTCTTTTTTGGGAGGCATAGGAAGGTGATTAAATGAATGAAATGAATGAGAGATACAAGGAATTAAAATATTAAAAAAATTAAAGATTGGTTAGGGAGAAATTAATGTTTGAAGGAAGTAACATGTATTGAAAAATTAGGGAGATATAAAAAATTAAAGAAATTAAACCCATGAGGGATATCATAATGGTAAGTCCTTAGGTTTTCATCCAGGAGACCCAAGTTCAAACCTAGGTACGAGGGGACCGATACCTCTCATAAAAACTTGTGTAAAATCAAATTTTAATGGGAGTGTGGTGCTAGAAGAAGTTGTTGCATCAATGAGAAGATTGTTAACCTAACATTTTAGCCATTGTGCACCATGAATTCTTGGAACTAAAATTTTTTGCACCAACACAAAGAGCAAAACACTAGCATTGTATGGTTTTTGCTAGGAGGACTGCAAATGAAGCTAGAGTGTGGCACTAGAAGAAGTTTTTGTGCTAATTTGAAGGGTGAAACGATTTTTTTAGGAGGACTACAGGTGAAGCTAGAGCCATGGTGCACCAACTAGAGAGCTTGGTCATTCAAGTAGAGCACAAGACCACCTAGAAAGCCAAACTATCATGCACAAAGCCAAAAGCAAAGGAGAATTTGTGAACAATAAATGTTAGGAGCTGTAGAGTATAGTGGGAGGATTCTATGTTGCTTAGAGTGGAGGAGGATTCAATATATTTTGTAATCTTGAGATATGGTGGAAGAGTAGCAAGTTCATTTGTAGTGTATCAATGCTTCAAACCCTTTCCACAAATGTAGGGAATATTATTTTTGAAAAATTATCAAAGCAAAGGTATGTCCAGAAAAAGAAGAGACAAGAGAGAGTGTGATCCAAGAGGGAGTGTGAGCTAGGAGGGAGCGCATGTTGGAGAATATTACATTATTTAGTAGATGTTAATATAATCCCATGGTACAATTATACATTTATAAATATAAGACTAGGGTGTGAGTTATTATATTAGAGAGTGTGATTTATATTTCTCCTAAAGTATGTGTCTATGTGTGAGAAGAGTCCAAGTGTCATGTAACAAAGTGTGCAAGTGTGTAGAGTGTAAGAGTGTGTAAAGTATCATGTAATAAAGTGTGCAAGTGTGTAATATGTGAGAGTGTGCAATGTGTCATGTAAGTAAGTTAAGAGTTATATGTGTAGGTGTCAATTATACAAGTGAAGAGTCACATGCATGTGGCAAGATGTAAAGTCAAGAGACATGAGAGGTTTATCATATGTGAGGAATAGAAAAGGATGCATCTCCCTAATATGTGAGGAATAGGAAAGGATGCATCTCCCAAATATGTGAGGAGAACAATAGTCAAAGTATTGAAAGATCATTTGTAAGGCTATATTATGGAGATAAAGATCCATGTATTGTATCAAGAAATTATCTAAGAGAATCAAAGCTTGTATACAATTTGAGAAATAATATTGTTAGTTTATTTATGAATATTATTGTTATTTCATGAATGTTATGTTCATTGATATTAATAAGATATATTGAATACTCTAATATTGAGTTTGTTTAAGATATTGGATATTGGGACCTATGATTAAATTTGGATAAAAAGCCATCAATTATATTAGAGCTATATTTTGGCCATTTGAGATTGAGTGAAACCATGTTGATTGCACCTAGAGCTAGCAAGCAACACGTTGATGACTATGATTAAAGAATTAAAGCAGAGAAAAAGCTATTCTAGGAAAATATGGGCAAAGGAGGAAAGAGCGCTTGATAAGCGACCAAGTGACATGTTGACAAAAGATTTAAAAAATGGGTGTCAAGTAAATTAGAGCTTCTTGACAGCGTTGAGTCATTTTATGGATCTCGTGACAAAGCAAATGAAGGAAAGTCAATTGTTAAAAAAAGTTAGTGAGAAAAAGAGAACACATAGTGAGAGAAGGATATCATGGTGCACAAGGTATATGCATAAGTGAGCAAGGAGGTTGACATTCCGTATGAAAAATTTGGTTGGTGACTAGAGGACCTAAAGAATAATTAGAAAATCAAAGGCTTCATGATAAGTAATGCCTACCTGGATTGCAATGCCCTAATTAGGACCGTGGTGAAAAAGAATTGTGGCAAATATTGAAGGAGGAGCAACATGAATAAAGGTAACAATATTTTTGAATACCTTTTACTATTTTGAGCAATTGACTAATTTTGGATAGATAAGGTTGAAAATAATTATTTTTTATCAGGTTTGTTATTTTGATGAAAAAGAATAAGTGAATAGGAGTTATAAGGGAATAAGTTTTTAAAATTTGAATTGAAATTGAATTTGAATGAAGTAAGGATGAAATTATTATTATTTTTTTTTATTGGTGGTGGCCACAAGGGGTAAACAGACTGTGACCACGAGGGAACCATTACATAACATATCCGCAACATGTGAGGCGAGAGATTTGAACCTGAGCCTCTCAGCAACTAGAGAGGTTTAACTACCCACTTGCTCTCCAACTCCTCTACATGGGCGGATAAGTAAGGATGAAATTATTATTTAAAAGAGAATTTAAGAAATTAAATTGGAGAGATATGAAGATAAAATTGAAAAGTTGATTGATAAAGAAATATGAAAATTAGAGTGATAAGAAGTAAATGAATGATTGCTTGAAAAAATTGAACTTAAAATTTGACTATTATGATAAATTGAAATTTGAAAAGAGAAATCAAATTTGAATTATAAGAAGTTGATTGTTTGATTAAAGACATTGATTGAAGAAATCATCAATTGATTAAAAATGTAATCAACTTGTCTAATATGTAGAATAAAAACACATAAAAAGTAGACTGCAACAAAATGATTTTTTGTATTTTATATTTAGGAAAGAAAACATAGTAATAACTTAAAATAATAAAGATTATAAATTTCAAATTTTCAAAGAACACAAAATATTTATACAATTCCAGTCAGATGAGGGTTTCCCTCCACAATGACCTGCACTCAACACTTGGGGTTTGCATCCACAAATAGCTTGGAAAAGGGCTCAATGACTTGACATAATGAGAATCCTTCCTCCCTTTCCTAGTAGCCCCTTTTTATAACCTTCCTCTCCTTAATTAGGGCCGACTAATTTCTACTGCATCACTAATTGTCACCAACTGGCAAATCTACCTTATTAACAACTTCCTATTTTAAGATTTATTCCAACTAATTGCTACTACATCACTAACTGGCACTAGCTGGAAAATTTGCCATATTAACCACTTGCTATTTTAAGATTTATTCCTCTACTTTAGTTGAGCTATTGCCAACTGATAAGTTTGCCTTATTAGTTTACCTTCTATTACACTCTTTTCTACCGTAGCTGGGTAGAGTGGACCTTGTTGGTTCGACTTTTATACACACCCAGTGAAGAATGAGCATAAAATACCGATAACACTTATACGGGATAAATCCCACTCACTTTAGGATCTTGTTGGATATCCAAGGTGTGAGTTACAGAGTTGGGTCGAATGTCTATTCACTCTTTTCCGCTTTTGGAATAGTTTCAAGTGGACTATCTGTTACCTTACAACGGGCTCGGGACTTCAGTTCAGTAATGTTTTTGGAGTTGGTTATCTTTGTGGATAATCAGATTTACAATCAGTTCTTTGATCTAGCTCTTTATGCTTTAGCAGATTTAAATAAAAGACAAATTTAAAGAAAGATAAAAATGGATCATTTCACGGTGGAGCGAGAGAGAGTAGGGTAGGGCGAAAAGAGAAGTTTATCTAACTTAGCTGCAAAACCAAAACTACCAATTTTAGTTATACCAGTTAGCTTTACAATAGAACAAATCAAAGAAGAAAGTGTCCAACTTTCTAAGATCACTTTCAACTAAGAGCATAAGACAAAGATAAAAACAGATCTAACAAAAAATTATAAATTGAAGGGAAGTCGATTAAAATTGGTATCTCTCACCAGCAGCCTAGCTCGCACAGTGAGGACAGAGCAATTAGAACAGGCTCGAACCTTAAATCTGTAATTTTCCCTAACATACAATAAAGAAAATGAAGCCTAACAGCATATCCAATCCTGGTAACACGGATCTACAACATAATTTAAATAAACCTTAATGAAACGAAAACAAAAGAAGATGAACTTATCACAATCCGAAAGAGATTAGGCTCCTGGCCATGCTATCACGAGAAAAAGAAAAATCACACCAACTCTAAGTCCAGAACAAAGCATTCAAACAAGATTTGCAGGAAATTGCTCCAATAGCTTTTATTTCTAAGTTTTCGCCTCTCGTGATTTACATTCAGAAGAAGTATTTATAGACCCGGGACAGACCCTGATCTTTTTAGGAATATCTTCTTCTCAAACCCTAAATTTTATCCTCTTAACCTTACTACCGGGGTTTTACAATATAAGGCCCTTTAAAAATAGAGTTTTTTATAAACCCTAACCACTCTGCAAATCCGAGTGTAGTTACTTGCCATAAATGGAAAAGGCATGATCTGATGTTATTCTCATCCATCTCATAATCGCAAGTAAATATCTTCATCTTTACGGTGCACTTGTCGGGAGGGTCTCATTAATTCCTCAGAGAAATTCGGATGAGTCACCGGCTTCTACGACACTTTATCTTCGTAGAGCCGCTTCTGAGTTGAAATTCTCCGCATGCCATTACTTTCACCATAAATTCTTCTATTAAATGCATCCATCGACAAATTTCGGTAACTGTGTGTAGATATTTTCATTTTTCGATCAATTGTCGACATACTCCATTAAATGGGCAGCTGCTTAGTCACCGTAAAGTCTCTTTGCGGCCAGATCTATAAAATATGGATGAACCAGCAATTCTCGGCATCTCCAATTTCCATCTGACGACCTTCATTTAATCCGTGCTTATTTTGTCTTTCCCGCCATTACTTTCGTTAGTATGCAACTGCCAGATGGCTTTCTGCAAAAGACATGCAAGGATTAGTATTTTAATATTATTAAATCAAAACCTTAATGTTCATTATATGTCGGCTTTATTTGCTTTTGACACGTGTCATGATAACACGACGCTTTCCTCCAATTGTTTTTCATTTTGGCCTCTTTGTCTCTTTTGTCGCAAAACCGCGACATGTCACGATTTCGCGACATGTCGTGAAATCGTGACCTTTTCTTTGCACTTGGCTCTCTCCCTTCACCATGAAACCACGACATGTCACGATTTCATGACATGTCACGAAATCATGACCTTCCTTCGCCCTTGCTCTGCCTTTCATCGACTGTGTCACGATTTCGTGACACCTTTCTACTTTTCGACGTGTCACGATTTCACGACACCCCCACGCCTTAGACTTTCTGCTTCGAACCTTGTCACGATTTCGCGATGTCGCGATTTCATGACACCTTTATGCCTTAGACTTTCTGCTTCAAACCTTGTAGCGATTTCGCGACGTCACGAAATCGCGACGTCACGATTTCACGACACCTTTATGCCTTAACCATTTTTTTGCTCCTTTTGTTGCAAAACGCGACATGTCACGATTTCGATGACATGTCGAAATCGCCCCTTTTCATCAGACTTGCATTCATCCAAAATGTCGCGATATCGCGACATTTTCATCACTTGCACTTTTCTTCCAAAACATCTGAAATACACGATTTCATTACTTCCTTCAAAATATGTCGCGAAATCGTCACTTTCATCACTTCTCTTCCAACTCGATCGATTCATATAAAAGCGAACTTTCAAAAAAGCGAAAAATGAAAAATGAATCGAATCGCGACGTTTCCAAAAATGGAAAGTCGCGATATCGCGAACTTTCTACTTAGCAAAATTTCCAAAAATTGTAGGTTGACTCTAATGAATTCATTCATTCTGTATTTTGCATATTTAGTGAAAGATTTTCTTTTCTCAAAAATGACTCTAACTTTTAAAAATGAATTCTAAATTGAAATCAAAGCCACAGGCAAGCCTACTTGGATACTTTGGTATATGCAAAACTTGAAGAAGAAGGAGGCAAGCAAAATTTGGAATAAAAACACTGGAAAACATCAAGAGGGTCCCTACTGCAAAATGAAAGCTAAATATTTTCAAAGGATGGAAATTCATTTTTTCGGTGGGGGTGTGTTGCTTCTCAACAAATGGCGATATCTGCGGGTAAAATAGTAGCACTATTTTAGAATCCAGGACTCTAGTTTCAAAACAATGTAGACCATGTACCATGCCTTGCCACAAATATTCTTCAAAATAAATTAACTACTACCTGATAGTTGTTAAAATTTCCCAAGGACATACTAGGTTGAATCACTTAAGGAAGATTTTCGATGTGCAATTATAAGCGTATAAAACTTTCTTCAAGAATGACTGGGCCTTCGAATGTTGTACTCTGGATTGATCAACTTTTCTAGAAAGGGGAAACCGAGTTGTGAAAGGGGAAACCGAGTAGGGCTCTGTTTACTAGTTTAGCCTTTTACGACCTTGACAGAGTTACTCTTTAGATTTACACGACCACTGATCCACAAGCTGTGAGGTAGTATCTACAACTTGGTAAAAGAAAACATCTTATGAAGCCTTGGCTATCTCTTTCATTACATAACTTTTTCCTTCCTTTTTTTTTTTTTATAGGAAATAACAGAGTGCCAGTTTTATGTTGTCTTGCTCAACTTTCACCTTCTCTCTCTCTCCTTTGAAATATACCAAAATCTGAAAAGCCTTAAAAAAGAACAACAATTTTTTTTTTAATATTTCATCAATCTAGAACTACTTTAGACTGGGTACTGATAGCCTTTATGGATACTCAAATAATTTCACGAATCAGAGTCCCCTCTTATGACCAACTTTTCTTGGATTCCCTGGGAGTTTCTCCGACCAAACAGTATAGCAGTTTCTTTATAATTAAAATAACTGTGGCAAGCAAGACACAAAATCCAATCATCTTTCTACTGTTGTTCTGAATAACAAAATAGTTCCACTGTTCAGTTTAAGCAGACTATCTCTCAATTAGAATAATGAACACTGGATTTTGAACTCAGAATAAAACAATTTTAGAAGGCTGACCTTTTCTTTGCTGCCTAGGCAAAACTAAAAAAAAAAAATTTTAAAAGCTAAAGAAATTTGTACAGATCCCAAAGGATAAAACACAGAACTTTAAAAAAAAAAAACAAACCCCAAAGGTAAAATAAAATAAAACAAACTACAACCCCAAAGGATAAAACACAGACCTTTAAAAACAAACAAAATAAAATAAAACAAACTACTTTGTACAGACCCCAAAGGATAAAACACAGACCTTTAAAATCAAACAAAATAAAATAAAACAAACTACTTCAAAGCTTATTTACAATGTATACACATGTTACAACGTCTTTGTGATTCATTCAAATGATATATTGGATGGAACAAGTGAGAAATAATGCTTTAGGTATTGACCATTAACGGGGAGGTTCAGAAAATTACCATCAAGGTCCTGTAAACGAAATGCGTTATTACCCAGGATCTCAGCAATCTGGTATGGCCCTATCCATAGCGGTTGCAACTTTGTATGTTTACCTTTCTTTTCATGGGCCTTGTCCCATAGAAGCACCAGGTCTGCAAGTTTGAAAGCTTTCACTCTGGCTCTTTTGTCAAACCAGCGCTTGACGGTTTCTTGGTGCCGATTGAAATGTTCCAGGGCTTGGAGTCGTTCATCCTGTAAATTAGTTAGATCCAAAACACGAGCCTCTGCATCTGCTTGATCCTCAAAATAGTCTAAAACAAATTGATAAGTAGGTAATTTCAGAGAGATGGGAACAATGGGCTGAGTACCATACAACAAAGCAAATGGGGAAGTCTTAAGAGCCACTTTATATCTTATCTTGTCAGCCCAAAGTGCATATTTCAATAATGTATGCCATTGTCTGGGTTTGTCCACTGCAGATTTCTTAATGGCATTCATTAAATTCTTATTCGTGGACTCAGCTAGTCCATTACCTTGGGGATAATAGTTGGATGAAAATATGATAACTATCCCCATCTGGTATGCCCATTATGCAAACTCTAATGATTGGAAGGCTGGTCCATTATCGCACACCAAATTCAGAGGAACCCCAAACCTGGTTATGACATTTGACTCTAGAAATTTGATCACTTCATGAGTTGTACTTCTCATGGTGGTTGTTGCTTCGACCCATCTTGTGCAGTAATCAGTAGCTGTTAGAACATACTTATGCCCTGCTGAAGAATTTGGGTTTATCACTCCCACAAAATCAAGTCCCCATTGCATAAAAGGTTTATTTATTACAATAGGCTGCAATGGTAGAGCTCGATTGGCCTCTTTGGATGCAAAAGTTTGGCATTGATGGCAAGTTCTCACATGCTGATGCGCATCTTTAAACAATGTAGGCCAGTAATAGCTTGCTCTCAATATTTTATGTGCAGTGGCAGATCCTGAGGAATGCCCTGCCCCTAACTTTTCATGAAAACTGGACATCACCTCATTGACTTCACTCTGAGAAATGCATCTTAAGAAAATGCCGGCATAATTTTCTCTATACAAGTTGCCTCCTTTGAGGAGATAATGAGCAGACTTTCGAGTTTTAGTGCTCTCCTTTGGGTTCTATTCAAGTGAGATGGACAAATTCCAAATTGCGACAGATGAATAATATCTCTATATCAGTCATCGAATCCAGAATTCAACTGATTAATTTCTTCTTGTACAGGTATTTCGGCAATGTGTCGAGACAAACCAAGTCCTTTGATTAATTTTGCAGGCCGAATTTCTAAGTCGTATTCCTGCAGTCTTGTAACCCAATTACCTCTTAGTTCACCCAATTCGTCCTGGCTTAATAGGTATTTAACTGCTGGGTCAGGAACTATAGCATGAACTCTGCTTCTTAGTATGTAGTGCATGAGCCGCTTACTTGCTCTCACCAAGGCATAGGCTTGTTTATCTAAGCGAGAATATTTTAGCTCAGCCCCCTTTAAATTGGTACTCTTGAAAGCAATTGGATGCTCCCCCATTTCTCTTCGTTGGGTCAGAACTGCAGCAAGTGTGTGTTCAGAAGAAAAGGTGTACAAGTAAAAATCTGCACTGAAATCTGGGCTCACCAAAACTGGAGCTTGCTTGATGGCAGTCTTGATTTCTTGGAACGCTGTTTTAGCTTCTATTGTCCGGGCAATCTGAGTAGTTTCCTTTAGCATGTCATTCGGTGGCTTGACTATTTCTGCAAAACCGAGAGATGAACTTCTCGACAAAGTTAATTTTCCCAAAAAAGGATCTTAACTCTTTCTTAGAGTTGGGAAAGGGTATGTCGGATATGGCTTCAACTCTGTCAGGATCCATGGAAATGCCATCTTTGGTGATCAAGTGCCCAAGGAGCTTTCCTTATGTTACACCAAAAATGCACTTCTTCGGATTCAAAGAAATGTCGAACTCCCTGCATTTGTTGAACACGGACTCCAAGTGTTTTACGTGGTCAAACCGAGATTTAGAGAAAACTGTTAAGTCATCCATGTAAACAACAATGCACTTACCCATAAGGCCTTTGAAAGCATGATCCATCGCACGTTGAAAAGTAGCTCCGACATTAATCAATCCGAACGACATTCTTTTGTAGGCAAAAGTTCCCCACTTGGTTGTGAAGGCGGTTTTCATCCTGTCTTCCTTTTCAACTAATATCTGATTATACCCTGAGAAACCGTCTAGGAAAGACATCATTTTCGAACCATTGACAATCCGTAACACCTCATCCATGGAAGGCGAGAGGATAATTATCTTTCTCGGATGCCTTGTTCAAATTTCTAAAATCCACACACAAGCGGATCTCTCCATTTTTCTTTATGACCGGCACCAAATTGGCCACCCAAGTAGAATGCCTAACGGGAAAAATAATGGCGGCACTCAATAATTTTTCTACCTCCTTCTGGATGAGGGGCTCTAGCAGAGCGTTGACATGCCTCTATTTTTGCCGAAAAGGTTTGCAAAACTCTTTTAAAGGTATAACATGAGTGTAAACTTTCGGATCAAAGACCTTTAAGTCTTTGTAAGACCAGGCCATAACATCCTTGGACCTGTGAAGAAAATCGATCATATTTCTTTTTATTTTTGGGTCACAAGTTTTAGCCAACTTGAGGTGCCTGGGATCTTCTTCGGTCCCCACGTTTAGGTTCTCGGTCTCACTGTTTGTTACATCCATAGAATCCTCAGAATTCACCTTTTGCTTGATTTGGTCAACATCAAAGAGCCGCTCCAGTTCTACCATCCCTTTTGGAATTCTGTTATCTTTCAACCTTATTATTCCCCTTTCATCGTCTAACTGCTCCAGCAGAGTATCCCTTTGTCCATCATCGATTATAGCATTTTCAAACGCTTTGGTACTCTGTAAAAAATTTATAATCTGCTTGGTCATCAGAGAAAACCTGAAAATTATCCACATTATTTGGGACCGAAGGACAAGGGACTAACTCGATCGAAAACTTGTTCCATTTGAATTCTTCCGGTGGTTTCGGACTTACGTGTGATGAAGCCAAGATATCTGCACGTGAATTCTGCTCTCTAGGTATGTGCGTTAAATTAAAAGCATCAAAATCTTCCACGAGATCCCATGCTCGGTGTTTGTATCCTTTTAAATAAGATGCTTTACACTGGAATTTACCTTTAACTTGATTAGCCACCAACTCTGAATCTGTAAAAACTCGGATATTTCTTACACCTCTGTCCAAAGCAAATTTCAATCCTAATACCAGTGCTTCGTATTTCGCTAAATTATTTGTGCAAGGGAACTGTAGGCGATAAGACATAAAATATGTCTGATTCTCAGGCCCTTTAAGGACTGCCCCTGTACCAGAACCCTGTTTAGATTTAGCCCCATCCACATGAAGCGTCCAAACTTCATTACTATGAACAGGATGAGCTTTACTAAACTTCTCATTTTGTCCCGTTGTTAAATTATAAACTCCAATATCTACATCAACAATATTTACAGTCTCATTTTCTGCATTATATTCAGTGATCGTATGTTTGTATCTGGGTTCTCTTTCAACCCTTAATTGGTTTGCCACTCCTTTCCACGGCAACCACATGTGTGAAAAGTCAGTTGCCAAGTATCCATTCAAATATTTCGACCAATCCCTGCTCGGAAGCATCCCGTACCCCACAGGAATATCCACCACCTGAATTTCAATTCTGTGTTGTGCCCTTGGTTCAGATGCTAACTGGATATGGATATTCCGAAGTTCACCTACTACTTTAACCTCCGATTTGTCCAATTGGACAACTCTTCTTTTAGACTTCATTGGGGTCAAACCCAACTGTTGACAAATGGCCAAAGGCATAACATTAGCTGAAGCACCCGAATCTACCAGACAGTTGTGTAAGTTTTTCCCAAAAATACGAACGATCAGTAGAAAAGGCGAAACTTCGAGTCTTCTCTTTATACATGGCTACATTCGCATTTGCCATCTTCTTTCCCCTGTCCAAAGATTTTGTAGTAGGCCCAGAGTATGTTTTAATCAAGTTATCCCTCTGTTCTGAAATTTGGGCCAACTCATGAAGAGTGATGTTGGCTTTGATCTTCTTCATGTCCTCCACTATATTATATCCCTTATTGAGTGGAGGGACAAAAGCATCTGGTCCTCTCGGATTTCCTCCCTTGGGTGGAGATGGGTTATTGCTTGAAGATGGATCTGGAGGAACATTGTGGGAGTTGTCCGGAGGGGTAGATGTAGTGTTGGGCTCCGGATTTCTGTTTTTGAGGTTGTAGTTGTCCCTCCTGTATTGTTGAAAAGCCTGCACCTCATCCATAGGCATTTCAACTACATTCTCAGATTCACCCGAGAAAGTGAAAGAATCCAAGACCATGGCTGCACTGTGGCTGGATGAACTTGGGCCATCCACATTTCTTTGATGTTCAGGAGAAATCAACTCCCCAGACAAAGCTTCAAAGGCGTTACAAAATTCCAAACAATCCAACTCCCCGTGTTGAGAAGTAGCATGTATCCTGCACCAGTTAGGCAAAGCCAAATCACAAATATTTACATCATGACCTTTACCTTTATAATCCTTATTGGGTTCGTATGGGGGCCGAGTGAATCTATTCTGCTGATAGGAATACCTGTTTGAGTTCTCCCCAGTAGAAACCTGCCTTTTAAAACTCAAAAAATCATTGGCCAACTTTTGGACTATTTTTGACACTTCTTCAACTCTTGCATTATCAACTTCTTTACCTGGGTTCTGTACATTTTCAGCAGGTGTTACAGCCAATGGATTTCCTGATGGTGGAGTTTGACACACTGGCAACATCATCTGATGTGGTATGGGATTGAAAATAGGGGCAGCTTGTGTGACCAAAGGAATTTGATGAGCATTTAAAGGTTGGGGTCCCAACTGTCTTTCTAGAACCAAAGCTTCTTTGTAAGCCTCTGTTAAATTGGTAATAGAGGGATCTCTTTTCAAGAAAACAGAAGTCATTGGATCCAGAGAATTCCTAAAAATCTCTAATGCCAGGTCTGCATTTGGCACATAATAACCAGTCAGTCTACCATAAGCCTTCTGAAATCTAACATTGTAAGATCCGATGATTCATTTATTTCTCTTTTAATACCGGAAAATTGCTGATATAATACACTGGGATCTATTACCTCACCAAAGCTGTGATACAAAAACCTTTTCCAAGTCATTCCAACTGGTAATAGAATCGTTAGTGAGATTTAGAAACCAGTCGTAAGCTCCCTCCTGGAGAGTGAACGGGAACAATCTGCAAGCCACATCTTCATGCTTGTACATTTAACAATTTCAGAGCATTCTTGAATGCTACTAGATGTTCTTCTGCTTGTCCTAGTTCCATCATGTTTGTATCTGGGAAGATATCTCTCAGGATTTTGGGCGGGTCATGGGCTGCACCCGGGATATTTAAGGCGAGTGGAACCTAACCGGTTTGCCATTATTACTTGATTGACAATGATATTTTCAGTTGCGATTGGAGTAACTACAAGTGGTGACAAAACTATTTGAGACAAGGACTTGGCCCTTACGAGGCTGCTTCTTCCGGGAGTTTCTAACTCAGGCACAAGGAGCTCTCCAGCTCTGGAGTGGGACCTTATTATTCTATAATTAGAATCCAGCTTTTCACCAGCACTTACAACCTTACAATCCTTAACAGACTACTGAACAGAGTTCAACTGGGCCCTCCTTCTAGCGCCAATTTTAAATGTTGGTTCGACTTTTATACACACCCTATGAAGAATGAGCATAAAATACCGATAACACTTATACGGGATAAATCCCACTCACTTTAGGATCTTCCTTGGATATCCAAGGTGTGAGTTACAGAGTTGGGTCGAATGTCTATTCACTCTTTTCCGCTTTTGGAATAGTTTCAAGTGGATTGTCTGTTACCTTACAACGGGCTCGGGACTTCAGTTCGGTAATGTTTTTGGAGTTGGTTATCTTTGTGGATAATCGGATTTAAAATCGGTTCTTTGATCTAGCTCTTTATGCTTTAGCAGATTTAAATAAAAGACAAATTTAAATAAAGATAAAAATGGATCATTTCACGATGGAACAGAGAGAGTAGGGTAGGGCAAAAAAGAGAAGTTTATCTAACTTAGTTGCAAAACCAAAACTACCAATTTTAGTTATACCGGTTAGCTTCACAATAGAACAAATCAAAGAGGAAAGTGTCCAGATTTCTAAGATCACTTTCAACTAAGAGCATAAGACAAAGATGAAAACAGATCTAACAGAAAATTATAAATAGAAGGGAAGTCGGTTAAAATTGGTATCTCTCACCAGCAGCCTAGCTCGCACAGTGAGGACAGAGCAATTAGAACAGGCATGAACCTTAAATCTGTAATTTTCCCTAACATACAATAAAGAAAATGAAGCCTAGCAGCATATCCAATCCCGGTAACACAGATCTACAACATAATTTAAATAAACCTTAATGAAACGAAAACAAAAGAAGATGAACTTATCACAATCCGAAAGAGATTAGGCTCCTGGCCATGCTATCACGAGAAAAGAAAAATCACACCAACTCTAAGTCCAGAACAAAGCATTCAAACAAGATTTGCAGGAAATTGCTCCAATAGCTTTTATTTCTAAGTTTTCGCCTCTCGTGATTTACATTCAGAAGAAGTATTTATAGACCCAGGACAGACCCTGATCTTTTTAGGAATATCTTCTTCTCAAACCCTAAATTTTATCCTCTTAACCTTACTACCGGGGTTTTACAATATAAGGCCCTTTAAAAATAGAGTTTTTTATAAACCCTAACCACTCTGCAAATCCGAGTGTAGTTACTTGCCATAAATGGAAAAGGCATGATCTGATGTTATACTCATCCATCGTAGCATCGCAAGTAAATATCTTCATCTTTACGGTGCACTTGCCGGGAGGGTCTCATTAATTCCTCAGAGAAATTCGGATGAGTCACCGGCTTCTACGACACTTTATCTTCGTAGAGCCGCTTCTGAGTTGAAATTCTCCGCATGCCATTACTTTCACCATAAATTCTTCTGTTAAATGCATCCATCGGCAAATTTCGGTAACTGTGTGTAGATATTTTCATTTTTCGGTCAATTGTCGACATACTCCATTAAATGGGCAGCTGCTTAGTCACCGTAAAGTCTCTTTGCGGCCAGATCTATAAAATCTGGATGAACCAGCAATTCTCGGCATCTCCAATTTCCATCTGACGGCCTTCATTTAATCCATGCTTATTTTGTCTTTCCCGCCATTACTTTCGTTAGTATGCAACTGCCAGATGGCTTTCTGCAAAAGACATGCAAGGATTAGTATTTTAATATTATTAAATCAAAACCTTAATGTTCATTATATGTCGGCTTTATTTGCTTTTGACACGTGTCATGATAACACGACGCTTTCCTCCAGCTATTTTTTATTTTGGCCTCTTTGTCTCTTTTGCCGTGAAACCGCGACATGTCGCGATTTCGTGACATGTCGCGAAATCGCGACCTTTTCTTTGCACTTGGCTCTCTGGCGACCTTCGCCGTGAAACCGCGACATGTCACGATTTCGCGACATGTCACGAAATCGTGACCTTCCTTTGCCCTTGCTCTGCCTTTCGTCGACTGTGTCGCGATTTCGTGACACCTTTGTGCCTTCGGCCTTTTTCTTGAACCGTGTCACGATTTCGCGACGTCGTGAAATTGTGACGTCACGATTTCGCGACATCGCGAAATCATGACGTCACGATTTTGTGACACCTTCATGCCTTAGAATTTCTGCTTCGAACCTTGTCGCGATATCGCGACATCGCGATATCGCGACACCTTTATGCCTTAGACTTTCTACTTCGAACCTTGTCGCGATTTCACGACACCTTCTATGC
This sequence comes from Wollemia nobilis, assembly GCA_028583015.1. NCBI lineage: Eukaryota > Viridiplantae > Streptophyta > Pinopsida > Araucariales > Araucariaceae > Wollemia > Wollemia nobilis. The sequence goes on from JAQPPZ010005606.1 coordinate 3,385,972, forward strand.
CTTAACCATTTTTTTGCTCCTTTTGCCATGAAACCTGCGAAATCGCGCCCTTTTCATCAAGACTTGCATTCATCCAAAATGTGTCGCGATATCGCGACATTTTTATCACTTGCACTTTTCTTCCAAAACACGTCGTGAAATCGCGACGTTTTCATTACTTGGCACTTCCTTTCCAAATATGTCGCGATATCGCGACGTTTTCAACACTTGGTCTTTTCTTCCAAAATATGTCGCGATTTCGCGACGTTTTCCACAAGACTTGCTTCCAGCCAAAATGTGTCGCGAAATCGTGACATTTTCAACACTTGGTCTTTTCTTCCAAAATATGTCGCGATTTCGCGACGTTTTCCACAAGACTTGCTTCCAGCCAAAATGTGTCGCGAAATCGTGACATTTTCAACACTTGGTCTTTTCTTCCAAAATATGTCATGATTTCGTGACGTTTTCATCAAGTTTGGCTTCCGACTCAAACCTGTCGCGATATCGCGACGTTCCCGAAACTTGGCTTTCTCTTCCAAAACCCGTCGCGATTTCGTGACATTTCCAAAAATGGAAAGTGTCGCGATATCGTGACTTTTCCAAAAATGGAAGTGTCGCGATATCGCGACGTTTCCAGCACTTAGCAAAATTTTCCAAGACCCGTCGCGATTTCGTGACATTTCCAAAAATGGAAAGTGTCGCGATATCGCGACTTTTCCAAAAATGGAAGTGTCGCGATTTCGCGACGTTTCCAGTACTTAGCAAAATTTCCAGAATTTGTAGTTTGACTTTAATGAATTCATTCATCTGTATTTTGCATATTTAGTGAAAGATTTTCTTTACTCAGAAATGACTCTAACATTTTAAAAATGAATTCTAAATTGAAATCAAAGCCACAGGCAAGCCTACTTGGATACTTTGGTATATGCAAAATTTGAAGAAGAAGGAGGCAAGCAAAATTTGGAATAAAAACCTGGAAAACATCAAGAGGGTCCCTACTGTAAAATGAATAGCTAAATATTTTCAAAGGATGGAAATTCATTTTTTTCAGTGGGGGTGTGTTGCTTCTCAACAGACCTCACATATGGATATCTCAAAGAAGGGGATATTACAAATCCTCCCTCCCCAAATTTTCTTATCCTCAAGAAAGATGAGGTTGGGTGATCAAGTATCTTAGCCAAATTCCAAGTGGCATCCTCCTGTGGCAACCCTTTCCATTGTACCAAAAACTTTATCCATACTCTGTAATTCACTATCCAACAAACTCTTGGTGTTTGCATAAAGAAACTCCATAGCAAAATGTATTCCTTTTAATCCACGTCCTAGAACAAGGAGATTCCTTGGCTTTGTTGCACCACAAGCAAGAAGGACAGCATCATTGTCTGCACAAAGCCTATCCATGGAGAAAAGTGGGTCAACACCAACATTTGCATTCACAACAAAGTCAACACCTTCCTCCTTCATTAGATCAACACGTCGTTGCACGACATCAATTTTGTCTGTTTTCATATTAGGCACTCCATACATCATTAGACCTCCAATACGATCAGCTTGTTCATATACAGTCACACAGTGCCCTGTTTTATTAAGCTGATTGGCTGCTGCTAAACCAGCTGGTCCACTGCCCACTATAGCAACTTTCTTCCCTATTTGTTTCACAGGTGGTCGAGGAACCATCCATCCTTCTTCAAAAGCTTTATCAATGATGGAATATTTGATACTTTTAATAGATACAGGGTTTTCAATTATACCCATAACACATGTACCTTCATCGAGTGCAGGACATACACGCTCTGTGAACTCAATTTTTTTTGATTTCCAACATCTTGTCCAATGCTTCGTGCTAGTGATCCTGATATACTAATTCATTCCACTTAGGTATTTTGTTTCCAAGTGGGCATCCACTATTCTCTTGATGACAAAAGGGGGTTCCACAATCCATACACCTAGCTGATTGCATCTTTAGTAGGGGACCTAGTCTTTTTCCTTGACTTCTTTCCAATAATTTATTCGTTCTATGACATCTATATAGGAAATAGTTTCTCTCTCATACATCAAAAAATCACAATGCTTAATTGCATCATCAATATTTGTAGGCCTTTATGGTACAACTATTGGTTCCCTTGGCTTTATGACCTCATAATAATTTTGATATTTATCTTCAACTCCTCAAAGGCATCTTTCTTCATCAACTCAGCCTCCTCTGCTTCCTTAGCAGCATTTTCAACCTTCATTTCTTGTAGCACTCTTTTATAGTCTTTTGGGAATACTTTCACAAATTTTTGGAGGGACTTAAAGTCAACAAAACTTCTTTTGCTAGTTAGTTGTTTGTTTGTCATTGATGTTGTTGAATCATCATCCTCAAGGTCATGACATCATCTTCTTCTTCCACTTTTTCAAGGTATATTGAGTCTGCATTGCACCTTGAACTGAACTTTCCATCTACATCAAGAACATAAGCAATTCCACCACTCATACCAGCTGCAAAATTCCTTCCAGTCTTGCCCAGGATGACCACAGTTCCACCAGTCATGTATTCACATCCATGATCCCCCACTCCTTCCACAATTGCTTTGGCACCAAAATTCCTCACACAAAATCTTTTTGATACCATTCCATTAAGATAGGCTTCCCCCCATGGAACCATACAACATGACATTCTCAATTACTTTTTTTTCTTTAGGATAAAAATGACTTTGAGTTGCAGAAGTCCATGAAGGAGATATCCCTTTGGAACTCTAAACTCTTCATAACATACACAACATGGAGGGTGTCAAAGTTATTCTCTTGCTGGTCCACTTCATCCTCTCCTTGTTGCATAACTTCTCTCTACAAAAAAGTGACTCTCGATAACCCAAAACTAGTTGATTTTAGCGGTATGTTGTGGTTTACCTCGAAAGCTGAGGTTTTCCTTTGTTCACCATATCCTGAAGGAATAGTGATAGGGTTTAAAAACTGTATTAGTTGAGTGAAGAGATTGATTAACTATTGTTGTCCATATTGCAAGGATTTCAGTGTGCTAGAAAACTCTTTCTCTTCGGATTGATTAAATATAACTTTTTTTGTTCCCTCTACCTCAGTCTTTGTGTTCTAATGTTGTCTGGCATGCAATAGCTTTTCCTCTTATATCTTCCCTAGGATAGATAGATATAAGCTCTTGTAACACTATAATGAACCTATCTAATATGTAGAATAAAAATACACAAAAATAAGACTGCAACAACCTATTTTTTGTATTTTATATTTAAGAAAGAGATACTTTAATAACTTAAAATAATAAAGATTACAAATTTCAAATTTTTAAAGAACATAGAACATTCATACAATTCCAGTTAGATGAGGGCTTTCGTCCTCAATGGCATGCACTCAACACTTGGGGTTTTCATCCACAAATACCTTGGAAAAGGGCTCAATGAATTGACATAATAAGAATCCTTCCTCCCTTTCATAGTAGCCCCTTTTGATAACCTTCCTCTCCTTAATTAGGGCTGATTGATTTCTACTGCATCATTAACTGTCACCAGTTGGCAAATCTACCTTAATAACTTCCTATTTTAATATTTATTCCAACTAATTTCTATTGCATCACTAATTGGAACTAGCTAGAAAATTTGCCTTATTAAGCACTTGCTATTTTAAGATTTATTCCTCTGCTTTAGTTGAGATGCTACCAATTGACAAGTTTGCCTTATTAGTTTACCTTCTATTACACTCTTTTCTACCGCAGTTGGGTAAAGTGGACCCTACATATGGAAATCTCAAGAAGGAGATATTATAAAAATCGAAGAAATTATTGATTGATTAAGTTAAACTTGAGAGAAATAAGGTATTATGCATCAAAGGAATTAATTGCTTGAGAATTTGTTTTGCATCATGGAAGAAAATAATTTAAATGCATTGGTAAATGACAGTAAAGAAAGATTAAAAGTCTTGAAACTTCATATACAACATTTTATGGAAAATATTGATGAGAAACAAGACATATCAATAAGATTGAAGGAGCATTTATATTCAATCTACAAAGAAGCCAAAGATAAAAATTGAGGCATTTGGCAATTATCTAGAGTCAAAATTCATTGAAGCACATGAAAATTTCTAGAAAATACATTATTCTACCTATAGATATAAGTATGATAATGTATATGATATTACTTACTCTTGAAATTTATAAGGACAAGAGTTATAAAAAATAAGAATTGATTAAAATCCTAAAGAATAAATTGATGACAGAAGATATCAGTTGTGACACGAGTGACTTATGTCATAGAAACATTTATAGATACAAAAAAAGGAATTTATTAAGATGTTATTACATTCAACATATAGCGAGGGTTTCCTTGGGCATGAAACCTCTTTTTGTTTTCTATTCTATGGGCGAAGGTTTCCCTAGGGGGGAAACCTCCATTTTTTTTGAATTACAAGCGAAGGTTTCCTTGGCCAGGAAATCTCTTTCCAATTTTTAGGGCTCTTTTGTTGCTCGCTGGTTTTCCCTATTTAGGTGGGAAACCATTTTCAAATTTTAAGTCTCCTTTGTAGTTGGTCTTGTGGAGGTTGCCTCCCTGTTTTAGCAGTTTTTGTTTATCTCCTAGAGATAGTCTTCAAGAGACAGTCTCTTTTGTTGTAATCCTTTTGTAAAAGCTTTAGGGATCCTTTCAAAACCCCTTATTTCAACCAATTAAAAAAAAATTCAACATATAACAACAAGTTTAAAAATAAAAAGTCATCAAATTCAAAAATTCATTATTGTGATGACTTACTGATTCAATGTCCATAATTAACATTAATAGGACAACATTAAGATCAAGACCAAGACAAATAAGCACAAAGTAAAGAAGGAGAACATGTTAACTGGTCAGTATCAAAAATTCAAAAAGTGGATTAAGCACAATATAAGATTGTCTAATAGAGTCAACAAACAAAGTCAATGGATGGACACAAGGTGAAAGATGAAGATGAAGATTGAAGACTAAAAGTCTTCAAACCAAATAATATAGTACATTGGGATGTTGGAGAAAATCACATTATTTGGTAGATGTTAATGTACCCCAATGGTATACTTGTACATTCGTAAATATTAGAATAGGGTGTGAGATATTAGATTAGAGAGTGCAATTTATATTTCCTCTAAAGTATGTGTATATGTGTGAGAAGAGTCCAAGTATCATGTAATAAAGTGTGCAAGTGTGTAATATGTAAGAGTGTGCAATGTGTCATGCAAGTAAGTCAAAAGTCATATGTGTAGGTGTCAAGTATACAAGTGAAGAGTCACATGTATATGGCAAGATGTAAATCCAAGAGACACCTTTGTCATATGTGAGGAATAGGAAATGATGCATCTCTAGGATATGTGAGGAGAGCAATAGTCAAAGTATTGAAAGGTCATTTGTAAGGCTATATTATGGAGACAAAGCTCCATGTATTGTATCAAGAAATTATTTGAGAAAATCAAAGTTTGTATACAATTTGAGCAATAATATTGTAAGTTTGTTTATGCATATTATTGTTATTTCATGAATGTTATGTTCATTGATATTGGTCAAATATATTGAATACTCTAATACTAAGTTTTTTTAAGATCATAGATATTATGACTTATTAAAAAGGGCTAAAGAGCCATTAGTGAGAATTGGGAATAAGTGCGATCTAGGAGTGAGTGCAAGCTAAGATGGAGTATGATATAGAAGGGAGTGCAAGCAAGGAGTAAGCCCCAATAACTAGTATGGAAGGAAATTCATATTTGAAATCCCTAATAGGAAGCTAGGATGCCCTAGCTAGAAGTATGAATGCCCAAGTTGAAGATAAGTGGAAGAACAAATATATGGTAATTTTGATCTAGGTAGCAGATGTTTTACTAGAATTGACTATCAAGAATGATATGATTGAGCATGATATAATGGTTTTGAAAAGCAGAGGGTTAATATATAAATTTTGTAGATCCTAGCTACAATTTTTGGAGATTCAAGATTGGATCAAGTGGAAGTGGAGATTGAATTCAAATTACTTTGTGGCTTTTCTTCCTAAAGGTTTTTTCCTTGTCATATTTTCTAATTAAGAAATTAGGAAAAATATTGAGTGGTGGCCCACGGTTTAGAGGGAGAGGTGCCTTTTATTTAAGATCGTGGAATGGAATTTTTTGTATTGAGATAAAAACTATTAAGAAGTTTCTAGTTTGGGTTAGGCTTTTTGGACTTCCATATCAACTTATCAATAAGGATATTTTGAAGAATATTAGAAATAATCTAGGAGAATTCATCAAGGAAGGACTAGCTATTAAGGAGTGAAAGCATGCTATATATACTTTAAGATGAGTTGCTATGGATTTTTTAAAACCTTTGCCACAATCCATTAATATTAAATATAAATCAAGAGAATAAGATCAATAAGTGGATTGTGAAACATCATATTTTGTTGTCAATTGTTATGATATTGGCCACTTGGCAAGAGTTTGCAAAGTAAACAATATGAAGAAAGAGATAAGAAAACTGGCCATGATATAAACTTCAAGGCAAAACAAGAAAATCATACATTAATAGAAGGTAGATCAGATCAAGGATATTCCACAACTAAAGAAGGGGCAAAGAAAGCCTATCTACAACAACTTATGGAAAAGACCAACATAACTCACTTGGATCAACTGCTATAAGAAATAAAGAAGGATATAAGGGATTAGAAAGTACAATATGTGAGTTCAATTTCAAAAGGAATTAAAGGTGCAAAGGAAGATGCAAAGGAAAATCCTAACTCAAATGTGATAAGAGAGTTCAAGATCTTTCTAGGTAAATTATCTTCATTTTTCTCAAGTAGTATAGAATCCTCTCCTTGTAATAAAAGTGAAAGTGGTACAAAGGTTATTTCTTGGACTTTAGGGTTTCAAGAGTAGCATAATAAATAAATGAGGATAGAGGAAATCTATAACAATTTAGGTTTTTAGGGCATAATAAGAAGGTAATTGCTTTGGAAGAGAGTCCTTGCACTTTTGGGTTTCTAGGGAAATATAGAGAAGAACGTGCTTTTGAGGTTATTCCTTGCTCTACAAATTCTTCAAAGCAAGACAAAGCTATAGATAACAAGTCTTACTTTGAGCAGTGCAAGAAGACTGAAGAGATTGATGAAGAAGAAAGTATTGGTGGGAATGAAAAAAAGAGAGGAAGACCCATGAAGAAAAACAAAGAGAAAAAAGAAACCTATAGATATTGATATGGGAAAACAAAAGCAAATATTGCAAGTCTTAACAAGAAGTGGGGTTAAACCCACATATATAAAAAAAATAACAATGAAACTAAAATCTTGGAATATTAGGGGCATGAATAAGAAACCTAAAAAAAGGTATTAAGAAACTCTCAAATTATTAGAGACAATATATTTATATATTATGAATATGGAAACTAGGCAACAAATATTTTAGCCATTCACAGTGTTGAATTTTACCTTGAAAAAATTTAAATTTTGGAAAGCATCTATATGATATGATATAAAAGTGTTGATTGTGGAAACTTAGCAGTGAGGAAGATGGTGAATCTCTTTGACAAGAAAGGGAGGTTGGATATGGTTTAATTAATTAATAGAAATGTAATGAGAGCAAAGTTATATTTTATTTTTGTAATGGGAGTGACCCCCAATGGAAGCCACACATAGCTTATTAAAAAATAAGGATTAAAGACATTTGAGATTGATTGTTTTTAAAATTCATTGATTGAAATTGCATTGAAATTTAAGAATTGGAGAAGTAAATTGAAAGGAGATATACGAAGAAGACCATAAAATTGAATGGGAAGATTTGAAGAAGAAAAATTTGAATTGAAATTACAAATTAATTGAAAATTGAAATTGAAAAAAAATTCATTAAAAGTTGGAAAAAAAGGGATTTCAACATCAAAAGAAATTTAAAGAATTTAGAAGTAAAATATCATGGCTAGGAAGTAAAGGAAAACAAACATTCAATATGAAGAGAAATAAAAGTCTTCCAAAAACAATTTACAAGTAAATTCAAAAAAAATTATAGAAGGAATAAAACATGGGCCAATGGAATTAATGGAACATCTACACTCCGTTTAAAAAAAATCTAAAAGTATAATTCATTTGATACTTAGAAATTGCATACAAGTTTGTTCTAAAGATGCTAATGACTACAATATATAGAAATCAATATGCAATGTAACAATTGCTTTCAATATTATTAAGACAAAAACATTGAAGAAAACTGAAGAATCAAGAAACAAACCTTTCATAAAAAGTCTTTATTCAAAGCCCATAAAGGTCCATCCAAAATGTGAAAAAGAAAATTACACTCACAAGTGTAAACATTGCAATAGATATGGACACAAAACTGAAAATTGTTGGGATCTTTATCATTGTAAAAGTTGTGGGGGCAATAATCATTCCCAAAGGAATTGTTGGTACAAAGGAAATAATAATCACGAATGGAGAAGTGTAAGAAGAATATTGATGACAACACTATATGAAATTATTAAAAAAGTCATTTCTAAAATAACCACAATACTTAGAATCACAAGTACCAAAGACAAATCAAAACAATCAAAATCAAGTTTAGTACCAGCAACAATACGAAAGCCAAAGCCAAAAAATGAATATAAGGATTAGAATTGAAGACAAAAGGCCTTCATACCAAATAATGTAATATAGGGAGGTGTTGAAGGTATACATTATTTGGTACCTTGAGTACCTTTGTAAATATTTAAATTAGGGTGTGTGTTTATTATTTGAGTCAATAGTATGTGTTAAGTTGTGAGGTGTGGATATGTGTTGTGTAATTAAGTGAGAGTTATGAGTTTGAGGTGTGGATATGTGTAATCAAGTGAGAGTTATGAGTGTGAGGTGTCTTGTATGTGAGAGTTATGAGTGTGATGTGTCAAGTTTAGAAGTAGGGAATTATGTGTAATCATGAGAGACTTTATCATTATGTAATATGTGAGATTTGTTATGTAAAAAAAGAAATATGAAAGGTTGCATCTCCCATGAGTTTGAGGAGAGCAAAGATCAAGAGTTAGGTGCATATGAAGAGTCTCATGTAAGTTTATATTTAAGACAAAGCTCTGACTTATGTGTTTGAATGTCCTAAAGAGAATCAAAGAAGCATTGCATTATGTATGCTTATATATATGTATTTTCAATAAAAAAATAATTTCTTTTTTGCCGTATTGTTTTTTTGGTAGGTAAAAAATATTTTATTGCTTTACGGGTTGAAGGGTCCCGTACCTATTACATCAGTAGCAAAATGAGACACCTGAGGCCTCCATTGGCAATAGCCAAAAACTAGCTTACCAAATACAATTCCACCACATACAACATATCTTATATTCGAAAGACAACCCTTAAGATAAGGGACACAAAACAAAAAGATACCGCTGAAAGACATACACCAGACAATCCACCTGTCTATCCGACATCCTCTCAGGTTAATGGGATTTCTTGTTCTTTTTCTGTCGAGCAGCGTCATCCTGATTAACAGAGAGTCAGCTTTCCACATCCTAATTCGCTTGGGAGATAACTTCTTGAGGAAAATCTTCTTCCCAGATGATCAAGTTTGATTGATTAACAACTTTGTTAGCGAGAATGTCAGCCACTTTGTTGGCTTCCCTGAGAACATGGCTGATCTGACTTTGGGGGTTGTTGTTGAGGAGTAATTGGCACTCCTGAATTATATTCTGAATGTTCTTCCCCCTTGAGATGTTGTTGGTAATGTGGCCAATAATCACAGATGAGTCACCTTCAAAGATGATTGGCTTGGGAAAGGTTCTACTTTCCACAATGCTCCTCCATAGGGCTCTAGCTTCTGCATAATTATTGGTTTGGGTCCCCAAATTTTCTAAGAATGCTTTGATTATGCTTCATGTGTGGTCTCTGATGACACCTCCTACCCCAGCTCTCCCTGGATTTCCCTTTGAAGCACCATCAAAGTTGACTTTGAGCCATCCCTGCGGGGGAGGGGTCCATTTAGCTAGGGTTCGGGAGTTACCAGTCTTCTGGATTCTGCTATAGTCTATGGGAATATTAAGGGAAGCAAAAATAAGGGATTCCAACCCATAGTTGGGAACCTCTTCGCACGAAATTAGATTGCTATTTTCGATAGCTAGGGATAGTGCTCTATTGACAACATCTTCCGGATTCTTGGTATCCTCTTTGAATATGCGGTTATTATGTTCCAACGAAGTTTTCCAGACCGCATGGTGAAGCATGGAACTCCATAGGAATCGAAGTCTAGAGTTTTTGAAAATTCCTGGCCATTGAATGAACATTTCAGCAATAGTCTTGGGTCGGGTCCAATAGACTTGTAATTTGTTGATCAAAATGGATAACACATTATCAACAAAGGGGTAGTCTAGGAGGAGATGCTGTGTGGATTCCCAAGCTTTAGTACAGAGGTAGCACCTATTGGGGACTATAATTCCTCTACGAATCAAGTTGTCAGTGGTCAAAATTTTGTTATGAGCAGCAAGCCAAAAAAAATGTGCCACTTTTGGGATCAACAACTTGAGCCACACACTCTTGGCTAGAGTCTGGCTGTCATCTTTCTTGGTGCCAATAAAAGTGTTTTCTAACATCTAGGCAGCAGTTTTGATCATGAATTCCCCATCACTCGACCCCTTCCAACAACGTTCATCCTCCTTCAGGGTCTGGGGTATGAAGTTAGCTTAGAATATATCCATGAGAGTGGCGATGCCTTTGTTAATCACATCATTCTTAATTCTAAACTGAACCTTTTTCCAACCATAGGATCCTTGGTCAGAAGTCATGAAATCGACAACATGAGCTCCATACTTTCTATCGATGAGGTGCTTAATTGGGGCTAAGTTGGGATCACTGATGAGTGGTTCTTTTCTGGTCCACGCATCTTCCCAAAAATTGGTCTTACCATCTCCTAGTTGCCACCAAGATCCGTGTTGAACCAGCTGCTTAGTGTGGCTGATGGATTTCCAAAAGTGGGACCCATAGCAAGGGGTCTCCATTTCAAGGAATGAGTGTTGTTGCAGGTATTTCCTTTTGACAATGGTCACCCACTCTGTTTTAGCATTTGTAACCACCTTCCAAGCCTGCTTAGCTAGGAGGGCTTGATTTGTGATGGTTATGTGTTGCAATCCCAGACCTCCCATGTCTTTAGGAGAGCAGAATTTTTTCCAGGATACTAAGTGAAACTTCTTGTGATTAGCATTACTTGACCATAGGAACTATTTTTGGAGTTTTTCAATAGCTTCTCCTATCGCAGCAGGGATTTTGAACACTAAAAAAAAGTAGGTGGGGATGCTCTGTAGGACCGACTTGACCAAAGTTGCTTTGCCTACACTGGAGAGTAGGGCCCCCTTCCATCCTGCCAACTTCTTATGAATCTTGTTAGTGACATTGTTCCACATTTTTTGTTGAGGCCTCCCCTTGAACATGGGTAGGCCTAGATAAGATGTTGGAAAATCAGTAATGGAGCACCCCAATATGCTCATAATCTTGGCCTGTCGTCTAGCAGGGGTGCTGATGAAATGAAGCTTACTTTTGGTGTAGTTGATATTTTGCCCAGCTGCTTCCTCATACAGATTGAGAATACCCTTGATGTTTTTGGCTTCAGAGACTAAAGCTTTAGTTGTCAGCAAGGTGTCATCCACAAATTGTTGGTGGGTGATGGGATTTAAACCTGAGGCTGCCTTGATACCAGAAATCAAGTTTTTGTGACAAGCATTCTTAATGGTTCTGCTGAGACTCTCTGCTAGGATGATAAAGAGGATGGGGGAAAGAGGGTCCCCATGTCTTAGCCCCTTGGTGCTAGGAAAATATACGACAATGGACCCATTCACCAGGATCGAGAACCAAGAAGAAGAGACACAATTAGAAATCAAATTTACCCAAGATTCATGGAAACCAAATTTGAGGAGGATTTTGAATAGAAATTCCTGATTCATTCGGTCAAAGGCCTTATTCATATCAAGTTTCAGAAAGAAGGAAGCAAAGTTAGCATTGTAGGCAGAGTGGATTAGCTCGTGGATGGTGATAACCCCGTCCAAGATGTTTTTTCCTTTGATAGTACTTCCCTAGCAGTAGTCAATGATGGTAGGAAGGATCCTAGTGAATCTATTGGCCAAGGCTTTGGACAGAACCTTGTAGATTACATTGTAAAGACTTATGGGCCGATAATTAGACAGAGACTAGGAATTGGGCCCCTTGGGGATGAGGACCATGAAAGTGGAATTAATGTCTTTGGGAATGGATCTGGAATTCTGCATGTCAGACATGGCCAGGCACAGGTAAGGTCCCATAATGCTCCAGAAGGTTTGGAAGAACCTTGGGGAAAAGCCATCGAGTCCAGGAGCTTTGTCAGGCTGCATGGAGAAGAGGGCTTGGTGGATTTCTTTATGGGATAGGGGGCTGAGGAGGAACTCATTGGTTTCATCGGGAATGGTATTGGGAATGTTCTCAAGCAAGGAATCCATGGCTATAGGGGAGGAAGTGGGGGGGGAGGCGAGGAGCTATTTAAAGTGGTTGATGGTTTCATCCCTGATGTGGTGGATATTAGAGATAAGGGTCCCATCCTACTTATTAAGGCTTTTAATCATGTTACAGCCCCTGCGCCTTAGAGTGGATATGTGAAAAAACTTGGAGTTGGAGTCTCCTTCCCTGAGCTAGAGCTATCTCGACTTTTGGCACCAAAAGGTTTCTTCCTTACTCAGGGTGTTGTGGTATTCAGAGAGCAGTATCCTCTCTTCACTTTTGAGACTATCATCACCTTGGCCTCTTTGAAAACTATCCTCAATTTGCCCTAATCTAGTTTTGATGTTCTGCTTGGTTTCAAAGATGTTTTGGAAGGTTTCTCTATTCCAAAATTTGAGATTCTCTTTGACCCATCTGAGTTTCTGCATAAACTGATTAGAGGCTATTCCTAGAAAGCTTACCTGCCACAATTCTGCTATCTGATTTCTAATATCTGGGTGGTGAGTCCACATGGATTCAAATCAAAAAGGGGTCTTGACCTGAGGTTTGCTACCAGTATCAAAGAGGAGCAGGCTGTGATCAGACCCAATATTCGAGAGAGCCTACAGATTGGCATCATCGAAGAGGGGGAGGGCTTCGTGGGAGAGCAACACCCGATCAAGGTGCTCTTGGATAAGATTTTTTCCCATTCGTTTGTTACTCCAAGTGAACCTGAGGCCTTGAATCGAAACATCCATAAGGGCATTACTGTCAACAAACTGTATCAAGTCCTTTATATCCTAGTTAGTAACTGCATTTCCTCCCTTCTTGTCATGGAATTGAAGAGGGGAGTTAAAATCCCCTTCTACAACCCATGGAATATTGGCAAAGGCCTATCTCATATGGGTGAGGGTGTTAAAATCCCCTACTAGAACCCAGAGCAGTATTGGGAGCATAGATGTTGGACATAATCCAAGAAGTCTGGGAGTTGAGGTCGTGAAACAGGATATTAGACAACCTGTCATGACCAAAAATAAATCTACCCTCGACTACGGATGGGTTCCAAAGGCACAGGAGCCCACCTGTAGTGCCAGAAGCTAGGGAGTAGACAAAATCACAATTTTTCCAGATGATTTTGGCTATCCTAGGCAAAAGTTGATTGTCCAATTTAGTTTCTTGAATGAGAAAAATTGTGGGGTTGTAATCTCTCCGCATGGCTACAACCAATCTCTGCTTGGCTGCCCCATTCAGTCCTCTCGCATTCCAGGAGAGGACTTTCATTTAGAAATTTTGGATGTTTTCTTGCCCCATTTGCCTTGTTGTGCAGGGGGTTTGAGTCTTTGATTTTCATCCTTGATAGAACTAACATTTTCTTGGAACAGGGTTCTCTACGTACCATTTGCTATATCCTCGACTGTGTCCCAATTTCGGCATTCAACGTCGAAAGGCCTACCTTTATTTTTGTTTGCTCCCACATCCATTTGGGACCTTCTAAAGTTGGGAGTTTGTTTGGGACTTTTATGGTTAGGGGATTATGGGGTGGCCTGATCGCTATCAGAATTGACATTGGTAGAGGAGGATAGGGAAGTCGAAAAACCAAACTCTTCAAGGGGTGGGTACAGGGTTGTGGATAACGACGATCGAAGGGGTTTTTGTGGTGGGCTCTAGGGGACATTATTGGACTTGGGGATATACTCCTGAAGGGGGGAACATGGAATATTCTGAATGGGCATGGAGTCAGGGGGGCCCAAAGGGGAATTGATATGTTTCAGGGATGGAGGGATAGGAATTTCACCTTGTTCAAAGACCTCATTGGTTCCAGAATCTTTAAGTAAATCAAATTTATTAGCAGTGGTGAAAGAGGAACTTGCATTTTGGAGAGCTTGAGCTTGATCTTGAAGTGGCTAGTTCTGCTATGCATTCCTCCTGTCTTGCCATTGACTGCTAGTTTCCTTCTGACTAGTTCTTGGCTGCGGATGCCCACTTGATTGGGAACCTTCATTAGGGTTTCTATGCTTAGGGCATTGAGAAGGGAGGTGCCCCTATGACTGACAATATGGACAAAAAGTAGGTTTGTTTTTTAAGATTAGCGACTGCCTTCACCTGAAATCCTCGTATATAAGATTGAGGTGATCTGGAAGTTGTGATTCCAGATTCACATTTACACAGATGCGGGTCTGGGTTAGGTGCGTTCTGGCATGGGTAGCTGGTTCAATAGCTACCAAATCTATAAAAGCCCTAGCCAGACCTCAAAGAGCATCCTCATAGAAAAAATGTGTAGGGAGGTTGGGGAGGCAGACCCAAATGGGAGCGAAATTGATGTTTTGAGAGTCGGGGTCAAAATTTGGTTCCCATTTTTTGAGGAACAGGCTTCGTCTTTCGAAGAACCAAGGACCTTCGAAAAGAATACTTTCTGCATCCTCCCGGGTATTCAGCTAAATCATAATAAAAACCTCTAGTCATTGTCGAAAGACCCAAATTTCCCATAACTTTCCATTTTGAAGTAGCCCATCGCCAAATCGCATCCATGTTTGGGCGCCCTCCTACAAACTTTCCCACTAATGAGAAGGAATCACGAGATGCATAATATTCCATGAGGTGTTTAGGGCACAACACATTGCTACCTTGCAAAATGAAATCCATCGATCCGCTAGGGGGCAGTCTAGGATTTTGTTGCAAACATTCTGCATAAGATTTTTTCGGTCCGCCCAATTTGTTAGGAGGTTTTTTCCCCCGTTCAATGTCGCTGTGGGAGGCTCTATTTTTAGTTGCACTCCAATCAAACCCTATTTTCGTCGTGGCATCCTACGAAACCTACTTCTTAGGGTTTCGGTATTTGATCTCCAAAACCATCGCTCGATCCTCCTTCCACTTCTCGTTCTATAGTTAAATCTTTGAAAATTTTTTGTCGTATTGTTATTGAATGGCTTTATGTGAGATTATATGATTATGGGAATTATAAACCTATGATATTTGGGATCATTTGCTAACACCTATATCCCTTAATACTTGAATTCTTTCAAATTACTTCTTATTTCAAAGATTTTCAAATTCCACACGTAATGGCACAAGAATTATCTGAATCGAACAACTCTATGCAAAGATATGGCTCTTGAAAGATGATTCATTTTTTAATAAAAAATTAATATTAAAAAATATAAATAAAATTATTAAATGGTATTAATTCAATTAGTAAGGAGATATAGCTTCAAATCTTTCCAAATGATAAAAATCCATGTACTTTGCTTTTACCAAGAAAACTTTATTTTCATATTGTAATTTTGAGTTGTTTCAATTGCCTTCTTTCTTCATTACTATGTGCAAGGAGAGAGAACCCCCTCTTTGGTTTCAAAAAAATCAAATTAAAAGTACATGATTTTTCATGCACTTATCATCATGCGTGTGCCCTCACTACATGCTCTTAGCATCTTCTTGGTTGCTCAAAGTCTCCATCAATATAAAGATAAAATATTACTATCACATTACATATGTGCTTTGTTGGTTAAGAAGGAAACATAAAGGTGCATGCAATTAAATATTTAGGGTTTGAATCTTAGTAGGTCCTCTTTTTCCACTCAATAAAATGGAAAATATGAGGTTTGGCTATGTTGATGTGTGGGCAATAGTATTTTAACTACTTTGGATGGCATACCTAATTCTCTTCAAGGAGGCATCAATGATTTATGTCATGTGGAAGGTGTTATGTTATTGGTGGGTTCACCTTTTCTAAGGTATTTACGAATCAGAGAAGTATGCTTTCATTATGGGTAAGGCACAATTGTGTTGATTGTTGTTTTTTACTTTTTAATGATATTGCACTATTGGTGGATTTATCTTTACTAAGGTAGTGGCAACTCAGAGAACTACAATTTGATTTCAGGTAGAGTGTAATTGTGTTGGTTGTTTTTTTCTCTTTTTTGATGGTATAGGGATCATATTACCAAACTAGGCAATCATAATTCACATATAAGGATAGTGCATTGATTAGAGTGAGACCTCTAACATGCAAAAGACCAAAGTTTGATTTTGCCTATGGATTTTTTCAAAGATATTTGATTGAATAGAATCTTTGGCCGACATGACGACCAAGGGTACCATGTGATCAAATATTTTGTATATATACCCAATAAACCAATTAAAAAAAAGAACAACTGTTGCAATCACATAGGTAAGGTACTAAAGTGATATAATATAAGTGAAGGACATCAACAAATCATAGAATTCCAAGTGGCAATAGACAATTGGATTCATCTTCCCTAAGGTTTAGGACTTTATTTTTTTATTTTTTGAGGCCCATTAAGGCAAATTTTTTGGAGGCCATAACTTTTACATATAGTTTTGAGCCCTTTGTTTTTTAAATCATATAGTTTTTCAAGATTTATGCATTAGTGGTACCAATTTAAGAATCTGTTATTGTGTTAATTATGTAATATGGAACATCAAGCCCTAGTTACTCATCTTAATGGATGAAATTATAGTATTTGGCTAACCTAAATGATTAGCCTATTATGTAGTAAGAACCTGCGGTGCATATTTTTAGAAGATAAAGCAACAACCTTGATGAAGAAACTCGTCAACATAAGGAAGATAAAGTTGGTTCTCCTTGTTGACTGAACCATAATTGCTTTTTTGCATAAAAGAAGAAAGTGAACCTATCAAGGTATGGCCAACATTACATGAGTTATTTGGAAAAGTACATAAAATTGAAGTAAATTACTTGGAGTTAGAGATCCTTTTCTCAAGTTGGTTGAGTTTGACAATGTTGAGGACTATATTGCAAGATTTAAGGCATTGAAAGTAGACATTGCATCTTTTGAAGGTAAAAATAAAGATGATGTAGATTGCATGACGATTGTCCTTGCTAATATCTTATATTTTTTCAAGTGTTAAACCTCATGGTTCATATGATTCCTATTCTTATAATCTCAAGAAACCCTTACTGTTTGATCAACTTTTTTCTCTCCTATATTATTTTTAGGTGTCAATGAGGAATTATGTTGGTACTTCACAAATGCAAGCTTATGTAAAGGAATTCAAACCTAAAGAGGATAAGATCTAGGGGCCCAAGGGCTAGGCTAAGTCTTCAAATAAGTTGAAAATTGTTTGTAGATATTGAAAGAGGGAAGGACATCCAACAAAAAATTACTTTATGAAGTTGCAAAGGATTATAGCTAAGTTTTTAAATATAGGTTGATGCCTTCTACATGATGAGGGAGATTCTAATGGATCTACCTCAATTATAGAGGCCCACTAGAGCATCCATTATGGGGGAAAGATATTATTGTCATTAATTTCTTCTCTCCTTGGCCCCTTAGTTTAGATTATGAGGGGGTGTTGAAAGTGTAATTTAATTCATGGCCAATGCTAACATTGTATGATGTAATAATGTATAGGCCTAAGGGCATTCATTGTACAATGTATTTAATTTATTGTAATATTTTATTATGTAAGATCTATGGGCCATGGTTAAACCTACTTTATAAACTTGTAAATGACTTTAAATCCCTCTTGTTATGTTGTCTTAGGTTAAATTCATTTATGTAATTGGGGTTTTAATATTTAGTATAAATGCCCCTCACCACTCCACCCATTGTAGTAGAGTGTTGTGATTCTTATATATGGATAATATAGTGATTATTATTGTTACCTATTGGTTCCCACCATATCCTTTGTTCTTTTTTTTATATACTTTTTGTATAAGATTTCAGTAGATGGTTTGTTTTTATTTGTTTCTAGAAATAGATGTGAATTCCAACATGGTATCAATGTGGATATGGAGCAATGACACTTGGTTAGGTAGAAGGTTAACTTGGAGCCTTCTATTCTTCTTCCAATATTTAGGATGAATTATTCCTTGAAGTTTCATAAGCAAATTTGATAGAAGAAATATAGGGGAGATCTTTTCCACAACATACTATTCATTTTATTAAAAATGGATAATATTCCACAACATACTGAGGTAATCATATTCCACAACATATTGAGGTAATCCTAAATTTTGATTTGTAATTATAAATTTTGATTGGGGTTTTCATATTTGGTATAAATACCCCCACCAATCCATACATTTTATCAGTGTTGTGATTTTTATCTATAGATAATATAATGATTATTAATGTTACCTATGAGTGCCCACTATATATTCCCCTCTTTCATCCTTTTTTACTCTTTCTATATAAGATTTGACTGGATGGATTGCTTTTGTTCATTTCTAGAAATAAGTATAAATTCCAATAGATACTTGACCAAGTTGGGACATAAAGCTTTAGACAAATCAAAATTTCCTACTCCTAAGAATTTTCCTTGGAAGAATGTTTTGGCACTTGGGGCCCTCGATAAGGCCTCAACAGTCCCTTGGTTAGCAGTCTAAAGCAAAATTCTTATAGGTTAGAATTTGCAAAGAAGAGGATATCATGAACCTTATAAGTGTGCCTTGCATAAGAAATATCTAGAAAGACCAAATCATTTATTTCTTCATGATCCCTATATTATTCACCCATACATATAGTAAAATCACCCTATATTATTCACCCATACATATAGTAAAATCAAAGTAGAGTAGTTTTAAACATCCACAAGGCCATAGACCATACGAGATGATCCCCATAGAAGATGTTGTTTAACTAATAAATGGTTATTCAACTAGAATTTGATTATCGGAGCATGGTGTACAACCCAACCCATGCCAAATTTAAACTTTGGACATCCAAACAAACATAAAGTAAAAGTAAAGTAGTTTTTAATGTATATTGGCACCTAGGGATATGTATATTGGGCTACAATATTATATTGTATAAGGGTGTTATGCATAGTATGCATGGGCCACATATAACCCAAAGTTTATTGTATTAGAATAATATATTATAATAAATGAGGTGGATAAGGGTTTAGTAGTCAACTAGGATTAGGGTTATACCCTTCCTAAAGTAGCATTAGAAGATGCATATAAAATAATGGATATTGTCATTGTAATAATCATTCATACTTGTAATATTTTGTCACATTTCATGTGTAAGAGACTTTATCCTCTCTAAGTGACACTCTCATATTGATAAATCTTACGGAGTTATTAATTCCTTAAAAAGTATTATTGGTGTTGCCCTACCCTAAGGGTATTATCTATCTCTGTCTCATTATGTAGATTATTACATTGTGGAATATTATTTTATGATTGGATTATTTGAGATTTCTGTGTATTGGTGAATGCTTTATGCTTATGAGAATAAAGTTTTATAATAATTGGTATAAGAGCAACAATTTTGACAA
Source organism: Wollemia nobilis (assembly GCA_028583015.1). Classification (NCBI taxonomy): domain Eukaryota; kingdom Viridiplantae; phylum Streptophyta; class Pinopsida; order Araucariales; family Araucariaceae; genus Wollemia; species Wollemia nobilis. The sequence goes on from JAQPPZ010005606.1 coordinate 3,405,628, forward strand.
AGTGGGGATTGCCTTTTTGTATTGCCAAATTGGGGTAAATTTTTCTTCCAAAAATGTTTCATCTTCTAGAAGTCATATTTATGCATAAGGTTGACTAATTAAAATTATTCTTACGTCATTTTGTTCAAATTTTGAAAAGCTTTGAATGAGTTGTCACTTGAAGAAATCTTAGTTGTATTAAGGGAGATACGACCCTATAATGTGGGGCATATATAAAGATGAAAGTGAAATTTTACAAATCATGTTATTTAAAAAAAAACTAAAGTATCTTATAGTATAGTGGTGCAATTGCAACATGGAACCAAAGTAGCAAATACTATGGTTATTAATGTTGTACAATAAACATATGGAACCAAAGAAGCACTAATGGATATCAAGTGATACAACAACATGGCATCAGAGAAGACCATCACTAATCAATATTTCACTTGGATGGATGGTTGATCAAGATTGGTATCAATTGTTAGTAATGCTTAGATGAATGTATATAATTTGGTTTTTCTCATGTTTTGAGGATGAAATATTTTTAAAAGGGGTGAAATGTTATGACACCTAGGGAGAGAGATACAGGGATATGATATTATATTATATATATGGTTTATGGATAGTTGGCATAGACCACACATAACCTAAGGTTTATTGTATTAGAACAATATATGGTACTACTGAGTTGGATAAGGATTTAGTAGTCAAGTAGTGTTAGGGTTATATCCTCTCCAAAGTAGCATTAGATGATGGGTATGTAAAGAATAATGGATTTTTAAGCCTTAATACTACCACATAATATCATAAGTTATATCTCATAAGATATAAATATAATATAGCCACAATATAATAAGGTCAAGATAATAAAATGAGTAGAATAATATGAGCAAATTAATATGTATATCAAGGCTTATAATAACTCAAATAACATGAAATAATATGCTGAAATATGAATGTAAATAGCTTGAATCATACATGTACTAAGCATGTAGAACAACTTACAATATTAATTGCTTAAAATGTATACAAGATTTATTACTCCTATTTCTCTTACAATGATAATGCTTGTTCTCCTTTCTTGTGATCTATTTGCTATGGAGTATTGCCTCCATAATATAGCCATAGTATTGTGACTCTTTGTATACTTGACTATTCCTTTCCATATGCCAAGTCTCATGACTCTTGGCTTATCTACTTGATACTTTCATACTTGATGAACACTTGACACTATAATATATGCACACCTATACATGACTCTTACACTTTTATAACTTGCACACTCTAATCTAAGACACTTGTGCACATATTTACATTACATATTTGTTCTCATACATACAAGACACTTGTGCACATAGACTCAACTTACACTTACACACTAACTCACATGACACTTGTGCATTTCTTGCACATTACAACTTTACATGACACTTGTGCATTTCCTGCATATTCACACTTACATAAAAGGAGAAATATAACTCACACTCTAAACTATAACTCAACCCTAATCTATTATTTACAAATGTACCATGAAGCTACCATGGGGGTACATTAGCATGTACCAAATAATGTAATATACTCCAACAAAGAAAAGTTATTTTCATTGTAATCATCATTCATACTTGTAATCTTTTATCACCTTTGTTGTGCATAAGAGACTTTGCCCTCTCTAAGTGGCACTCTCATATTGAGAGATATTAAGGAGTTATTCCTTCCTTAAGAAGTATTATTGGTTTTTCCATACCCTATGAGTATTATCTATCTTTGTTTCTGAGGATTTTTGCAATGTATAATATTACTTTATGGTTAAATTATTTGATTCTTCTATATATTAGTGAATGAATGTTTATAAGAATAAAGTATTGTAACAATTTTCCTTGGAAGAATATTCTATCACTTAAGGCCCTCCTTAATAATCCTTTAGTTAGAAACCCAAAGAAAAATTCTTATAGATGAAAATTTACAAAGAAGAGGATATCATGAACCTTTTAAGCACACTTAATGTAAAAAAGATCTAGAAACATCAAATCATATACTTCTTAATTATCCCTATATTTATTGACTCACTCATACACACCCACACCCATCTAACCCCCACAAATAGAGATATAGAGAGACCATATGGGATGATCCTCATTAAATATGTTTTACCATATATATGTCTATCCAACCAAACTTTGATTACTAGAGCATGATGTACAACTCTAACCCTCACTAAATTTGAACTTTGGATCTTCAGACACATAGTAACATAAAAGCCACATTTTGCTTAACTCAAATGCTAGACATAAAGCTTTAAAAGTGATATTCTCACAATGACACTGAGAGGGGGGGTGAATCAGTGTAGCTAAAAATCTGATCTGCAATTCTTAAAACTGAAGCAAAGAGAACTAGAAAATAGATAAAGCAATAATCACAAGAGAGCACACCACAACACACAATGTAACGAGGTTCATCAATTTGGCTACTCCTCAAAAATGACTGCTTGGACTTCAATCCAAATCCAGCCTTTGCAAAACACCAATTTTACAAACACTTTACCAGCACCCACTGGAAGGAGCACCAACCCCTTGTTTTTATGTTACAATAGATAGGAGCACCAACCCCCTAATGCCAAGCACCAACTTGGACTGCAATTTTGATTTAATTCAGTGACATAAAAATGCCTTCGCTGTTTACACGACCTTGACTGGTCTGCAATTAAATAAACTTGATTAAACTTTGCACGCTCTCACGACTCTGCTTATCTCTCTCTCGGTCCTCTTCTAACCCTCTTTTCGTAGCAAATTCTCACTTACAGCAACAACAATATTCTTCATGCAGACCTGCTTTTATAACATATAAGTCTCTATTTTTAGCTTCCATATTTACGCATGCAACTCTGTAATCGTTCTTTTAATATTCTCTTCTGCCACTTGTCAACTATAACTCCTTCTTTGTGTAACTCCTTTTGTATTTATAGAGTGTGCATTACGTTACATGCAACGTATATCTCTATCATGACTGTACGTCTTCTTGAACATGACTGTTCGTATTCATTTCTGTGCATGCATGTATTTTACGATTCTATTAATGCGACTGTTCAATTTACTCTAGTTAACTCCAGTTCTTAAAAAGCTGCATGATCTGCATCTCAGAATCGTCGCATTTACTCCGCTTACCTCTTCTTATTTTGGCTGCATGCTTTTCCTCTACAACTGCCCCTTTAACTGTTGTTCTGCTCCAGTTAACTGTTTGTTATTGTGCTATTGTGACCTGTCGCAAAATCATGAAACTTCTGTATCTTTCTGCCCTTCTTGCCTTTTACCCATGAAAAAATAACATGTCACGAAATCACGACAATTTTTGCGTCCTTGTCCACTTCTTCACTTGCACTCGTGAAAACCAGACATGTCACGAAATCGTGACACTTTTGCCTTCTCGCTACTCTTCTTGGCTTGCTCTAGCGAAAACCAGACATGTCACGAAATCGTGACACTTTCGCCTTCTCGCTACTCTTCTTGGCTTGCTCTAGCGAAAACCAGACATGTCACGAAATCATGACACTTTCGCCTTCTCCCTACTCTTCTTGGCTTCAACCAGCGAAAACGGAACATGTCACGAAATCGCGACATCTTTCTCTACCTTGTGCCTTTTTTGCCTTTCGCCTGCGAAAGCGGAACATGTCATGAAATCGCGACATATTTCTCTGCCTTGTGCCTTTTCTTCCTTCCGCCCATGAAAATGAAACATGTCATGAAATTGTGACATCTTTCTCTACCTTTGCATTTTATTCCTTCTGCCCATGAAAACGAAACATGTCATGAAATCGTGACATCTTTCTCTCGCCTTGGCGCTTTCTCTTCGATCCTGTCGTGAAATCATGACACTTTCTCTCCTTAATGCTTCTTCTTGGAACCTGTCACAAAATTGTGACACTTTTCTTTGCGAGCTCCTTCTCCTCGAGCATGTCATGAAATCATGACAGTTTTCATTGCCTGCACCTCTTCTTCAAACATGTCATGAAATCGCGACAATTTTTCTACTTGCCTCCTTCTCTGCCACCATGTCGCGAAATCGTGACAGTTTTCCTTATGCCTTCTCTCTCCTCTGCCATGTCGTGAAATCGTGATAATTTTGCTTGTGCCTGCTCTCTCCTCATTCATGTCATGAAATCGTGACAATTTTTCTTGCACCTTCTCTCTCCTCGTTCATGTTGTGAAATCGTGATAATTTTGCTTTCGCCTTCTCTCTCCTCGTCCATGTTGCAAAATCACGACAAAAAACATGTCACGATATCGCGACAGTTTTTTTACTTGTATTTTTCTTTGATTTTTTGAATCTGGGCCACTTCTATCTTCTTGAAAATGATGAGCAAGGTGCAACCTAAGTATTGTCATTGTTGTCAACACAGTCAGGTTGATCAGTTGATGCAATGGTTAGAAGTTGATTGGTGAGCAAGGTGATGGATAGGAGTTGTTTGTTGAGCAAGGTGCAGCAAAAGCATTGCAAAAGTATTGTCATTGTTGTCAACACAATCAGATTGATGCAGTTGATGCAGTTCAGAGGTCGATCAGATCAAGTGCAGAAAGTTTCAAGGAAAACAGAGGTGACCCGATTCGAAACTGGCAGAAAGAGACAAGGAAGAAAACTGTCGCGATATCGCGACATGTTTTCTGTCGCGATTTCGCGACATGGTCGAGGAGAGAGAAGGCGCAGCCGAAAATGTCACGATTTCGCGACATGTCGAGTTTTCGTTGAGGAGAGAGAAAATGTGTCGCGATTTCGCGACAAAAAGTAGGAGAGAGAAAATGCACGCCAAATTGTCGCGATTTCGCGACATGTCCGAGGAGAGAGAAGATGCGAGCAAAACTGTCGCGATTTCGCGACATATCCGAGGAGAGAGAAGATGCGAGCAAAACTGTCGCGATTTCGCGACATGCTGGAAGAGAGGGAAGCAAGGTGAAAAGATGTCACGATTTCGTGACATAAATGGAGAAAAGGAGCTAGCAACGAAAAGTGTCGCGATATCGCGACACGTCGGGTTTTCGCGACCCGAAGAGGAGAGAGAATGCTCAGCAACAAAGGTGTAGCGATATCGCTGCATGATGAAAATACATGGCACGAAGGTGTAGCGATTTCGCTACATGTTGAAACAAAGAGAAACTAAGGTGTAGCGATTTCGCTACATGTTGAAACAAAGAGAAACTAAGGTGTAGCGATGGCGCTACATGTTGAAACAAAGGGAAACTAAGGTGTAGCGATTTCGCTACTAGTCAAAAGTGTAGAACTGAAAGATGCAGCAATGATATTACAAGTCAAAATTTCATGAAAAGAGGCAAGGTGAAAACACAAGGCACAAAGATGTAAAAATTTTGCCATTGCATGAAGCATAGTGTCGCGATTTCGCGACATGTTCCTTTTTCGCTGCTGCTGGCAAAGAAGAGTGTACGGAAGCTGAAGTGTCGCGATTTCGCGACAAGCAGGATGATGACGTCAGCAAGAGTCGAAACGTCATGATTTCATGACAAGAAGGATGATGACGTCAGCAAAGTTGAAAAGTGTCACGATTTCATGACAGGATGAAAGGAAAGCTGCTGGAGCCGAAAGCATCGTGATTTCACGACATGCTTAAGGATGACGTCAAGAAATGTTGAAAGTGTCACGATATCGCGACAAGATGCAGGGAAAGCTTCCAAGAGCCAAAACGGTCACGATTTCGTGACATGCTTAAGGATGACGTCAGCAAAAGTTCTAAGTGTCGCGATATCGTGACATGAACAGAAGGAAAGTTGTCAAAGCCAAAATGGTCATGATTTCATGACAACATTGAGGATGACGTCAGCAAAAGTTCAAAGTGTCACGATTTCGTGACATGAGCGGGGGAAAAGCTTTCAAGGCCAAAATGGTCATGATTTCGTGACAACCTTCAGGGTGACGTCAGCATAAGTTAAAAGTGTCGCGATATCGCGATAGGTAACAGTTAGACTAGAAAATGCCGAAGCAACATGAAAGGTGACACGTGGTAGAAAAGCGTCATGCAGTCTGTCACATAAGAAGTAACTGAAGTCAGACAGACAGTTAAACGTTGATAGGTGTTGAACATGCAATGCAACAACCAAACATGCATAATTGAAACGCATTCGAAAAGCCGAATATGAAGGATAATAAAAGCATTCGAAAGGTCGTATTTGCAGGCATTCTAACAGACGTATTTGAAGCATACAAAAAAGCCGAACATGAAGAATCGAAAAGCTTTCGAAGAATCACATATGGAATTTTGAAAAAGCATTCGAAAAGCCGTATTCGAAGAAATTGAACAGTCAAAGTGCATGAAACAAAATTGCCGTATTGCATGGTTTCAAAAGACGTATTGCAGGGTTTCGAACAGTCGAAGTGCATGGAACCGAACAGTCGTATTGCATGGATTCGAACAGTCAGAGTATGTGATTCGATTGCATGCAGGATTGAAAGGTTATAAAAGAATAATCGTACAGAGAAGATGTTGTTGTTGTTAGAGAGAAATTGCTGTAAAAGGAGGGTTAGAAAAGAATCAAGAGAAAAATAAGCAGAGCCGTGAGAGTGTGTAGAGTTGGGTTAATTGCAGACCAGTCAGGGTCGTGCATGAAGTGAAGACATTTTTATGTCATTCTAAATTGATCAGAATTGCAGTTGCTGCTGCGTGATAGAAGATGCTGCAGAAAGAGGCTGGCTGTAAGTGAGTTGTGAGAGTGTTGTAAGAGATTATAACAGTGTTGTGTTAATGCTGTGAAGAGCTGCAAGAGCATGCCATATGAAAGGGCTGGAAGTGTGCAGAAGGTAGAACTGTAAAAGAGTGTATGCTTCCATGAGATTGATTTGATTTAAGCTAGACCATTGAGGATCTTGTAACACTGAAGGCATTTTTATGTCAATCAAAATTGAAAATAGAAATCCAAGTTGGTGCTTGGAATCAGGGGTTGGTGCTCCTTCCAGTTGATGCTGGTAAATTAGGGGTTGGTGCTCCTTCCAGTGGATGCTGGTAAATTGATTGTAAAGTTGGTGCTTTGCAATGGCTGGATTTGGATGGGAGTCCAAGCAGTCTAGTTTGAGGAGTAGCCAAAACTGGTGAACCTCGTTACATCTTGTGTTATGTTATGCTCTCTTGTAGTACTTGCTGTTTCTGGTTTTAGCTTTCTTTTGTTTTGGCTTTAAGAGTTAAAGCATTAAGTTTTAAAATAGCTGCACTGATTCACCCCCCCTCTCAGTGCCATTGTAAGACTAACAATTGGTATCAGAGCAAGGTTCCCAGTTCAGGCTAAATCGACCAGGGTTGATCTTGGATTAGTTTACAATGGGTAAGAAGAATAGATTATCCTCCATTAAGGCATCTCAGTCAGTTTCAATTCCTTCAGAAGAGAAAATTGCACTAAAGAAGGAAGAAGAAGTGAACTCCGAAGTTTGCAATGAAAACCTGGAGATTGAAGTAGATCTAGAAGGTGAGTTGATCGCCGCTCTTGAAGAGTTAAGTATACAAAAGAAAAGCAACAAAAGACTGTCCAAAAAGTTGGAAGAATACGGGGATGAGATTGAAAATCTCTGTTTACAAATTCAAGAGGCCAAGAAAGCAGAAGAAGCCTTGAAGACACAGTTGAATGATAAAGTCGATGTATATAGCAAACGTGAAGAAGAATCTAACAAAACTGTTAGTAATCTAAAGCTGCAAGTAGATGTGTCCAAGAGGGTTGAAGAAATTCTCAAGTCTCAGTTCAATGAGAAAAAGACTGCTTGTTGCCAACAAGAAGAAGAGATTGTTTCTTTGAAGAAACAACTAAAAGAGGCCAATATAAATCTCAAATTTGAGAAAAGCACAGAGTTGCTAGATACAATGATAAATCAACAAAGAAGCTCCACGTCTAAGTTTGGTCTTGGATATGAAGCCGAACAACCTTCATCCTCTAAACATGCGAGAGAAGAAGAAGTCCTCGGTTGAAGGTTTGAAAAAAGAAAAGTCTGAAGTCTGAATCCTCAAAAGGAAGAAATCATCAAAGAAAATCTACAAGCAAAGCAACCACAACAACAGAGGTTCTCTCACTCTCACTCTTTTAATAATAATGCTTTTAATGGCTATTGTTCTAAATGCAACTACTATGGTCACAAGGCATTTTATTGTGGACAGAATAATAGATCAAAGAGTTATGCTGATAAAAACACATCTGCTTTCCTGAGTGAACACCCTGTGCAATGTTTTAAATGTAATGGCCATGGGCACATAGCAAGGTTTTGTCCAAGCATTTTTGTATCCAATCTAAGGCCAGACCATAGATTTCATCAGACACACAGAATGCAATACAGACAGGGAATAAAACATGTGCAATGTTTTAAATGTAATGGTCAAGGGCACATAGCAAGGTTCTCGTGCAAGCACTTCTGTATCTAATCTAAGGCAAAACCCTAGATTTCATCAGACGCAAAGAATACAATACAGACAGAGAATAAATCATGTGCAAAGCAGAAAGGAAAATAATCATCCTTCAAGAATGCACAAGAGACAACCCCGCAAGAAAAATGTTCAAGTTCACGAACAAGGGCAAAATAGGGATGTAGTTGAAAAACTCAAGCCCAAGTTCAGGAAAGTCTGGAGAAAGACAGAAGAAAGGAATTCGTGTCTCCTTGGACAGAAGGAGATTACTCCTCTTCTACTTTAAGCAGCTCTAGGTGGCACATCCTCAGGGGGAGCAATCTTAAAATTTTATTTTAATGCTCCTTTGTTTTTGGGCCAGTTTTTTGAGGATGAAAGGTAAGAAGTCGAGTTATTGTTGTTTGCAGCTAAAGTGTGTTGTCAGTTCTTGTTGTTGTTTTTGAAGGTGCCGTGAAGTGTGTTGTTTAATTTGAAGAGTTGTCACATTTGGTAGTGTTGAGATATGTCACTGTTGTACTGTTGATATTTCTTCCACCAACTGTTCATTACTTCGGATCATAACAGTTCAAATTTTTTTCGTGTTTGCTCTAGCTGCATATACGTGTTTCGAGCAGCGTGTATTTGTTTTACACTTTGAGGTAAAGCTTACAAGATCCTTCTTGTCGCCTTGGTAAGATTATTCAATTCACAGACAGTTCGGGTTAACTGTTGATAAAATATCAATCCGAGGTTAAGAAGTTGAGGTTGAGTAAGGGGCTCTATGGTTGGCCATAAAGTGTTTGTCAAAATGTCTTCTCCAAGATTTGCACTGTTAAAAGTAAAGTGATCTCGAGTATCTGTAGAAAACTCAGATCAGGTTTTAAGTTTAAAAAGGAATCTGGTTGTGCCGCAGTACAATATTTATTGCTTGCACTAAGTTGGCAGTAAATTTGTAGAGTTGGTACAAGTGAGTCTCCTATCAATTTTATTGAAAGATGTGAAATCTGCTTGTTGAAGTGAAGAAGCGTTGGGCAGAGGTGCCAAGTTTGACCCATGTTGTGGGCAATTTCGTCTTGGTCGTGATGCTCGTGGATAGCAGCAATAAAAGCGCTTTAGCTTTTGTGGTGGTGTTATTCACTTTCTCCAAAGGTTGGAGAACTAAGTTTGGCCAAGGTATATCTTTTATTATTATTTGCTTGGAGTATTTTGAATTGACTTGGCAAATATAATTGATGGAGGTATAAGGTTAAGTTGTCATATTTTGCTTTGACATTATCTTATTGGCATGTTTTGATGATTGTGTTTAAAGAAGTGGAGCTAAAAGGTGTAATAAAGGAAGTTCACTTTATTGCTAATTTATTTTTATTCCTTCCCTAAATTGGTTGAAAGTTTGAGAGTTGTGTGTGGTGTCGACTTGAAGGTTCAATTATCTTCTACTCAAATAAGGTATGGACTCATTCTTCTTATGAGTATGATTGGTGTATGTTTTCTGAAATAAGGTTGGAGTGAAAAGGTACTCTTCTAGGTATCCCTTGGCTTGGTGTAAATCCTAATTTCTGGTTTGAGATAGTGGAAGCTTTGTGCTCTAGGGCTTATTTTTGTGAGTCTAGCTACTTGCATTAAGTTGGTGGAACCCTTGGTTGGTTGTCTTGAGTTTAATAGTTGAGTTTGAGATTGGGAATTAAGTATAGAACATATTGAGTCTCTAACAATTCTCTCGTATGTTTCTATGAAGTTGATAAATCACATTGGGTCTCTAACAATTCTCTTTGTGGGTTCATGCTAAGCGTGGTTCTAGTGAGAACTTGTGTGCTGATCCGGACAAGTTCTATGTGTGCTTCTTAAGCGGGTTCTTAGTGAGTCTATGACAGAGTACGAGAGGGTTGAGGCTCGGAAGACAGCGTGATCCGAAGAGGTCATTTTTTCCCAAGTATTGGCTAAGATTTGACTAGACATCAGGATCAAATTCTTAGAGGGAGAATTTATGGATCTGTTCATCATATTGCTCATGTTTATGCTTTTTGCTAACCTGGATTAATTTTTTGCCTCGTGAATGTTGTGCATGGACTAAGGGGGAGTTTTGCAGCCGCCCTTTGGTATTATTGTCAAAGGGGGAGAAGAATTACAGGTAATTGCAGACAATTACGTGTGTTGCCAACAATTCCAAAGGGGGAGATTGATGAGCAAGGTGCAACCTAAGTATTGTCATTGTTGTCAACACAGTCAGGTTGATCAGCTTGATGCAATGGTTAGAAGTTGATTGGTGAGCAAGGTGATGGATAGGAGTTGTTTGTTGAGCAAGGTGCAGCAAAAGAATTGCAAAAGTATTGTCATTGTTGTCAACACAGTCAGATTGATGCAGTTGATGTCGTCAGATCAAGTGCAGAAAGTTTCAAGGAAAACAGAGGTGACCCGCATTCAAAACCGGCAAAAAGAGACAAGGAAGAAAACTGTCGCGATATCGCGACATGTTTTCTGTCACGATTTCGCGACATGGTCGAGGAGAGAGAAGGCGCAGCCGAAAATGTCACGATTTCGTGACATGTCGAGTTTTCATTGAGGAGAGAGAAAATGTGTCGCGATTTCACGACAAAAAGTAGGAGAGAGAAAATGCACGCCAAATTGTCGCGATTTCGCGACATGTCCGAGGAGAGAGAAGATGCGAGCAAAACTGTCGCGATTTCGCGACATGTCCGAGGAGAGAGAAGGTGAAAGGAAAACTGTCACGATTTCGCGACATGTCGGAAGAGAGGGAAGCAAGGTGAAAAGATGTCACGATTTCGTGACATAAATGGAGAAAAGGAGCTAGCAACGAAAAGTGTCGCGATATCGCGACACGTCAGGTTTTCGTGACCCAAAGAGGAGAGAGAATGCTCAGGAACAAAGGTGTAGCGATATCGCTGCATGATGAAAATACATGGCACGAAGGTGTAGCGATTTCGCTACATGTTGAAACAAAGAGAAACTAAGGTGTAGCGATTTCGCTACATGTTGAAACAAAGAGAAACTAAGGTGTAGCGATGGCGCTACATGTTGAAACAAAGGGAAACTAAGGTGTAGCGATTTCGCTACTAGTCAAAAGTGTAGAACTGAAAGATGCAGCAATGATATTACAAGTCAAAATTTCATGAAAAGAGGCAAGGTGAAAACACAAGGCACAAAGATGTAAAAATTTCGCCATTGCATGAAGCATAGTGTCGCGATTTCGCGACATGTTCCTTTTTCGTCTGCTGGCAAAGAAGAGTGTACGAAAGCCGAAAGTGTCGCGATTTCGTGACAAGCAGGATGATGACGTCAGCAAGAGTCGAAAACATCGTGATTTCGTGACAAGAAGGATGATGACGTCAGCAAAGTTGAAAAGTGTCACGATTTCGTGACAGGATGAAAGGAAAGCTGCTGGAAGCCGAAAGCGTCGCGATTTCACGACATGCTTAAGGATGACGTCAGCAAATGTTGAAAGTGTCGCGATATCGTGACAAGATGCAGGGAAAGCTTCCAAGAGCCAAAACGGTCATGATTTCGTGACATGCTTAAGGATGACGTCAGCAAAAGTTCTAAGTGTCGCGATATCGCGACATGAACAGAAGGAAAGCTGTCAAAGCCAAAATGGTCGCGATTTCGTGACAGCATTGAGGATGACGTCAGCAAAAGTTCAAAGTGTCACGATTTCATGACATGAGCGGGGGAAAAGCTTTCAAGGCCAAAATGGTCATGATTTCGCGACAACCTTCAGGGTGACGTCAGCATAAGTTAAAAGTGTCGCGATATCGCGATAGGAAACAGTTAGACTGGAAAATGCCGAAGCAACATGAAAGGTGACACATGGCAGAAAAGCGTCATGCAGTCTGTCACATAAGAAGTAACTGAAGTCAGACAGACAGTTAAACGTTGACAGGTGTTGAACATGCAATGCAACAGCCAAACATGCATAATTGAAACGCATTCGAAAAGCCGAATATGAAGGATAATAAAAGCATTCGAAAGGTCGTATTTGCAGGCATTCAAACAGACATATTTGAAGCATACAGAAAATCCGAACATGAAGAATCGAAAAGCTTTCGAAGAATCACATATGGAATTTTGAAAAAGCATTCGAAAAGCCGTATTCGAAGAAATTGAACAGTCGAAGTGCATGAAACAAAATTGCCGTACTACATGGTTTCAAAAGACGTATTACAGGGTTTCGAACAGTCAAGTGCATGGAACCGAACAATCGTATTGCATGGATTCGAACAGTCAGAGTATGTGATTCGATTGCATGCAGGATTGAAAGGTTATAAAAGAATAATCGTACAGAGAAGATGTTGCTGTTGTTAGAGAGAAATTGCTGTAAAAGGAGGGTTAGAAAAGAATCAAGAGAAAAATAAGCAGAGCCGTGAGAGTGTGTAGAGTTGGGTTAATTGCAGACCGATCAGGGTCGTGCATGAAGTGAAGACATTTTTATGTCATTCTAAATTGATCAGAATTGCAGTTGCTGTTGCGTGATAGAAGATGCTGCAGAAAGAGGCTGGCTGTAAGTGAGCTGTGAGAGTGTTGTAAGAGATTATAACAATGTTGTGTTAATGCTGTGAAGAGCTGCAAGAGCATGCCATATGAAAGGGCTGGAAGTGTGCAGAAGGTAGAACTGTAAAAGAGTGTATGCTTCCATGAGATTGATTTGATTTAAGCTAGACCATTGAGGATCTTGTAACACTGAAGGCATTTTTATGTCAATCAAAATTGAAAATAGAAATCCAAGTTGGTGCTTGGAATCAGGGGTTGGTGCTCCTTCCAGTTGATGCTGGTAAATTAGGGGTTGGTGCTCCTTCCAGTGGATGCTGGTAAATTGATTGTAAAGTTGGTGCTTTGCAATGGCTGGATTTGGATGGGAGTCCAAGCAGTCTAGTTTGAGGAGTAGCCAAAACTGGTGAACCTCGTTACATCTTGTGTTATGTTATGCTCTCTTGTAGTACTTGTTGTTTCTGGTTTTAGCTTTCTTTTGTTTTGGCTTTAAGAGTTAAAGCATTAAGTTTTAAAATAGCTGCACTGATTCACCCCCCCTCTCAGTGCCATTGTAAGACTAACAAAAAATTCACTGTACATGTTTTGACTGACCTCTGAACTCCTGTCCACTGCATCAACTGCATCAATCTGTCCGTGTTGACAACAATGACAATTCTTTTGCTGCACCTTGCTCAACAATCTCCCCCTTTGGAATTGTTGGCAACACTCATGCACTCTCCTATAATTCTTCTTCCCCTTTGACAATAATACCAAAGGGTACGCTACAGACTCCCCCTGAGTCTATGCACAATATTCTCAAATACACATTGTTATAGTTAGCAAAAATCATTAATATGAGCAAAAATATAAACATAGGCATAAATACTCCCCCTGAGAATGTGATCCCAATTGATAGTCAGTTCTTGAGAAATGTGACTACTCCCAACTTACTTCGAAGGTACTCAAAAACTTCCTTTGGTAATGGTTTTGTGAATATATCTGCTACTTGCTCTATAGTCGAAACAAAATCCAATTTGACCTCACCTTCTGCAACTTTATCCTTCAAGAAGTGATATCGGGTTGCAATATGTTTGGTTTGAGAATGCATAACCGGATTCTTTGATATGTTTATAGCACTGGTGTTATCACATTTAACTGAAATTGACTCTTTGAAGCGAATACCAAGATCTTTCAGTGTTTGTCTCATCCATAATATCTATGTACAACATGTTGTTGCTGCAATGTATTCTGCCTCTGCTATGGATAAAGAGACTGATTCTTGTTTCTTGTCTGTGCCATGCTTGCTGCCTTGTCTCCAAGATAAAATGCTCCTCCACTAGTACTCTTTCTGTCATCAATACATCCTGCTCAATCTGCATCAGAATATGCAATAAGAGTGAAGTGCTTACCTTTTGGGTACCACAACCCATACTCCATAGTACCCTTGAGGTATCTAAAAATCCTCTTTATAGCTGTCACATGAGACTCTTTGGGACTAGCCTAAAATCTTGCTACCATGCATACTTGCCCGTAATATATCTCGGTCTAGTGGTCGTCAAATACAACGAGCTTCCAATCATAGACCTATACATGGTTTGATCTACATCCGGAGATTTGTCATCCTTGCTCAACTTGCAACTTTGTTGTCATGGGAGTGCTCGATGAGTTTACTATCCTCCATTGTGAACTTTTTCAGCATTTCTTTCACATATTTTAGTTGAGAGATAAAAATGCCCTTTTCACTTTGATTGACTTGCAATCCGAGGAAATAAGAAAGTTCACCAATCATTGACATCTCAAATTCTGTCTTCATTTTATTTGCTATGTCTCTACAATATTCATCCATGCTTCTCTGCCAAATATTATATCATCTACATAAACAACAAGTACAATAAGATGGCCATTCTCTATTTTGATATATAAATTACTGTCCATCATACCTTTCTTGAACCCCTGTTTGATAAGATAGTTATCCAGCCTTGCATACCATGCTCCGGGTGCCTGTTTGCACCATACAATGCTTTCTTTAACTTGCAAACAAAATCAGGATTGTCACCAATTTGAAAGCCGTCTGGTTGTTCAATGTAAACCTCTTCTTCCAGTTTTCCATTTAGAAATGCTAATTTTACGTCCATTTGATATACTTTGAAATTTTTATGGACTCGCTAAAGCCGAAACATTTTGATTGCCTCTAGTCCAGCTACTCGGTGCAAAGGTTTCCTCAAAATCAATGCCTTCAACCTAAGCATAGCCTTTATAGACCAATATTGCCTTATTTTTGACAACTTGTCTGTCTTCATTTAATTTATTTCAAAAAATCCATTTAGTACCGATTATGTTTTTATTTGTCGGCCATGGTACTAATTCCCAGGTTCTGTTTTTCTCAATCTGATCTAGTTCTTCATTAATTGCCTTCATCCAACTTTCATCTATGCTTGCTTCAACAATATTTTTGGGTTCAATGCTGGATAAAAGAGAGTAGTTTCGTACTACAACTCTTCTTGTCTGAATACCAACTGTTGGGTCCTCAATAATCTGTTCTCTGGGATGATTTTTCTGCCAACTACCTGTTTTGAATTTCTTGTTCTCTTCTTCTTATGAGTCAATTCTTAAATCAGTTGGGTCAATTTTTTGATTTTTTTCTGTTTCCATTTCTTCATCTCCTTCAATGACTTCTTCATAAATAGGGTAGTTTTCTTGATACGTAATTTCTCGTTCTCTACCTTCATCAACTTTAACGTCAGCACTCTCAATAATTTTCTTTAGCCACTTGTTGTAACATGTGTAGGCTTTGCTTTTTGTTGAGTAACCAAGAAAAATACCTTCGTCAGATCTATCTTCAAACTTACCGAGATTTTCTTCAGTTCGTTTGATATAACACTTGCTGTCAAACACTTTGAAGTATCTTGTTGTTGCTTTCCTGCCGAACCATAGCTCATAAGGTGTTTTGCTTTCATGCATCCTTAACATGCACCTATTTTGAATGTAAACTGCAAGTATGAACTGCCTCTTTCTAGAATCATCGACTATTTTGTTCTCGACCAACATTGTTCATGCCATTTCTTGCATAGTCCTGTTCTTCCTTTCAACGACACCATTCTCGCTGAGGTGTCCTTGCTGCTGAAAACTGTCTTCCGATCCCATATTTTTAACGATGATTCTGCAAACTCCTCCGAGATAAACTCTCCTCCTCCTGTCCGATCTTAGGCATTTAATTCTTTTTCCAATTTGATTCTCAACTTTGTTTTTTAAAAATCTTGAACATCTCAAAGGCATCTGATTTAAGCTTTAAAAATAGCACCCATGTCATTCTAGAGTAGTCATCTATGAACAACATAAAGTATTTGTCACCATTTATGCTTTGTGTTCTCATGGGTCCACATAAATTAGTATGTATCAGCTCTAACGATTTGCTGGTGAAGTATTCCTTTGCTTTAAATGTGGATCTGGTTTGCTTCTCTTTTTGGCATGAAGCACAAATGCTATTTACTAGTTTGCCAATGGTAGGTATATCTCTTACTGCTCTTTTTGAACTTATTTTTACCAAACTGTCAAAGCTAATATGACCGAGCCTCTTGTGCCACAACCAATTTTTATATTCATGTCCAATCAAGCATGATCCTTCTGAAGTTTTTGAGAGAGTATATAGATTTCCAGAAGTCCTCGATCCAGTGGCTATCGACCTTCCCACTGTGTGCTTTTCTCGACTTCACGACCTTGTTTTTTAAAGATGACTTCATGACCTCTCGTCGCGTATTTGACTTACGCTCGTAAGTTGTGCTTCAAACCAACTACAAACAGAACTTCTTTGGAATTGATCTTTCCATCACTTATCTTGACTGATCCTTTGCCAACTATTTTGGCTCCATCATTATTTCCAAACTTTACAGAGCCCCCTTCATATTTTTGTAATTTTTCAAATTTTTGTTTATTTCCTGTCATGTGACTGGAGCATCCACTATCCAATATCCATGGTGCAGATTTGTTCTGTGCTTTGAATGCTGTATATACAATCAAGGATTATTTTTCTTCCTTGAGTTGCTCTTTTTGTTTCCATTCTGATTTGATTGTAGTTTTGGTCACTTGTTTAGACTTTTCTTTGTCAGTAGCCTGTGCATGTTTATCTAGGAATTTTTTGTTTTGTCTTAAACTATTTGGTTGAGTTCTTCTTCCCTAATATTTATTTGTTGCATATGTGCTTCTACAGTTTCTTGCAATGTGTCCAAAGTTATGACAGTTATAGCATTCTACTGCATAATCCATCAAGGGTGAAAATACATTTCTACTGGAAAAATTTCTTTGTCCTATATTATAAATGCAGTCTGAAATCTTATGATCGTAAGTATTACATTTAAAAAAATAACCAAAAAAGGAATGATTAAACCTAGGAGTTGATATTTGCCAATTTGTAGTAGGAGTCACAAATTTTCTTCTCCTTTGATGAGTGAATTTTGTGAATCCCTCATTGTCAACAGTCTTCTCGTGCCTAGAAATGTTGATTTCTTTTGCAAGATTCGTTTTTCTTTGGTCAACCTTGATCTTATCCTCTTTCTTTACTGGTTCTACAGTTATGGCCTTTGATCCACTTGATGATTCTCCTTCGACAAACCCCAAGCCAAACTTGATGCCTATAGTCCTTTGACTATTTATAATATTTTCAAGCTTTGCAGAACTTCCTTCAAGTTTGTGATAGCAACTCAATTTTTGATTCTTTTCTTCTAGCCGCATTCTTAAAACAACAATATCTTCTTCTAGTTTGCTGCACTCATCTATTCTCATGGTTAATTGTACTTCAAGTTCTTCAGACATTTTCTTAAATTCTTCTGTCTGTACTTTCAAAATGTTTATTATGTCATTCACATCCTCAAGCTTTCTTGAGACCTTATTATTCTTTTTCCTTTCTGTCTTCAACTCTTTAAGTGCAGCAACCAACTCTCCTTCCAGATAAACTTCAACCTCATCCTTACTTTTTGTATCACCTTTCTGTTTTTCTTCTATTTTTGCTTCTTCAAATGCCATGAACGGAGCTTCACTGTTTCTTCTTCGAATCTTCACCTGAGCTATCTTCAGAAGAGTTGACATTCTTGGATATGAAACTTTTCCTTTTGAAATTGCTTTTCCTAAAATTTGGTTTCTTCTTCCAGTCACTTCTTTCTTGGTGTGACCCTTCATCACTTTTGGTTTTCTCATTCATTGGACACTTAGCTGCAAAGTGACCAACCCCTCCATAATTAAAACACTTAAACGAAAACTTTCCTCTACATTTTCCTTTTCCCTTTGTAAGTTTTCGAACAAAGTTGGCTTCTGTTTCATCCGATGTCTCTTCATCCTCAGATTCTTGTTCAGCTTTTGTATTCTTGTGTGCTTTAAAAGTAGCTTCTCTGTCTATGGGCTTAGTTTGTCCTATTCTCATTTTGTATGTAGTCAAGGAACCATGCATCTCATCCATGCTAAAATTGTTTAGATCTTTAGCCTCTTATACTGCAGAAACTTTAGAATTAAATCTTTTATGAAGAGTTCTAAGTACCTTTTTCATGACAACCGCATCTTTGATCTCTTCGCCGAGTCCTCTAATTGCATTAATGACTCCATTGACTCTCAGCATATAGGCCTCTATGTTTTCATTGTCATTCATTTGTAATGCCTCGAACTGAGCTCGATGTGTTTGCAGCTTGGATTCCTTGATCTTGCTGTCTCCTTCATGGATGCTCTTCAATTTGTCCCACATGTCTTTTACCGATTTACAGCTCATGACCCTTATCAGTTCACTGTCTACTAGCGCACAGATTATGGCATTATTTGCTTTGAAGTTATTCTCAACCTTTTTCTTCTCAGTAGTATCTGTTGGAGGAGTAGCGGGTGCTATGTATCCACTTTCTATTGACTCCCAAATGTCGTATCCTAATGCACTCAGATATGTCTGCATCTTGAGTCTCCAAAATGAGTAATTAGTTTCATTGAACAAAGGAGCTTTGTTTGATGAGAATCCTTCACTACCTACCATTGTGTTCCTTCCAAGATCACCTTAGCTGATTAAGTTTGTTCAGGAACCTTGCTTCGATACCAATTGATATTCTCACAATGACACTGAGAGGGGGGATGAATCAGTGTAGCTAAAAATCTAATCTGCAATTCTTAAAACTGAAGCAAAGAGAACTAGAAAATAGATAAAGCAATAATCACAAGAGAGCACACCACAACACATAATGTAATGAGGTTCACCAATTTGGCTACTCCTCAAAAATGACTGCTTGGACTTCAATCCTAATCCAGCATTTGCAAAACACCAATTTTACAAACACTTTACCAGCACCCACTGGAAGGAGCACCAACCCCTTGTTTTTTTGTTACAACAGATAGAAGCACCAACCCCCTAATGCCAAGCACCAACTTGGATTACAATTCTGATTTAATTTAGTGACATAAAAATGCCTTCATTGTTTACATGACCCTGACTGGTCTATAATTAAATAAACTTGATTAAACTCTACACGCTCTCACGGCTCTGCTTATCTCTCTCTCGGTCCTCTTATAACCCTCTTTTCATAGCAAATTCTCACTTACAGCAGTAACAATATTCTTCACACAGACCTGCTTTTATAACATATAACTCTCTATTTTTAGCTTCCATATTTACGCATACAACCCGTAACTGTTCTTTTAATATTCTCTTTTGCCACTTGTCAACTGTAACTCCTTTGTGTAACTCATTTTGTATTTATAGAGTGTGCATTACGTTACATGCAACGTATATCTCTATCATGACTGTACGTCTTCTTGAACATGACTGTTCGTATTCATTTTTGTGCATGCATGTATTTTATGATTCTATTAATGCGACTGTTCGATTTACTCTAGTTAACTCCAGTTCTTAAAAAGCTGCATGACTGCATCTGTAACTGTCGCATGTCGCAAAATCATGACAATTTTTGCCTCCTTGTCCACTTCTTCGCTTGCACCTGTGAAAACCAGACATGTCATGAAATTGTGACACTTTTGCCTTCTCGCTACTCTTCTTGGCTTGCTCTAGCGAAAACCAGACATGTCATGAAATCGTGACACTTTCACCTTCTCGCTACTCTTCTTGGCTTGCTCTAGCGAAAACCAGACATGTCGCAAAATTGTGACACTTTCACCTTCTCCCTACTCTTCTTGGCTTCAACCAGTGAAAATGGAACATGTCATGAAATCGTGACATCTTTCTCTGCCTTGTGCCTTTTCTGCCTTTCGCCCGCGAAAGCGGAACATGTCATGAAATCGCGACATCTTTCTCTGCCTTGTGCCTTTTCTTCCTTTCGCCCGCGAAAATGGAACATGTCGCGAAATCATGACATCTTTCTCTGCCTTTGCATTTTCTTCCTTTTGCCCGTGAAAACGGAACATGTCACAAAATCGCAACATATTTCTCTGCCCTAGCGCTTTCTCTTCGATCCTATCGTGAAATCACGACACTTTCTCTCCTTAATGCTTCCTCTTGGAACCTGTCGCGAAATCATGACACTTTTCTTTGCGAGCTCCTCCTCGAGCATGTCGTGAAATCATGACAGTTTTCATTGCCTGCGCCTCTTCTTCAAACATGTCACAAAATCATGACAGTCTTTCTACTTGCCTCCTTCTCTGCCACCATGTCGTGAAATCGTGACAGTTTTCCTTGCGCCTTCTCTCTCCTCCACCATGTCGCAAAATCGTGACAATTTTGCTTGCACTTGCTCTCTCCTCGTTCATGTCACAAAATCATGACAATTTTGCTTGCGCCTTCTCTCTCCTCGTTCATGTTGCAAAATCGTGACAATTTTGCTTGCGCCTTCTCTCTCCTCATCCATGTCACGAAATTGTGACAGAAAACATGTCGCGATATCGCGACAATTTTCTTACTTGTATTTTTCTTTGATTTTCTGAATCTGGGCCACTTCTGTCTTTTTGGAAATTCACTGTACATGTTCTGACTGACCTTTGAACTCCTGTCCACTGCATCAACTGCATCAATTTGTCTGTGTTGACAACAATGACAATTCTTTTGCTACACCTTGCTCAACAAAAATATGCATTTATATAACTTAGATGCTATAACATAGATGATCCAAGTATTTAACACTAAATTTATATAAATATGCATTCCAACAAATTGATAGAGCTCAATACTATCTATCCTAAAAGATTGCAACATCATCTTAATGTACAAAACCCAAGATAACATTAAAGCAACATAATATTTTAGTTTGTACAATAGTCAAGTTTAAAAAACTCATTTAAGAAAGCATTATTTTACATAGCCTTTGTTTTCCATAACATATATACATTCAAACTACCATGAAGCCATCCACAAAGAATCTTCAAGCCATCTATAATCCATAATCCTCTTCATGAAAGGGAAATTTACCCACGTATCTTGAGGAATACTTAGGGATCAGGATAACTCCAAATGCAATGCAATTTAATCATGCCATTAATACTATGCAAGTAACCATGCATAATAAAAATAAATCAACAATAAGATAATTCCCACACTTCTCTTTCTATAATGGATTTTTAACCTACATAAGTCTTAGGAATCATTATAATAGTTTCTCTTTATAATTATCCCTTCACCTACATAAGTCTCAGGAATCATGATAATAGTTTCTATTTCAAAACCAAGATTAAACAATCCAATTTATCAAAGAGAATCCCATACTTCTCTTTTTAATGATCCCTTCACCTACATAAGTCTCAAGAATCATGATAATAGTTTCTATTTCAAAACCAAGATTAAACAAACCAATTTATAAAATATAATCCCATACTTCTCTTTATAATGATCCCTTAACCTACAAAAGTATCAGGAATCATTATAATAGTTTCTCTTTCAAAACCAAGATCCAACTATTTTTCCTTAAAATCAAAAACCATCACTTACAAAAATATTTCCTTATAACACACTAAAGCACAAAACCAAAAGAGTTCTCTTCTAGAATTTATCAACTTTAGATTTCAAAGTTAATATCCATCAATATTTTCTCTATAGCTTTAACTTTTATAATCCAAATGATTTCAAAGTTAACATCCATCAATATTTTCTCTATAGCTATAAATTCTATAATCCAAATGATTTCATTTAAATAAAACTTAACTTTTATAAAGCTAAAGAGTTATTCACTATAAAAAAATCTAACAAGCTTTTCCTTTTAATGAACACGGGTCGAAGGTGACTCCGACTAGGGCACACTTACAACCTAAACAAGAGGATTGACCTCCACTCACTAGAAGAAGTTGAAAGCCAAACTAGAGATAATACATTTTCTCCAAACAAAGACAACAATAAGATTGATGTCCAAATAAAACGGGCGATCACCAATCATATTCCAAGGAAAATATTGCAACAAACTAGTTTCAAATACCCCTAGATGGAATGCTCAAACCCGATTAGAAGGGTTTTCGATCAAAGATGGACCAACACAACACAATTACAACTTAATACAACCAAGCATGCATAGAACAACAAGACATAAAGGAGTCATATCCAACATGAAAGGAATGACAACACAAGAGTCTAGGAGGGCATCCAAACAAATGTTAAGGTGATGCCCAAGGAAGATATTAATTAAGACTACAAAGCCTTACAAAATCTTGAGAGCAACATAAACTTTACATCACAAAGAAACAACCAAAAAAAATCCAAAACAATGTAATAAGAATGATATAACTATGCCAAAGCAAAAGGAAAATAACCAAATAATTATTATTGTACCCATATGGGTTACCTTTGCCAAGAATATCTATGTTCTCCTCTCCAGAGCCACGGTAACCCCTTACAAGCTTCCAATACCTTCTTTTCCCCCAAAACAAAAACCCCTCACCCCAAAGCAACTTGCTTCACTCAGATATATTTCAGGCACTCTTGTTGCATGATGGAGGTAACGCTTTCCAAGCTCAAGAAGATGTTACATTAACAATACCACCTTTGAGCCCATTAAAGTGGCACTCCAGTACGACACTCATAAAAAGCTTAAATCGTAATCTTACAAGTCATTTAAATTTGTTCCAAACATCAGGAAATTAAAGCAATAAAAGTATCTTAATAATTAATTTACTAATTTATTTTATTATCATTGACACTAATATTTCCATATATTAATGTCACCAACTAATTAATAGCTCCAAAGTATTAATGTTACCAACTAATTAATATTTTAATAACTCTTATCCAATAAACTATGCATACCATAAATATGGATTCATACCAACAATATTACACACCATTGTTTTATCCCTAAATATGCGGTATCCTTTAAGATAGTCTAATGCTATCACAAACCTATTAAGGAGACTCATTGCACAAACAACTTCTTGGCCAAATGGTGTGAACATGAAACAAGAAAATGCAAATGCATCTACATGAAGGTATTTTGTTACCTTGAGCTATCAATGAGCAAGTCATCGCCATCATTTCCCAAAATATATCTCAACTTAGGTGGTTCACCCTTATGATCCTACCAATGAGAACCCCTGGTACTACAACCACAAATGCATCAACAGTATCATATTCCAACCAAAAAGTGCAATTACTCAATCATATTGACATTATAAAATGAAGCTATGCAATTAAACATTCATACCAATACATAGTTCATTGTCAATAAAGAGTTATGCTAAATAGGGCTATTACATTCTTTCCCCTTGGACTAAACACAATCCTCTATGTTTCCTACAAAAGAGTAACAATTGTTTCATTCAAATAAGTATGGAAATTGTTGCCTCATTTTTTTAGCATTTTTCCATGTGGCACAATTCTCAAAATACTAGTTCCATTGGACCTTACATTGATCTATGGTTTGTTTTATCAACATCTTGAAACAAAAACCTAGAATCTTAACTAGTCTCATCTCAATGGATGAGGTATTTACCATCTGCAATTAAGAAATATTTCGCACGTGAGTAGCAACATATTTCCTAAGCAAGAATATGTGGAAAGTATCATGGATCTTTAATAGGTTGGGCAACAAAGCGATCCTATAGTCTATTGGAATAATCTTAACAATGATCTCAAAGGGCCCAACATAGTGAGGATCCAACTTGGTTGACTTGATGATACTTTTCATTGGTTTTACCTTCAATAAATTTTTTTCCCCTATAGAGAATTCTCTTGGTGATCTTTTTAGATCAACATATCTCTTTTGGTGATCAATCACTTCCTTGAGTCTAATTCGAATTACTTTAAGTTGTTTCTCCATCTCTCGAATAGTGTTCGGTCTGATCTCACCCGATCATCCAAATTATCCCACAATAGAGGTGTTTTACATATTTTTCCATACAAGGATTCAAACGGGACCATCCCCAATGATGCATGGTACCAATTATTATATGTAAATTCAATTAATACAAAAAGTCCTTTTGACTTTTGGTCCATGTAACACATGCATAGCATGTCTTCTAAAACTTGGTTCACCCTCTTGATCTAACCATCTATTTCAAAATGATATGCAGAACTAATATTCAACTTAGTGCCCACTACACGATGTAGAGATTGCAAATTTTTGATGTGAACCTAGAATCCCTATCTAATATGACCACCTTAGGAAACCCATGTAGCTTGAATATTTCTTTGGCAAACTTGTTTGCCACCACCGGTGCATCATCCTTGATGTTCCCCAGTATGAAGTGTGCAACCTTGGTCAAATTATCAACCACTACCAAGATTACATCATGTTGGTACCTAGTCTTAGGTAAACCCACAATAAAATCCATAGAGATTACTTGCCATTTCTGCATAGATATATCATGTGGGTAAAATATTCCTGTTAGGTGTCAAAATTCTGCCTTCACCTTCTGGTATTCTAAACATCTCGTAATGAAACTAGTGATATCTTGCTTTATTACAACCCAATAGAAGTTATTTTCATGTTTTCCCTCATTTTTGATCCTCATGGATGAGCAAAATAGGGAGAATTATGTACCTCTTGCATAATGAATCTCCTTTGATCACCATTTTTTGGTATAACTACCCTATATTTAAAGCATAAAATTTCATATTTTATATTGAAACCCTAATTCTCCTTAGGATTTCTCTTAGTTTTATCTCAGATTTCTATGTAATATGGGTCATGAAGTTGCATTTCCTTGACCTTATCCATCAATAATATATGGCTCCAGGTCAATGTGGCTATTGACCTTCTCCTACACAAGGTATCCATAGCCATATTATCTCTCCCTTTGATATACTCAATACCAAAGTCGTATTCAGCTAAGAAATCTATCCATATTCTTTATCTTGTGTTTAGCATAGGCTGGGTAAAAATATACCTCAAAATTTGATGGTATGTTCTTAGCTCAAATGGTCTACCCAACAAATAATATCTTTAGATCTTTAAGACATGCACAACTGCTACCAATTCTAAATCATGCATAGCATAGTTTACCTCATGCTTCTTGAGTTTTCTAGACTTATAGGCTATTATAGCCTCTTCTTGAGACAATACCCCATCCAAACCTTCTAGGGAAACATCTGTACATATGGTAAAATTTCCAAGAGGATCTAGTATTTTGAGAATTGATGTCGTTAAATTATTTTTTAGAGTCTCAAATGTGGCCTCACATTTATCCTTCCATTTGAACTCTTTCCCCTTTTTATGAATATTGTTGTTAGAATAAATATCCTTGGAGTAATCTTTCATAAAACACCTATAATAGCCAGTGAGTCCCATGAAACTCCTAACTTCTATTAAATTTGTTGGTGGAGGCCAACTTAGTATAATCTCAATTTTTTTGGGTCCACAACAATTCCCTCTATTGAGATGATGTGTCCCAAATACTATACTTATGGGGTATAAAATTCATACTTGGACAACTTTACATATAGTTGGTTCTTCCTTAGTACTTCTAATACCAACCTGAGGTGATGGTTGTGTTCTTTCTCCGTATGAGAATATATCAGAATATCAACTAGGAATACCAAGGTAAATCGATCTAGATATATTATGAACACACTATTCATAAAATTCATAAAAGTTGTTGGTGTAGCCCAAATGGCAATACTGTAAACTCATAATGCCCATATCAAGTTTTAAAGGTTATCTTGTGAGTATCCTCTTCTCAAATCCTTATCTGATGATATCCTAATCTCAGTTTTATTTTTGAAAATATGGTAACATCCTTTAGCTGATCAAAGAGGTCGTCAATCTTGGGTAAAGGGTACTTATTCTTAATGGTTACCTTATTCAATATTCTATAATCTATGCATAACCTCAAGGAATCATCTTTATTTTTCATAAACAATATCGGAGGACCCCAAGGTGATACACTAGGTTTGATCAGATCATTTTTTAACAAGTCTTGAAGTTGCACCTTCAAATATTGCAACTCTTTTAGGATCATTTTGTAAGGTGTTCTTGAAATGGGTTCAACCCCTAGCATTAACTCAATAGTGAACTTGAATTCTTGTTGAGGGGGCAAACATGGAAGATATTTAGGGAATACATCTTGGAACTCATGGAGAATTGGATGTTTCTTAAATACTTCTTCATCCCCCTTTTCTCTAGTATTTCCATTGATCTTTACTACATATAGCATACCACCTCTTTTAATGAATTTCTTTAACTGCATAGCTTAAAGCAAGTGAGGTTGAAAAGAACCTTGTTGCTTTGTAATCTCACTCTCCTCTTATCATCGTCAGTGTTGTTAAACTCAGCGAACAGTAATTGTATTATTGCTGCAAGATTTAAATAGCGATTACATAGCCGGGAATAGAACACCGGCGGAACTGAATATGTTACGCAGTTGTAACAGCAGTCCTAAATAATGTAATACAGACAAATAAAAAGTACGCTAACATCCCCCTTTATTACATTATTTGGGTAATGTAATAACTAATAGCTATACTAGACTACTAACATCCCCTTACATTATTTTGCAATACAAAGTGAGCTGCGAAACAATTCAAATTTGACACGTCCAAGTGCCTTAGTGAAAATGTCCGCAACTTGAGCATCGGTGGGAATGTCCTTGAAGCTGAATTCGGTGCTTTGGAACTTCATCTCGAATGAAATGACATTGTGTGTCAATGTGCTTTGTTCTTTCATGATGGACTGGATTCTTGACGAGGTTCAGAACACCATGATTGTCGCAAAACAAGTGTATTGGAGATTTTGATGGATGGCCCATACTTGTCAGAATGCGACGTAACCATATCACTTCGCACACGGCTTCACGTGCGGCATGATACTCTGCCTCTGTTGATGAAATAGCAACCACCTGTTGCTTCTTGCTGTGCCAAGAGACAGGACCGGATCCCAGATGAAAAATGTATCCAGAAGTTGACTTGCGATCATCAAATGATCCGACATAGTCGGAGTCCGTGTATCCTTGCAAGAAGAATTTGTTGTTCCTCTTGTATTCTAGGCCATATTCCATAGTACCACGGACATAGTGAAGAACACATTTTTTTGCTTTCCAATGAGTGGTCTTAGGCTCCTGCATGAACCTCGAAAGATAGTTGACAGCAAATACGAGATCTGGCCTAGTATTGGTCAGATATATGAGACTCCCAATCAACTGTCGATAGAGAGTACCATCTACCTGAGGTGAGTCATCATATCGCGATAACTGAAGTCCATTCTCCATCGGAGTTGCCATTGGCTTGCAATCGATCATGCGATATTTTTCCGGCAATGTCTTGGCATATTTTTTCTGAGACACTTTGATGGAGTGCTCCTTCTGGCTGAATTCCAGACCAAGACAATAATGGAGAAGTCCGAGATCTGTCATCTCAAAATATTTGCACAAGTTTCTTTTGACAGTAGAGATCATAGTTTCTGAACTCCCTGTAATGAGCAGATCATCCACATAGAGTACAAGCAACACTATCTCAGAACCCTGTTTCTTGAAATAGAGGTTTGCATCTGACGGACATCTCTTAAATCCATGCTTGCATAAGGTGATTGTCCATTTTTATATACCAAGCTCGAGGAGCTTGTTTCAGACCATACAAGGATTTGACCAATTTGCAAACTTTTTGCTCTTGGCCTTCCACTTCAAATCCTTCAGGTTGAGTCATGTAGACTTCTTCTTGGAGATCACCATTTAGAAAGGCACTTTTGACATCCATCTGGTGAACTTTCCACCCATATTGTGCTGCCATAGCACACATAACCCGAATTGTGGTCATCCGAGCAGTAGGTGCAAAAGTTTCCTCGTAGTCAATGCCTTCTTTTTGAGCATAGCCCTTTGCAACAAGACGGGCCTTATGCTTATCAATTGTTCCATCTGCCTTGTACTTGACTTTATATACCCATTTGCAGCCAATGGGTTTCTTTCCATGCGGCAGATCAACAAGCTTCCAAGTTTTATTTTTCATCGAAGACTCATACTCCGTATCCATAGCGGCCTTCCACTGAGGCTCACTGAGAGCATCTTGCACTGATGCAGGTTCAAGATCATCTATGGTAGACATGAACGCCCTGTCATCATCAATATCCATATCCTCTACTTATGTACTTGGAGTCACAGAAAGTTCCTCAAAAGATTGACAAAGATCATCAACCTCACCAGTTTCTTTGGCTTCTCTTTCCTTTTGAGCCATACTGCGTGTACGAGGTCTATCCAAATTCAAATTGGGAGGAGTGGATAAATTTGCGTCTCTGATTGTATTTGTACACCATTTAGGATTCTTCTTCGGTGGAGTTGAAGAAGATGTAGAAGGACCTCCTGTCTGTGTTGACGAAGGAATCTTCTCTTCCTTAGATTCCACAATATCTTGGTGTACTTTAGATGTGCTCTGTGATGTGAAAGCTTCATCAAAGACAACATCTCTGTTGATATGAATTTTCTTGGTCAAAGGATCTATCAACCGATATCCTTTAGAGTGCTCAGAATAACCAAGAAAAATACATCTCAGTGTTTTCTCATCTAGCTTCTTCCTTTTCTCTTTCGGTATGTGCATGAAAGCGTGACATCCAAAAATACGTAGATGAGATATGGAGGGTTTTCGACCACTCCATGCTTCCTGTGGAGTCATTCCTTTTAGGGCCTTTGTGGGTGCCCTATTCAACAGATACACTACAGTGGTGACAACTTCTACCCAATATTGTTGCCCAAGAGTAGCTCCTGTGAGCATACAACGAACCATTTCCATGATAGAACGGTTCCTTCTCTCAGCAACTCCATTTTTTTGAGGAGTATAGGCGGTTGTTAACTGTCTCTTGATTCCATGCTTATCTAGGAATGCAGAAAATTCATTAGAGGTAAACTCTCCCCCTCGATCTGAGCGGAGGGTTTTAATAGAAGCTCTTGACTCCTTCTCAACGGATTTCTTGAACTGCTGGAAGAATGCGAAAGCTTCAGATTTCAGTTGGAGAAAGAAAACCCACATCTTTCGTGAGTAGTCATCTACGAATAACTGAAAGTACCTCTTCCCTCCACAACTGTTGGGTGTGAAAGGACCGCACAGATCGGTGTGAATTAACTCCAGAGGTTTTCGTGCTCTTGTTGAGCTCTTCTCAAATGGTACTCTATGTTTGCTTTCCGCCAAGCGGTCAGAGCACAGCGGCAATGTGGCGAGAAAGGGAAGGAAGACCCTTTACCATCTCATACTTGCTGAGCTCAAGTAAGTAGCCGGAACTAAGATGCCCATATCTCTTGTGCCATAGGGAAGTTGCCTCCTTGGTAGAGACAGTCATGGCAACATGTGGAGTAGAGATAGCATCTAGTGCAAATAAGCCATGCTTATATGAAGCTGTTGCAATCTGCTTACCCTTCCTGGTAATGGTACAACACTTCTTTCCATTCTCAACATGAAAGTTGACAACCATATTTCTATCCAGGATTTGTGTGATCGACAGCAAATTGTTAGCCAATCCCGGAACATAGAGGACTTTGTCAATCTGACACTTGCCATCAGGAAGAGTGACTGAAACTGTACCCTCTCCCCGAACCCTGTAGGTTTTATCATCGACAATGGTGACAGGTTTGCCCTCTTTGGCCACAAATGATTCAAACCATGATCTGTCGCCAGTCATATGTTTGCTAGCTCCAGAATCGACATACCAAATAGGATCCCTCTGTGTGGAATCTGTGGTAGTCATGAGCACCTTGTGTGCCCATTCAGAATCTGAGTCAGATTCTTCAACAACAACATTCACCTAGGGTTGCTTGTTTTTATTTTGTGGTTTGTTTTGGCCTTTCTGCTTGTTCTTATGCCAACACCTGTTGGTGTCATGGTTGTCTTTCTCACAGATCTTGCACCACCTCTTCTTCTGTTGAGGTTGTTTGCCTTTTCCTTTCGTATCTTGTTGAGAATTTCCTCCTTTCATAAAGTTGCCTCCTTTTTGCCCATTACCTTTCTTCCTAGAACCCTGCTGGTTGGTGTATAGGGCTGTATTGGAAGAATCATCCTTGTGAAGTTGGCGTGCCTCCTGTTGTTGAAGCAGATTGACCAACTCGATGTAGGTAATTTGTCGTTGAGACACCTGGATGGAGGTTATCAACATATCAAATGAAGAAGGTAAAGCTCTCATCACAAGTGAAATGAGAAGCTTTTCGTCCACAGTATCTCCCAAAGAACTCAATTTCTCTTTCAACTCAGACACTCTGCACAGAAAGAGTTCAAGCTGTTTCACCACTGCCTCAAACTCGGGTTATGAAGTTGTTGTTGAAGATGAAGAATGGTGGAATCATTCTTTCCCTCATAGATGGTTTGAAGGGCATCCCATGCCTCTTTACCACTTGCTTTGTCAGCTATATGAGGTTGCACTTCATCTGAAACAGACAAACAAAATGAGCACCTTTGCTCGACTGTCTTTCTTGTCAAAAGCTATCTGATCTGCGGAAGGACCTATGGATCCTGCTGTTGGTGAAGGCCTAGTTGCTACTCCAGTAACAATATCCCACAAATCTTCCATTTGGAGAATTGCCTTCATCTTATGTTTCCATGGTGTATAATTTGGACCTTTCAATAACTGATGCGGATCGGTCATCAACTTTGCAACAGCGGCCATAGTGAAGGTTCCTTATATCACCAATTGGTCCCCCTTTCGATATACCTTTTGCTAGGCCAATATACCGTACAAAATACCCGCCCTTACGTGAGGGAAACTATAGGTATTTAGAAAGATCAACAAAAAATCACCCGCCCTTACGTGAGGGAGACTATAGGTGAGTTTTAGAGATCATACGATACGTGGAACATAAGCGGTACGGAAAGGGAATCGCCTTGTTGATGGCACCTACCATAGAAGATTCTTCTCATGCGTGGGGCGTAACTTCCCCTAAACACTATGAAGAATACTTCGTCAGGATTTACGCCTAAACACAAGTGCGATAAAGGGTAGTGGATGGAGTAAAAAAATGCAAAAATGGCTAACTTATCTCTCCCAGACGATTTATAGAGAACAAGCTCAGACGTCGTTGTAGCAGCTATATTAGGCGGCGGATACAGTAGCCAAATCACGACAGCTTTACCTGTAAGTGCTGGCCAGAGGTATCACAAATACCGAACGCTGCAGTGCAATAAATTGCACGGATGGGTTTTAATTATTCCGGGGACTTAGGGAGTGATTTGATTTTAAGTTTTTAATGTTATAGTGCAAAAATGAAATATGCAACATACAACATAAAAAACTGCCCACAAGAATAACCCACAAGGTGTCGGTCACAGCCGAAAATGCACCTTTTACAATTCGCCAAATTGCCTTTTCAAAAAATTACTCACAATCCCCCTTTGATTTTTTGAAAAAAAATATCCCCCCTTAAAAAATTCTCTTTTAACAAAGTATTTTAATAATTACTATACTTTTAAAATTAAAATAAATAATTTTAATTTATATAGTTTTAAAACTTAGGAAAAATAAATTAAAATTAAATTTTAATTTATAAAGTTTAAAAAACTATATAAAAAAAATTAAAATTAAAAATTTTAATTAAAAAAATAATAATTAAAAAAATAACTTTGAAAAAAAAATTATACCTTGGGGGGAGTCGGCGGGATTTGAACCCCCGACCTGCAGGCTCCCTGAGCCTTACCGCACGGCTCACGACCACGTGAGCCAGCGGGCTGATCCGAAAGGATCAGTAGACCTCCTCCCTTTTCAACACCCGGATGGTCCTCCTCCTCTGCTGCGGCCTCGCGCACTGCTCCTTCACGGCTCCCGGTGCTCTGTGTTTTTTTTTTTTAAAACTTCATCGGCGCTTTTCCCACTCTGCTTCCCCTCCTGTGGTCGCCTGTCACGGCTCGTTGCGTTCTTTTTTTTTTTTTTTTTGAAAAAGAAATTCGCCCCCCCGCGCGCGTTTCGCGCTGCACCGCCGGGGGGGGGTATCGGGGAGCGCGTGCGCAAATTGTGCATCGCGCGGGGGAGTGGGGGGGGGACCTCGGGGAGCGCACACGCAAATTGTGTATCACACGGGGAGGGGAGGGGAGGGGGGCGGCGAGGCCTTCTCCTACGCGTCTGCGCGTGGGGGGCCTTCGTCCTTCCCGATGCCCTGCGTCCTTTCGGACGCACGTAGGGCCTGCGTCGAGCGCGAACGCTCGACCCGGGGGGGGTTCAACGCCTCCCCTTCGCCCTGCATCCCCGTCTATCAGCGCAGCGTGTCCAACGCTCTATGCACAGTGACGCAATGCGCCGAGCCGTGGTGGACGGGGGGGGTCCCTCGGCTGACATCGCCTCCCTCCTCGACACTCTGCGCGCGGGGACCGAAATTTATTTTTTTTTTTTTAAATTCCGCTGCACGCCTCCTCAGCTGCAATCACGCGACGAAAAAAAATTAA
The DNA here is from genome assembly GCA_028583015.1 of Wollemia nobilis. NCBI lineage: Eukaryota > Viridiplantae > Streptophyta > Pinopsida > Araucariales > Araucariaceae > Wollemia > Wollemia nobilis. The sequence continues at coordinate 3,438,183 of JAQPPZ010005606.1, forward strand.
AAAAATTCCGCACTGCGCATCCGCCTCCAACCTTCGGCTTCTCACAGTTCCCTGCAACTTGGCTCTGATGCCATATTAAACTCAGCGAACAGTAATTGTATTATTGCTGCAAGATTTAAATAGCGATTACATAGCCGGGAATAGAACACCGACGGAACTGAATATGTTACGCAGTTGTAACAGCAGTCCTAAATAATGTAATACAGACAAATAAACAGTATGCTAACAAGTGTAATCCATCCACCTATCTTGAAAGTTGATTAAGACTCCATGAGCCTTCAACCAATCCATCTCTAGGATAATATCAAAAGCATGGAGGGGTGCCACATACAAATGCCATATAGTGGATCCATTGGGTAGAGTTATCTTAGCTATAGGTAAACATTGATCCATTGAGTAGGTTTGTATAGAACCATACTCAAATTTCCACCCTTGTACCAAAAATATAGGTCTTTTTGGCATATCCCCAATAATACTAGTGGAAATAAAACTATATGTAGCTCCAATATCTATTAAAAATTTTACATATTTATCAAAAAACTTACCATTTAGTAACATTGGTGTAGCCTGTCCACCTTGAGGCTAACTTTTGGTAGCCATAAAAATTTGGTGTGTTGGTTCCTTTGTGATGTTGCTTGACTGCACTTGTCAAGCGCACCTTTTGGCATAATGAGGACCCTTGCACGTGTAGCAACCTAACCTCAGTGGTTGGGGTATTGCCTTTTTTCCATATTTGGATTCCTTACTTGATTCCCTCTTATTTTTTTTGATCCCTTGCTCGGCTAAATTTTCTAGCATGATCTGATGATGCTTCGTTAGATCTTGTAGCAATACGACCATGGAGATAAGCTGATTTAATTCCTCCTTAATTCTTTCAAATAGGAAGGTAGCATCTGTCATGCACCTTTTGAAAACCCCTACCTCACCAATTTCTTGGTTGAAACTCTCTACCTCTCCAAGATTCCTAGCTCTTCCTAATTTTCTTGGTGATTGTATTGCAACATCCTCTTGCAACACTAGTCCCAACCTCTTAGAAGACCTTAATACATGTTTCATCTCTTATCCACAAAAACAGTTGGGTAAGTTATAATTCTTCCTCAATTGTACTTATAATCTGTTAGCTTCATTATCCTAATGAACTAACATAAATTATAATCACTAAATTGATAATAATCAGGGTCACACTTACCTTCTTGCAAGGGGCCAAACCCAAAGTCACACATTAAGTCAAGGTTCAACCTAGACACACTCCATAGAAGCTTCTCTAACCAAAACCTAAGTCCATCTAGGTAGGTTATTCTAGAGTAAAGCCTTGGTGCTTAGTTACCACACCTCTGCAGGCTAAGGTCAATACCACTTACATAGTATTGGATATGACTACTTAAACCCACACGTTTGATGAATCACCACTACTGTCATGTGAAGGGTTTTCACAATACCTAGTTGGGATACACTCGATCCTACTAGCTCAAGGTGCAATGATTCACAAGAAACCTAACTATTTTATTCATACAACTCCTTCAAGGTTCATGAGTTATTAGCTATTGCATTCTCACAACTCCTTCTAAGACTCATATCTACCTGGTTAATGCATTCTCACAACTCCTCATAAGATTGGGATTTTATCTGACTTGGGTATCACAAGAGATTCTATCCAATCCAAGATAACCTTATCTCTAATAAATTTTGTTGCACATTAAAGCATACTTCCAAATTAAAGAAACATACTTTACATAATATCAAAAACATTTTAAAAACAATTCATCATCTATTTGATCCAAAATGCTATAATAGATAAACAAGGATGCATCTTAAATAAAAGCCACATTTTGCTTAACTCAAATGCTTGACTTAAAGCTTCAAAATATACATTCCTTTAACTTAGATGCAATAACATAAATGATCCAATTATTTAACATTAAAATTATATAAATATTCATTCAAACAAATTGATAGAGCTCAATACTATGTCTCCTACTAAAAGATCACAACATCATCTTAATGTACAAAACCCAAGATAACATTAAAGCAACATAATATTTTAGTTTGTACAATAATCAAGTTTACAAAACTCAATTTAACAAAACATTATTTTACATAGCCTTTGTTTTCCATAACATCTATACATTCAAATTACCATGAATCCATCTGCAAAGAATCTTCAAGTCATCTATAATCCGCAATCCTCTTCATGAAAGGGAAATCTTGTAGAGCGAACCAACATAAATCTCATTGAATCAATTGCTTAAATAATACAATAGACGCCTTAGAATAGTCCGGTGAAGACGAAACTAACCAGGCATGAAATAGGATGCCTTAGAATAGTCCGGTGAAGACGGAACCTCCTAGGCGAGAAATAGCCATTGTTATAACAATGTAACAATAGCCTAATAATGAAATAAACAAATATAGCTACGCTAACATCCCCCCTTATTACATTATTTGGGTAATAAGATAACTACTAGCTATACTAACATCCCCCTTGATTACATCATTTTGCAATACATAGAGAGCTGCGAAACAATTCAAATTTGACACGTGCAAGTGCCTTAGTGAAAATATCTGCAACTTGAGCATCGGTGGAGATGTACTAAAGCTGAATTCGGTGCCTTGGAACTTCGTCTCGAATGAAGTGACATTGTGTGTCAATGTGCTTGGTTTTCTCATGATGCACTGGATTCTTAACAAGGTTCAAAACACCCTGGTTGTCGCAGAACAAGTGTATTGGAGATTTTGATGGATGACCCATACTTGTCAGAATGCGATGCAACCATATCACTTCGCACACAACTTCACGTGCGGTGCGATACTCTGCCTCTGTAGATGAGATAGCAACCACCTGTTGCTTCTTGTTGTGCCAAGAGACAGGACCGGATCCAAGATGAAATATATATCCTGAAGTTGACTTACGATCATCATATGACCCGACATAGTCGGAGTCCGTGTATCCTTGCAAGAAGAATTTGTCATTCCTCTTGTATTCTAGGCCATATTCCATTGTGCCACGGACATAGTGAAGAACACATTTTGCTGCTTTCCAATGAGTGGTCTTAGGCTCCTGCATGAACCTCGAAAGATAGTTGACAGCAAACACGATATCTGGCCTAGTATTTGTCAGATATATGAGACTCCCAATCAGCTGTCGATAGAGAGTACCATCTACCTGAGGTGAATCATCATATCACGATAACTGAAGCCTTGATTCCATCGGTGTTGCCATTGGCTTGCAATCAGTCATGCGATATTTTTCTAACAGTGTCTTGGCATATTTTTTTTGAGACACTTTGATGTAGTGCTCCTTCTGGCTCACTTCCAGACCAAGACAATAATGGAGAAGTCCGAGATCTGTCATCTCAAAATATTTACACAAGTCTCTTTTGACAGCAGAGATCATAGTTTTTGAACTCCCTGTAATGAGCAGATCATCAACATAGAGTACAAGCAACACTATCTCCAGAACCTTGTTTCTTGAAATAGAGGTTTGCATCTGATGGACATCTCTTAAATCCATGTTGCAGGAGGTGATTATCCATTTTTATATACCAAGCTCGAGGAGCTTGTTTTAAACCATATAAGGATTTGACCAACTTGCACACTTTTTGCTCTTGGCCTTCCACTTCAAATCCTTCAGGTTGAGTCATGTAGACTTCCTCTTGGAGATCACCATTCAGAAAAGCACTCTTGACATCCATTTGGTGAACTTTCCACCCATACTGTGTTGCCATAGCACAAAGAACTCGAATAGTGGTCATCCGAGCAGTAGGTGCAAAAGTTTCCTCGTAGTCAATGCCTTCCTTTTGTGCATAGCCCTTTGCAACAAGATGGGCCTTATGCTTATCAATTGTCCCATATGCCTTGTACTTGACTTTGTACACCCATTTGCAGCCTATGGGCTTCTTTTCATATGGCAGATTGACAAGCTCCCAAGTTTTGTTTTTCATCAGAGACTTATACTCAACATCCATAGCAGCCTTCCATTGTGGCTCACTAAGGGCATCTTGTACAGAAGCAGGTTCATGTTCATTCATTGAAGACATAAACACCCTATCATCATCTATATCCATATCCTCTGTTTCTCTGTCTGGATCTACAGAAAGTTCCTCAAAATATTGACAAAGATCATCAACCTCAGTAGTCTCTGTTGTTGCTCTCTCCTGTCGAGCCATGCTATGAGTACGAGGTCTATCCAAAGTCAAATCTGGTGGAGTGGATAACTTCGAGTCTCTGATTGTACTTGTATACCATTTTGGATTCTTCTTCTGTGGTGGTGAAGAAGATGAAGAAGTAGATGAACCTCCAGTCTTTGATGACGAAGGGGACTTCTCAACTTTAGTTTCCACAAGATCTAGGTATACATCAGATGTGCTTTGTGATGTGAAAGCTTCATCAAAAACAACATCTCTACTGACATGAATCTTCTTGGTCAAAGGATCAATCAAACGATAACCCTTAGAGTGCTCATCATAGCCAAGAAGAATACACTTCAATGTCTTCTCATCTAGCTTCTTCCTTTTCTCTTTCGGTATGTGCATGAAAGCATTACATCCAAAAATGCGTAGATGAGAGATGGAGGGTTTTCGACCACTCCAAGCTTCCTGTGGAGTCATTCCTTGTAGGGCCTTTGTGGGTGCCCTATTCAACAGATATACTATTGTGGTGACAGCTTCTGCCCAATATTGTTGCTCAAGACTAGCTCTTGTGAGCATGCAACGAACCATTTCCATGATGGAACGGTTCCTCCTTTCAACAACTCCATTTTGCTGAGGAGTATAAGCAGTAGTTAACTGTCTCGTGATCCCATGTGCAGTCAAGAATGCAAAAAATTCTTTAGAGGTAAACTCCCCCCTCGATCTGAGCGGAGGGTCTTTATAGAAGTCCCTGACTCCTTCTCAACAGATTTCTTGAATTGTTGGAAGAAACCAAATGCTTCAGATTTCAGATTAAGAAAGAACACCCACATATTTCATGAGTAATCATCCACAAACAACTGAAAATACCTCTTCCCCCCACAACTGATGGGTGTGAAAGGACCGCACAGATCGGTGTGAATCAACTCCAGAGGTTTCTTTGCTCTTGTAGAGCTTTTCTCAAAAGGTACTCTATGTTGCTTTCCTGCCAAGCAGTCAGAGCACACTGGCAATGTGGAAGAAAGGGAAGGAAGACCCTTTACCATCTCATACTTACTTAGCTCAAGTAAGTAGCCAGAACTAAGATGCCCATATCTCTTGTGCCATAGGGAAGTTGCCTCCTTTGTAGAGACTGTCATGGCTACATGTGGAGTAGAGATAGCATCTAAGGCAAATAAGCCATGCTTATATGAAGCGGTTGCAATGTTCTTACCTCTCCTGGTAATAGAACAACACTTCTTGCCTCCCTCAACACTAAAGTTCACAACCATATCTTTGTCCAGAATTTGTGTGACTGACAACAAATTGTTCGCCAATCCTGGAACATAGAGGACTTTTTCAATTTGACACTTGCCATCAGGAAGAGTGACTGAAACTGTACCTTCTCCCTGAACCTTGTAGGTTTTATCATCAACAATAGTGACAGGTTTGCCCTCTTTGGCCTCAAAGGACTCAAACCATGATTTGTCGCCAATCATGTGCTTACTAGCGCCAGAATCGACATACCATATAGGATCCTTCTGCTTGGAAACTGTGGTAGTCATAAGCACCTTGTGTGCCCTCTCAGAATCCGAGTCAGATTCTTCAACAACAACATTCACTTTGGGTTGCTTATTCTTGTTTTGTGGTTTGTTCTGGCCTTTCTGTTTAGGTTGTTTATTCTTATGCCAACATCTGTTTGTATCATGATTGTCTTTGTCACAGATCTTGCAATATATTTTTGTTTGTTGAGGTTGTTTCCCTTTTGAATCTTTGTTAGAATTTCCTCCTTTCTAAAAATTACCCTTCTTCTTAGGACCCTTCCTGTTGGAATAGAGGGTTGTGTTAGAAGAATCATCTCTTTGAAGTTGGCGTGCCTCCTCTTCTTGAAGCATATTGACCAACTCAACAAAGGTAACTTTTCGTTGTGACACCTGAAGGGAAGTGATCAACACCCTATAAGAATCAGGTAAAGCTCTCAATACTATTGAAGTAAGGAGCTTGTCATCAACAGGTTCTCCCAAAGAATTCAATTTTGCTTTCAACTCAGACACTCTGCAAAGAAAGTGTTCAACTGTCTCTCCTTGCTTCATGCTTAGACTATGTAATTGAGATTGAAGAAAAAGAATAGTGGAGTCATTCTTTCCCTCATATATAGTTTTAAGGGCATCCCATGCCTCTTTACTATGTGCACAGTCAACAATGTGGGGTTGAACTTCATCTGAAACAACAAGCAAGATGAGCACTTTTGCCTTGTTGTCTTTCTTGTCAAAGTCTATCTGAGCAGCAGATGGAGTTGTGGTTGTTGTTGATCCAGCAATAGGTGAAGGTCTTGTTGTTGCTCCAGAAACAACATCCCATAAGTCATCCATGACTAGGATTGCCTTCATCTTGTTTTTCCATGGTGTGTAGTTAGGACCTTTCAACAACTGATGAGCATCAATCATTAATTTTGCAGACATAGTGAAGGTTCCTTATATCACCAAATGGTCCCCCTTTCTTTATACCTTAATGCCAGGTCATTATACCATACAAAATACCCGCCCTTACGTGAGGGAGACTATAGGTATTTTGAAAAATTAGAAAAATTACCCGCCCTTACGTGAGGGAGACTATAGGTAATTTTAAAGATTATACGATACGTGGTACTTAGGCGGTACTGAAAGGGAATCATCTCGTTGATGGCACCTACCATAGAAAGTCATCAATCCTCATGCGTGGGGCGTAACTTCCCCTAAACACTTTGGATGTCAGAACTTTCGTCAGGATTTACGCCTAAACACAAGAACGATTAGGGTAGTGGAATGGAGTAAAAAAATAGCAAAATGGCAAACTTATATCTCCTCGACGATTGATAGAGAACAAGCTCAGACATCATTTTGGCAGCTATATTAGGCGATGGATACAGTAGCGCAATCACGACAACATTACCTGTAAGTGTTGGCCAGAGGTATCACAAATACCGAACGCTGTAGTGCAATAAATTGCACGGATGGGTTCAATTATTTTTGGAACTTAGGAGTTTTTGCTTTAGAAATATTGCAGAAAGGAAAATGCAACATACATCACATAAAGCATCCAAAAATGAACCTAAGGTGTCGGTTACCACCGAGAATGCACCTTTTACAAATTTTGCCAATTTTGTTTGAAAAGCTTGAAAAATTCTTTCACTCTCCCCCTGAATTTTGCAATTTTGAAAAAAAATGGCCCCCCTTTAAGTTTTTGAAAAAAATTCTTTTCTAAAGTCTTTTTTAAAAAATTTCATTTATAAAGTTTAATTAATTAAATAATTACTTTTTCATAAAAAATTATTAAAAAAATAATTTTATAATGAAAAATAATTAAATTTAATTTTAATTAAACTAAATAAAGAAATATTAAAAAAAACTTTAAAAAAAAAATTTAACAAAACTTAATAAAAAATTATATACCTTAGAAAAAGGTACGTGAGGGGGGGTCGGCGGGAATTGATCCCGCGACCTCTTGCTCCTCGTACGCCCTAGCGTCGGGGCCGCCTGCCAACCGAGCTAGGCGCCTCGACGTGAACTAGGGGACTCCTTCCCCTAGTTGAAGGGCCCGCGGGGCGGCAGCTTCCAAAGCGCCGCTCCGTCGTGGCTCTCCCTCCGGTGGCGCGTGGGCGGCAGCAACACAACTACGTTGTCTCCAGTGTAAAAAACTCTGCAACAGATCCACGAGCAACCAAAAACTTAGATCCTCCACCTCGATAAACGTAGCACCCACGACCTCAGCTCCAAAACAAGTCCAAATACCCTACAAAACTCTGCTACCACCTGCACATTCCCTGAAACCAGAGAAAAAACCCATAGACTATGACACCCTGGGAGTTGTGAAACTGATCGCCAAAAAGAAATGGGGGATCAAATTGAAAAACTAATCCGGCAGATCTGCTCGGATTGAAAAATTGAATCCACTTATGGCATTAAAAATCAATTTCATCATTTGTGCAGGTTAGGAAAAATAGCAGAATGCATGCAGGGTTGACGCCAGTTGACGGAGGGAGATGGGTTGGTTTGAAAAATTAAAATCCAATTGTCCCACATGCGTGGGATCACCGCCGGGGAGTGGTTTAAGAGGTCGAACCCTCCCAATGGATGGTGTCTCCTCTCGGGGAGACGTTGCCCAAGCGGGCGACGGGTCTTCTCCCGCGTGGGGCCGCCTTGGTGGCTACCACCTGGGGAGATCTACCGCTGTGCCTCCATTGCCCCTTCACACTTTCGAGCCTCTGTTGCATTGTCTGACCCAAAAATTTTAGGGTTGTATGGTCTCCGTTGAGTCATCGGCCTGTCCGACCTAGTCGCATCACGTCAGATCAGTCCGATCGAGAGTCATGTCGCTTAGGTCATCCACCATCACATTACGAGGAGTCTCTTGTGGGTTTCAATGCCCACCAGCTCCCCCTCAAGAAACGTGTCATCCAAAAAATTAGGACCTCAAAAATTGAGCCTTCAACAAAAGCTCTGATACCATGTAGAGCGAACCAACAATAGTATCATTGAATCAATTGCTTAAATAATACAATAGATGCCTTAGAATAGTCCGGTGAAGACGGAACTAACCAGGCATGAAATAGGATGCCTTAGAATAGTTTGGTGAAGACGGAACCTCCTAGGTGAGAAATAGCCATTGTTATAACAACGTAACAATAGCCTAATAATGAAATAAACAAATATAGCTATGCTAACAAATCTACCCATGTATCTTGAGGAATACTTAGGGATCAGGATAACTCCAAATGCAATGCAATTTAATCATGCCATTAATACTATGCAAGAAACCATGCATAATAAAAACAAACCAACAAGAAGATAATTCCCACACTTCTCTTTCTATAATGGTTCCTTAACCTACATAAGTCTCAAGAATCATTATAATAGTTTCTCTTTCAAAACCAAGATTAAACAAACCAATTTATAAAAGAGAATCCCATACTTCTCTTTATAATGATCCCTTAACCTACATAAGTCTTAGGAATCATTATAATAGTTTCTCTTTCAAAACCAAGATTAAAAAAAAAAAAATGATAAAAATAGAATCCCATACTTCACTTTATAATGATCCCTTTATCTACATAAGTCTCAGTTTTAATTATAATAGTTTCTCTTTGAAAACCAATATTAAACAAACCAATTTATAAAATAGAATTCCATACTTCTCTTTATAATGATCCCTTAACCTACATAAGTCTTAGGAATCATTATAATAGTTTCTCTTTCAAAACCAATATTAAACAAACCAATTTATAAAAGAGAATCCCACACTTCTCTTTTATAATGATGCCTTAACCTACATAAGTCTAAGGAATTATTATAATAGTTTATCTTTCAAAAATAAGATTAAACAAACCAATTTATAAAAGAGAATCCCATAATTCTCTTTATAATGATCCCTTAACCTACACAAGTCTCAAGAATCATTATAATAGTTTCTCTTTCAAAACAAAGATCCATTTATTTTTTTTAAAAGTAAAAACCATCACTTACAGTAATCTTTCCTTATAACAAACTAAAGCACAAAACCAAAAGAGTTATCTTCTATAATTTATCAACTTTAGATTTCAAAGTTAATATCTATAAATATTTTCTCTATAGATTTAACTTTTATAACCCAAATGATTTAAAAGCTAACATCCATCAATATTTTCTCTATAGCTATAACCTCTATAATCCAAATGATTAAATTTAAATAAATCTTAAATTTAATAAAGCTAAAGAGTTATTCATTATAAAAAAATCTAACAAGATTTTCCTTAACAAACACTGGTCGAAGGTGACTCCAAGTAGGGCACACTTACAACCTAAACAAGAGGAACGACCTCCACTCACAAGAAGAAGACAAAAACCAATCCAAAGACAATACTTTTTCTCCAAAGAAAAACAATAGCAATGTTGACGTCCAAATAAAAAGGGTGATCACCAATCAAACACCAAGGAAAATATTGCAATAAACTAGTTTTATAGACCCTTAGATGGAATGCTTAGACCTGATTATAAGTGTGCTTGATCAAAAATGGATTAACACAACACAACTGTAGCTTAATACAACCAAGCATGCACAAAACAACAAGACATAAAGGAGTCATATCCAACATGAAAGGAATGGCAACACAAGAGTCTAGGGGGGCATCCAACCAACTATTGAGGTGATGCCCAAGGAAGAGATTAATTAAGACAACAAAGCCTCAGGAAATCTTGAGAGCGACACAGGATTTACATCACAAAGGAACAATTAAACAAGAGCCAAAGAAATATAATAAGAAGAACATAATTGTTCACAATTTTGTCACATTGCATAGAGGGGTAGAAAAAAATCAAAAAAATTTCTCTTTGTAAAGTGTTTTTTGTTGCTTCGAAAGTTTTTGTAAGTGTTGCAGCAATTTTGGCTTTCAATGCCACCCCCTTGTACATAAAATGAAGAAGAAGAGCTTAGATGCCGAACAAGCCAAAGAAGATAGCCTCGCCAAAAGAAGGAAAAAAGTGTCGCGATATCGCAACATGTTGCATTTTCACGGCTCAGAGCGACAAGAGGGAGCAAGAAAGAAAAAGTGTCGTGATATCGCGACATGTTGCATTTTTGCGGCCAAAAGCAAGGAGAAGAGCAAGAAGGAAAAAGTGTCGCGATATCGCGACATGTTGCATTTTCACGGTCGAAAGCAAGGAGAAGAGCAAGAAGGAAGAAGTGTCGCGATATTGCAACATGTTGCATTTTCGCGACTGAAAGCAAGGAGAAAGAGCAAGAAGGAAAAAGTGTCGTGATATCGCGACATGTTGCATTCTCATGACCAAAAGAGGAAAAGCGTCGCTATATCACGATATGTTGCATTCTCACGACCAAAAGAGGAAAAGCGTCACGATATCGTGACATGTTGCATTCTTGCGACCAAAGGAGGAAAAGTGTCATGATATCGAATCATGTTGCATTCTCGCGACCAAAAGAGGAAAAGCATCGCGATATCGTGACATGTTGCATTCTCACGACCAAATGAGGAAAAGCGTCGTGATATCATGACATGTTGCATTCTCGTGACCAAAAGAGGAAAAGTGTCGCGATATCGCGACATGTCATATTTTTGCGATGCAAGAAGAAGAACCAAGCTGAAGACATAGAAATGTTGTGATATCGCGACATGTTGCTTTTTTGCGACTCAAAGGGGGCATGCGCTTCAAGCCGGGTATTTTCCCAAGATGATCAAGTGCATCATAAATGCATTTTTACTTGCCCAGTAAGCTCGTTGCTCATTTTGGCAATTGGAAGAAAAGTATCAGTCTCTAAATGAGAGCTCGATAAGCATGGCGACCACTTGAGCATTGCACCCAGAAACCAAGGACACTCAGACGGCTCATCAATGCATATTTCTATGGTTGACTCAGTCATAGTTGCCAGTTTTGGTAATGGATTTGAAAGCTCAGTAACGAGGGCTGCGAGGAGCCGACTTCTCAGATCTCAAGAGTATACTTCACCATTATGTGTAATAATGATTCAGAGGGTCGGGTCCTCTATAAAAACCCAGGCATTGTAATGTAAGAGGTGGGGGGGAACTTTTTGCTAGAAAGCTGCTGTAACTTGATGTCCTGTGATTAATACTAAAGAGCTTTGGGCTCAATTTCTCTCTTTTATGCTACCTTTTGTGTTTGATTCTTTTGTCTTTCTTCATTTGCATACTGAGACTCTGAATCCTGAATCCGGTGTGCGATTGGAGACTGTACCCTAAAAATTTCTCGAAGGATACATGGGAGAGGAAAAACGCTATATTGATTTTCTTTTATGCTACCTGGTGGGTTGTGGTTTCTGTTATATTTGCTTGTCCTAATCGTCGTTACTTTGAACCCTAAATTTTGATGAAATGGAGAAGGAGAATCCTGAAGCTCTCCCAGAGGATACATAGGAAGGTTAATGTGGCATTTATTTCATTTATTCTTGGTGTTCTTTGCTGCTATTCAAGTTGTTAGTTAGTGATCGTGCTTCTTGTTCTCTCCCACTTTAAATCATTGATCTCTCTTCCCTTACCCATTTTTTTATTGCTTTCTCTAACCCTAACTTTTTTATCTCTTTCCTACACCCTTATCTCAAAACACCAAAGTAGTTTAGCACAGGAGCCGGCATTTCTCTGGAGATTGGCACGAGGGGCATCTCTTCCCTTCGGCCTTTCAATGTTGGTCCAAGTCTAGGGGGCATACATTTACCCAAAATCCTTTCCTAGGCAGATTTGATGACCAACAATAACTATGCCAGAGCAAAAGGAAACAACCAAACAATTATTATTGCACCTATATGGGCTACCTTTGCCAAATATATCGACGTTCTCCTCTCCAGAGCCGTAATGTCCCCTTCCAAGCTTCTAGTGGCTTATTTTTCCCAAAAATAAAAACCCTCTACCCCAAAGCAACCTCATTCATTCAAATAGATTTCAGGCACTCTTCTTGCATGGTGGAGGTAATGTTTCCCAAGATCAATAAGATGTTACCTTATCATCACATTTGAGCCCATTAAAGCGACACTCTAACATGACACTCATAAAAGTCTTAAATCTTAATTTTACAAGCCATTTAAATTTATTCCAAACATTGGTAAATTAAAGAAATAATAAAAGTATCTTAAGAATTAATTTAATAATTTATTTGACACTAATATTTCCACATATTAATATCACCAACTAATTAATAGCCCAAAGTATTAATGTTACCAACTAATTAATACTTTAATAACTCTTATCCAATAAAATCTATGCATACCATGAACAAACATAGATTCATACCAACAATATTACACACCATTATTTTATCCCTAAGTAGGTGGTCTCCTTTAAGATAGTCTAATGCTATCGCCAACCTATTAAGGAGACTCATTGCACAAGCAAATTCCTAGCCCAATGGTGTGAAATGAACCAAGCAAAATGCAAATGAATCTACATGAAGGGTATTTTGTTACCCTAAGCTATCAATGAGTAAGTCATCACCATCATTTCCTAAAATATCTTTTAATTTAGGTGGTTCACCCTTATGATCCCACCAATGATAGCCCTTGGTCCTACAACCACAAATGCGTCAACAGTACCATATTCCAAGCACAAAATGTAATTACTCAATCATATTGACATCATAAAATGAAGCTATGCAATTAAACATTCACACCGGTACATAGTTCATTGTCAATAAAGAGTTCTATCAAGGAGGGTTATTATAATATAGGATGATTCTCATGGAGGATGTCATTGGACTAATATATGCTTATCTAACCAAATTTTGATTCCTAGAGCATGGTGTACAACCATACCTCCATTGGATTTTAACTTTGGATCTCTATCTGGAGTCCCAAAGTCTTCACTATTCAACCAACTGAATGAATATCTATCTATCTATTTATCTATATCTATCTATATATATAATATAATGCTATAAGATAGTCTAATTCTATCGCCAACCTATGAAGGAGACTCATTGCACAAGCAACTTCCTAGTCCGATGGTGTGAAATGAACCAAGCAAAATGTAAATGCATCTACATGAAGGGTATTTTGTTACCCAAAGCTATCGATGAGTAAGTCATTACCATCATTTCCTAAAATATCTCTTAATATAGGTGGTTCACCCTTATGATCCCACCAATGAGAGCCCTTGGTCCTACAACCACAAATGCATCAACAGTACCATAGTCCAAGCATAAAATATAATTACTCAATCATATTGACATCATAAAATGAAGCTATGCAATTAAACATTCACACTGGTACATAGTTCATTTTCAATAAAGAGTCCTATAAAGGAGGGCTATTATAATATAGGATGATCCTCATGGAGGATGCCATTTAACTAATATATGCTTATCTAACCAAACTTTGATTACTAGAGCATGGTGTACAACCATACCTCACTATTCAACCAACTGAATAAATATCTATCTATATCTATCTATCTATCTATCTATCTATATATATATTCATTGTTGAGATATATTACATTATTTGGTACATGCTAATGTACCCCCATGGTACCTATATGGTACATTTGTAAATAATAGATTAGGATTGAATCTATAGTTTAAGGTGTGATTTATATTTCCTTCTTATGTAAGTGTGAATGTGCAGGAAAAGCATAAGTATCATGTAAAAGAATGTGCACAAGTGTCTTCTATATAAAATGTAAATATGAGGATGTGCATAAGTGTCCTAGAATAGGATTCCAAGAGTCTTCTAAGTATTGTAGAGTCAAGTATACAAGTGGCAAGATGATAAATCAAGAGTCATAGAAAAGCAATAGTCAAGTAGCCAAAGAGTCACATTACAATGGCTATATTATGGAGACAATGACTGCATAAGAGATGAAGCAAGTTCAAGAAAGTTCAATAAAGTTTGTTTACATTTTTGAGCAATTAATATTGTATGTTATTCATCATTCTTAGTACATGAATGATTCAAGATATTTACATTCATATTGTTGCATATAAATGAATGTTATTTGATTTATTATAAGCCTTGATATACATATTAAGTTGCTCATATTATTATACTCTTCATATTATTATTTGACCTTTATTGTGGCTATTTAATACTTGAGATCCTGTAATATATTTGAGATAACCTATGATATTTTGTGGTAATATAAAGGCTTAAAAAGCTAAATTGATATTAGAGTTACCACTAGACTCTATCCAAATTGATAGAGTTTATTGAAGCCACTATTATTTAGCTTTATCCATTTTTGATAAGGTTAATCAAGAGTCTATCCACTTCGAAGGTAGTGAGACTCAAACTCTATTTTAAAGGTCATATTTGTTAGCTTTTGATGCTTACCACTTAACCACAAGATATAAAATAAAGTTGTATGAAATATAAGTCAATGACAATATTCTAAACATATAAAACTCATAAATAACTTCTGCAACAACTCATAAAAGTGTCATTAACAAATGCTCACAAAAATAGTATCTTGATAGAATAAATATCTCCAATACACCATACTTCCACACACTCTCACTCTACATTGTGTCTCACACACACACACATAGACACATATATAATGGAATGTGACTCTTCATATGGAGTACTCTTGGCCTTCACTCTTCTTGAGACTCTTTACTTTCCTACTTTATGGACTCATGTGCACATGGACTATTATGCATATTTACATTATTAAATACTTTGCACATTCTAATAATACTTGTGCATTTATTATATTGCATAAGTAAATACTCACACTCTAATATAGGACACTCTCCTAATCTAAATATGTACCCAAGGTGGTACATTAGCATGTACCAAATAATGTAATATATGCTAACACCCCCTGTATTACATTATTTGGTTATTGAAGACTTTAGTATTCAATATAGTCTTCATATTTTATCTTCAATCTATCTCCAATAAATTTATATATGGAGTCTTCAAATAAGTATCTTCTTTTGGTTTTGTCTTCACCTTGATTCTAGAACTTGTGCTGTCTTTTCTTATTTTCTTCATTCCATTGCTTTTCTATATTCCAAAGTTTTTTATATGATCTTCATACTTGAATTTTTCCAAGTAGCCTTGATGAACAAGAGATCTCATTATCTTACAAGTCATAAGTGGATTAGGATTAATCCATTTTCTTTGCCTTAGTTCTTTGGATGACATTTCTTCATGTTCTTCAGAAATTTCAAACTTGAATCCATTGTTAATAGATGCTTCATAAATAAGAACTTGAAAAAGACAATCTAATTTGAATATTAATATATTTTCAAATCTTCTATAATACTTGTCTTTATAGTAGCAGAAAATAGATGAGTGAGATTTTTCTCCATAATATTTACATGGATGGAAATTCCAATAGTTTGCTTTCTCATGACCAGTCTTATTGCAATAAGTACATCTTGAAAATATCTCCACTTCTTTGTTACTCCTTGAAATTTCAAGTTCATTTGTTTTCTTCATCAACTGATATAACAATTTGTGTATAATTGAGGCGATTCTACCTTATTTCATAATTATGCAAGAAATATTTTTGACCAACATTTGCTACTTTTTGAGAATAATTTTTGAATTTACTCTCAATATTATAATTATCATCAATTTCTTCTATCATATTGTCAAAAGATATCTTTATAGAATCTACTCTTGTTAAACTATCAATTTATGATTCCTCAAGAGTCTTTCTAAGCCATATTGGTTCTTCTCTTCTAATCACACTTTTCATATTGTTATTATCTCTTGAATCAAGTATATCTCTAAACCATTTTGATTCCTTGAATATTGTATACTTAATAAGTTCTTCCATAGTTCTTCTAAAGTAGACTTCCTTGTAACTCCCTAGTCTCAAAAATGAAAGATAACTTTGATAAAAAAAATTAAATATCTAAACCTTTGAGGTTGACTACCTTATGTCTCCATAGTTTTTGAATGCATTGTCCCACCTTGATAAAACCTTTTCAACTTCTAAATTTTAAGTTGAATTTGAGTATATGTGTAGATGAAAAAATGAAACACCAAATATAACATATAAATGAAACCAAGAGACAATATTGCACAAAAGAGATAATTTTATTTATATGGGGGGAGCCTCAAATCTCCAATGTTACAATAAAGAATTTGATTTCTTTTGATACAAAATATTACAATACTAGGGTTCTTCGAAACCCTAGTGAACAATGTTGGTGGTGTCTTCAAACTCGCTTTTGATCCCAATAGAGGTGATTGGGCTTCATGCTATCCAATACTGGGCCACTCCAGATTAAGCAACTGTATAATGTAGGTGTCGTATCTCCATATATGCACACAAAAGACAACAAATAAGTCAATAGAAACTGTGAGGGCTCCATAGTGTGAGACCCTCAGGAATTAATACAAACCCTAACTATGCAATATAAATAAAGTGAGCAGAATATGAAAATACATGAAATGAAATAAATCAATGCTAGATTTACCTTTTTTACTTGTTGTTCTTTTATATGTAGTAGATGTTGCAGGAAAAGGGTGCAACAATTCCCTAGTGACACTCGAGGGTTAGTAAGGCTGCAAAACTTTGGCTTGAAATGCCCACGAGCGCTCAATGGCAACAAAAATGCCTGTGGGTACTCGGGGACGGTAAAAAGTGCCCGAATCTACTCAAGAATGGTGGAAAGCACTTGAAGGTGCTTGAGAATGGAAAAAAGCACCCAGAGGCACTCGAGAATAGTAGGAAGGCATTCAATGAGTGAGGCAAGGTCTACAGAAGTAGATCTGCTTAGGGCAAGGGATGCGATGACAGATCCAGTGACATATGCGAAGGTGAGGGTGATGATGGATGAACTCCTTAGGAAGCTCAGGGTAAAAGACTTAGGAAATTATTAGATTGCTTAGGGCACTCTAAAAATATAGACGAATTAGGATGAAAAACTTAGGGGTTGAGCCATCAAAATGACTCCCATTTATAATCTCACCTAGGGTACATTAGGGTTTCGACGACACAATTTGTGTGATCAAGATTAAAACGTGATGAAGGGTAGAGATTAAATTTGGGTATGTGGCATGGATCAAGGCGGATGAATGGCTAAGATTAAAACAAGATGGATGGCTAGGATTAATTTACATATATATAAATATATATTTATTAAATATATATAAAATATAATATTAAATATTAATATTTTAATATATATTGAACAAATATACATAAATAATATAAATAAATGGGTAAAAATAGTGGGAAGACTTGGATAGACGACAAGTGGCTAGATTTTGGTGTCTACAACTACCCATTTTTTGTATCGTGTTGTGTAAAACACAATGCAGTGCAAAAATACAAGACACCTATTTTGGCCTGATGCAGAAGCAGCTTTGTTGAGATGTGGATATGAGTTTGGAGATAAAAGAATTTTGATCTGCCTAGCTTACCCCCTCAATAGGTAAATGAGTTTGCGAATGAATCTCATGAGCCAATTGATAAATAAGTGCAAATGATTTTGTTTGTGAGTGAATGGTGTGATTGTGGATGATATGCATGATGTAAATGTGATATCGTTTTTACCTCAATGGTGGGAAGGGGGTTGTTTGAAGATGCAAATTATTGATTCTATTTTTGCCCTAACAGATGAAGGGGTTTCTGCCAAGTGTAGATGCCATGATCATGTAAGATGTATCCTATTATGGGAAAATCAAAACTAAATGTGGTTACCCCAAATTTGGGGTGATTCGATGTTGTTGAAGAATGTGCCTTTGGGCATTGATATGCAAATATAAAAATAGTCAACTTCGAAGGGCCAACTAGTGACTATCAGATAATTCCTATGATTGAAACCAATCACCCTAGATAAGGCCAATCACCATGATGACTATCAAGGAGATATGAAACGATGAAATATGATTTTGTCTTTGTTTTAAGCCCCACGAACTAGGCCATCAATGATAGTTTTTTTGCAAATTATTCTTGGCAAGATTTCACGCAAAATATGAAGTACCAAATGTGATGTTGTTTTTGAGCAATGAGATAGTGGATGATGAAGATGACCAAGTGTACTTATGGTAATTTATTCATATTATCGAATTGCATGGATGCAAATCACTGCAATCACCAAGTAGATAGAATAAAACCACTAGATACGAGGTTTACTTGAATGTTGTTTGAACTTGGAAAATATACAAATATCATGATTGATGATTGGAAATGATGTGAAAGTGAATTATTGATGATGAGAATTATGATTATGGATGTTTTGTGAAAATCTGGACCATTTTGGAGTGCTTTTGAATTTGATAAGTGATTTTGCACCTTTTTGGGTGCAAACAAAAACTGTGTCCAAATCAGTTTGGAACTTCACAAAACTTGATAATATGATGAAATTGATGCATAAATGAAATTTGGAGTGATTGGGTGGGGGTAAGTCACTATTTTGCATTAATTTTGCCTTTTTATCAATGTTGATGCCAAACGCCGATTCACGCTTTCGGTATGCGCAAGCCCGCTGGTGTTTAGGTTTTTTGCAAATGCCCGAGTGCACTTCAATACACCAAGAAACACTTGTGGGTGCTTCAAGGCACATGAAGGAGTTATAAATAGATTGTAGGGCAAAAATGGAGCTCATTTGTGCATTTTTAAATTTGTGAAGTTGTGTTTAGGAGATTTGAGTGGAGTGGTGTGTAGTGAGGTAAAAAAAGGTGGGTGCGAAAGCTATGGTAGCAATGGGAACGGATGTAGGGGCCAGAGCTAGGGCTAGACTATGATTTGCCAAGGTAAGTCCCACTTAGAGGTTCTTTTTATTTTGTGTAAAAAAATTATGTTTTTTTTGTTTTTTTTTAACATGTATTAATAACAAAAATTTTGTGTTGTGTTGCAGTTGAGGATTTTGGAGGCTCGACAACAATTCTCACCTCTCGTCCCAAGGATGAGGAAGGCACTACAAAGTGAGGATTGGGACTTTTTGAAGGCTATGAGGCTAGAGGAAGTAGCCTGGATTGATGTGGTGAGGGTGGATGAGGGATACCTCTTTGCCTTGGAAAAGATATGGGATCTAGAGAGGGGGACCTTTCAACTCCCTAGTGGAGAGGTGACCCTTACACTTGAGGATGTATACTGCATCCTCAAGTTACTGGTGGAGGGGATTCATGTTGAGGTTGAACATGATCGAGGGATGGCGATGAAGAATATGTTTGGTTGTGGTTGGTAGAGTGTGAGGATGTACTGTGGGGGCATTCCATACTTGTCCATGTATGTGGACAAGAAACCAGATGCCCTTTGAGCTTTGGTAATGTTCATGTTGGCCAACATCGTGGCCTTGAACAATACCAACTATAGGTTCTCTTGGAACCTGATAGGGTTGGTCAGTGATATGGTTGCTACACCGCAGATGTATGCATGGGCTCCTACTTATTGGTGCAAGTGTACCAAGAGCTCTATGATGTGAGGAGGTGAAAGAGGAAAGGATTAGGGTGTAGTTTGCTACTATAGTGCTAGGTATGGGAGAATTTTAGCATGGCTCAATCAGAGGGCCTACCAACTGTAGGTAGGGATAGGGGAAACCCTATGCTAGGATAAGGGTAGTGGTAGAGGAGGTACAACTGAGTCATCCTATGCAAATGAGTCAATGGTACAAGGATTTATGGGCTAGATTGACATCCGCCCAAGTGATATGGAGGCCATGTCAGGGTGCCAAGTGGACATGTTATGGAGAGTGGCTACGATGGGTGAGGCAGGTTAGGTGGCTTGTTAGGAGGTATCTAAGTGAGGTTGAGTATATTTAGTACTCACAGGTACTTTGATAGTTCATATTGAGGTAGGAGGTTCCTAATGAGCCAGTTATCTATAGGAGGCATTAGGAGGAGATAGGGTTACCTTATGCTGATCCATGGAGGGAGGCTTACAAGGATGACAAGGAGATAGATCTCCCTAATGTGGATGATGTAGGGACTACTATGGAGTATGATGTATGGTTTGCTACATAGTTGCTATGGGCACTGCCTCTAGTAGTAGCCGGTGAGGATGAGGATGGGGATGAGGTTGAGGAGATCGATGAGGCTCCCAAGCAATAGAGTTACCTTCAATCTGACAGTCGATGAAGGAGGACTAAGGGAGAAATGAGGTAGGCTATAGAGAGTGGAGGAGATGGTGAAGATGGGGATGATGTGGAGGAGACTTTGAATGGACCTCCAGGTTGGAGCGAGGAGGATTGGATGAGGTTGGAGTAGTAGGTGGTAGAGCAGGAGGTGATGGTTATGGCTCAAGATGAGAGGATCGTGAGGCTTTAGGCAAAGCTATTAGAGAGGGAGAATCATCATAATGTTGACATAGCATGTCTTTAGTATCGATAGATGTATATCAAGAACCAATGTGTGTGCAAGTGAGTTCATTAACTCATCTTGAGTAAATTGGGTGTGACTTGTTATGGATGAGACCAAGAAGCTAGATTGTCCTTATGTGGGATCAGAGATCTCTTTGAAAGATATGTGTTGCCATGCATGAGCATACTCCACTACCAGTCAAGTGTCTTAGCTTAGTGGAGGCTGAAGTAAGGAAAAATGGTGCACCTAATGATGATGAACAATGTATGTATCTATCTCCTACTGCTTAAGAGCATCAAACAAAAGCATGCAAGTAAAATGGAAGAGATACCAAATAGAAAGAAATAAAACAAAAGAGAGTTGATTTCTTATTAATCTGGTGGATCAAATCCAAGGTTACATAGATGTCCCCTTGAGGGCTCAAAGATGATACAATTGTTACAAATTGGGTGCCCAAGGATCAAAATCCTTCATGTAACTCGAGTGCACATCCAGTGTCTTTCCTCATAGCCGTAATCAAGGTGGGTGGGCTACTAATATCATCGCTAGTGTATTTCATCTTGAGGTCTTGTGCTTCTTCCTAATGCACTGTAGAAACCTACACCTGCACACAAGGAAACCATAATTATCAAATAGCAAGTGCGTATGATGAAAAACATGCAATCCTCATAGGAATCAAAATACTAGTAATGAGAATATGCATGGATCTTATATCAAATAAACTCCAAATGACTTGGAATTGCAGAGGGTTGTAAAATGGAAGTTTTTTTGGAATATCTCACTAGAAATAGAGCCAAAATTGTGTCCGATGGCATGTCGTAATCACAATGATCGTTCCCAACCTGTGAAACCTAAAGCAAGTAAATTTTGAACCAAAACACATCCAAATAAAATAAAACTTGGATAATATACCTAAAACATGATTCTAAGAGAACCCATATGGTCAGATTTGCAAAATCAATAACAATTTTAGGTGTTTCTCTAGATGACCACCATAGACCTGCATGAGACCCTACAAAACACTAAAAATACGATATCTTGCTCAATATAGCTCCAAAATGCATAAAATTTGGATAGAAGAATCATATGATAATATAGAATCTAACCAAAAAAGAATAATAAATAAATCATGCACAGATAAGCCACCATCCTAGGATGGGACGGTTGGGATTGTCACAAATTGGGGACCATCCTAGGGTGCGACGACCACCAGTTCTACCCTTATTTTATCACCAATTCCTCTGTAAATTAGTTAGGGACCTCCTAAATAGTGTTGTCATCGAATTTGGTGGTATAAATCACTTAGATAGTTTGGTTTTTTAACTAAATTAAACCTCCTAGTTCACTTGTAAACCTCATTTGCTAGGTAGAGATTTTGAGGGAAAAAGACACAAAAATATGAGGGGAAATCTTGGCAGCACTCCATTGCTATATCTCCAAAACTCATCTCTCTTTTGTGTGGAAAATGAATCCACTTTATAGCCAAAGGGAACCCCTAGGGCAAATAGGCATGCAAGGGCATGCGGGGCACTAGGTGCCACTTATCCACAACTCATCATGCATTGGAGGGGGAAGGCATCTCCATTTTGGGAGTCAAACATGCAGTATGTCATAATATTTTTGCACCCTCATACTTGCATGAGAGAATAGATGGGCTAAATGGTAGTCCTTGGGTGCCATTTGGCCATATTTTGACTTTTTAAGGGTCAAAGGCCCTGGCTGTCCCACCCAGGGATGGCTACATGTGACCATCCCTAGGTGGGACGATCATGAATTGTGACTGTCCCAAGGTGGGACGATCATGCCTATGTGGCCTAAAAGTCCCCAAAAGTGGATTTTAGCCTTCCAGGAGTGGTTAGGACCACTAGTAAACCTCTGAGGGTTGCCCAAGGGGGCCATATGGTGTCAATTAACTAGTGCTTCTGATTGCCTAATCAGATTGACCAGATTTTAGTGTTTACAGAGGCTAACTTCATAGTCCAAGGAATTGATCTCGTAGGTTTTAGGGATGACTACCTAACCTTCTGACTAAAAATATAGGACGATCCTTACAACCCAATGATCAGTAGTGTGTGATGTAAAATATTTAAAGTTTGTTAGGGATTTTCCCCTACTCTTTCTTTTATTTTGGAATTGTGAGTGGTGAAAACCACTATTTTTGTGGACTATGTTGCATGATGGGACAAGCGAGGATTATCCTTTTCACTTCGAGGTTTAAACCAAGTATGGTGCTATCCCTCTTTGACACAAGATATTTTTAAGATGTGAAATTATGGTTGGTTCAAGAATGTTTTGGAGTCAATTCCCGAAACTCAATATTTTCTTAGTGAAGATGTGTAATGCTCCTAAAATAACTCGACATGTAGTTGTGGTTTGTTTAAAACACTAGGAGTGGCTGAGTGACCAAAAACACCTAGGAATTATGGACATATGGAGGTCAATGATAATTTGGATTGGTGGAATGTTGTGGATGATGTTGTGAAGGTGCCACTTGTCCACAACTCATCATGCATTGGTGAATTGGTAGGCACGGGTTTGACCTCATGATTCTGAAAGGATATAATAGGATTCTTGTACATTTGTATGTATTCCACAAAGTTAGTGAAAGCATAAGAGTCGTGAGGTTGTACCTCAATGGAATCCAATATCCTCATGAAAGATTTCCAATGCTTGGAGGATAGTAGTAGAAGCTCACTCATGGTCATACTGGTTGATGGTGCATGCGAAATTCACACAGGCCTACTCTGGGTTGCTAATACTTGTTGTATGGGAGTTCTGGATGGTGAAGACTACGGTGTAGAGGGAGTGTAGACCTACCTACTAGGCCCATTGGAAGGCTAATTATATTTGGTTTGGGATTGGAATCGATGTTGGCTAATCGAATAATCCACTTGATCATGTGGATAACCCATTTATGTTCTCTTGGTATAGGTATTTTTGTGGTCAGATCCTCTACGTGAGGAGTTGACCTCATGGCAGCTTTCAGGGCATCATGTAGGAATGATGAGACCCTCAGGAGAATAGCAAAGGCAACTGCTATTAGGGCTCCATGCAAGAGTGAGGAGATCCTCATACCTATAGCGATGGTGCTTGGGGCCTCTCCTAAATTTTTTTGCTTTTTTGGCTTGTGATTGAGCTCGACTATGCATGGTTGTCATGATGTGTTGACTAGGCAAACCCTGAAGGGAACCCGCACTAAAGAGAATTTTGACTTCTGAAAAAGGTTATAAGTGTTATATATCAAAATGATCAATGTGACAAGTTGATCACAATGGGCTATGGCTCCAAAATCTGAATTTTGGGTTAAAAATTTGTATTTTTGGAATTTTAGCCAATCGGGACCCATAGGGAAATGCCCACTTTTAGGAATTTTTGGGAAATTTTGAACTATGAAGAGTTAGGACTCAAAATTTCTATTAGAGGTGCACAAGGAGCTAACTAAGACAACAAAATATATTTGGCAAGTTTTGGAGTTGTCTAGAGCACTTTATGACCATTTTAGTGCAATTTTTCTCTATTTTCGAACTTCGAAAATAGAGTAATCATAAAACCAACATAACTTTTTCCTTATAGCTCAGATTGGCATGATTATCAATCTGTTGGATGCTGAATCAAAAAGTAGATTTTTTTTCAATAATTTTATTTGGCAAATTAGGGTTAGGGTTTGGTCCCAGATCAAGGATCCTAGGTTGATTACCAAAACAATAAAGGAACATACAAAGCAGACAATATGATTATCTCTTTTAAGGATTGGATGTATATGATTATCTCTTTTAAATATTAAGAACACACAATCCAATGATCAAAGAAGCACACAAGAAAACAATGTTATTATCTCATTTAAGTTTTAAATGTGAATCCCTAAGTTGTTTGGTGTGTTTGAATTTTTTGTTGCTCTTGATTTCTTGTTCGTGTTTTGGAATTAGAATAAGGTAACTCACCCAAAGTGGTGACTAGGAACATTAGTGCCAAACGTATCTCAAAAGAGTCTAGGGTACACCGCTTAAAACCCACAATGAGTGGAGGGTTTACCTAGTTCTTCCACTCTGAATCGATAAGTCATTCCAACAGTGGGAGATAGTTTGAACACTAATGATCTATTCCATCTTGAGAGAGTGCCCTATTCTATCTAAGGTATCTAGGGGCAAGTCGATGGAAGGACATGAAATCCAACATCACCAGTCTGAATTGGAGGTTGGTGATGAAATCCAACCTTACCAATGTTATTGTGATACATGCAAGTGTGTATGGTTCCTTTTAAGCTTAAAAGAAAGTAAAAAATCAAGAACTCAATGATATTTCACTAAATGCAAGAAGGACATTTTACTTTCAAAAATGCTAAAATAAAAGTAACCTACAAGATGCAACCCTAAACGATGGCCTACCCATTAGGTAGCCTACATGCAAGCAAACCATACAAGGGCATCATAATTTAACTTTTTTTTTTTATTATTTATCTTCTTTTTCTTTTTTATTTTTGCATTTATGAGAAAAAAAAACTATCTTTTCTACCTTTATATCAGTATGCGAGGAAAACCAAATTGCAACAAATTCTGACTGTGGAACAGAAAGTAGAGAGTTCAATTACTTACCTTATCACCCAAAAAACCTATTGTTTCTGGCATATGAGCAAAAAATGCTCTATTTTGTGGCCGTATCGAGATGGGATGGCTGCCACAGGGTGGGATGATTGTGTGGCCATCCCAGGGTGAGCTAAGGAGAAGTCCAAAGGCTGTTTTAGTCCAGAATGACCAGTACCTATAATAGAAAACAAGCAAAATATGAGGTCAAACATTCAGAAAATCAATAGGGATAGGGTACCACGATGATCACCACTGAATTAGGGAAAAATGGTGCACCTAATTATTATGAACAATGTATGTATCTATATCCTACTTCTTAAGAGCATCAAACATAAGCATGCAAGTAAAATGGAAGAGATACCAAATAACAAGAAATGAAGCAAAAGAGAGTTGATTTCTTATTAATATGGTGGATCAAATCCAAGGTTACATATATGTACCCTTGAGGGCTCAAATATGATACAATTGTTACAAATTGGGTGCCCAAGGATCAAAATCCTTCATGTAACTTGGGTGCACATCCAGTGTCTTTCCTCATACCCACAATCGAGGTGGGCGGGCTACTACTACCGCTGCTTGTGTCTTTGATCTTGAGGTCTTGTGCTCCTTCCTAATGCACTATAGAAACCTACACCTACACACAAGGAAACCAGAAATGTCAAATAGCAAGTGCGTATGATGAAAAATATGCAATCCCCAAAGGCATCAAAAGACTATTAATGAGAATATGCATGGATATTATATCAAACCAACTCCAAAAGACTTGAAATTATAGAGATATGTAAAATGGAAGGTTTTGGGAAGATCTCACCAAGAATAGAGCCAAAATTATGTCCGATGGCATGCCGTAATCGTAATAACCATTCCCAACCTACGAAACCCAAAGTAAGCAATTTTTGAACCAAAACACATCCAAATAAAATGAAACTTGGAAAATATGCCTAAAACATGATTCTAAGAGAACCCATATGGTCATATTTGCAAAATCAATAACAATTTTAGGTGTTTCTCCATATGACCACCGTAGACCTGCATGAGACCCTACAAAACACTAAAAATGCGATATCTCGTTCAATATAGCTCCAAAATGCATGAAATTTGGACATAATCATCATACGATAATCTAGAATATAACAAAAAAATAATAGTAAAGAGTCATGCATAGATAAGCCATCGTACTGAGGTGGGACAGTTGGGACTATCACAAACTGGGGACTATCCTAGGGTGGGATGACCACCCGTTTTGCCCTTATTTTATCACCAATTCCTTTGTGAATCTATTAAGGACATCCTAAATAGTGTTGTTGTCAAATTTTATGGTAAAAATCACTCATATATTTTGGTTTTGTAAATAAATTACGCCTCCTAGTTCACTCGCAAACCTCCTTTTCTAGGTAGATATTCCAAGGGAAAAGGACACAAAAAGGTGAGGGGGAATCTTGGCAGCACTCCGTTACTATGTCTCCAAAACTCCTACCTATTTTGTGTGGAAAATGGATCCACTTTATAGCCAAAGGGAAACCCTATGGAAAATAGGCATGCAAGGGCATGCAGGGCACCAGGTGCCACTTGTCCACAACTCATCATGCATTGGAGGGGGAAGGCATCTCCATTTTGGGAGTCAAACATGTAGCATGTCATAAGATTTTTGTGCCCTCAAACTTGCATGGGAGAATAGATGGGCTAAATGATAGTCCTTGGGTGCCATTTGGCCATATTTTGACTTTTTGAGGGTCAAAGGCCCTAGCCGTCCCACCTAGGGACGACTGCATGTGATCATCCCTCGGTGGGACAGTCATGCCTATGTGGCCCAAAAGTACCCAAAAGTGGAGTTTAGCCTTATAGGAGTGGTTAGGACCACTAGTAAACCTATGAGGATTGCCCAAGGGGCCATATGATGTCAATTAACTAGTGCTTCTGATTGCCTAATCAGATTGACCAGATTTTAGTGTCTACAAAGGCTAACTTCATAGTCCAAGAAATTGATCTCATAGGTTTTAGGGATGACTACCTAACCTTCTAACTAAAAATATAGTATGATCCTTACAACCCAATGATCAATGATGTGTGATGTAAAAGATTTAAAGTTTTTGTTAGGGATTTTTCTCTACTCTTTCTTTTATTTTGGAATTGTGATAGTGGTGAAAACCACTATTTTTGTGGACTATGTTGCATGATGGGACAAGCGAGGATTACCCTTTTCACTTTGATGTTTAAACCAAGTATGGTGTTATCCCTCTTTGACACAAGATATTTTTAAGATGTGAAATTGTGGTTGGTTCAAGAATATTTTGGAGTCAATTCCCAGAACTTAAGGTTTTCTTAGTGAAGATGTGTAATGGTCCTAAAGAGAACTCGACATGTAGTTGTGGTTTGCTTAAAACACTAGGAGTGGTTGAGTGACCAAAAAAACCTAGGAATTATGGACATATGGAGGCAAATGATAATTTGGATTGGTGGAATTTTGTGGATGATGTTGTGAAGGTGCCCCCGATTAAGGCAACATGACTTTATTGGACCAATTAAGACCTTGAACTTAATAAATGATCCCTACTATGAAATGTGAAATGGTAATGGAATTTGTGAAATACTATTTGTGAAATGGAATGTATAAATGCAATTGTTTTAAAATGAAATATGTGCAAATGAAATGCAATGTAAATGAAGTGCCATGTTTTTGAATGAAATGTATGCAAATGAAATACAATGTTTTTGTGTATTAGCCATGTATATGTACATATATAAATCACATTATGCATAGAATTCTATCAAGTGTATAATATTAAGTGGTTCGGGTTCTTTCTCTCCCTCTATATTGGCAAGCCTATAAGTACCTTTATCCACCTTTTGGGCGATAATTTGTGGACCCAACCAATTAGCCATGAATTTATCACGAAGATGTGGAAATGCATTGGTGTTTTACTGATTCTCTTTAAGAAAAATATATCCTACTTGGAATTCATGTAGATGAAATTTGGCATTGTAAGCACGCTTTAGATGGTCTTGATAAACTCGTAAATGCTCTAAAGCATTGAATCATCTCTCATCAAGAAGTGTGAGTTGGTCAAGATGTGCTTGTCTAGCAGTGTCGTCATCTATGAATTCTTGTAAAGAAATTTGCAAGGAGGGGATCTCAAGATCAAGAGGCATGATTGATTTAGCTTCATAGACCAATGAAAATGGTGTTGCCTCGGTAGGCATGCAGATGCTTGTTCTATAAGCCCATAATGCCAAGGGAATTTTGGTATACCAATCTCTATGATTTTTGTTAACAAGTTTCTTAAGAATAGCAATTAAGGTCTTGTTGGTAGCCTCAATTTGTCCATTGGCTTGTGGGTAATAAGGAGTCGATAAACTGTGTTGGATGTTATATTTCTTGCAAAGTGCTCAAACATCCTTGTTCTTGAAAGAATTACCATTATCGAAGATGATTTTTTAGGGGATACCAAAATGATAAATGATATGGTGAAGTATGAACTCCATAGTTCTAGGTCTTGTTGTACTGGTTAGAGGAATTGCATCAACCCACTTCGTGAAATATTTTATGGCTATAATGATGAATATATGTTATCCTGAGGAAGGAGGTGAAATTTTTCCAATTAAATCTAGATCCCATTGTAAAAAGGGCCAAAGGCTTTGAATAGGTTGTAAAGCTTGTGATGGCACATGAGTTAAATTAGCATGTTCTTGACATTGCTTACAATGTTTGACATATATGCAACAGTCTTGTTCCATGGTGGGCCAATAATAACCCATGCGTAGAATACACATTACGATGACCATCCTACTAAAATGACCACCATAAGTGCCATCACGAGATTCAGTTATATCTCTTTGTACTTCATTAAATTTGAGATAATGAAGGAGAACTCCATCATAACCATGCTTATACAATATGTCCCCCAAGAGAACAAAACGAGTTGCTTTTTTCTTGAAAGTGTGTTTAGCAGTTTGAGACATGTTAGATGAGAGTGTTCAAAACTTGAT
Organism: Wollemia nobilis; assembly: GCA_028583015.1. Lineage (NCBI taxonomy): Eukaryota > Viridiplantae > Streptophyta > Pinopsida > Araucariales > Araucariaceae > Wollemia > Wollemia nobilis. The sequence continues at coordinate 3,467,599 of JAQPPZ010005606.1, forward strand.
AAAGGCTACTATCTGGCTTGACCAAGGTTCATATGGATCCAACTAGATGAAGCAAATATCCTTTTCATCCTTAGATTCAAAATGAACAGCTGTAGATTTAGAGATCATTGAAATAATAAGGGGTTGTACCTATCCTAAGGAGTCTTTTGGAATCAATGATCCAAGGGAGGCCATTGCATCTGCAAATCTATTAGTTGAACATGGTAAACTATTGATTTCATACCAATCAAACTTAGAGAGAAATTTCATTGCTACTTCATGGTAAAGTTTAATGGTAGGTTCTTTACATTGGTATTCTCCATTGATTTGCTTGACAATAAGTTGAGAATCACCAAATATCTTGGTACGCTTTATTCCCATAGCTATAGCTTATTAAATACCTAAGATTAAGGCTTCATACTCTACAATGTTGTTTGTGCATTGGAAGTCAAGTTTGAATGATAAGGGGATAGGTACCCCTTAGGGTGTATGAAACACGACTCCAATATTTTGACCTTTCTCGCACTTAGATCCATCAAATAATAGTGTGATATCGATATATTCCTCTAGAATGACATCTTATAATTCAATGACAACAAATATCAAATCATCTGGGAGCTCAATAATCAAGGGATGATCACTAGGTAGTGGAGCTTCTGCAAGTTGATTGACTATAACCTGACCTTTAATGGATTTTTGGCTAATGAAATCAAGGTCAAATTCAATAAGAAGCATTATATATTTAGCAGTACATGTATTGTTTTAAGTGCAAGACATCATATAACGCAAAGGATTTTCTCTAGCTATGACAAATGTTGTGTGGATAAGCATGTAATGTTGAAGTTTCTTAATGGCAAAAACCATTGCTAAGCACAATTTTTCTACATAAGCGTATCTGGTTTCATAGCTTACCAATGTTCAACTAATGTAATAGATAGCTTGCTCTCTATTTTCTTCATTCTTTTGGGCAAGCATTGTCCCTAATGCAAAGTCCATTGCTAAAATATAGAGATAGAAGGGGATCCCTGAATGAGGAGGAGCTAAGACTGGCGGAGAAGCTAAGTATTGCTTAATGTCATCAAAGGCTTTCTGGAACGCATATGTACAAGATAATAGCACCCTCTTTTGTGGTAGGTGATTGAATGACCTATATTTGTCAGAAATTTGCATAGTAAAATGATGGATTGATTGGATATTTTCTTGTAAACTACACAATTCCTTTAAATTTATTTTGGGGCATCTCCATGATAGCCTTGAACTTGTTTGGGTCCACCTCAATGCCTCTTTTGGATACAATGAACCCTAATAGTTTTCCAGAGGTAACACAAAAGATACATTTCTTGGGGTTCAACCTTACATTGTGCTCTAGAAGTTGATCAAAAAGTTTCTCCAATACACCAATGTGCTCTTGTCGAGTTTTGGATTTTGAAAAGATATCATCCACATAGTCTTCGATAATCTTATGCATATAGTCATGGAAAAATGTTTGTCATGACATGTTGATAAGTGACACCTATATTTTTAAGGACAAAGGGCATCACCTTGTAACAAAAATTTCTTCAAGGTGTAGTGAATGTTTTTTTGTGTTGGTCATCAGGATTTATTCGAATTTGGTTGTATCCTGAAAAACCATCCATGATAGAAAGCATTTCATGGCCAGTATAGGTGTCAACAAGAGTATCAATATTTAGGAGAGAAAAATCATCCTTAGGATATGCTTTGTTAAGATCTCAAAAATCAGTGCAAACACGTATCACCCTATTAGGCCTACGAACGGTACCATGTTTGATAGCCACTCAAGATAGTCAATGGATACAATTAAACCCACATCTAATAGATTTTGAAGCTCTTATTTGACCAAGAGGGCAATGGTAGGATGCATCTTTCTAATTTTTTGTTTGACCAACTTAGCATTAGGTGTAAGGTGATATTGTGGACAACCAAGTTAGGGTCAATACCAGACATGTCTTTGTAGGACCATGCAAAAATTCTCTTCTTCCTATCGAGGATAGCAATTAATTGCTCTTGTTCATATTTGGATAAGCTTTTTCCAAGATTGACAATTTGGGGGTTGTCGGCATCTGAACTAAGGTTCACATTGATGGTATCTTCAATGTACATGTGAGAACCTTCCTTAAGTTGATGGGGAGTTGGGATCAGATGAATGTTATCTAAGATGTCATCAAACTCTTATGACTTATCCTCATCTACGTCTTCCTGGAAAACATAGAGATTCAAAGGTGAAGGTGAAGGTGAAGGTGGAGGGGATGGAGGAATGTAGTTGGCCAAAGCCCTTAACAATTCCTCGAATAAGACAAACTCAGGAAAGGATGGTGGTGAGTAAATCCGATCCATATCAATAAGTCTCATGTCAATAGAAATTGGCTTTGGCAGAATCAAAGGTGTAGGAGGAAAAGCGGTCATCTTCGGTGAAGATTCCCGATATTAGAACCAAGGGATCTGATGTTGTCAAGGCGAAAGATCTGTTTCCTAGGCAAGCTCAAGATAAAGAGCAAGCTAAACCTTCAACTTCGGTAAGCGAAACAAAAGAGCAAGCTAAGGAGAGACTCAAGTATCCTTCGTTAACTAAAAGGCAAAGGGTAGAAGCTACGCATTAGTACCGAGATAAGTATGAGCGGCCTCTGGAGGAAAAAGACTCAACCACTCAGAGCTACAGTATTGTGGAAGAAATGAAGAAAATCCTAGCAAGGATTAGCTTGTACGACGCATTGCATTTACCTGGGCAGATTGATTTGTTACAAGAATCCTTGAAGACTACTAAGGACCAAAATAAAGATCGTTTGCAAACAGTCTTGGCCCAGGCACTCCCCACTTCAATCACAGGAAAAAATAGGCCTCCCCCATTTTACTTATCCTTGAGAATGGAAGGGTGGATCGTGCATAATTGCATGATTGACTCCGGTGCTGCAACTACTATCATGCCAAAGGCAGTATGCGAAGTAATGGGGATGGAATATACAAGGAGTAGTCCATGAGTGTTGCAGTTGGATGGAACTCCAGTCAAGACTGTTGGGGTAATCAAGGATATTCCAATTGTGCTTCATAGTATGCCTCAAATTACTATCATCCAGGAGGTGGTGGTTGTTGATTTGGAGCCCTATTTTAGCATGTGCCTTTCAAGGGAATTTACGGCTAAGCTTGGAGGTTATCTTTCCCTAGATTATTCACATTTGGAGATACCTTTCAAGGGAAGGTGAATCCATATTCATAATGAGAAGCCTTCACCCTTCCATATTGAAAAGATAGGGGAGGCAGAACAAGCTTCAGGCACGGTGAACATGATGACCGAAGAATTGGAGGAAGTTGATCTGGTTGAAGAAGCACTTGATGAGCTTCGCCTGGAGGAAGATTTTTAGCTGACGGATTTCAATGCTATGATTGGGACAAATATTGGTTGTTATTCAATCCAGAAGACAGAACAGTCCAAAAAGAAGGGCCTTGAGTCACCAGAACCTGTTTCACACCAGTTATGGAAGTTGTTCTTTGATGGCGCTCGATGTAAGAATGGTGCAGGGGCAGGCATTGTACTAATTTCTCCTGAGGGAATACAAAAAACTTATTCCTATAGATTGACCTGGAGCTGCACAAATAATGTGGTTGAATACGAAGCGCTATGCCTTGGCCTGAAGAAAGCGAAGAAATTGGGGATTGAACAGTTGCAAATTTTTGGTGACTCCGAGCTTATTGTCAATCAAGTTACAAATAGATGCATGAGCAAGCAACATTATTTGAAGGCTTACCGCAATAGAGTATGGGATCTGCTAGAAGCATTTAAAGCTTTGAATATTCAGGCTATCCCTCGGGAGAAAAACAGACATGCTGATATTTTAGCCTCCCTTGGCGCTAATTTTTCTCCTGCTGAGCAAGTGGTTCGAAAGCCAAAGATAGTAAGAGTAATTTATAGGCCTTCCATTCTAGATAAGAATCTCTATTGGCAAGTGTTTGATAATGATGAACAAATAGTGAATTTTCTGCTCAAAGAAGCTGCTAATGCCGATGATAGAGTCCTTGTAGAGGAAGAAAAGCAAGCAATGATTCAGTTGAGAAATAATCATATTCCTAAGGGATTGATTTCATTAGAGAGCTTGTTTGATCAGAATGATAGGGCTGATAAACATAGGATTAAGGTGGATCCCAAGAAATGTAGAGAGTTGCAGTTGGAACCAGGAAAGGTCATTAAGATTGGGACTGATTGCGAGTCGAACGAGATTGAAGGCATTAGAAATTTGTGCTATGAATATCCAGATATTGTAGCATGGAGTTATCAAGACTTGAAAGGATATGACAAGAATGTGATTCAGCACACGATTGAGTTACAAGAAGGGGTTAAGCCTTTTCGATAGAAACAACGTCCTATCAATCCTAAGATTGAAATCCTTATGAAGGTGGAATTGTTGAAGATGCTTGAGGCGAAGATCATTTATCCTATTAAGCATTCTACTTGGGTAGCAAACCTGGTTCCTGTAAGGAAGAAGAATGGAGACATATGTTTGTGCATTGATTTTTGAAATTTAAACCAGGCATCACTCAAAGACCATTATCCTTTGCCTCAGATAGACCAGATTCTTCATGTTGTGGCTGGCGCCCAGAGATTCTCATTGCTAGATGGCTTCTCCGGGTACAATCAAATTTGGGTAAAATATGAGGATCAACATAAGACGACGTTTACTACTAAGTGGGGTACATTCGCTTATCAACGGATGCCCTTTGGGCTTTCAAATGTTGGTGCCACTTTTTAGAGAGCCATGGATGTCGCCTTTGGTGAGTTGTTGAATAAAATCATTGTAATATATCTTGATGATATGACAGTGTTTTCACATCGTAGGGTAGATCATGTTACCCATCTAAGGCAAATGTTTGAGAAGTGCCAAGAATTTGGGATTTCTATAAACCCAAAGAAGTCAATTTTCATGGTTAAAGAAGGGAAATTACTGGGCCATGTGATCTCACAAGAAGGATTGGCCATAGATCCTGCACGGGCCGAAGCGCTCATGAAACTGTCATTGCTCGTTAATAAGAAAAACTTGCAGTCCTTCTTTGGGAAAATAAACTTTATTCGCAAGTTTATTGCTGACTTTGCCCAAGTCGTCAAGCCCATGACTGAGCTTTTGAAGAAGAATGTCGAGTTTAAGTGGACAGAAGCTAGGAAGCGAGCATTTCGAGAGATCAAGGAGAGAATTACTCAAGCTCCAATTTTGATTAATCCCGACTACTCCAAATATTTCATCCTCTATGCAATGGGTGAGCAGGAGAGTTATGTTGCAGTACTGACACAGAAACAAGATGATGGCGAGGAGAAGCCTATTGCTTTTCTAAGCCAGGTTATAGCACCGCACCAAGAGAAGTACAATTTTATAGAGAAGCAAGTTTATGCAGTAATGAAAGCATTAAAGAAATTTTGTCACTTTGTTTCTCAAAGTAAGACTGTGGTTTACGTTATTCATCCTGATGTCCAAAACTTTATAGTCCAAGGAGAGCTGGGAGAAAAGAGGGTCGGTTGGGTCACAAAAATCCAGGAGTATGATGTGGAGATCCGATCGATGAAATTGGTTTGTGGACGTGCTCTATGTCAAGAGCTGGCCAAAAGTGTTGTTGCTGAAACGACTGAAGCAAGTCATGAAGATGTAATGTGTGTAAACCACACCGTAGGTGATAAATATTGGACGGAAGAATTGGTTGATTATTTTACTTCGGGAAGATGTCCGAACCATCTTGATCCCTCGCAGCACCGATGATTCAGATTGCAAGCGCTCAGGTATGTGTTGTTGCCTAATGGATTATATCATAAAAATATAGATGGTGTATTACTCAGGTGTGTAAAGGCTTCCAAAAAGGAAAATTTTTTGGAGGAGTTCCATTCTGGGCTATCAGGAGGGCATTACGTAGGCAGACCCATGGCTTTGAAGATTATTCGGGTAGGTTATTATTGGCCTACCCTATTCGTCGATTCACATAGGATAAGCCAACGATGCGATAGTTGCCAAAGATATGTGGGTCGAATCAGAAAAGGAGCATTACCGCTACATCCAATTCAGGTGGAAGCACCCTTTCAGCAATGGGGCCTTGATTTTATCGATGTTATTGATCCACATTCTTCTACGGAGCACAAATATATCTTAACGACAACCGACTACTTCACCAGATGGGCAGAAGCCATACCCACTAAGAAGGCGGATCAGGCGATGATGATTTATTTTTTGGAAAGCCTTATCACTCATTTTGGTATACCAGATTCTTTGGTAACTGACAATGGTACTCCCTTTATCGGGGCCAAAATTATAGAATTCGCTAGTAGATATGGCATTTACCTAAAGACATCTTCCAATTATTACCCATAGGGGAATGGATTGGCTGAGTCTACTAACAAAAATTTGTTGTGGATTCTAAAAAGGATGATGGGCAATAACAAGAGGAGTTGGCATTTGTTATTGAACCAAGCACTTTGGGCCGATCGTATTTCATTAAAGAAGTCCATAAAAACCTCTCCGTATGCTTTGGTTTATGGAAAAGAAGTTGTCCTCCCTGCCCACATTGAACTACCAGTGCTCCAAACCTTGCAACTGTTCCAAGATGAAGATGAAGAATATGATCCCATGAAAGCAAGGTTGGCGCAGTTGCTACAGTTACAGGAAGAAAGGGAGCAGGCTTACATGGATTTTTCCAAACATTCTACAGAGATGAAGAAATGGTTTAAGAAAAAGACAAGTGACCGAAGTTTTTAGGTTGGTGAACTAGTGCTAAAATGGAATGAGAAGAAATCTAAGCCTGGAAATCATCATAAGTTTGATGCCATATGGGAAGGACCTTTTCGGGTCTCTACTATAAACTCTGCCAATGCTTATCATCTCTGCGACATGGATGGTTACGAGCTCCCCATTCTAGTAAACGACCTTCATTTGAAGGCCTATGTTATGTAATTGTGATCTGCTAAAGGTAACACTTTGTACATATGTAAATATTCTCTCTGTCTTTTATGATTTTTGTATATAAGTGGATATATATAGACATTCCAAAAACAAAAAAAAGAGAAAGAAGAAAAACAAAAAAAGGGGAAAGGAAAAGCTTTTTTTTTGTTCTTTGTCGTTCGCTTGAAAAGAAAAAGTAACGACAACACATATTGAACTTCGCGTTCGCCCTTTCAATGGGGCGAACGGGACGTTCGCCCAGGTTAAAGGGTGAACATACTTTTATAGCGTCACCAGGTGAAGGAGGAAAAAAAAAAAGCAAAAAATAAAAGAAAAAGAAAAAAAAGGGGAAAAACGTGGTGTTTTTAGAAGGGACGAAAAGCATGTTCGAATTTTTTGAAAGGAAAGCCCATTTGAGAAAAATCATGCCCACGAAAATCTTAAGACGCAACCACCTGTATGAAAAGATAAAACACTTCCATGCAAAATTTAAAATCACTAAGGAATAGTTGAGCGCCCAAGCATTTTCGCCAAAGTGAGGAGACAACAGTTTTGGGGGCACGTTGTGAAATAAATACGCCTCTGGGTTACGTGTCAATAATCGGAACCAAGAAGCACCGAAATTCAATCATAGTTGTAAAACGTGGGAAGTGCTCAGGTTTAGCTTTCCAAGGTGACTACAAGCATTAATGATTGGTAGGCGAATGGCTAGGTTGGCTTCCCTAGTAAGCTTCGGGTGCCAGGGCACACTTTTCTAGGTATGATTGCGTAGCGTAGAAGCATGATTTTCTAGGAGAATCTGATGGCGAATTAAAGGGAAGGGTTTTTTTGTGCCTTGGAAATAGCGTATGAGAGGTTTTTCGAGGATTATTCCTCTCCGAAGATGCGCCTGCATTTAATTTTGTAACCACTACCGTAGCTGACAACGCTCCTATAAATTTTTGAAGGTAAAAGGGCCAACTTTGTTTTCCCTTATCATTTTAAACTTTTCCTGCTTTGTTGTACCTTGCTTTTCCAGTGCAGAAGAATTTTTCAGAGGTTTCGAAGCAAAAAATTGTAGAATCACTCAACGCTTTGTCAGATACGATGGGCAGATGCAGTAAAGAGTCGAGTGAGGCATAGGAGGTTGCAGAGGCAAAGCCGACTAAGAAGCGAGAAAGAAGTTCTAGGGCTAAGAAAGCCCGGAAGAATGACTATGTCGACCTGGACCCTTATAAAGATGAAATGGCAAAAATCGGGGATTGTTTGATTACACACAAGGGGATTGATCAGTTAAGGCAAGAGGTTGAGACTACGGTGAGCCAGGGGGTTTCATTTAACAGTTGGCTCACAATGCCTTATAATTCGTAGCTTTCATGGTACCTATGTTCACCCGTGCACCCATGCCCTGAGCTGGTACAACTAATTGCACAGTTTTATGATCCTTTTACCAAAGCGGTGCGAAACGCCAAGAAGGAAATCCTCTTTACAATTACACCGGACGAGGTCCGAGAGGCTTTTGCATGTGGGTTAAAGGCCCCAAGTTATGCAATAAATAAGAAGGTTCATACAGATGAGCAGGAAGATAGGTATGTTTCCACGGTTACTATGAGACAATTTATGGAGACACAACTCATCAAGGAGCCGCAGATGGGGCAGCTGCCAAATTTGCCTAAATCACTTTCAGAATTTAAGAGCCAAGATATTTATTCTATGCTTTCCTGGATTTTTGGGTTGCCCTCAGATGAAACGGTGCATAAATGGTAGGCGGCTATGGCTCAATGTATTTGCAAGGTGGAATTTTATTCTCCTGTTGCTATGAGACAAGGTGGAAATCCAATTTATTTTGATTGGGCTGAGTTTATTTCTTGAAGGCTTAATTCACAGTTGCATAAGTTGTAGGAAGGAAAGTCTAAATCATTTTGGCACACTTCGCTACTGGTTTGGTTCTTTTTCTTTCAAATGCAACATCGTTTCTCTTTTATCGCGGTAACACAGTCGGGCAAAAAAGATGAGCCTTTACCTGTTTACAAGTGGACTCAGGTGTTGACGAAATGAGAGTCTGTGTACAACTTTAACAGTTGGTTTCTGGGACCTACGATTGAACTACTATGTGGAAACTGTGATAGGGTACCGCACGATTTGAGAGATGTTATTGTTTCAAAAAATAGGGGTGATATCTTTTTGCTCACTCAGGGCATGGTTGTTCGAATTTTTGGGTACACAGGTAAACCATTTTTGTTGCCTTATTTTGCTACTGTGCATGTTTTTGCAATGGAAGTTGTGCATCAGGAAGATTATGTCAATGACATATATGGTGTTGGGTGAGGGAAGAAGACAACCTGTACTATGCCTTTTAAGTTTGGGGGTATCGAAGTGAACCAGGTTGGGCAAAATCACCTTTTGACGGTGGCGCTTTAGGACCTGGGATTAATTGAATTGCCGCAGCGATGGCGTTATGACCCTCTCGACAAATTTTTAGAATTTATCAAGGCAAAGACCTTTCATTGCTGCCCACGCCTAGATATTCAGAAGTGACGTAACAATTTTTATGGGCCAGACATGAACTGGCACATAGAGAAAATGTCCTCCCTTCCTCCATGGCATGATTATTATGAGCAGGAAGTGGAGTATAATCCTAAAAAAATAAAACACATATTCCTCCTCCTGGTCTATTTCGAACTGTTAAGGAAGCTAACCCGACATGGAGCGAGGAGAAAATTATGAATTGGTGGGTGATGCACGTTCATCGTAGGAAGCCATACGCTGCTTATGGGTTGAAGCTTGATACTCAGTTTTCTGAAGCTTATGATAAATTTGTGGAATCATATCAACCCATTGCTTTCGCCACCATTTTTCTGCAAAGCTTTCAATAGTCCGAAAGTGGTGAAAGCGAACCTGAGCAGGATGACCCAGTGGTTGAAGATGAGACCAAAAAAGAGGATGAAGAGGAAGAGCAATATGTTTTCCAAAGACGATCTCAAAGGGCGAAACACTCTCAAGAGGAGTCTCTCGCACCCAAGTAGCAGAAACAGTCGATGGCACCCCCATTTCCAAAAGTGGCCAAACGACCTCGAACCAGCGCAGCCCTTACGTCTACTATTACAACACCCATGACTTTGGGTGCCACAATTTCTATCGTGCTGAGTTCTACGACCGCTTCTATGTCGACGGTGAATCCTTCATCCAATAATGAGCTCCCTACTTCATTTGCGCAGATCTTTCCAATGGCACAACAAGAGGAAGAGGAGCAACTTTCTGAAGATTCACATGTTGAAATTTTGGACGAGGAAGTAGCTCCCGATGTTGGAGAGCCAGAAGGAGAGCGTGAAGGGGAGCTAGTTGCTCAACCTCCTCCATAAGCTAAACAAATGGTGCTTGCACCCCAAGGTACGTCATCTTTTCCCTCTTCTTCTCTCTCTCATGGAGCATGCAGTGGTTTCTTCTTCGGTCCCATCTGTTGCATTTTCGTCCCTTCCATTCTCTATTTCTCCATCCTTCGATGTTTCATCTATTTCATTTTCCATGGTATCCTCTTCTACTTCTACTCCTTTCGCTTTCAAAACCACTACCGCTCCTTTTGTTCCCGCTCCTTCACCCTTTGTTTCTTTCAGTTCATATACATCTGGGTCCAATCCCTTTTTGCATCCCCTTCCTTCGGTCATCACTACCTCTACCATCATCGTTGTTAGTATGCAAGCTCCACCTAGGATTAGCGTAACTACAGCTACACTTGTGTCTACCACCTCATCCACCCTTTCTCTCTCTTCCACTATTCCCACATCCATTTCTCCGCCTCTACCCATGTCGTCCTTGTCCATTGGGCCTAGCCGTTTAGAAGTTTTTGTTCCTTTTACACCATTTTTGGAGATGTAGACTGTTCCAGATGTGCAGGTAGCCCGAAAGTAGTTGGATGTTGAAAAACTAAATCGGGCGCACCTGAGCTCTTCTCAATGGTTGAAAAGTATGCGGTGAAAAGAAGCTTTGGTGCCAGTGCGACCAATCAAGAAGGTGGCTTTTGATCCAATCACCAAGGAGGCTCATGTTACAACATACACTCCATTGGTCCAAAAACCCCAAGGTGAATTGCAGCCTGAAGATTACATTTCTGAGACTATAACTGAAGATCTGACGCGGATTAATCCCATTGAGAAAATGGGTAATATGCAGGTGGATATGAGCTCATTGTATTTGCATGGGGAGCACTATAAGGAGAGATATTTTGAGATGCAAGATAAAGTGCTTGAGCTTGAAAATGCTTTGGCCAAGAGTAGGGTGACAGAGGAGAAAACAACCACTAAAAATGACTATCTACGCAATCAAGTGAAGATACACTTGAAGGAGCGCGATGCCGCTCGAATTGAAATGCATAGTCTTCAGCAGCAGGTAGAGGAACTCAAGAAGAAGCTTGAAGAGAAAGCCATGCCAGTTGCAGGATTTTCACGTGATAGCATTAAGGATGCTCGCCTCCGCTCCGTTCAGAATTTAGTAAAATTGGTTGCGCACGTTGTTAAGGTACTGCAGTACTTATGGGAAGCACGGATACAGATTCAGCTTGGGCAACAAACAATTGATTCCATGGAGGAATTGCTTTCACCCTATATGGAGATGGCTGTAAAGATACAAGCTTTATTGAATACTACTTTGCATATTCGTCCCCTCAACGAAATGGATTATGCTTGGTCCCGAGCACGGATAACACTACGGAGCTACTTTCAGTGCATGGACCTAGTAAGGGAAGGGCGGGCTATTCTTAATACAATTGAGCGTGAGCATGTCATTTCTATGTCTCATTTTGAGACTATTGATCGGTTGGGTTTTACTACCTTTGTAGATGAGTGGGGTGAACCTCTTCCACTGGAACAGTTGCAGGAACTCTGGCGTACGTTCATCGAAGATACTTCAAAAATTGATGCCTTGAAAGAACCTCTTGCTGAAGCGCAGGTATTGCCCTTGATGGAGAAGTATACGCACTTGGAGCTATCACTTTATGAATTGGCTCAACGTTTGAAGCATCTCAGCTTGACAGATGTGTAGAATCTTTGCTTCGTTTATGAGTCCCTCAACGTTCGTTGTTTGTTTAGCATTGATGCTTGGCGTGATGTTGTCCGTACTTATGAGATTCTTTCAGAGACCATCATGGAGCAAGAGGAACAAGCGGTGGTAGATCGTGAGGCAGCGGTGAAAGCAGTAGAGGATGCAAAGCATGCTGAAGTACTCAGGGTTGTGGCCGAGGTAGAAGAGCAAGAGCGCGCAGAGAAGGCAACACAGAAAAAGGCATCCATCGTAAAGAAGACCGCTCTAGCTAAATGAGTTGCATCAGCTTCAAAAAAGGACTCTGCACCCAATGGATAAAGGCCTGGGATCGCTTGCATCCATGCGAGCTGGATACCCCATGAGTCACCAAGAAATGTTGGCCATTTTGTATTCATTGGGAATTTTGTTTAAGACTTTGGGTTAAATTTTTTGAATGTAGCGACGACAATATATATTTTACATATTTTTGTGATGTTGTAAATAATTGTACATTTTTGGTGCATGTTCCAAAGGTTTCTTTTGAATTATCTCTAAAAAATATTAATGGAGAAATGTTTAAAAGAATGAAGAAGACAAGTCATGAAAAAGAACTTGGTTGAATCGCCATATTTTCACGTTCGCCCCTGAGGAAGGGCGAACGTCCCATTCGCCCTTGAAAGGGGTGAACATGTTTAAAAGCTTACAAAGGCAAAAGCACTAGAGCGCAAGGTCGTGTTCACCCTAACATTGGGGTGAACGCGTCGTTCACCCTTCTTAGGGGCGAACGCATTTTGATGACATTCGGATGGCGCGTGCGCCCGAACTATATTACGTTCACCCAGGTTGAGGGGCGAACATCCTGTTCGCCCTTCCCATGGGTGAACCAACATTTTTATGCATTGGGATCTTGTTCACCCTTCCTAAGGGGTGAACATCCCATTCACCCTTTTCAAGGGTGAATGTACTTCTGTTACGAGAGCGCGTGCGTCGTTCAATTTACAATGAGGTGAAGAGATATTGAGGCGAAAGTAAGTATGGGCGAATGGAAATTTGGTCAAAGATGCTAAATTTATGCATTTAATTAAGGACGCCCTCAGTAACTCCATTTGTGGATCACGAAGAGGAAGGTGAAAAGAAACGAGTTTTTATGATTTCCAATGTACCAGAGGTGCTCAAAAGAATTTAATGTCTTTTGGCAATCCGCGCACCTTCGCCCGAGTTGCAGATTTTCAAGAATTTGTCTTCTCAGGAGGATGGATTTTTAAAGAATTCGAGGAGGATTTTGTTGGTTTTGTCTTTGATCTCGGGACATTTTATTTTCCTATGTATTTAATGAAAGAGGCGAAAACCTCTATAAATACTAGACAAACTTCATTGTAAAAGGGGGTTAGACATTTTGCGAGAGATTTCTTCGAGCTCTCTGCATTAATAGAAGGCATCAAATTTCTGAAGTTGCAAGTGATCTTGCGTGTGGTTGCTTTCTGTGTAGTGTGCTTCTATTTTCATTTGCTCATCTTGTTTGTTGTTCTGTTTAAATTTTGTCATTGGATTTAAAATTGCTAATAAGAAGGTGAATGTTGGAGTACCATTTTGATAGTTGCCATGGCCAGATCATGAGCTTATTCTGTTCTATTTCCTTTCATAAATGCTAACTTGTGCTTGAGTTTTTTCCTGCTAGTTAGTCTAACACCAACCCTATACTTTGGCCTGTGGCCATATTTCCCATTTCTTTCTGCATATTTTAATTTCTTTCCTGCATCCCTAGTCTTATACCAGTTTAGAATTTAGCAAGGGAGCCAACCCTCTCTGGAGATTGGCACGGAGGACATTTCTTTCCTCCGGCCTTTCAATGTTGGCCATATCTAGGGCGCGTAAACGCAATATTTAGAAATTAGGCAGATATTTGACCAACAGGTAACTAGATGATGATGACTAGATGAAGTTGATGAGAATTGATGAAGAGGATATTGATGGTGAAGAGATGGAGAATGTTAAAATAGGGACAATGCATGGGGACTATGGCTGGGTTGGCCTATGGAAATGGAATTGGTATGGATTATGGAAATGTAATGGGTATTGGTATGGTTTGGTGGAGGACTAGGTATGGAAACCACAGAAGATTATGGTGCCCATGATGGACTTTAGTTAATGAGGATGGGCTGAGTGGAAATTGGTAGAGGCTTAGGGTTCACATGCACTTGCTATTGAGCATCTTGATGCTACTTAAGCAATTTTTTCAAATGTTCCCACACTTCATGAATTTATCTATCAAAAGTGGCAAAGGGATAAGTTGCACTTGGCATGGCAACTTGGGGGGCAAAAAATTGTGAAGCAACATTTACATGTGCTTCATACAAGGGGTTGGTATAGGTGGATGTGTATGAAGATGGGATAGAAGTGCTAGGAGCACTTGAGTATTGGGGAATGGATATATGAGAGGAAGGTGCAATCGATACCTCAAAAATAGGGTTAGTGTACACATGGGTAAAGCTAGATGGTTGGGAATGAGTAAATTCGTACTGTAAAGTAGGATCTTGACTAGAGGAATTATGAATGGGCTCTAAGACATAATTAGCTGATTTGTAGAGAACCTCTACTTTGGCCATGTTTATATGGGTGATATTGTGGTCGATGGATGGTGAAGATGATTCTATTTGAGGAAGGAAAGTGTTGGTGTACCTGTACGAGACATCAGTAGTCTATACCGTGTGTGATGGGCCCGCAAAAAAATCGGTTTGTGTCACACTTAGGGAATCTACCACATAAGTGGTGGGTAAGGTGGATGAATATTCCATGGAATTATTTTTATTTAATGCTTTATGTTGATTTCTTGTTAAGACCATAAGAAAATAAACCAAATACAAATTGTGTAGTAAAATGAAATACAAAATTGAAACTTCACAAAAATAAAAATAAGACAAATCAATGCTAAGTTTATTCAATAGACGTGTCTTACCTCATTCATTAATTATCTCATTTTAGTGTGAATTCATTTTTTAGATTTTTATTTCGTGTGTTTCAATGTGCTAATATAAATTAGAAATGGGTGAATACTATGGCTTGGATAGGACAACGAGATTCTTGTTGGTGATGAAATATAGCAAGTTTGCTCGGGGCAATCTAAGGTGTCTAGGGATAGAGATTGGTGGATGGAGATGAAAGCTACCATAAACAAATCTCAAGCAATGGTTGGTGATGAAATCCAACCATTACTGTTTAATATGAAAAGTGAAGTGTATATGAGATTCATTTTAAGGTTCTATTTTCTATGGTGCACATACACTATTAGAAACAACTGATTTCACTAGTATAAATCAGAAGCCAACATTAAGAGTATCATTTTCTCCAAAGGATGTGAAGTACACCACTTAAATCCCTTTCTAAACAGTGGGGGGTTCGTCCACTCCACCTAGAATCACCAACTGCGGGGATACTTTTGACACATTATTGATGTTCCTACTTAGACCAGCAAAAGGAGAGGTTTCTAACCCTATGACGTGGTCTAATTTATGCAATTCTAATAATTCACATGCAACCAGAATGTATGATTTTTCAATTGTAATACACTAGAAAACCAAAAACTTTAAATAGAAAATGGAAATGTGTGAATGAATGCATTGACTAATCTAATGCCTAACATGCAAACTATAATGATTTTTTTTACCAGACTAATAGTAATGTTCTTTTTAATCAAAAAATATATAAAAACATAATAAAAATAGAAAGCTCAAGGTTTCTTCTGTAGATTTACAAATAATCCTATGAAATCATTGTATCTTCCTATAAAACATTTTTGGGCACTTCTGAAATGACCATGGGCATTTTTGAATGACCCTCGAGTGCAGGGTAATGCACATCGACGAATATTCGCCAATAGAGTGATTATTTGCATTTTTAAAAATTCAAAATGGCAAGTTTGGGGGACCTTAGACGTCGGTCCTTTTGCCCAAAAATTTTGAGATTTTTTTTAGGTGTCGGTTCACCATTTGTTGATAATAGTATTACATTTTTTTTAAACTCACCAACATTCCCGCCTAAATTGTGGACCATTTTTACCTTAAATTTCTAAAATTTGTAATTTATCCCACCCAACTTGCCAACTATAACACTATAAATAACTAGCACGTCAATGATATTTTTCACAACCGAATCGAAGAGTAAATTCGATCTGTTGTAGAATTCTGCCGAAGTTAAGCCAATTCCAAAAACTCATCGATTTGGTTAAAAACTCCACACGGATCGAAATGAAAGTCATATCTGTACCCAAACTGACATACGGGTACTATTATGCAACCGAGCTGAAAGTCATCTGCTTGACATAGTTCTACACACGGATCGACAGATAAAAAAATTGAACAACTATACACCCGGACCAACATCCCGACTTTGTTCTATACCCGGACCACCACACAAAACTAATTTGTAGTCGTTCGAGTATTAAGATGGCCTAACAAAGTTATTATTCTGGATCTTCCATCTATTACTGTTTTATACTAAGGCTAATATCCGGTATATGTTCTGCATACCGATCGACATTCGGTTGATGTTTTGTGACCATACTGACATCGGGTTCTTGTAGGCTTATTTTGTACCCGGATCACCATTTCGTAGTAACATGTACACAGACTGACATTTACACTAACTATGAACGACCTGACACAGGACTGCAACCGACACTGTTCTTAGAACGGGCTGACTATTGATCTTTTTTCCAATCGCATCTACCTCCGAACCTTTTTTTGCACCAGGTACTCTATTTCTTAAAACTGTGAATTTGTGATGCTGTGTTTTTTTGCTTTTTTATAGAGTATGAGTTGAAGCAGTTGTAGAAATAAGATAAGTCAATGCTCTGTTTTTAGAGAATATAAGTTGTAGAAATAAGATAAGTCAATGTTCTCCATGTTTTCCCGTATTTTATCTGTTTCTGTTAACACTTTTATTCTCTGTTTCTATTGAGATATGCTCTTCTGTTACAAGATTATGAGTAGGTAATTTCTTTGGTTCTCTAAGGACATTATGATGCTCTATTTTGCATACACGAGTTTTTTCCTTACATTGATTTGAATTTGTATATTGATTAGTTTCATGCTCTTCTTAGAGTTACAAGTGCTATCTCCAGTGTAGTGGCAAAAAGAATCCAAAAAATTATGTCTAGAAACATGTATTTTCTACCAAACCACCATTTGTTTGTTCTAATTACTACATTATCTTGAGCTCTCATATAATTAAAATCTCACCATTTTATTACTTTTCTAAATTGAAAAATATTTTCTTTACAAGTAGAATATCACCTATTGCCAATGCAAAGAAGGGGGCCAAATCTCCTATTGAAAAGAGTATCCTAACTTATTTTAGCAATATATCGAAATCCAATGAGCCATCAACATTGGAGCAAATTAAAGGTACAAATTATTTTTAACTTTTGAACAATTAGTTGTATATTCAATGATTATTTTAAATAATGTTTTCTTTCTCAAATAGTTAACTCGTAGCATGTGCCTCTGTCCATATTTCATGATGATATAAATCATATTCTTGTTTGAAAGTTTTTTTGGTTAAATGCATAAATGATAAAGAATATTATTGTATGCTACAATGCAGAATACCCTGTTGACCCTGATATGCCTCCACTTGAAGATATTTCTTGCCAAGAGATGACTCCTAATAAAAATTATCTTAACAATGACATCCAACAAACACTTGAAGATATTCCTCAAATGAAAAATCTAGCTGAAAATGAAAGCGAGAAATCAAATACATTAAAAACATCTTTCGAATATTTAAGAAAAAATACTAAAAAAAGAAAGACATCTAACTTGGCTATTAGAAGGGCATTTAAAGATGAATGGGTAGAAACATTTCTGTGGATAGAGCCCATCCCTTCCATGGACAACCAATTTGAACAAAAATAATGTAGATGTAAAATTTGTAGTTGGAAACCAGGTAAGGATCACAAGCTACAAAATAAGAAAGATACAATAGAAAAACATGCTGGAAAATTTTATGTAAAATTTTGAGGAAGTGATGGTAAAATTAAAAAAGAAGTTAAGTGGAAGGATGCATCAGAATGTATGCATGTCAGATATGTAATAGAATATGAAAATCACTTAAAACAACAAAAATATCTTGTTAGGAAAGGTGGAACGATTAAATCCCAATTTCAAAAAATGCATAAGACTATTTTAGCTTCAAAAACTTTACAGATGGTTGTTATATATAATATTCTCAAAAAAGGGTAGACCAATATTTGATTTTAGTGATTATAAGCACCTGTTTGAAATAGTTGATGTGCAAAACCTTCCTAGTTCCCATTGATCAGATCGAAGAGGTTGGGAAATGGTAAAATGTCTATCATTAGTTGAGAAGGAGGACCTAAGGGAGAAAGTAAAACATGCCAGATTTATATCACTTTCTATTGATGAGGTGATGGCCGTGGACAACACATCATGGATTTGCATGCATGTGTACACATTTCAAAATCATGTAAGGCAACCTAGTTTGCTAGGATTACATAAGATGGTGGAAAGTTCAAATGTAGAAAATATCTATAATGTTGTTGTGAGTAGTTTAAAAGATATTGCAAGAATGAATGATATTACAACAAATTTAATATGCATTAGAGTTGATGGTGCTTCTATAATGCAAGGGCATAGGAATGGTCTATGTGTTCGTATCCAAACATCAGTTACCTCATATATGATACCCATTCATTGCATGGCTCACAGAGTAAATCTAGCATATAAAATAATGAGCTCTTTTGAAAATGTTGCAAGAGTAGAAGACCTTATTCGTGAAATACATTATTATTTTTTTTGTAGTCCAAAAAGGTTCTAAGAGTTTCAACAGTTTGCACTAGGAGTTACAGAAGGAACAAAATTGTTAAAAGATGTGGATACAAGGTGGATTTCAATGTATCAACCTACACAAAGAGTTTTTAAAGAGTATCAATCATTAACAGGGTTTATGTATGCAAATCGTAGGGTTTTTGATAAGGCAAAAGATTTGCTATTCCATTTGATTAACTTCGAAACCCTTTTAACGTTATATGGTATTCTTCCAATGTTACATGAAATGAATAGGATGATTAAACTGGCACAAGAGAGATCCATCTATATCGTTGATTTCATAAGGATGAGAAAGCAAATATGTGTCATTATTGACAAGTTATATGTTTCCAAAAAATATTTTGAAGATCCCTTGTTTGAAAGTTGGAATACATTGACAAACATAAACAATCCAAAAATATTTTTGAATTTTTTTTTTATTTGTGGAAAACATCCCAAAAGGGATGCCACTTTCGGGTAAGACCCAAGGAGGTAGGGGTATCCATTCCGCCAAAAATGCCCAGGACTCGGACCTGGCCTACCACCTTTGACATACTCAAGGAGCAAACAAACACAAAAAACCAAATTAAAAAAAGTAAATAACAACAAAAATAATAAAATAAAATAAAAAACATGCTCCTTGAGTGTGTCAAAACCAAAAGCACAACCAAACACGCACAATAAGATAAAAGAAACCATAACACAAACCATATAGAAAAACACAAGAACCACATAACAAAACACAAACAAGACAAAAACAACAGAACACTACAAAGACATAACCCAAAAAAACATGAAAAATAAACACAACCAAAACCTAAAAAATAAAATAAATAAAATAAAAATAAAAACAACCAAAAACATACAATAAAAAAAGAACAAAAAACATAGAAAACACTCACACATAAAAAAATGAAATTACACAAACAAAGAGAAACACAAGAACAAGAACGAAAAAAAACACAAGAACAATAACAAAAAACATAAAAAAAAACAAAACAACAAAAACACAAGAACAACAAAAAACAACACAAAGAACACAAAAACAAAAAAAAAACAAAAGAACCCACCCACCTTAAAAAACTAAACAAAAAAACAAAGAAGACAAAAGAAAAAAAAATGAACAAAACAATGACCTATCTAGACCAGAAGACTATTAATGCAAGAATCAACAGAGGAAACAAAATAAAGAATAGAATGAGCTAGGGAACTAAAAAACCTAAATGAACCAAAGAGAAACAAACAAAAAGAAAACAAGAAGAAACTAGGTACCTTCAGAACTGGAGCCATCCAAAGAAATGATAGAACGAAGAGCTTCCCTAATTTGAGAAGGCCACCATATAGGAGGGTGGCCATAACAAGTAAGATCACCTTTGTCCAAAGCCCAATTAGCTAAAGCATCAACACTCTTGTTTTGATCTCTGACCACATGATTGTAATCAACTTTCAAAAATCCCATCTGGATTAACTGAATCTTCTCAATAATTCTTTTTATTCTTCAATCCACCTTATGATTCTTAGGAGTCTTCAAGAGATTAATCATAAGTTGAGAGTCAGACTCAACTAACACCTTTTCCCATCCAACCTTAGTAGCCTCCTGAAGGCCCCGTAAGGATACCATACCCCTCAGCAAGGTTATTGGAAAGAATACCCAAATTCTCGACAAAAGTAAAAACCAGGGAGCCATCCGAAAGTCTACCAATTCCTCCCACACTAGCTTTTCCAGGGTTCCCTCTAGAGGCTCCATCAGTATTGACTTTTCCAAAATCCTTAGGAGGAGGTTGCCAATTTCTAGTCCTATCCATCTTACTAACACTCACATTCCCTTTAAGTTGGTTTCCCTTAGAAGGTTTAATCTTCAATATTTGCATCACTTGATCCATATTTGGTGGGAGTTTTGGGGGTGATTAAGGAGTTGATGGACTGATTCAACTAAGTTGGCTATGGTCTTTTGCCAAATATAGTGAATATCCTTCCTATCTTGATTAAAAATTTGGTTGTTCCTTTCATTCCAAATATTCCAAAGAAGAATGGTAGAACCCATCCAAACTAACTGCCTAATAAAATGATCAACACCCTCTTGATTAGGCCAATCCCTCCAAAGCTGTTCAAAATTGAAAAAATTGGACCACTGTAAGCCAAGTAAAGTTGCCATTCTCCTCCATAGCTCAAAGGCTAAAGTACCCTCAATAAAAAGATGATTGATATTTTCTACATTCTCTTCACACATTTCACATCTAAAAGGGCCATGACAACCACACTTCATAAGTTGCTCACCAGTAAGCACCCTACGATGCAATAAAATCCTATTAAAGAACCTCACCTTAGGCCAGAGCTTTTGAGCCCACAATTGAGAAAATATGTTAGAAGAATGGTTGGGATTATTATGGCATAAGGTCAAAGAACCTTGAGCAACTGAATACTCACCCTTAGTAGTGTTGTTCCATCCAAAACAATCTTTTTCATGGGACCAAGAGAGGGATCTCATATGAAGTATGCCTTGGATATCTTGTCTTTACCTTTACGGGATTTGAATAGGCCAGTCCTCAATAGGGATCCAATATCTACCAACCTTTGAATTACCGGTATGGTACCGACGATAATTAGCCACCTTTATCCAATTAGCTCGGTGAAGCTCCTCCATCCAAGGCATCCAATCGGGAAACTGAGTTATCAAAGGCTTGTGACCATCCCAAGAATCTGTCCAAAAATTTGCATGATGACCATTATGAATGATCCAAAATAATTTTTTCTTTATCAAATCCTCACCAGTCTTAAGAACTGCTAAAATGGGAGAACCTTTGGTAGGAGGTTGATAGCGAACAAGGTCTTCAAGACTCTTGTTCTCAGCATATTTAGCACGAAGATTATTGGCCCAAAGAGCATTGGGGTTATGCAACATCCTCCAATATAATTTAGTAGCTAAAGCTTTGTTGTTATTAATTGAAGACCGGAATCCTAACCCCCTTCACTCTTAGGAAGACATAAAGTATCCCATTTCACCAAGGCCCATTTTCTTTTCTCCTTAGTACCACTCCAAAGGAAACGATGACTGATTTGATCCAATTCTCGAAGAACAACCTTTGGGATATTCAAAACAGAAGAAACATAAATAGGAATAGATTGAAAGATTGATTTAAGATGGCCTAACAAAGTTATTATTCTGGATCTTCCATCTATTACTATTTTATACTAGGGCTAATATCCGGTATCTGTTCTGCATACAGATCGACATTCGATTGATGTTTTGTGACCAGACTGACATCGGGTTCTTGTAGGCTTATTTTGTACCCGAATCACCATTTCGTAGTAACATGTACACAGACTGACATTTACACTAACTATGAACGACCTGACACAGGACTGCAACCGACACTGTTCTTAGAACGGGCTGACTATTGATCTTTTTTCCAATCGCATCTACCTCCGAACCTTTTTTTGCACCAGGTACTCTATTTCTTAAAACTGTGAATTTGTGATGCTATGTTTTTTTGCTTTTTTATAGAGTATGAGTTGAAGCAGTTGTAGAAATAAGATAATTCAATGCTCTATTTTTAGAGAATATAAGTTGTAGAAATAAGATAAGTCAATGTTATCCATGTTTTCCCGTATTTTATCTATTTCTGTTAACACTTTTATTCTCTGTTTCTATTGAGATATGCTCTTCTGTTACAAGATTATGAGTAGGTAATTGCTTTGGTTCTCTAAGGACATTGTGATGCTCTATTTTGCATACACGAGTTTTTTCCTTACATTGATTTGAATTTGTATATTGATTAGTTTCATGCTCTTCTTAGAGTTACAAGTGCTATCTCCAGTGTAGTGGCAAAAAGAATCCAAAAAATTATGTCTAGAAACATGTATTTTCTACCAAACCACCATTTGTTTGTTCTAATTACTACATTATCTTGAGCTCTCATATAATTAAAATCTCACCATTTTATTACTTTTCTAAATTGAAAAATATTTTCTTTAAAAGTAGAATATCACCTACTGCCAATGCAAAGAAGGGGGTCAAATCTCCTATTGAAAAGAGTATCCTATATTATTTTAGCAATATATCGAAATCCAATGAGCCATCAACATCAAAGCAAATTAAAGGTATAAATTATTTTTGACTGTGAACAATTAGTTGTATATTCAATGATTATTTTAAATAATGTTTTCTTTCTCAAATAGTTAACTCGTAGCATGTGCCTTTATCCATATTTCATGATGACATAAATCATATTCTTGTTTGAAAGTTTTTTTGGTTAAATGCATAAATGATAAAGAATATTATTGTATGCTACAATGCAGAATACCTTGTTGACCCTGATATGCCTCCACTTGAAGATATTTCTTGCCAAGAGATGACTCCTAATAAAAATTATCTTAACAATGACATCCAACAAACACTTGAAGATATTCCTCAAATGAAAAAGCTAGCTGAAAATGAAAGCGAGAAATCAAATAAATTAAAAACATCTTTCGAATCTTTAAGAAAAAATACTAAAAAAAGAAAGACATCTAACTTGGCTATTAGAAGGGCATTTAAAGATGAATGGGTAGAAACATTTCTGTGGATAAAGCCCATCCCTTCCATGGACAACCAATTTGAACAAAAATAATGTAGATGTAAAATTTGTAGTTGGAAACCAGGTAAGGATCACAAACTACAAAATAAGAAAGATACAATAGAAAAACATGTTGGAAAATTTTATGTAAAATTTTGAGGAAGTGATGGTAAAATTAAAATAGAAGTTAAGTGGAAGGATGCATCAGAATGTATGCATGTCAGATATGCAATAGAATATGAAAATCACTTAAAACAACAAAAATATCTTGTTAGGAAAGGTGGAACGATTAAATCCCAATTTCAAAAAATGCATAAGACTAGTTTAGCTTCAAAAACTTTACAGATGGTTGTTATATATAATATTCTCAAAAAAGGGTAGACCAATATTTGATTTTAGTGATTATAAGCACCTGTTTGAAATAGTTGATGTGCAAAACCTTCCTAGTTCCCATTGATCAGATCAAAGTGGTTGGGAAATGGTAAAATGTCTATCATTAGTTGAGAAGGAGGACCTAAGGGAGAAAGTAAAACATGCCGATTTATATCACTTTCTATTGATGAGGTGATGGCCGTGGACAACACATCATGGATTTGCATGCATGTGTACACATTTCAAAATCATGTAAGGCAACCTAGTTTGCTAGGATTACATAAGATGGTGGAAAGTTCAAATGTAGAAAATATCTATAATGTTGATGTGAGTAGTTTAAAAGATATTGCAAGAATGAATGATATTACAACAAAGTTAATATGCATTAGAGTTGATGGTGCTGCTATAATGCAAGGGCATAGGAATGGTCTATGTGTTCGTATCCAAACATCAATTACCTCATATATGATACCCATTCATTGCATGGCTCATAGAGTAAATCTAGCATATAAAATCATGAGCTCTTTTGAAAATGTTGCAAGAGTAGAAGACCTTATTCGTGAAATACATTATTATTTTTTTTGTAGTCCAAAAAGGTTCTAAGAGTTTCAACAGTTTGCACTAGGAGTTACAGAAGGAACAAAATTGTTAAAAGATGTGGATACAAGGTGGATTTCAATGTATCAACCTACACAAAGAGTTTTTAAAGAGTATCAATCATTAACAGGGTTTATGTACGCAAATCGTAGGGTTGTTGATAAGGCAAAAGATTTGCTATTCCATTTGATTGACTTCGAAACCCTTTTAACGTTATATGGTATTCTTCCAATGTTACATGAAATGAATAGGATGATTAAACTGGCACAAGAGAGATCCATCTATATCGTTGATTTCATAAGGATGAGAAAGCAAATATGTGTGATTATTGACAAGTTATATGTTTCCAAGAAATATTTTGAAGATCCCTTGTTTGAAAGTTGGAATACATTGACAAACATAAACAATCCAAAAATATTTTTGAATTTTTTTTTATTTGTGGAAAACATCCCAAAAGGGATGCCACTTTCGGGTAAGACCCAAGGAGGCAGGGGTATCCATTCCGCAAAAAATGCCCAGGACTCGGACCTGGCCTACCACCTTTGACATACTCAAGGAGCAAACAAACACACAAAACCAAATTAAAAAAAGTAAATAACAACAAAAATAATAAAATAAAATAAAAAACATGCTCCTTGAGTGTGTCAAAACCAAAAGCACAACCAAACACGCACAATAAGATAAAAGAAACCACAACACAAACCACATAGAAAAACACAAGAACCACATAACAAAACACAAACAAGACAAAAACAACGAGAACACTACAAAGACATAACCCAAAAAAACATGAAAAATAAACACAACCAAAACCTAAAAAATAAAATAAATAAAATAAAAATAAAAACAACCAACAACGAGACAATAAACAAAAACAAAAAACATAGAAAACACTCACACATAAAAAAATGAAATAACACAAACAAAGAGAAACCCAAGAACAAGAACAAAAAAAAACACAAGAACAATAACAAAAAACATAAAAAAAAAACAAAACAACAAAAACACAAGAACAACAAAAAACAACACAAAGAACACAAAAACAAAACAAAACAAAAGAACCCACCCACCTTAAAAAACTAAACAAAAAAACAAAGAAGACAAAAGAAAAAAAAATGAACAAAACAATGACCTATCTAGACCGAGAAGACTATTAATGCAAGAATCAACGGAGGAAACAAAATAAAGAATAGAATGAGCTAGGGAACTAAAAAAACTGAATGAACCAAAGAGAAACAAAAAAAAAAAACAAGAAGAAACTAGGTACCTTCGAAGCTGGAGCCATCCAAAGAAATGATAGAAAGAAGAGCTTCCCTAATTTGAGAAGCCCACCATATAGGAGGGTGGCCATAACAAGTAAGATCACCTTTGTCCAAAGCCCAATTAGCTAAAGCATCAACACTCTTGTTTTGATCTCTGACCACATGATTGTAATCAACTTTCAAAAATCCCATCTGGATTAAGCTGAATCTTCTCAATAATTCTTTTTATTCTCCAATCCACCTTATGATTCTTAGAAGGAGTCTTCAAGAGATTAATCATAAGTTGAGAGTCGGACTCAACTAACACCTTTTCCCATCCAACCTTAGTAGCCTCCTGAAGGCCTCTAAGGATACCATACCCCTCAGCAAGGTTATTGGAAAGAATACCCAAATTCTCAGCAAAAGTAAAAACCAGGGAGCCATCCGAAAGTCTACCAATTCCTCCCACACTGGCTTTTCCGGGGTTCCCTCTAGAGGCTCCATCGGTATTGACTTTTCCAAAATCCTTAGGAGGAGGTTGCCAATTTCTAGTCCTATCCATCTTACTAATACTCACATTCCCTTTAAGTTGGTTGCCCTTAGAAGGTTTAATCTTCAATCTTTGCATCACTTGATCCCATCTTTGGTGGGAGTTTTGGGGGTGATTAAGGAGTTGATGGACTGATTCAACTAAGTTGGCTATGGTCTTTTGCCAAATATAGTGAATATCCTTCCTATCTTGATTAAAAATTTGGTTGTTCCTTTCATTCCAAATATTCCAAAGAAGAATGGTAGAACCCATCCAAACTAACTGCCTAATAAAATGATCAACACCCTCTTGATTAGGCCAATCCCTCCAAAGTTGTTCAAAAGTGAAAAAATTGGACCACTTGTAAGCCAAGTAAAGTTGCCATTCTCCTCCATAGCTCAGAGGCTAAAGTACACTCAATAAAAATATGGTTGATATTTTCTACATTCTCTTCACACATTTCACATCTAAAAGGGCCATGAAAACCACGCTTCATAAGTTGCTCACCGATAAGCACCCTACGATGCAATAAAAGCCAATTAAAGAACCTCACCTTAGGCCAGAGCTTTTGAGCCCACAATTGAGAAAATATGTCAGAAGAATGGTTGGGATTATTATGGCATAAGGTCAAATAACCTTGAGCAACTGAATACTCACCCTTAGTAGTGTTGTTCCATCCAAAACAATCTTTTTCATGGGACCAAGAGAGGGATCTCATATGAAGGATGCCTTGGATATCTTGTCTTTGCCTTTCTAGGATTTGAATAGGCCGATCCTCAATAGGGATCCAATATCTACCAACCTTTGAATTACCGAGTATGGTACCGACGATAATTAGCCACCTTTATCCAATTAGCTCGGTGAAGCTCCTCCATCCAAGGCCTCCAATCGGGAAGCCGAGTTATCAAAGGCTTGTGACCATCCCAAGAATCTGTCCAAAAATTTGCATGTTGACCATTATGAATGATCCAAAATAATTTTTTCTTTATCAAATCCTCACCGAGTCTTAAGAACTGCTAAAATGGGAGAACCTTTGGTAGGAAGTTGATAGCGAACAAGGTCTTCGAGGACTTTTGTTCTCGAGCATATTTAGCACGGAGATTATTGGCCCAAAGAGCATTGGGGTTATGCAACATCCTCCAATATAATTTAGCAGCTAAAGCTTTGTTGTTATTAATTGAAGACCGGAATCCTAACCCCCCTTCACTCTTAGGAAGACATAAAGTATCCCATTTCACCAAGGCCCATTTTCTTTTCTCCTTAGTACCACTCCAAAGGAAACGATGAGTGATTTGATCCAATTCTCGAAGAACAACCTTTGGGATATTCAAAACGGAAGAAACATAAATAGGAATAGCTTGAAGGACTGATTTTACCAAGGTGATTCTACCCCCAGAAGAAAGCCACTTGTTGGTCCACTTTCCAATTTTCTTCTTGACTTTGTCCAACAACCAATTCCAATCTTTATTTTTCTGCCTTTGAATATTTATGGGAATACCTAAATAAGTGATTGGAAGAGAGGTCTTCTTATATCTTAATTTATCCAAGACCATGGATTCCTGTCTAGCAGAGCGGTGAAAGAAAATAACTTTAGATTTGTCTTCATTGATCAACTGCCCAGTAGCCTTAGAAAAATAGCTAATGATTTGCTTAATATTAGAAGCTTCCTTAAGCGTAGCTTTACCTAAAAGGGTAGAGTCATCCACAAATTGAAGATGAGAGATAGGTCTAGCTCCATGAGCAATGGTAACTCCCTCAAGGGTTTTGTTTTCCCTCTTTTTGGTTATAGTCCTACCCAAGCATTCAACAAGAATGATGAATAAATAAGGGGATAGCGGGTCACCTTGCCTAATACCTCTGGAAGCTGGGAAAGACTGAGAAGGCCTGCCATTGATAAGAACTAAGTAGGAAACTGAAGAGATACATCCCATAATCCAATCCATCCAATCCTTAGAGAAACCAAATTGCCTCAAAACTTTGATAAGGAAGTGCCAATCCACTCTGTCATAAGCTTTGGATAAGTCTAACCGGATGAACATAGAAGGAGAATTTTGCATATCCATGGAATGGATGGCTTCCTGAGCAAGAACTATCTCATCTACTATTTGACGTCCTTCCACATATCCCCCTTGCTCTGGGGAAATAATCTTATGCAAAAGAGGCTTCAACCTTTACTGCCATGATTTTAGTAATAATTTTGAGAAGAACATTACATAAAGCAATAGGTCTAAAAGCTGAGATATGATCAACCTCTTGAGCTTTTGGAACAAGAGTAATATAAGTTTTATTGATAACCTTCAAAATTTCTTTGGATTTCCTGGCTTCTTCCACCACCTCTAATAAATCAACATGAAGGATATCCCAGAACTCTTGGTAGAACTCAATAGGAAAACCATCGGGACCTGGGGTTTGCATTTTAAAAACTACTTGTTGAAGCTCATTGATAGTAACGAGGAGCAGTCAAAATAGAGTTCTCCTCAGAAGTGATAAGAGAAGGGATTGCTTGAAGAACATTTTGTTGTGAAGCTGAGTCAAGAGGAGTAGCGACAAAAATATTGGAAAAGTAATCAACAACAATAGAGTTCATGCCATCCCAAGTATAAACAACATCTCCAGAATCTGATTTTAAGGAAGAAATAAAGTTGTGAGATCTTCGAGCTAGAAGAGATTTGTGGAAGAAATTTGTGTTTCGATCTCCTTCTTTGAGCCATTGAATTCTAGATTTTTGCTTCCATAAGATTTCTTCTCTTTTTTCCCATTCCTCTAAGCTGAGTTGTGAGTTTAATTTCATCTGCACTTCTCTTCTCTGTGAGGCCATCTAAACGGATTTTCTTATTCAAATTTTCAAGATGAGCAATAACTTCATGTTTTTTTTATGAACATCCCCAAACTCTTTCCAGTTCCAAGTCTTGATTTTGGATTTAATGTATTGTAGTCTTTTGGCAAAACAGAACATCTTAGTCCCATGCCTAGGTTTACCTTCCTTCCACCATTGTTGCACACGAGGTCCGAAGGAAATGTCTCTAAGCCACATTAATTGAAAATGAAAAGGAGAGAAACTCACATTGGTTTTCCACATTTCCACCATGGTGGCCAATGATCCGAACCAGCATTATTAAGAGTCTTCACTTTAGGAATGTGACCATGGATTAAGAAATTTTCGAGAGAGCAAAAACCTATCCAATCTCTCCATTATACAAGCTAAGCCTTGCCTTACGTTAGACCAAGTCATAAGGCCATTATCCGGTTGGATATCCACAAGATGGAGGTTTGCAATATATTCTCTCATGAGGTTGGTACTTTTGTCCAAATTTCTATTTCCCCCCTTTTCTCATCCAGAGAGAGGATGGTATTGAAATCTCCTCCGATCAAGATCCAAGCTTTAGGAAAATGAGAGATAATATGAGTAATATCCTTCCACTTGTCTTCTTTTTTCCTCCAAAGAAGTCGGGGCATAAACGATAATGCAGAGCATAATCTGGTTGGAATGTCTACTTTGAATAGCTATAGCCAACAAACCCCAACTGCCAACCATATGGTGAATAACTACCTCTTTTGGGTCCCAAAGACAAGCAATGCCACCCGAAGTCCCTTGGGAACTGAGGGAAACCACTTTTCCAGCTGGCCAAATTTTACTGGCAATTAAGTCCATATCCTCCATTGACATCTTTGTTTCTTGAAGGAAAACAAGATGTGGATGATTTATCTGAATCATTCTTCTAATTTCATTTTGTTTTGAAAGACTCCCTTTGAGTCCTCTAATATTCCAAGTGATGATCTTCATTAATACCAGGGCTAAAAATGTTGGGAAGGGCATTAATCTTACCTTCCTCTACAAGCTTTTCACCTTCTTTTACCATATGATATTGATTGGTCTTGCGACCTACTTTTTGATTAGAATCCATCTTCAATTTTTTTTCCCTGTTTCTTGACTTATTCCAATTGAATCCGAGATGGCTTCTAACCTTGAAGAATGCTCATACACAGCCAAAATTTTACTAGATGGTTCAATGGAGTCTATATTGGGACCTGCATTATTTGAAGTTTTGACATTTGAAATATTGTTTTTCTTGTGTAAATTTTCTCCTTTTTTTTCTGTTGAAAACCTTTGATTTGTTGGTTTGTCTCTCAGTTCTTTCCTTCATATTTAAATTGTGTTTCTAAGATTTTAGTTTCCATTATTTCCTCTTCCTCACTTGGGACATCATTTGTGGAAAGGATTTCAAACATATTAGCAAATGACTTTGATTGATCCTTCATTACTGGTTTTTCTAAGTGTTCTTCTTCTTAGGTATTTGGAAACCTGTTGAGTTTATATCTTCTTTCTTTTGATCAGGAATTTTATTTGGGCAAGCATCGGCCAAATGACCATATTCATGGCAAATTCTACAATGAAAAGGAATGTTCTCATAGTCCACTACTTGCTCCCAAGTGTCTTCCCCAAATTGTAATGTGATATTTTTAGGTAGGGGTTTGTCAAAATCCATTAAAACACAAATTCGAGCATAAATAATATGTTCAAAATTTTGAGTACAATCAGCAGACATCATAAAAGTTCCTAAAGAGTTTCCAATTGAAGAAAAAATAGTAGGATTCCAAAATTCAATAGGGAGGCCAAAGAGTCTAACCCACACGGGAGCTATAGAAGGCATCTCTTCTTCGGCTTTAAATTTAGTATGCCAGGGCTTCATGAAAAGCCATGCCCTTCCAAAAAACCAAGGACCCCCTTGAAAATTTTTCTCTCTATCTTCATTATTAGCAAATAAAACAAGAAAATAACCATTTGGATAAATAGAGATTTGTAACTCACCTTTAGTTTTCCAGCTTTTTGCAGCCCAAGACTTTGAAAGCGAGATAGACTCGGACGAAAACCCACGAACCGACAAATTAGTCCTCTTTTTTCCAAATCTTCAATGCCAGTCTGAATGTTACCCATATCAAGCTTAACAATAGGAGTTCCATCAGTTGCTTTAAGACATCCTGACTCCATTTTCTTGGGATCAATCTTAGGCATTCTTAGAGGTTTATGAGAAGCCCTAATATTGATATTAGCATTGGGTTGAGGCTGTCCACCACGAAGGGCATCCCTAAAATTCATTTTTGGGACTGAGTCTTCAAAATTCTTACCCTTGACAGGGGTTTTCACAGTAGAATTATTTTGTGGGTGCACCTTAGCACCAGATTCACTTGAGATATGAGCCATTTTTTGATCAACTGCTTGAAACTTATTTCGTGGTCTCTTTAATCCTTGCCCTAGACGCCGTGGAAAGGTATGGTTTTCACTTTTCTTTTGTGCAGCAAATTGGAAGCCGTTGTCACTCAAGTTCACAGTATGATCTGTTGAAAGACAAATTTCTAACCCATCTTGTATCCCCTGCAACATTTCCTGCTAAAATATTGAGCATAAACCACAAAAATATTGGCCGCTAGGGCCCGAAGGCCCTAAAAACCAACCTCTGGAGCTGCTTGCACTCAACCCCGATGAAACCCTCGCATAGCCGCTTGCCAAATATATCGTTCACACATAGGGATGCGCTAGGATCTGTGTTGCTCCAAATGATATGAAAATTGGTGGAGACGTTCTAGGGTTTTTCAGGCATCTACCCTCAAAATTTTAGCTCAATCCGAGTTCGGATGAGTGAGATATGGCCGAAACGAGTTCGGCAGTTTGGGCAGTCCTGCGAAAAACCTCATATGCTCACCAATATTTTTGAATTTTGACATTCGTGATCATATTTGTATTAATATTCATGAAAATATGATACCTTTGTATTGTTTTGAAATGCAGGTAAGTATAGTTGTTGATGATGTTGAACAAGTTCTTGTGACACAATAGATTGAAGTTGTTTCCAAAAAGCAATAGTTTTGCAATCGCAAAGAGATCGTTCGGAAGTTGCTGGGCAGGGTGTGGTTAACCCCATGTTTTGGGGTCCTCTAAATATGAGAATCATAACCAAGAAACCAAACACAAAAAACAAAACCATTTCTCCATGGGATAAAGTTTGTATAAATAACAAAGTTGATCATTGAGAGCCATTGGATTACAACTCAACAAATCTGAACTAGTGTAAACTGAGAGTTCACTTGACTCATGGAAGAGTGGTCACTCAAGTAAGTCTATCATAGTAGAACTTAAGAGAATAAATATTTATTCTAACACCCCCCTTAAGTGATACTAGGGGTGAATGTGAGATGAGTCCCGACAACAAGGCCTGATGAGGTACTCATTTACAATGATACTTATTGAAGAGATGGTAAAAAAAACCACATGGGAAAAATCCTCTTCCAAAAAAAAGAAAAAAGAATAGGCATGTCTTTGGATTGCGAATATTATCCTCTATGGAACACCCAAAAAAAAAAATGAGTCTCGAAAATTGGGCCTTATGAGGTACTCATGTACAATATATATATATATATATATATATAAATATATATATATATATATATATATATAGGAGATATGGTGAAAAAACCACATGGGAAAAAACCATCTTCCAAGAAGAAAAAGAACAATAAGAAGAAGGGAGAGGTGAAAACCTCTGTGCACCCTTCTAATACATCTTCCTAACCCCAAGTTTCTCTCGCAACTAAATGTAACAAGTAGAAGGAAAGGATTTGGTGAAGATGTCTACAATTTTATTTTCTATGGGAATGTACTCCAAGTAGTCCAAGTGAATATCCTCTATCTGAATATGATGTCGAATGAAGTGCATGTGAATCTCAATGTGCTTGGTGCACTAATGCTCAACTGGATTGCAGGCAATATGAATTATGCTTTGATTATCACACCAAAGGGTAATAGGTTTGTCATGGAAAAAACCAAATTCCCTTAGTATTTGATGAAGCCAAAGGGCTTCCTAACTGGCCAAAATTGCTACCCTGTATTCTGCCTCTATAGATGATAATGCTACTGCTTGTTATTTTTTGCATGACCAAGCAATAGGTGAAGAACCAAGACAAAAAACATAGCCAAAAGTGGAACATCTATCTTCAACTGAACCTACCCAATCAGAATATGTGTAACCAATGATATCCATGGATTCGCCCTCATATAAGAGCCCAAAGTGAGTAGTTCCTTGCAAGTAGCGAAGGATTCTTTTTGCTACTTGCCAATGGCTAAAATGAGGTTGATGCGAGAATCTAGATATTAAGCCAACAACAAATGAAATATCAGGGCAAGTATGCATGAGGTATAGAAGACTTCCTACAATCTGTCTTTAGAGAGTAGCATCACATAGAGGGGTCTTGGAGGAAGTACTCAGAGTGACTCCAGACTGAAAAGGTGTGGAAGAAGGCTTACAATAAGTAGTCTTAAACCTTTGAAGAATGTCTAGAGTATATTTATGTTGAGACAATGAAATCCCTACTTTTGTTTGAGTTATCTGAATGCCAAGGAAGTAATGAGCTAAATCCAAATCAACCATCTCAAATTTCTTAGAAAGGGAGTCTTTGATAGTATGGATGTGAGAAATGTCACTACTAGTGAGTAGTAGATCATCAACATAGAGAATAAGTATGGTGATGTGTTCTTCATCCCTCCAAATGTAGATTGTTGCATCAGACTCACAATGAGAAAATCCTGAGGAAATAAGGAAGGAGTCCATTTTTTCATACCAAGCTCTAGGAGCTTGTTTGAGACCATAGAGAGATTTTCTTAGTCTACAAAAAAGGGAGGAGTCTTGAGTGAATCTAGCAGGTTGTTCCATGAAAATATCCTCTTTTAAGTCCCCATGTAAGAAAGCACTTTTTACATCCATCTAAAAAATAGGCCATTTTTGGGAAGCATCTAGTGCAAGTACCATTCTAACAAAATCCATTTTGGCAACTGGTGCAAAGGTTTCAAAATAATAAATACCTTCAATTTGTGAGAAACCTTTAGCTACCAAGCAAGCTTTGTGTTTGTCAATTTCTCCATTAGGTCCATACTTTATTCTGTAAATTCATTTACAACAAACTAACTTCCTTCCTTTAGGTAGAGGAACTAAATCCCAAGTTTTATTTTTGATTAAGGAAGATAATTCATTCTCCATGGCATCATCCCATTATTTTATACCAATTGCTTCCTTGAAGGATTGAGGATTTGTGGAAATGGACTGACAAACAAGACCAGAACCTATGGAGTTGCTTATTCTGGATGATGGAAGATTTTGGATGTAAGGAGTGGCTTCTTCAACTATGGTGTGGGCCCATTTTGGCATTGTGGAAGGGGTAATTGGTGTTGCAGGACTTTGAGTTGGATTTTGGAGTATAGGATCCTCATTTTGGTCATTTTTATCATTTATCTCTAGAATGGGATCTTCATTATATTAAGGCTCTAATATTGGAAATGGCTCAAGAGAATTAATGTTGGAATAGGATGGTTGAGGATATTTATGATGGAATGTTTCATCAAATTGAACATTTCTGTGAAAAAATACCTCATGAGTTGTGGGATCAAGGAGCCTGTATGCTTTCATTTCCTCACAATAACCAACAAAGATGAGTTGCTTGCTTTTCTTATCTAGAGCCTTTATTTTCTTCTTTGGGATATGTGCCCAAGTAGTACACCCAAAAATCTTGAATAAAGATACATCAGGTTTTGAGCCAGTCCATGCTTCCTCAAGAGTCAAATGGCCAAGAGCTTTATGAGGTGTGCGATTTTGAATATAGTTTGCACAGTTAATTGCCTCAGCCTAGAAAATTGTTGGAAGATCTCTTGAGTGGAGCATATAGTTTGCCATTTCTTTTAAAGTTCTATTTTTCCTCTCTACAATGCCATTTTTCTGTGGATTATGGGAGATTGAATGTTGATGAATTATGCAATGACTTGAGAGAAATATGAAGAACTCATTACTAAAGTATTCCTCCCATTATCTATACGAATTTGCTTGATTTTGCAAGTGGCTTTATTTTCAACTAAGGCCTTGAATATTTTGAAGTGGGATAGAACATTAATGAAGAAAACAAGCTTATACTGAGAGGGGGGGTGAACAGTATAAGACCTCTTTATACTTTTTTCATTATACTTCAAAATAGTAAAGCAATATACCCAAAGAAATAACAAAGCAAAGCATAATATCATCCACAAAGTGACACCAATTTTAACGTGGTTCACCCAGAATGGTTGGGCTACGTCCACAAAAATTTTCTCTAAAAGTTATCTCAAAGTTCTTTGGGAATCCTTCCCAATTACAATGTTTATGAGCCTCGGCCCAAAGGATATACCTTCCCCCAATCAAAATTTATGAGCCTCTACTCAAAGGAGATACCTTCCCCTCTGCTCTGGAAATGATCCCTTAGAAGATCAATTGCCTCTACCTCTTTCCAGCACGTGGAACTCCTTTCCACCAAAGACCTCTTGTCCTCAATGCTTAGCCTAAGAGACCTCTGCCTTCTATGATCATGTCCACAACAGCTTAACAACCTATACCAAACACAGTCAGTCGGTCTAGTACAAGTCTTCCTCTGTCTGTCAGATCTGTACAACTCTTGAATAAATCAATCCTCTGCATACAAGCCTTCTCAAAGACTTGCCAAATATATCCTCGGGTTCTTCTCATAGAACCAATGCACCTATGTCCTCAAGTTCTCCGATAGAACTATCAAACTCAGACCACAAGTCCTCTGCTAGGACCTGTCCAAATCTGCTCACAAGTCCCCACTGAAACCTGTCCAAAAACTGCTCACAAGTCCCCATTGGAACCTGTCCAAAACTGCTCACAAGTACCCATCGAAACCTATCCAAAAACTGCTCACAAGTCCCCACTGGAACCTGTCCAAAAACTGCTCACAAGTCCCCACTAGAACCTGTACAAGAACTGCTCACA
The DNA here is from genome assembly GCA_028583015.1 of Wollemia nobilis. Classification (NCBI taxonomy): domain Eukaryota; kingdom Viridiplantae; phylum Streptophyta; class Pinopsida; order Araucariales; family Araucariaceae; genus Wollemia; species Wollemia nobilis. Next base: position 3,503,424 of record JAQPPZ010005606.1, read on the forward strand.
AGTCCCCACTGGAACCTGTCCAAAAACTCAACAAGCTTCACCAAGAAAAACTTTCTTAGTAGGAAATCACAAAGTGAATTGTTAGAGACCCAATGTGATTTTTCAAACTCATAGAAGCATAAAGAGAATTGTTAGAGACTCAATATGTTCTATACTCAAATCCCAATCTCAAAACTCAACTCAAATCAACTCGGCTCAATATCAATCTCAAATCCGAAAACTCAACTCAATATCCGAAATGGATAGGATAGAATGTTTTCTTTCAAGAACATGAAACCCCAACAATTGCCAACTATGCAAAGAATCACATAACAATGATACTCATGTTCTTTTCACCATCAATTAGGGTTTCAACAACAATGCTCATCAAACAAGGTTTAGTCAACCAACACCATTCAACTCAACATCAACCTTGAAGCATTCAACCAATCATCACAAGAAAAGGAAACAAGTAGAAATCCTTTTCCCTCCAAAGATATTTGAACAAAATAGCCACCAACACAATATCACCAAATGCAAAGAATAACTTGCTCAAATCAACTCAATGGAGTAAGCCCAATATCATGAATCAAGTAAAGCAATAACTTGATCAAACAAACTCTATGGAAGCAACTCAACCATCAAACACAAAACAACCAACCAAGGGTTCCACCAACTCAATGCAAGTAGCTAGACTCACAAATATAAACCCTAGTGCACAAAGCTTCCACTATCTCAAACCAAAAATTATGCATTCACCAAAAACTCTCCTTAAGGATAACAATGCATAAGTAGTCTTCAACAAACTAGAAAATAGGATTTACACCTAGCCAAAGGATACCTAGTAGAATACCTTTTCACTCCAACCTTATTTCAGAAAACATACACCAATCATACTCATAAGAAGAATGTGCCCATACCTTATTGGAGTAGAAGATAATTGAACCTTCAAGCTGTCACTACACACAACTCTCAAACTTCCAACCAAGTTAGGGTTAGAATAAAAAGAAATGAGCAATAATATAAACTTCCTTTATTACACCTTTCAGCTCCACTTCTTTAAACACAACCACCATAACATGCCAATAAATCAACAATCACAGACTCACACCTTATACCTCCATTTTTAATTTTAGCATAGCAAAGAATAATCTTAAAAATACATCCAAAGAAATATGCCCTTATTTCTCCTAAGCTTTTATTCAATGCTAATCACAAAAGCTAAAACTCATAAAATTTAATCACACCTTATAAATCGCTTTCCAAGAAACTCCGAATTTCGTGGCATAAAGACATTTTAATAAAAACGTGTGTGACTCTAGCAAAGCACCCTCGCGAGACTCGAAACGGCGACCTCCGCCAATGCAGCGCTCAATAGCAGCCTTCGTTGCCACTAGCCCATGTGGGCTATGAAGTTCACAAGTGAACTTCCCTCCACTTCACCCTAAAAAAAAACTCCCGAAGACTTTTCAACCGCACGTGCTTCTAAGTCTTCCTTCGATCGTAGCGAATACAGAGCACAAACACCGCAAATTGCATTCGAGGAATTTCGAATTAATTAGCCTTCCAACCTTAGGAGTTGGAGAATAAATAGTCTCTTCGAAGACACCTTGACATCGGCGAAAATAAAGACCATTTCGAAATTAATCAAAAGTCTTTTCAAAAAGGGTTTAAAAATCCTTAAATAATTTTAATAAATTAAGAATAAAAAAAGGTTTAAAAACCTTTAAGTATTTTTAATAAATTAAAAATAATTTCTCCCTTAATTAATTAAATAATTAATTAATTAAAACCTTGAAGGGTTTTAAATAATAATTAAATAAATAATAAATAGAACCTCCATTGGTTTTAATAAAAACCATTTAACTTGGTTTTAATAAAAACCGGTTTGGTTTTAATGAAAAACCCTTGCTAATGGAATCTCTCCGGATTCTCTTAAAAATATTCTCTTGGAATCTTCCACCTTTGAAGCCAACACATCCTCTTAACATTAATGCCATTTCCTTTTGACATCAATGACAACTCATAGACAAGAAGCTAGGATCTCAAACCCAATATTGCCAACAATCAATTTTGTATTTTAGAAAGTAGACCCAAGTTCTTCTTGAAAAATCATCAATGAAGGTTAAGGCATATTTTGCTCCTTTGAAAGAAGGCTCTGGGAAGACCATCAAGTCTCTATGGATTAACTCTAGAGGGGGTTAGGCTCTTTGAGAACCACTTGGGTGAAAAGGATCTTGATGTTGCTTTCCAAGAGCACATCCAAGACATACTCCATCAATGGAAGAGACTTTTGGTAAAACCCAATTACCATTTCATGAGTATTCAACTCCTTCAGATAGCTATAACTGAGATGTCCAAACCTTTCATGCCAAATTTAACTTTCAATATCTCCATGTACAATAAAATAGGAGGTCCCATATAAATTTTTGAATCCCTGGAAGTGAAATAGGCGAGTGTTATGATCAATATCTCCTTTTGCTATGAGAGAGTGTGGTTTTTGAAATTCTCTTATCTCAACTCCTGTTGGTGAAAATAGAACTGCTTTGCCCTTTGCAAAAGTACAAATCTAATAGATGGAGAGGATATTTGTAGCTATATTTGGGACATAGAGAACATTATTTATAGAACCACCATAAATAGATATGTCATCTTTTCCTTTGATTGGGATAAAGGATGAGTCACCAACTTCTATGCTACAAGTTGAGCTTGAGGAGATTGAAGTGAATGACTCATGTGAGGAAGTCATATGATGAGTTGCCCCTGAATCTATAACCTGGTATTTTGATGAAGTTTTTATAGCTTTACCTTGAAAATTTAAGGCTTTTTCTATGTACTTTTTAGTGTCTATTTTGTGATCCTTCATTGCTACCTCTAGTTGTTGTAGTCTTTTCCAACATTTATTCCCAAAATGACCATCCTTTTTGCAATGTGTACAATTTATAGGGCCTCTTTATTTATTTTTGAATTTTTCTTTAGTGGAGGTGGATGCTACTAATACTTTTGAGGAAGAGGGAGAGATCTCATATTTTGCAACTTTCGTTTCCTCTCTAGTTAGCCTATCACAAAAATCCTTTAAAGAGGGCATTTTAAAACTTGTACCAAATGCATCTTTTGTAGAAAAACAGGTGGTTGCAAAAATTTGAAATACTCCACTTAACTTAGAGAGAATAAGATAGATGCATTCTTCTTCTATTTTATTCTTGCCACTGCATTTTAATTGAGTGAAGACCTCTTTAAATTTGGTGAGAAAGTCAACAATATTGTTGAAGTCTTCAGGAGAAAATGTTGTTAACTTTACCTCTAGCTACATTGACCTTCTTTGATCCAATTTACCAAACAAGTTCTTTAGTTTCTACCAACTCTCAAATGGAGTTTTACATTCTAAAATGTGAAACCATAGGCTTTCATTTACATTTGTGCTTATAATACCCATTTTTTCATACATATTCTCTTTATGAACAAATATTTCATATTCCTTTTCAAATTCAGGTTGCTTCTCTTCTAGCAAGTGTGTGAGCCCTTTTTGAGAAATAAGATTTAATATTTTGGGTTTCCATGTGTGATAGTTATGAGGGGTGAGTGGGTCAATTGTATTCATTTTGCAAAAAGAATATTACAGTGAACCAATATTCCCCCCTTAACTGCAAGAATATTTAGAGAAGACAATGATGCACCCCTCCTTGAATTAGAATATTGTGGAGCAAGAAATCCTGTGGAAACAATGCAGCAGAAGCCATACCGTTATACCAAACTCTTCAATTTACTTTCCCTTACGTGAGGGAAACTATAAGTAAAATGAGGAGAGTGATACGAGGAACATAGGCAAAGTGAAGCAAGAAAATCTTGTTGAAACAATGCAGTAGAAGCCAAACCGTTATACCAAACTCTTCAATTTACTCGCCCTTACGTGAGGGAAACTATAAGTAAAATGAGGAAAGCGATATGAAGAACATAGGCAAAGTGAAGGAAGAATAAACTCCAGATCTCTATACCGAATCTTCTCAAAGAGCTGCCCTGATGTGAGGGAGACTATAGATAATTGAGGAGGATGATACTTGGAACATAGGCGATTATTTCAAAATTGGTGCTTTCTTGATTATGTTTGGTTGCTTGTGAGCATTTTTTTTGAAGTGTTATTGCAACTATAACATGTAGAAAAATACTCCAGGAAATAGGTGCAAGCATCAAACATCAAATGGCCAAGAGAGTGGGCCCATAATCATAGCAGTAATTTGTGCTAAGTATGTTCTTCAATAACTTCCAAAAAAAGGAATGCAGCAGTAGTAAACCCTTCTCTATGTAGAAATACCCAAATATTGCAGCTGTAGTAGAGACTTGAATTCATCAAATTGAGACACATGAAGAAGCCCCCCCTTGTTTGAAGCCATTAAGAGTAGGTGCAAGAAGTAGCACCACCAAAAACAACCCCCCCAAAAAGATATTTTTATTGATGATTTGTACAAGGAGACTCCTCACTTGAAATGCCTTTATAAATAGGCAGAGAAACAGTGAGAGGAGCTCTTTAAAAAAATATTTTACAATGTTGTTCTTTGGAAATCTGCAAAAATATGTTATAGTGTTTGATGTGAGCTCATTTATAAAATATGAGCTCACTTACATCAAAGAGCACTCTATAAAAAATTCACAACATGCCCATGCTTTGGATATTTTTTGAAGGCACTTAAAAAAAACAACACTACCCTCGAAATTGGAAAAAATAGGTAGGTTTTCGTGGCAGCAACCTTGGAAAAAAAATCTTTGTAATTCAACGTTCTCGTGGCAGCATCACAGTTAGTGCCCTATTGAAAGAACACAGACAATGTGTTTGATACAATGAATTTGGAGAAAGGATATCCCTTCGTCTCTTAAAAAAATATCGGGCATCGTCCTTCAACTTATTGTAATGTCCTCCATGTAGAATAGAAACCTCTGAAGCTTTTTACGTGGGCATAAGGTGGGGTCGCAAGATGGCACCACTATGTGAAATGCGAGAGACTAAAATCTTCAACCTGTCATCATTAAGGAGTTTGGTGTGTAAGGTAGAATAAGCATTATAAAAATATTACCATTTGCACCAAATATCTTCTTATTGCATCATGATAGCATCCAATAGCGTGATGATAGCACAATAGCGTCACTCTTCACTGGCGTTAGTTCCTTGTAAAATCATATACTTCGATCGCTTATGAATGATGAAGAGGCTTGTTTATAGCTTGGATATTGGTGCTCAATTTTTGAAACTTCATCCATGATTGGAAGTGAACAAACATTAGGATGGGCCCTAAGCTTGTTGGAAGGCGTGACAGTTAGGAAGGGCGCTGAGCTTGTTGGAAGGCGTGGCCGTTAGGAAGGATGCTAAGCTTGCAAACTTTGGAGGACTTTGCCGATGGACTGGGATAGCGAACAACAGTCTATATTTCAATAATAAACTAAGACAACGAGCCGAATCCATTGGAGGGCGAGTTGACTTGCGCACATGGCATCAAAAAAAATTGATGCCAACTATCACAAAGCTCAACGTGCAGAGGCGAATGAGATATAGGCGAACAAGGCCATCGTTGTTGAATTTTTGCATAATAAGACTTGAAAACCTATGGGAAAACAACGTAAAAGGGTGCCACACTCTAACCCAAGCTACGTTGTCCAAGGAGATGCTTTGGTCTCGAATGGAGAGCGAGATGTCTTGGGTGTTTGAACGCACGTCTAAAAGAGTGACTTCATGAATGCCTGGCGCATTCCAAAAAACTTGCCTAAGTGCTATTTATATTATACCATATAGGTATTTTTACAAAATACAATAACATATGCACTATTTCATATGAGAAATATATTGCTCTGAAAAGTTAGCAGCAATTTAAACAATGACATTCATGCTTGAGGATTGTGCACAGTGGGCAAATGTATCACTTTTATTTTCAACAAGATAAAATAAGTTATTTTGTTGGAAAAAAAATCAGTGGCATATGGATAAAAAGTATGACTACTTTAACTTTAAGCAAGCTGAGTTAGTCAAAAAAACTATCCAAAGAAAGTGAACCAGCTCTATGAAAACCTGAATGCAAGCAAAATCTAGCCTAGCTCTGGTACCATGTTATAAATATTGAGAATCAATATTAAGCCAAGAAAATAGACATGCAAAGCATTACTAAAAAATATCAAGAGCTGATTGATTATTCCATGGGATCAACTTTGTATATAAAGCAAAGTTGATCAATGTGAGTCATTGGATTACAACAACTCAAAAAATTTGAATTAGTCTAAACTTAGACTTCACTTACCTCATGGAAGAGTGGTAACTCAAGTTTAGACTATCCTAGTAGAACTTAAGAACTAAAGATTTATTCTAATAGTATCGAATACAATTATGCACATGAGTTGTTTGTTAAATATATGTTCAAACTTATCAATCATTTTAGTAAAAGTGTGGAAGTCAATGGTGTTGAAATAAAAGATATACTCAACAAATATCTCTTAAAACAATAGTCATCGCAATTTGATGTAACAATGGTTGAACAAGCATCACTTTTGAGTAACATCCATGAGACTAGTTCCATTGCACGTTTGTGGAAAAAAATGCATCCAAGTAGTGTCTTGCAAGATACTATTAGTGAATACTTTTGCTTATATGAATTATGTCAAACAATGATATTGGGATCTATGGAAGATGAGAGGGTTTTCAGTGCACTATCTTTCGTTAAATCTAAAATCTGCAATAGGTTGGACATAAATTTAGAAAATTGTTTGAGAATTTATGTGTCATCGTATCAGTTGAAAAAATTTTCTTATGACAGGGCATTGGCATATTGGAATTCCCTTGTAGGCAAAAGGGGTACTAGGAATAGGAAAAATAGTGATGATAATGATGATTTCAGTGATCAGATTGTGGGGACACAGATAACTGCTATGCAAAGGAATTATTCTGGACAAGTTGAGAAGTGTTTGTTTTAGCTACCTGATTTGTGAATTTTCTAGTATTGTGATTTTTCCAATATTTCACAAAATTAATAAATTTGAATTTATTTGATATCATATTTCGCAATAGTGATTCTGGACAAGCTAAGAATATTTGTTTCAGCTTACTGGTTTGGGATTCTGGACACGCTAAGAATATTTGTTTATGGATCCAGTGTTATTTTTAAAATAGATTTAGTTGCATTTATATCATAATATTTGTTTTTTTTAGTTACCTAAATTGTAATTTTTACAAGATTTTACAACCTTGTTCAATATGAATGTGTTTATTGTCATTACAATATTGTTTCATCTATCTGAATTGTAACTTTATTCTTTATCACTCAACATTGTCTTTCAAATTATATGTTTTATGATGTAAAATATAGAATTCTCTTTCATAATCGATTTACAACATAAGGAATAAAAAATATAGTGTACTAATATTAATGTATGGGATAACTAAGTTGAATTGTGAATATAGTTTAATTGTTAATTTCTTTTCAGATTGTAATTGTGAATATAGTTGAATCATTACAAATTTAAAAAACAACACATGAATATAAATAGAAACAACCAATGAGTGATAGAATTTGCAAAATATTTGAAGGTTCATTTCAAATTATTCTTGATTAGTTGTGGCAAATTGATTAAGTGCATTTTATTGAGAGTATATTGTAGTGATAAGGTGTATATTGTTAGTGCATTAAAAAGTAGAATTTGTTATATTCATTTGCACTATTAGTAATCTCAAAAGAAATTAGTTTTGTGCATTGAAGAAAATGTACAAAATCTAGTTTGCATCAAGTTTCTATAGACACTCTTAAAGCACAAAATCCTGCAACTATTAGTAAATATAGTTGAATCATTATAAATTTAAAAATATCACATGAATATAAATAGAAACAACTAATGAGTGATAGAATTCAAATTAACAAAAGCGTTTTTCATTAATTGCATATAAAATAAATAGTATAAAATTGTTTATACAACCAGTACCACCATCCAAAACTTTCTTCCCATTATGAAACATAATACAAAAAAGCATTTTTTCAAGGGTGAGCAAGGGCAGCTTCAAATCCTCCTTGCGCACATTGATCACCTAGGCCTTTAGATTTAGTCAATCCTTCTATATTTGCATCTCCTTGACTTTGATATGCTCCATGTATATTTGCATCTCCTTTACTTTGAGATGCTTCCAAAGTTGTAGGTTCTTTTCCCTTATCTGTTGTATCAACAACCTGCTCAGGAAGGTTCAGTGCCCCCATTCTGATGAGGCCTTCTTCTACCTTTTGTAAGCTCCCCAACAACAATCTATCATCTTTGGCTGGATCCTCGAGGACTACATATTCATTTTTTTAAGCTTCTTCTTAAGAAAGATATTTGGATCCATTTTATGCTCGAGGATAATTGCTTTTAAATCATTATTATCCCTGCCCTTAGTTTATAATGTCTCCTTTATTGTTATCACATTCAAGATTGATTTCTTTGTAGCCTCAAGATTAACAGCCAATAAATTAAATTTTTTATGTAAATTCTAGAAATTTACCTGCATTAAAATTAAAGAAAAACTTAGTTAGTTCATAGTCAAGAGTAAAAGATAATGATAATTTTGATTGAATTTAAAGCCTCACCTCTACAACATCTCTTGTAGCATCAACAATTAAAACTTTCTTCTTATTAGAAGCCCATAGGTTGTAGTACGCCTAGGCTTCAACATTCAGGTTTTCTAACTTCATCAACATAGTCTTTAAAATTTTATCTTAAGAAATAGAAGGGTTCACCGATCCTTATTAGGTTTGTTGTAGCAACCCAACAAGATTCTTAGGTTGATTGCTGACCAAGGCAAAAATTTCTTCTCTTTTATCGTAATATTTATAGCGGGCATTTATTTCCTTGATAAGGATCTTTCCCTGCAATTGTCAATCCTTCAATTATTTCAAATTTTCAAGTAAAATAACCTAAATAAGTGAATAACAACCATCAGAAACTAAATTTCTTTAGACACTGTAACTTCTTCATCCTCAAGATTAGAATCGAAGGTGTCAGAAGACAACGATGGAATTATCTGAGCATATGGTTCTGGTTGTAAATTTACCATATCTAACACTTTTAACCCTTCAATGTTCCCCTATAGAAGATAATCCTGATCGAATTTTGGCACATCTAAACCGAATGTCGAAACATATTTCAAAGAAACACTAGTTGTTAAAAATGATAAAGCTGAAAATGCAAATGCATGTCCTTGTGTGTACGAATGTGTGGGTCCCCCTATGATCTTGGTCCATCAAGCTTTTTTCCAGCAATTTGATCTCACATAAATTGTTGTCGTTTTGGACCTAGAGGTGTTAGACCTGGTGGTGGTGGACCTGGTGGTGTTGGACCTAGTGGTGGTGATGGACCTGTTGGTGGTGGTGGTGGCGTCATTTTATTTCTTCTTTCATGAAATTTGTGGGGAGGGACCTAAATATATTATAATAAGATATTATTAAACAAAATAAAAGGAGGTAAAATTTATAATTAACAATAGATATCGTGTTGCCCTTCAGCCCATGGAGACAACTGGGTACGAGTGTTTATGGTGGTTTTGCGTAAAACTAATAAAAATACCGAAAAATGAAAAATAAATATAATTTCAACTAAACAAAAATGGTAATGAATCAACAAAAACTTGAAACAATAAACTTACCCGTCCTTGGTGTGACACAACTAGATTCAAATTCCATGGCATTTGATTGCACATGTTGATGAGAAGCGGGAGAAGAAGCTGGCTTCTACCATTTATGAGGTCTCTGTGGTTGAAAGTTAATCATTGTCCCTTATGAATCACCATAGTCCTCTGGCATGTGACTTTTAACACTAACACCCTTCTTTGTCAGTGCAATGGCTGCCTTACTCAGTATTTAGATGCAAAAAAAGTTAAAACATAAATTAAAAACATCTTAATATATAAAAATTACTATTGGTGAAAAATAGAATAATTACCTTCAATTCTTCGACAGTCATAGCAATGCTTTGTAATTTAGTGTGAAAAATGGTTGGTGAACCAATATCCTACAAATTATGAAAACTTTCATAATAAAGAGCTAAAATAAGATTACCGAAGCAACCTAAGAGGTTTGTTTGACTGGCTAGTCTGAAAAGTATAGAGTTCTAATTTGATTCGATCAAAAATATATGTACACTAGTCAAATCTCTCATGGTACTGTATACAACGAACAATATAAGCCAATGACCAGAATAGAAACTTCGATCTTCCAAGTAGAAACAATATTGCTTGGAAAAATTTAAGAATTGCCTTGAAATCATCGTGTGAAACAGAGTTAGTGGATAACCCTCTTGGACTTTGTCACAGAGGCTGCAAAAAAAAAATTAGGTGACAACAAATTTGAAATTATAAAATTTAAGATAATAAAATGAAGAGAATTATACCTGACAACAATTTTGAAGAGATGTTGAAATGCTTCGTCAAGAAAGCCTCGTCAATCTTACTGATAAGAAGCTTTTGTGATACTACAACGAGACCCTTATGTGGAAGTCCAGTCAATCTCTGGATATTAGAGGGTTTGACTATAAAATATATTTTTCATTTTGTGTCGATACAGTAACTGCCCCGATATGATTGTTGTACGCATCAATTATGTTGTGTAGAACAAATTTATATGTTCTAAATTGGGGTATAGAAGCCAAAGCCCCAAAACCTGTATTCTGAACCCATATGCGGTTGATGCCACCTGTCCTAGTTAAGTAGTCTTGAAAAGCAACACAAATTGCATTTTTGAATGCTACTTTTTGTGCCATCATGGTCACCATTGCTTTGGAAAGGTGTGGGATAATGGTCTCTTAGAAAATGGAACTGATAGCAGCTTCGCTCTGATCTTGTGCAATGGAAAAAGTCTATAAAAATGACTCCTGATGTCTTTTTATATATGAGACTGAGTGGGGTGGACATGTGGTAGCACGTTATTGGATATGGGTGTGTGGTGGACACATGGTAGCATGTTAGTGAACATTCGTGTGGCGATTTCAATCTGTATTACTGTACCTGAGTTGTTTGCATCACCACACCTGGTCCATTTGCATTAATGTGCCTAATCCATTTGCATTTTATGCAATCAAACCATCTGTATTTTTACACCTGATCCATCTACATTGCTACACTCGACCTGTGTTTTAAACTTCACTCGATCCATATTTAATGTTGCAACCCGACTGTCTATAATGTTTCACCCGGTCTGTCTTTAATCCTTCATCCAATTCGGTTGCATTTTTACACCCGGGTTGTCTTCAATATTACGCTCTATCTGTCTACAATGTTGCACCTGGTCCGTCTTCAATCCTCAACCGGTCCAACTACATTTATGCACCCTAAGCCATCTGCATTTTGCACCCAGTCCAAGCAAGAATTGTGTTTTGCACCCGGTCTGAGCTCAGATCTTGTTTTACACCTGATTTGAGCTTGAATCTTATTTTGCACCCGATCCAAGCTCAAATATTGTTTTGCACCCGGTCCAAGCCCATATCATTTTTTGCACTGGCTTGAAAACAAAAAACATTCAACTTGCCAAATTTTTACAAATTTTTATTAGAATATAAGGTAATTTGCCATTGCCTTCGACATGAGGTTGGCTAGGATTCACCATGGTTTTGAAACGAATTCACCAATTTTCTACAAGTTGTTGGTCAAATATATTCCTAATCAACAAAACTACGTTTGTACGCCCTAGACATGGACAACAATTTTTGGCATGCCCAGTGGGACTTCAAAAGTTCTACTTCCAACAGTATCAAGGTTTTATGTTCATCTTCATGTTGTATAGTTAGAACATCTAGCGACTCAATTATATCTAGAAATATCTGAACGTGAGAACAACGAAAGATGTGTCTCATGAATACAAGATCGAAGGCCAAAACTCCAGATCATCGAATTGAGTTCTATGATCTTGATATTCAAATGCTAGGGGAACATCCTCAATTAGCCACTTTGCGTCGTATATCTTCATTACCTCATACATCCCATATATCATTTGCCACATCCTCACAACTAGCTGGTGTATTTTATGCTCCCACAAGTCCAGTTAGTACTACCACTAGAATTCCTCAAGCTCCACCTCACACACCAATTCACATGGCTCAAAACCCACCACCACAACAACCACAACCACCAAGGTAGTTCCCCGCATGGAATAACTCAGGGGCCTTGAATTTACAAGCATAGAATCCAATTCCCCAAGCAGCTTTGAAGGCTTTGCTAACCTATAATGGTACTGGTAAAACAATCTATGAGCATATTCAAGATGTAGCTTCTTTGGCTATGATCCATGGAATAACAGATGAAGATGTGATAGTAAAGTTGTTGGTATTGTCACTGAGAGGAAAGTTGTATTATTACCGGTCGTTGCAACCTGGTACTATTACCTCATGGGATGAGTTAGCAGAATTGTTGATAGAGAATTTTCATGAACAAGCTGACCCATACTCCTTGCTGCACCAGTTCATAATGATTCAAAGACATCCACAAGAGGAGATAGTTGATTTCAATGTTAGGTTTGCTCAAAGCTAGAAAAGAGTTCCTGATGGTTTGCAGCCCATGCATGAACAAGCTAATTTTTATTACCTCGGAGTGTTTAGCACTAAAATTGGTATGGTCGTGCGATAAGCCAACGTAACTACGTTCCCAGACTTGTACACACAGGCACAAAAGGCTGAATCTGACTTGATTACCGTAGGCAAGCTTACCCCAAAAATGACTATGCCCATTCTTTCTAATTTCCCATAATATTTGTATTCCAGTGCATTTCCGTAGCTTATGCCTTTCATGTACCCAGTTCCCTCATGGATTTCAAGCCTGCCTCAAATTGCTCCTATTTTTGTACTGCAACATCCTGCTCCGAGATTTTCACAGTTACCCACTCAGTCAGTACCCCAGCTGCCTTCATTTGTTCCTTTTCTAGCACTACCAGCACCACTAGTCCCATTACCGTTACCTGCGTTGCCAGCACCTCTGCCTCTTCCAGCACCCTCCGCACCTTCTAATCCCAATACTTTCACAACATTGTTACAAGAAGTGAAATCTAATAACTCAATATTAAGGATGATATCGAATGAGCTTACAAAAATGAGGAAGAAGCAAGTCGAGACTGAATTTAGTTCGAGGAGATTTCAAAATCCACCAATTACTTGAGAGCAAGCATCTACCAATAGAGACCCTAAAAAAAGTGTGACGGTGCTAGCAAACGAAGAGACCAGCACAACTGAAAAGGCATACTAGTGTTCAACATGCAACGATCCTCACGGAGAAGAAACCTGCATGGTGCATATGAACTATGTGCAGGTGCTTGTGGAAAGCTCATCTGGTGGCAAGTCAATATGATCAAGGAAGTTGATAACAATTTTATGATGCCATATTTGGAGCAAGTTTTGGTTCTTATGAGATTCAAGAAAAAGACAATAACTTTAGATCCAATTGAGCTTGAACCTTTGAAGTGCCTGTAGAACCAAAGGTGCTAGATGAAAAATGGCAACCTACAGTGAAGGTGCCTACTGCAAGGGCTAGGGAGCAAGATTTTGTCAAGCTAAAATATTTATTGCCTAAGCAAACTCAAGAAAAGGTACAAATGAAAGCATCATCTTCACAACCAACAATAGCTGCCCAAACGTAGAATGAAACAAAATAACAGGCCTAAGATCACCTCAAGTACCCATCATTGACCAAGCGAAAAAGGGTAGAAGCTACCCAACAGTACCAAGACAAGTATGAGCGGGTCATGGAAGAAAAGGCTCTGACCATTTTAAATTATAATATTGTGGAAGAAATTAAGAAGGTACCTACGAAAGCGAGTTTGTATGATGCACTACAGTTGCCTGGACAAGTTGACCTATTGCAAAATTCTTTGAAGAATACTAAGGAACAAAAGAAAAAACCTTCCCAAATAGTGTTGGCACAAGAACCACCAACCTTGGCCACTGGAAAGAATAGGCCAACCCCATTTTATTTTTCCCTCAGAATGGAAGGATGGATTGGACACAATTGTATGATTGATTTTGGTGCTGCGACTACTGTCATGCCAAAGGTAGTATGTGAGGTGATGGGGATGGAATATACAAGAAGAAGTCTAGGAGTGTTGTAGTTGGATGGGACTCCGGTTAAGATAGTGGAAGTAATCAAAGACATTCCCATTGTCCTTCATAGTATACCACAAATCAATAGCATCCAGGAAGTAGTAGTGGTTTATCTGGAGCCATACTTTAGCATGTGTCTTTCAAGGGAGTTCACAGCAAAATTGGGAGGATACCTTTCCTTGGATTACTCACATTTGGAGATCCCATTTAAAGAAAATAGAATTTGCATATATAATGAAAAGCCATCAAATTTTCATATTGAAAAGTTGAAGGAGGAAGAAGAATATCTAGGTGCAGTTAACATGATGATTGAAGAGTTAGAAGAGGTTGATTTGATGGAAGAAGTGCTTGGTGAACTTTACCTTGAAGATTAATTCTCTTTATGTATTTTAATATAATTATTGGAACAGACATTGGTTGTTATACAATAACCAAATCAGAGCAAATTGAAGAAGTCCTTGATTCCCCGGATCCTATCACAGATCAATTATGGAAGCTTTATTTTGATGGTGCCTGATGTAATAATGGCGTAGGGGATGGTATCATTTTGATCTCTCCCATGGGGTTGCAGAAGACTTATTCTTACAAACTGACTTGGAGTTGAAAAAATAATGCAGCGAAATATGAAGCATTATGCCTTGGATTGAATAAGGCTGAAAAGTTGGGCTTCAAGTAGTTGCAAATTTTTGGTGCATCCAAACTCATTGTCAACCAAACCACTAATAAATGTGTGTCTAAGAAGCATTACCTGAAAGCTTACCACAACAGAGTGTGGGATTTATTTGAATATTTTATTGCCTTGAACATTCAGGCGATCTCCCATGAGCATAACAGACACACAGACATTTTAGCTTCTCTTGGTGTAAATTATTCTCCCACTGAGAAAATAGTCATAAAGCCTAAGACTGTCAGGGTGATCTATAGACATTCAGTCCCTGATAAGAATATTTATTGGAAAGTATTTGACAATGATGAAAAAAAAGTCAATTTTCTGCTTAGAGAAGCTGCTAGCGCAAATGATAGAGTGCCTGTTGAAGAAGATAGAGAAGAAATGATCCAATTGAAGAACAATCATATTCCTAGGGGATTGATTTCTCTAGAGAGTTTGTTTGACCAAAATGATAGGTTTGAGAAGCATAGTATCAAGGTGGATGCAAAGGAGTATAAGGAATTACAGCTAGAGCCTAAAAAGATCATTAAAATCGAAACTGATTGCATGCCAGAATATTTGGAAGACATTAAGAACTTGTGCTATGAGTACCCTGACATTGGTACATGGAGCTATCAAGATTTGAAAGGATATGACAATAAAGTGATCCAACATACCATTGAGCTGCAGGAGGGGATAAAACCCTTTCGACAAAAGTAGTGCCCCGTCAACCCTAAAATCGAAGTGCTTATGAAGGCAAAACTACTAAAAATGCTCGAAGCAAAGATAATTTATCCAATTAAGCACTCAACATGGGTGGCGAACCTGGTGCCAGTACGAAGCACTAGGTTATTCTTCCATACATGGGTGGTGAACCTGGGCAAGAAGAACCTAGTGGTGAAATATTGGTAGTTCTATACTTTGTAGTTTTGTACATATATAAACGGAGAGATAACATATAAAAATCAATCTAGAATAACATTTTAGAAAAAATATTGTTGCATTACAATAAAAATGCTCCATCAAAATAAAACAAAAATCCCAATGTGGCAAAGTACAAAACTGCCAACATTTTTGGCCAACATTTATTTCCGTATTTTCCAATTCCTTTCATGCAACTCTAGTCTTTAACCAGTGTAGGATTTAGTTTGGGAGCTAGCCCTCTCTAGAGATTGATACGAAGGACGTTCCTTTCCTCCAGTCATTCAATGTTGGCCATGTCTAGGTCGCACAAATGCAGTTTTATTGATTAGTCAGATATTTGACCAACACAAGTACATTTTGGGTTCGATCCCTTATGCATAACCTTACTCGAGCGCCATAGGGTGTTCGCACACCTTCTACAACTTTTGCAAATTTTCAAAAATCCTAATCCAGTGAATATCGCACGATCTGAGCTTCTGAAAACCCTGCAAGATAAGATAGAAAACAACAAGTTAGTCAATAAAGTAAATCAAAATGAGAAACCTTTAGGGTGTCCCATAATGATCGCCATTTGTAGATGCAAAAATAAAACACCAAATATAACAGATAAATGAAACCAAGAGAAAATATTGTATAAAATAGATAATTTTATTGATATGAGGGGAGCCTCAAATCTCCAATGTTGTAATAAAGAATTTCATTTCTTTTGATACAAAATATTACAATACTAGGGTTCTTCAAAACCCTAGTGAATAGTGTTGGTGGTGTCTTCAAACTTGCTTTTGATCCCAACAAAGGTGAGTGGGCTTCGTGCTATCCAATACTAGGCCACTCCAGCTTAAGCAACTACACAATGTAGGTGTAGTATCTCCAGATATGCACATAAAAGATAGCAAATAAGTCAATAGCAACTGTGAGGGCTCCACAGTGTGAGACCCTAAGGAATTAATACAAACCCTAGATATGCAATATAAATAAAGTGAGCAGAATATGAAAATACATGAAATGAAATAAATAAATACTAGATTTACCTCGTTCACTTGTTATTCTCTAGTCTGTAGTAGTTGTTGCAGGAAAAGGGTGCGACAATGCCCTAGTGTCACCCGAGGGTTAGTATGGTTGCAAAATTTTGGTTTGAAATTCTTGTAGGCACTCGATGGCAATAGAAAATGCTTGTGGGCACTCGAGGATGGCGAAAAGTTCCTAAAGGTGCTTGGGAATGGTAAAAAGTGCTTAAAGGAGCTCGAGAATGGTGAAAAGCACCCAAAGATGCTCAGGAATAGTAGGTGGGAATTTGGGGAGTGAGGCGAGGTCTACAGAAGCAGATCTACTTAGGGCAAGGGATGCGATGATGGATGTGGTGGTAGATGCGAAGGTGAGGGTGACGATGGATGAACTCCTTAGGAAGCTCAAGCAAAAAGACTTAGGAAATTCTCATATTGCTTAGGGCATTTTGAAAAATTAGGTGACTTAGGATGAAAAATTTAGGGATTGAGCCATAAAAATAGCTCCTATTTATAATCTCACCTAGGGCACATTAGGGTTTCGATGACACAATTTGTGCGATCAAGATTAAAACATGATGAAGGGTAGAGATTAAATCTGGGCATGTGGCATGGATCAAGGCGGATGAATGGTTGGGATTAAAACAAGATGGATGGTTGGGATTAATTTACACACATATATATACATTTATTAAATATATATAATATAATATTAAATATTAATATTTTAATATATATTAAACAAATATACCTAAATATATGTAAATAAATGGGTAAAAATGGCGGGAAGACCTGGATGGACAAGTGGC
Organism: Wollemia nobilis; assembly: GCA_028583015.1. Classification (NCBI taxonomy): domain Eukaryota; kingdom Viridiplantae; phylum Streptophyta; class Pinopsida; order Araucariales; family Araucariaceae; genus Wollemia; species Wollemia nobilis. The sequence goes on from JAQPPZ010005606.1 coordinate 3,520,865, forward strand.
TAGATTTTAGTGTCTACAATATGATCAAATGCTAACTTCCAATTCTTCAAATCATGTAGTATACCTTGTATTTCCTTAATGTTTGGATAAAGATCAAACAATAGTTTTGACAAAGGTTTCAATTCTTCAAATCTCTAGGTTGAATTTATTTTATCTCCCAAATTAGAAATTTAGAAATTCTATAAAAGATATTTACAATTTTTGTATTCCTAATTTGATGTAGGAAACCTTATTTCTCCAAAATTATCAATTTGCAAATATTTCAAATTGTTTTGCAAACTCAAATAATCCAATTACAAAACTTCAAATTAATTTCTCAAAATTCTAAATCAACTTTTAAAATTCTCATAAAAATTTCCAAATAGCAATAATGTTTTTAAGGTTTCAAATTTCAATTCTATATTTTATCTCTCCAATAATCAAGCAAATAGATTAATTTCTCTTCAAACTTAGAAAATAATAATATTACCCAACCTTATCACTCCTAACTTGGGCAAATAATCAAATTGTAAATAAATTGTTTTACCTCCAAACTCGAGGCACAAAATATCTGGTCAAAAAACAATTGACCTTACCTTGAATAAAGCTCTTCCACAAAATCTCACTCCTCTACCACACGTATTTGTGCTTCTCTCCACTCTGCCATACTCAGACCTGATACTTCATAAATATGGACCAATACGTCGTGCTCAACTTGATGCTAGATAGTTAATGAAGCTGAGTTCAAACTTTGGATGGTGCTCTTCTTCAACTAGCAATCCACATTGCTCTTCAATGGTAAAATTAGATTTTGAATTCTTATTATTCCTTCACACTTCTCATGCATTAATAGATGCCTTAAACATTTTGATTCTCCCCAAGGTGATTGGTGTTCTATTTTTGAGATGCCAAGTGACAAATAATGTATTTACCTCTTCAAATGAGTGCTTGATTCCTCCTACGTGCTTCTTCATTTTGTAATGCTCAGTAATGAGCAATATGAACATTTTGAAAATATTATGACATCCTAGAATTTTTATACACCACGTGGCATCATCAAACTTGTAACCTCAATGTCCACTTGTGCGGTGTGATCTCTTGGTGCTTGATTCACCCTAATTCTCCCTTCTTCAATGTTATAACTTCTCCACATTCACCCTTTGACATCCAATGAATGTATTTTCTGCTACTTGTTTGTATACCATGCTTGTCCTCCTTGGATGGTGCTTATTGAAGGTGTCAATGCTCTACTCCTCCACCTCAAACTAGTGGCACAACTTTGGTGGCTCTATCTTGGTGAATCTTTCACCTCTTTGGTGGTTGTTCAAATATTTCCATGGTAGCTCTTTCTCCTCTATGTTCGACAACTTTGATGACTTGGGCTTCACTCTAGGTGGCTCCTTCTTCACTAAGGTGGCTCTTCCTTCAATACGATGGCACCTCCACTTGTGCTTGGTGGTTCTACCACTCCTTTGGTGACTTTTCTTCACCAATATTTTTTGCAATTTTTAGTGCTCCTCTTGGTGTCTTTAGACACCTTAAATCTTGTTGTATCTTGAACTCTATTTTAACTCCAAATGCTTCAATAATATTGCACTATTTTGTCTTTAAAAAACAACATTCACTATGTAATATATCCTTCTCCTTATTACTCCTTTCAAGCAATTTTAACTCCACTTTATGTTGTTGTATTTTGTAGGTTCGAAGATGACAACAATGTCTCCTTCTTTAGCTTGGAGACACTCAACTTTGAATTTATTTTTTTAGGCTTTAAAACTTGAATATGTAGCTAATAAAACACTTTATTTAATACTTTAATAAAACACTTTTATAGCTACCTTTTTTCTCACCAAGCTTGCTGCCCAAAATGGTGAAATCACAACTCCTTTGCTTCTTGAAATTGTTGCCCAATATCCTGCAATATTGCTATCCAAAAATCTTTTGATTTGTAGCTATTTTCTTCTCAAATTTCTGCCCTCAAACTTCTAAAAATTTTTAGCTAATTTCCTTCTCCAAATGTTGTCCAATATTTATGGAATTTGCAGCTTTCAATTCTGCCCAAAATGCTATCTTCTCGCTGTCCAAAATTCTAAAATTTTGCAGCTATAAATGCAGTCCAAAATGCTGCCTCTAACTCCTTCAATTTGCCGCCTTTTACTATCAAAAAACTCTACAAATTTTGCCTTAAAAACTGCAATCTCCTCCACAAATCGGCCTTCAAAATATTAATAGTTATCTTCAAACTTCTCAATTTAGTGGCCTCTTCTATCCTCTTCGAATTTGGCCTCTTTACTAGCCTCTTCTTCAAGAATATAAATGTCTTGAAGTCATCAAAAAATACTTTCTCAAATTTGGAAAACTTCTTACCAAAAATCTTCTCCTTGAATCGGTTTCACAAATCCTTTTAGGCTTGTACTTGAATGACAACATTTTTTCCAATTTTGATGTAATTACCTCTTTTTAGGAGTTTCTTCTTCTTACAATATTCTTCCTCAAACTTTCTTCAAATCTTCTCCAATGGCCACTTATTTAACTTTCTCAATAGGGATTTACTCTAACCTTCTTCTTACTCCTTACAAATTTGCTTGAAACCTCTTTTCTTGGGTTTCAAAATTCTTCAATCTTCTATCTCCTTTCTCAAATTTGCAATGGGGACCTCTTCTCTTGGGTCTCCTCTTTCTTCAATATTCAATAGGACTTCTTTGTCCTCTTTCTCTCTTCTCAATATTCAATCTACTACGGGGACCTCTTTCTTGGGTCTCCTCAATCTTTAATATGTAGTCTTCAATATTCAATGAGACCTCTTTCTTGGACCTCCTTAATATTCAATGTCTACTCTTTTGTTACAGCTCAAAACTAAACCCTCCATGAGGAAAGCACATAGAATTTCATGAAACCAAAGGTGAAATTCTTCTCTATCTATTGTAGGAAGCTTCTCAACTTATATAAACTATTTTTTTGCAACAAAAAATTAGACAAGAACAATAAAATACATACAAATCTCCAAAATTCTGAAATCAATAAACTTCACTAGTTGTTCTTCAAACTAGTGGAAAGAAATGTATGTTGATTCCTAGTCTTCACGAGTTTTCCTGCAACCTTGTGGAAAGACTCTAGCCAAATAACAACTTCCAAATTCTATAAATGAAACCTCCTTATCTCCTATCAATATTCCTTGTGGCTCTAATACCACTGCTAGCTTTTGATGCTTAATACTTAAATCAAAATAACCATAAGATATAAAATAAAGTTGCTATATGAACTATAAGTCAATGACAATATTCTAAATATAAAAATCTCATAAATAACTTCTGCAACAACTCATAAAAGTTCCATTAACAAATAATCACAAAAATAGTATCTTGATAGAAAAAAAATCTTCAATACACCATACTTCCACACACTCTCACTCTACATTGTGTCTTGCACACACACATATAGACGCATATAAAATGGAATGTGACTCTTCATATGGAGTACTCTTGGCCTTCACTCTTCTTGATACTCTTCACTTTCCTACTCTATGGACTCATGTGCACATTAACTATTATGCATATTTACATTATTAAATACTTTGCACATTCTAATAATACTTGTGCATTTATTACATTATATAAAGTAAATACTCACACTCTAATCTAGGAAAATCTCCTAATCTAAAGATGTACCCAAGGTGGTACATTAGCATGTACCAAATAATGTAATATACGCTAACAATATTGAGTAGAAAAAGGCTAGGGTCATTCCCCTAGGTTGAAGGAAGACTAGTAAATAATAGGACTCAACAAGGTTGGAGGCATACCAACCCAAGAGAAAGTTGGTCATTCAGGATTTAGCCACCCTAATATTGGTATTCTATAGAAAAAGGAGATATTGATATTAGAAACCAACTCTAAATAATTTTGGAGATTTGGGGACATACAAAGTCACCATAATAACATTTTTGATTCTCTAGAAAGGAGGAGAATCATTATTGAAGATTGGATAGAACCAACTCAAAAGAAAAGTTGGCCATTTAGGGACATCTACAGTCACCCTTAAATTGATTTTGGATTCTCTAGTAAGGAGTAGAATTATATTGCATTCTTAGGTGTGACCTAAGACATTGAAGATTCAAAATAGGAGAATATATTAAGCTACAAAAGTTTGAGAAGCTGGAAAACTAAAGGTGAGTTACAAATCTCTATTTATCCAAATGGTTATTTTCTTGTTTTATTTGCTAATAATGAAGATAGAGAGAAAAAATTTCAAGGGGGTCCTTGGTTTTTTGGAAGGGCGAGGCTTTTCATGAAGCCCTGGCATACTAAATTTAAAGCCGAAGAAGAGATGCCTTCTATAGCTCCCATGTGGGTTAGACTCTTTGGCATCCCTATTAAATTTTGGAATCCTACTATTTTTTCTTCAATTGGAAACTCTTTAGGAACTTTTATGATGACTGCTGATTGTAGTCAAAATTTTGAACATATTATTTATGCCCGGATTTGTGTTTTAATGGATTTTGACAAACCCCTACCTAAAAAGATCACATTACAATTTGGGGAAGACACTTGGGAGCAAGTAGTGGACTATGAGAACATTCCCTTTTGTTGTAGAATTTGCCATGAATATGGTCATTTGGCCAGTGCTTGCCCAAATAAAATTCCTGATCAAAAGAAAGAAGATATAAACTCAGTAGGTTTCCAAATACCTAAGAAGAACACTCAAAAAAAACCAGTTATGAATGATCCATCAAAGTCATCTGCTAATATGTTTGAAATCCTTTCCACAAATGATGTCCCAAGTGAGGAAGAGGAAATAATGGAAACTGAAATATTAGAAACACAATTTAAATATGAAGGGAAGAACTCAGAGATAAACCAACAAATCAAAGGTTTTCAACAGAAAAAAAAAAAGGAGAAAATTTACACAAGAAAAAAAATATTTCAAATATCAAAACTTCAAATAATGCAGGTCCCAATAAAGACTCCGTTGAACCATCTATTAAAATTTTGGCTGTGTATGAGCATTCTTCAAGGTTAGAAGCCATCTCAAATTCAATTGGAATAAGTCAAGAAACAGGGAAAAAAAATTGAAGATGGATTCTAATCAAAAAGTAGGTCGCAATACCAATCAATATCATATGGTAAAAGAAGGTGAAAATCTTGTAGAGGAAGGTAAGATTAATGTTCTTCCCAACTTTTTTAGCCCTGGTATTAATGAAGATCATCACTTGGAATATTAGAGGACTCAAAGGGAGTCTTTCAAAACAAAATGAAATTAGAAGAATGATTCAGGTAAATCATCCACATCTTGTTTTCCTTCAAGAAATAAAGATGTCAATGGAGGATATGGACTTAATTGCTAGTAAAATTTGGCCACTAGAAAAGTGGTTTCCCTTAGTTCCCAAGGGACTTCCGGTGGCATTGCTTGTCATTGGGATCCAAAAGAGGTAGTTATTCACCATATGGTTGGCAGTTGGGGTTTGTTTGCTATAGCTATTCAAAGTAGACATTCCAACCAGATTATGCTCTGCATTACTGTTTATGCTCTTATTTGGAGAAAAAAGAAGACAGTGGAAGGATATCACTCATATTATCTCTCATCTTCCTAAAGCTTGGATCTTGATCGAAGGAGATTTCAATACCATCCTCTCTGGATGAGAAAAGGGGGGGAAATAGAAATTTAGATAAAAGCACTGACCTCATGAGCGAATATATTGCAAACCTCCATCTTGTGGATATCCAACCAGATAATGGCCTTATGACTTGGTCTAATAGAAGGCAAGGCTTAGCTTGTATAATGGAGAGATTGGATAGGTTTTTGCTCTTTGAAAATTTCTTAATCCATGGTCACATTCCTAAAGTGAAGACTCTTAATAATGTCTGGTTCGGATCATTGGCCACCATGGTGGAAATGTGGAAAACCAATGTGAGTTTCTCTCCTTTTCGTTTTCAATTAATGTGGCTTAGAGACATTTCCTTCAAACCTCATGTGCAACAATGATGGAAGGAAGGTAAACCTAGGCATGGGACTAAGATGTTCTGTTTTGCCAAAAGACTACAATACATTAAATCCAAAATCAAGACTTGGAACTGGAAAGAGTTTGGGGATATTCATAAAAAAAAACATGAAGTTATTGCTCATCTTGAAAATTTGAATAAGAAAATCCATTTAGATGGCCTCACAGAGAAGAGAAGTGCAGATGAAATTAAACTCACAACTCAGTGATAGGAATGGGAAAAAAGAGAAGAAATCTTATGGAAGCAAAAATCTAGAATTCAATGGCTCAAAGAAGGAGATCAAAACACAAATTTCTTCCACAAATCTCTTCTAGCTCGAAGATCTCACAACTTTATTTCTTCCTTAAAATCAGATTTTGGAGATGTTGTTTATACTTGGGATGGCATGAACTCTATTGTTGTTGATTACTTTTCCAATATTTTTGTCGCTACTCCCATTGACTCAGCTTCACAATATAATGTTCTTCAAGCAATCCCTTCTGAGGAGAACTCTATTTTTATTGCTCTTGTTACTATCAATGAGCTTCAACAAGTAGTTTTTTAAATGCAAAAAGGGAAAACCCCGAGTCCTGATGGTTTTCCTATTGAGTTCTACCAAGAGTTCTGGGATATCCTTCATGTTGATTTATTAGAGGTGGTGGAAGAAGCTAGGAAAGCTAAAGAAATTTTGAAGGTTATCAATAAAACTTATATTACTCTTGTTCCAAAATCTCAAGAGGTTGATCATATCTCAGCTTTTAGACCTATTGCTTTATGTAATGTTCTTCTCAAAATCATTACTAAAATCATGGCAGAAAGGTTGAAGCCTCTTTTGCATAAGATTATTTCCCAGAGCAAGGGGGTTATGTGGAAGGACGTCAAATAGTAGATGAGATAGTTCTTTCTCAGGAAGCCATCCATTCCATGGATATGCAAAATTCTCCTTCCATGTTCATTCGATTAGACTTATCCAAAGCTTATGACAGAGTGGATTGGCACTTCCTTATCAAAGTTTTGAGGCAATTTGGTTTCTCTAAGGATTGGATGGATTGGATTATGGGATGTATCTCTTCAGTTTCCTACTTAGTTCTTATCAATGGCAGGCCTTCTCAGTCTTTCCCAGCTTCTAGAGGTATTAGGCAAGGTGACCCGCTATCCCCTTATTTATTCATCATTCTTGCTCAATGCTTGGGTAGGACTATAACCAAAAAGAGGGAAAACAAAAACCTTGAGGGAGTTACCATTGCTCATGGAGCTAGACCTATCTCTCATCTTCAATTTGTGGATGACTCTACTCTTTTAGGTAAAGCTACAGTTAAGGAAGCTTCTAATATTAAGCAAATCATTAGCTATTTTTCTAAGGCTATCGGGCAGCTTGATCAATGAAGACAAATCTAAAGTTATTTTCTTTCACTGCTCTGCTAGACAGAATCCATGGTCTTGGATAAGCTAATATATAAGAAGACCTCTCTTCCAATCACTTATTTAGGTATTCCCATAAATATTCAAAGGCAAAAAATAAATATTGGAATTGGTTGTTGGACAAAGTCAAGAAGAAAATTGGAAAGTGGACCAACAAGTGGCTTTCTTCTGGGGGTAGAATCACCTTGGTAAAATCAGTCCTTCAAGTTATTCCTATTTATGTTTCTTCCATTTTGAATATCCCAAAGGTTGTTCTTCGAGAATTGGATCAAATCAGTCATCGTTTCCTTTGGAGTGGTACTAAGGAGAAAATAAAATGGGCCTTGGTGAAATGGGATACTTTATGTCTTCCTAAGAGTGAAGGGGGGTTAGGATTACGGTCTTCAATTAATAACAACAAAGCTTTAGCCGCTAAATTATATTGGAGGATGTTGCATAACCCCAATGCTCTTTGGGCCAATAATCTTCGTGCTAAATATGTTGAGAACAAAAGTCCCGAAGACCTTGTTCGCTATCAACTTCCTACCAAAGGTTCTCCCATTTTAGCAGTTCTTAAGACTGGTGAGGATTTGATAAAGAAAATATTATTTTGGATCATTCATAATGGTCAACATGCAAATTTTTGGATAGATTCTTGGGATGGTCACAAGCCTTTGATAACTCAGTTTCTCGATTGGAGGCCTTGGATGGAGGAGCTTCACCAAGCTAATTGGATAAAGGTGGCTAATTATTTTCGGTACCATACTGGTAATTCAAAGGTTGGTAGATATTGGATCCCTATTGAGGACTGGCCTATTCAAATCCCATAAAGGCAAAGACAAGATATCCAAGGCATCCTTCATATGAGATCCCTCTCTTGGTCCCATGAAAAAGATTGTTTTGGATGGAACAACACTACTAAGGGTGAGTATTCAGTTGCTCAAGGTTATTTGACCTTATGCCATAATAATCCCAACCATTCTTCTGACATATTTTCTCAATTGTGGGCTCAAAAGCTCTGGCCTAAGGTGAGGTTCTTTAATTGGCTTTTATTGCATCATAGGGTGCTTACTGGTGAGCAACTTATGAAGCGTGGTTTTCTTGGCCCTTTTAGATGTGAAATGTGTGAAGAGAATGTAGAAAATATCAACCATATTTTTATTGAGTGTACTTTAGCCTCTGAGCTGTGGAGGAGAATGGCCACTTTACTTGGCTTACAGTGGTCCAATATTTTTACTTTTGAACAACTTTGGAGGGATTGGCCTAATCAAGAGGGTGTTGATCATTTTATTAGGCGCTTAGTTTGGATGGGTTCTACCATTCTTCTTTGGAATATTTGGAATGAAAGGAACAACCAAATTTTTAATCAAGATAGGAAGGATATTCACTATATTTGGCAAAAGACCATAGCCAACTTAGTTGAATCAGTCCATCATCTCCTTAATCACCCCCAAAACTCCCACCAAAGATGGGATCAAGTGATGCAAATATTGAAGATTAAACCTTCTAAGGGCAACCAACTTAAATGGAATGTGAGTATTAGTAAGATGGATAGGAATAGAAATTGGCAACCTCCTCCTAAGGATTTTGGAAAAGTCAATACTGATGGAGCCTCTAGAGGGAACCCTGGAAAAGCCAGTGTGGGAGGAATTGGTAGACTTTCGGATGGCTCCCTGGTTTTTACTTTTGCTGAGAATTTGGGTATTCTTTCCAATAACCTTGCTGAGGGGTATGGTATCCTCAGAGGTCTTTAGGAGGCTACTAAGGTTGGATGGGAAAAGGTGTTAGTTGAGTCCGACTCTCAACTTATGATTAATCTCTTGAAGAATCCTTCTAAGAATCATAAGGTGGATTGGAGAATAAAAAGAATTATTGAGAAGATTCAGTTAATCCAGATGGGATTTTTGAAAGTTGATTACAATCATGTGGTCGGAGATCAAAACAAGAGTGTTGATGCTTTAGCTAATTGGGCTTTGGACAAAGGTGATCTTACTTGTTATGGCCACCCTCCTATATGGTGGGCTTCTCAAATTAGGGAAGCTCTTCTTTCTATCATTTCTTTGGATGGCTCCAGTTTTGAAGGTACCTAGTTTCTTCTTGTTTTTTTTTTTTGCTTCTCTTTGGTTCATTCAGTTTTTTTTAGTTCCCTAGCTCATTCTATTCTTTATTTTGTTTCCTCTGTTGATTCTTGCCTTAATAGTCTTCTGGTCTAGATAGGTCTTTGTTTTGTTCATTTTTTATTTCTTTTTTATTTTTTGTTTTTTTTGTTTAGTTTTTTAAGGTGGGTGGGGTTTTTTATTTTGTTTTGTTTATGTGTTCTTTGTTGTTCTTGTGTTTTTGTTGTTTTGTTTTGTTTTTTTTTTTTTTTTTATGTTTTTTTTTATTGTTCTTGTGTTTTTTTCGTTCTTGTTCTTGGGTTTCTCTTTGTTTGTGTTATTTCGTGTTTTTATGGGTGAGTGTTTTCTATGTTTTTTGTTTTTGTTTATTGTCTGTTGTTGGTTGTTTTTTATTTTTATTTTTATTTTATTTTTTAAATTTTTAGGTTTTGGTTGTGTTTATTTTTCTTGTTTTTTTTTTGGGTTATGTCTTTGTAGTGTTTTGTTGTTTTTGTCTTGTTTGTGTTTTGTTATGTGGTTCTTGTGTTTTTCTATGTGGTTTGTGTTGTGGTTTCTTTTATCTTATTGTGCATGTTTGGTTGTGCTTTTGTTTTTGACACACTCAAGGAGCATGTTTTTTATTTTATTTTATTATTTTTGTTGTTATTTAGTTATTTTTAAATTGGTTTTGTGTGTTTGTTTGCTCCTTGAGTATGTCAAAGGTGGTAGGCCAGGTCCAAGTCCTGGGTGTTTTTGGCGGAATGGATACCCCTACCTCCTTGGGTCTTACCCGAAAGTGGCATCCCTTTTGGGATGTTTTCCACAAATTAAAAAAAATAAGAGTTTTAGCTTCATATAACAAGCAGCAACAAATTGAGAAGCATTCAGCTTCCTAAGATCATAAAATTAAAGCTAGCATACAAAAGAAGAATAAGATCATAGTTCAAAGTAACCTTGATATACTTGAGAAAGAAGAATAGAATATTAGAGAGCAAAAAAGAGGAAGTATCTTCCTAGGATACATTGAAGAATTAGGCTGACTGAATATATCTATATATCATTTTAGTCTTGGTCGCATATCATTTTTTGAAGTAGATTCTTCAAGGTAGACACATACAATATTACAAAAAAAAAGGAGCCTAAGATGCCATTATACTACAAATCCCATAAGAGGTCAATATTGAAAAGTGAAGAAGTCTACAAGCCTAGATAAAGCAAAAGGTTTGAGAAGCCTATTAAGAAAGGATTTGAGAAATTCTTAAGTTTCCTGTGATAAGTGGAAACTAGAGCAACATTCATTCATTCATGAAAATAAATAAGATCATAAATCTTCAGTAGCATATTACAAAGTATATGGGATAAGTCCCATAGTAAAAAAAAAGAAGGAAATAGAACAAAGAAGAAGTTAATAGTAGTTGCTTATTTAAAAAATATATCATTTATTGTTTAATATCTCCAAAGGAGAAGTTTCTTATCAATGTGCAAGAATCTGTAACATCCAATAGCACAAGTGTTAGCAATCTTCATATTTAATTTGCATAGCAAAAGAAGCATTCAAGTTAGAAATCATAGGAGATGTGCAATAAGGAGGACAAAGGAGAATATAGAAGACATGTACTAAGGAGGAAAAAGGAGACGTGAACTAAGGAGAACAGAGAAAACATGCACTAAGGAGGACAAAGGAGACATGAATTGCACTAAGGAGAACAAAGGCAACTTGCACCACAATAAGGAGTGTAAAGGAATATATGCACTAATGAAGATAAAGAAGTGCACTATAAAAAAGAGCAATAGAGATAAAGACTAAGAAGTAAAAATTAATATATGTCACATTCTAGACTAGTAGAAAGCTAAAAAGGATACAATAACTCAACACAATATTTGATAGAACTAGTAAACAAGAACAAAGCATTCGACTACAACCAATGAAAGGAGGCATAGGAAAAGACAAGTGGTATTCTAGAAAAGACATCGCAGAAGTAATGTTTTGAAGAAAAAAAGGATAATAAAATATTTTGGAATAAAACCAGAGAGCAAAGGAAGAAGAACATCAAAGTGTTTTGGAAAAAGAACCAAAAAACTCCAGAGTTGAGGCATCAGAACATAAGAAGCATGAAGGTGTAACATTGAAGATGATATGAGAAAGCAAAGTGTATAGGAATGAAGACAACATAAAGGTCTAACATCAAATATGAAGGTGTAACACTGGGCTCAAAATAAACATTAAAAAGGAACCCATATTCAACATTCAATAAAATCGGTACCTAAAATTTCTAATGAAGCATTCAATGCATCATTATCTAGTAGGAAAGTGAAACACTTCATTTCCAATGTTTCACATGCATTAGACCATGTGGACGTATAACCTAAGGATAACAGTGTTGAATGAGGTAATAGAGTACAATTTGTTGAAACCATGTGGACACATAACTTGAGGAGAGTAGTGTTTGAATTAGGCAAAAGAGTGCAATCTAAGTAGGAGAACATTCACCTAACAATGTTAGTGAAATTTTTGAGCCAAAAGAGAGTGCACTATTATTTGGAGTCAATATAGAAAGCAAAACTATTCGGGCTATCTGAGGCAACAAAAGGAGCATCATTCAGAGCAAATGGTTGAGCAACATACCAGCCAATGTAGAGTGTAGAATTGAAATGTTTGAGAAAGTTGCTCAAGCTAAAGTTTTAATTGGAATATAAAGTTGAGGTAATTTTTTATTATTTTTAAAGTTGTTTGGAGTTATAAGGAAATTTTAAAAGTGAATTTTTGAAATATTAATATAAAGGTGGAGTAATAAGGTTGATTATTTAATTTAATCATTTGAATTTTAAGGTTTATTGTGAGTTAAGATAGACATAATTTTGAAAATTTGCGAACTTATAAAATTTAGGAGTTAAAAAGATTTCAACATCAAAAGATTAGAAAACATTTATTTGTAAATTTAATATTATTTAAGTTATTAACTAGAGGGACATAAGGTTTAAAGGAATCATAAATGATATGGATGGAAATATAGATTTTATGCTTAGAAAGGAAAAATTAGAAGCTATAAAGTTTGGTATTAAGAATTTGATTGAAAATTCTAAAAATAAAATAGATATGGTATTACAATTCATCTACAAAGAAGCAATGGATGTGAATTTTGAGTCATTTGAATATTTTTTGCATTCAAGACTTGTTGAAGCAATTGACAATGTAAAAGATGATATTATGATATCTCTGGATATAGGCAACATAATATATATGACATTGCTTTCACTTAAACTTTATAAAGATAAAATTTTGAAACAAAAATAGTTGATTGAAACTCTTAAGAAGGAAGTGGAGACTGATGAAAATGAATCAAGTGATTCATTTTTAAAAATGACATTTCATTCTTCATGCAATATTGACATTCCAAGATCATGTAATAGGAAATTATTATGATGCTCTAAGTGAATGTTCTGAAGTTACTATACAGGAAAAGAAAGATTCTAAGGTCAGAGACAAAATAAATATTCTTATGCATGGACCTGAAGAACCAGATTCTGAAGATACAAAGGAGCAAAAGTATAGAGATGATAAAGAATTCAAATACAAACTCAAAGCAAAAGTCAAGCAAGAATACGAACCTAATGAATCTCAAGTAGGAGATCATATACAATGCAAGATCACTTGAAGATTGAAGACAAATACAAAGACCAAGATTGAAGACTAAAGTCTTCAATAACTAAATAATGTAATACATGGGGGTGTTGAGATATATTACATTATTTGGTACATGCTAATGTACCCCCATGGTACCTATATGGTACATTTGTAATTAATAGATTAGTATTGAGTCTATAATTTAAGGTGTGATTTATATTTCCCTCTTATGTAAGTGTGAATGTGTAGGATCATATGCTATAATGGAGTTAAAGGATTTACATCTATCTATGGTTAAAAAAAAGTGGGTTCATAAAATTTAATCTTGATTTTTCTTCTAAAGACATCACAAAAAGTTGACAAAAGTAATATATTTTTTTTTTAATTTCGGAAAATTCTCCTTACATACTCATAATCATATGGTACAACTAACAATTGTATAAAGGGTAGGGCACTTCTTGTAGGGATCAAAATTGCCATTGAAAAGGAATGGATATATTTTTGAATTGAGGGGGATCCATGGATTACTATTAACATTGTAAAGAAAAATGGATGTGGGGATTACATTAATAAAATCATTATTATTATTTTTATATCTATTAATAATTAATGGAGGTAGTATTTTGGAAATATCATTATAAATTATTGAGAAGAAAACATGATAGTAGATAACTTAGTCAATCAGAGTGTTGATCTTTGTCTTACCAAAATTCAAATCTTAGAAGGTAATTAGTCAAAAGATAATCTATCTCTTAATGAAAATGATACGAAGGAATTTAAAAAGGAATCATGACATTTTGAGGAAGATGAAGAATATCTTTGACATAAAGGTAAGTTAGGTATGGTCTAATTAACCTAATAATAAAGGGTTATTTCAATTATCTACTTTAAGTTATACATGCACCTTGGACCATAACATGATCCAAACAATGAAATTTCACTTGATCAACCTCTAAAGAAGGTCGAATCCCTAAATTATTTTTAAGAGAAGAGAATGGTGAGAAATTTTTTCTATCAAAATGAATTATTTAAAAAAAAATTAAGTTAATCTAATTTAGTAATCACAAGAACCTTGGTCATGATAGCTATAGTTTTAATTCAACTATTCAATTGATTACCAACAATTGCATTCAATGCATTGATTTTATGAATAGACTAATAGGATTTTAAAAGCATCTAAGAATTATCAACTAAAACTTGTACATTAAACATTCACAAGGTAAGAATAAATATATAAGTGGAATTCAATTGAATGACATACACAATCATAAAATTTTATTTAATTGATTTGTTGGTTTTGCATTTAGTATTGAAATAGAAAAGAGTAGAGGTAATATTTGAATATTAAAAAGGATCCTTTACATTATGCAATTGCACTTATTTATAATATCTTATGACAATAAAAATAATAAATGCAAAATCAAATAGCATTAATTCAGCAGGTTATATTCCTCAACTTTCAAGGAGGAGACTCAGGTTTGAATCTTGCCAAGCGATACATGCATAATTGCCAAACTATTATAATACCACTATGTGGTCATGGTATAATATGGGTGGGGCCCATTTCAATCCCATATAACTAATAAAATAATAATAATAATAATTGCAAAAGCAGGAAATATCATTTGCTTTTGGAATAAAAAGTTATATTTCTAATCCAATGGCATAAGCTCAATTGGTTAAATTCCTCAACTTTCAAGTGTCATGTGTTCAAGTGTGAGTTATGAGTGAAAGGTGTCATGTGTGCAAGTGTGAGTTATGAGTGAAAGGTGTCATGTAAGTGAAGAGTCATGAATGAAAGGTGTCGTATATGTAAGTTAGAGTTATGAGTATGATGAGTCAAGATTTGTAGTAGGAAGTTATGTAATCATGAGATACGTTGATATTATGTAAGAAAGAAATATGAAAGGTTGCATCTCCCGTGTGTTTGAAGAGAGCAAAAGTCAAATATTTTGAAGAATCACATGTAAGGTTATATATTGATGACAAAGCTCTATGTAATGTAATAGAATGAGAATCAATACTTATCAATAAAGTTTTTAATTTTGTACAATATTGATGTTATTATTGAATGAGATCATGTGTGTTTGATTATACGATCTTGGGAAATATAGACCTGTGATATTTGGGCTCACTTTGCTAGTAGTATTGACATTTCAAAATAAATAAATCTTCCTCAAAATCATCACCTTGGGTTATGTGTCATTGTTTCATGCATTCTTCAAAACTGTCTTTTGTTAATCAATAGATATCATGTCATGATGACATCATCGAATTAACATACTTATATCTCAACGAGTTAAAATTAGTTATTTCTTTAAAATTATTGATTTGTTCACATGAGTGGCCAATTGATGTTATGTAGGTGTAACCACTTTGACAAATCGATGATCGATGAACCAACACCTATGGATAGACAACCTATAAATTGGCCAATATATAAAATGAGACTTAATAATGTTTAGCCAAAGTTTGAAAAAATGCTTGCTTGTTTTATTGATATGATAAATTCTCTAAACAAAGCATTGCTTGCAAAATGTGTACTCTAGCTCCATTATCCTTCAATATTTATTTGATTCCAAAATTGCTTTGTATCCTATGAGTGACCTTGATGAAAATGGTTACATGACATAGTGGGTAAAGACTACTATAGTTCTAGCAATTTTTAGTAAATCTTCTTGGTCATAATAAGCAAATACCATATTACTCATTTGTTAGGCCTAAAGTCATAAAATATTGTGCACAAAACATAATGAAATTATTGAACTCCTAATAGTAATAGCATTATCAAGTTTACCCAATCTGTAGCTAAAGGAATTTGCACTTTCTATAGTTTTATATAGGGCAATTTGAGTTCACCATAGCCTTTCTTCTAAAAGTTTTAATTTTGGGTTGTTGTCATCGTTACATCAACATGCAATTTGTATAACATGACGATTGACTCTTTGAAACTATTTGAATTGTAATCCATGGCATGAGATTATCCAAGCTTGGTGTTTTGATTTTTTCTCTTCAATCTGACTTTTATATTCGAACCCTAAAACCAAATTTCGTCTACATCTCGAGGGTCATGCAAACCTTTTTCAATATGTTAAAATATTTTATACTTTATATCTATCATAATTTTTTAAGACTTTATTTTATGAATGTGTATTCATTTAGCCTTGACTTATTTGACAATCCCTTAAGATGAATAATGACTTCTTTGTCATTAATAATAATAAGTTGACAATTCATCTCAGATTCCTATATACCTCCAACATAATATGTTGGGCAAGGTATGACTTTCCATAACATTCTAATTTGAGATCATTCACTACTTTTTCAACTCGTTTGATGAGTTTTTTGGAAATTTTAGTCAAAAGCAAGAATTTATGCAATATTTTCAGTTCAAACTTTATGCAATCCTAATAAGTACTTGTATTTCTTGTACAATATTCAAATTTTACCCCTTATTCTTCATCTCCTCAAGATTTTTCTTAAGTTCATTAGTTTTTATTTAGAGGTTGACAACTACTTGTTCATTATCTTACTTCATAAGGCCTACTTCTTTCTTTGTTGCATCAAGCTACTAGGATAATACTTCCTTTTCTTTATTGGTATTCTTCATTTCATTCTATATTTTTTTCTAGTCATTGTTCTAGTACACTTATCTCAATATCTTTTTGATCAATCGTTTGCCTTCACCTTTTCTATTTTTATTTTTATAGTTCTTTGCCTTCTTCAATACCAATGATAGTCAATGGTGGCTACTTTTATGCTTTGACCATCAATGCACCTAGGGATCAAAGTTCTATGAATTGTTTAATCCATAGAATGAGAGCAATTTTAAAAAAAAAAAAAATTATCTCCTTATCCAATTAACCTGATAGATGTCTTTAGAGAAAGCCTTACTTGAGAAATATGTATTTTTGATCCATTCGTACTCTAATCCTTATTTAATGCTAACATTTACTTTATATTTTATTGATAACTTTTTCCAAAATATTTACATAAGGGGTGAGGACCACTACAATTCTAATGAATTTCAAGGCATCATGTTTGTCATGATGAATACCTTATTCATTGGCCCTAAATCATAGAATAAAATGAACCAAAAAGAATGAAAGAATCATGGTCCAAATTGTAGTGATAATAGCATCATTAGGGTTTCCAAATCTATAGTTTAATGTAATAGCTCCAATATAGCCACACCAACTATCTTTTATTTTATTATATTAGGCCTAAGGGTAATATAGTTGACCCTTGAGCATTAGGGTTAGGGTTAGTGTTTATTTAGTCTATATATAGGAAGAGTTATGTGGTAGTTGGGATTACCTTTCATATTGAAATATTAGTCAGCTTTATTGTGCATATGAGACTTTGCTCTCTCCAAGTGGCTATGAGACTTCACCCTCTCTAAGTGGCTAAGGATTTGTATTGATTTGAATCTAGAATCTAATTATTGCATATTTGATTTTCTAGCAATTGGATCTAAATTATTGTTATCATTGGATATTGTTTATTATGCATTATTGGATTGCTACTACTATTGTTGTATTTCTTAAAGTTATTTCATTACAAGTGGTATTAGAGAATTAATATTGGTTCTCTATGGTGGTATGAAATTGTAGCAAAAGGGCATACAAACCATTTCAAAACCTTTGTCAAATAGTATTGTTTCTTGTTTACTGGTAAATTTTCATGATGTTTTTTGGCTTATATTTTGATGCATTTATCTTCTATAATATCATGAATTTGTTGTTAC
The DNA here is from genome assembly GCA_028583015.1 of Wollemia nobilis. NCBI lineage: Eukaryota > Viridiplantae > Streptophyta > Pinopsida > Araucariales > Araucariaceae > Wollemia > Wollemia nobilis. Next base: position 3,538,691 of record JAQPPZ010005606.1, read on the forward strand.
TCCCTTTCTCAAATCTAATTTAAAAAGAGTATTGGGTGTTGTCGAACCCTTGTAAGAGACCTATTCCATTGCGGTCATCTCTTTGAGCTAGTCAAAATAAGAGGTATTTCCAGTAAGACTTTTTAGGAAACAAGTGTGCCAAGACCCTAGCAAGAGACCTATATCTTCATGATTGTCTCTTTAGGATAATCAAAGTAAGAGATATTTCTCATAATTTTTTTCAATGGCATTCCAAGGATTTTTTTAGGTTTTGCAATTGTCCCTAGTGTATGAATGAACTTGTTGCCACTACTAGTTAGTTATGAATCTATGGTTGATTTTTACACATTAGTCATTCAAAGAATGTGTGTATGAACAAAAAAAGTAACAACCCAAAAATCCTAGTAAGCACCACAACAATCGCCCAAATATCAATAGTTTTGATTGCCTTCTTTCTTCCTTAAATGCCATGGCTTTGCCTCCTCCCAATGCCTCTCATCCTTCCTCTTTTATTTTGAATATACCTCCCCCTATCATTCCTCCCTACTACCCTTCAAATTGGTAATCTTATGCCTAATATTATTGATCCCAGCCTATGTGTCTATCTTAAGAATCAAGAAAGGTTGATTGCTTCCATTATGAAATCCTTAGATAACATCCATAGCATCCTATAAATACTCACTCAAATGCATCCCTTTGTCCATGAGTATCAACAAAATTTTGAGCAGTAGCCTCCAATCATTCATTAGGTACCAAATATAAGGGACACTAGCATTCTTTCATAACTACCATCTAGTCATAGTCCTTCAATTTCCTATGGAAGTCACTCAAATCCCTATGCTATCAAATATTCTAGTCCAAGTATGGGTGGTTACAACTATGGCTTTGTTTATGATCTATATTCCTTTGTAGTAGGTGCTTCTAATTTTATTAATCATCCTCATGATGTTCCTATTCCATGAATCGGCATGCCCACCCTTGAGGGTTCCAATTCATGTGGATGGTTGGACAAGATAGATAACATTATCCCTCTCCACAAATGTTCCTAAAGAAGGTCATATCACATTAGCTACTACTAAGTTAGGAACCCATGCTCATTAATGGTTGTTGTGGGAACTTCACCAACTAGGAGATCCTCTTTTATGGCCTAACTCAAAGAAAATTCCTCTAAAGATTTTATAAAGGATCTTCCACATCCTATGTGGTCCATCTAATGCAAACAAAGCAAACAAGAACAATTGAATAGTATTGCATACATTTCACAATATCACCTATACCCACTAATTGAATCCAATGGTGGTGGTCTTAGCATTTTTCCATGGTCTTAAGTACAAAAAAAGAATTCAATATGCTCAACCATTATACTCTTGACGATGCTCAACATATAGATTTGGTGGTAGAACATAAGCCACAAGAGCCTATTCCCCAATATAGATGTGACTTCAACTATCAATGCCCTTACTTGAATAATTGTGATAATGGAATAGGGATTCTTCTATTTCAAATATCATTCTCACCATCCCTAAGATTAGGCTTGTGAATAATATTGTAACTTTCAAGTGGAAGGTGAAGACATAGTACGAAGATGAAGATTCATTGTAGTAAGAGAAACCAATAGAAGTAGATGAGGAGGAACATGAGGATTACATTATTTATCTCTTTGATAATGCTCTTATAGGGATCTAATATCACCATACTATCAAGGTACAAGGATTCATTAAACGATAACATGTCAATGTGTTGATTGACTTAGGTAGCACACAAATTTATAGATGGTAAGACAATAAAGTCTTTGGGCTTATATATCAACTCTTCAAATTAGGATAAATTTCAAGTATTAATTATAAATGGGGGTACTACTTAGTGTGTGGGTTGAATTAAGGTTACTATTCAAATGGGGGAATATACTTGGTTGGGTAATCTCTTTACCATGGATATAGGTAGTGCAAATGTCATCTTGGGAGCATAATGGCTATCTTAGCTAAGTGATGTTACTATTATTTTACAAATATTATATGTAAAATGTATGGAGAATGGAAGGTCTTTTGTCTTTGAGGAATCCAACTCCCTCCCCTAAGGTGGTTAGTTCATATAGTAAGGAAAGATATTGAAGAAATGTGGTTGTGGATTCTTTGTCCAAGTCAATTACATGGAGGTTTAGTCTTTGAATCTACTTCTTCCAGTTCTTCTGTTGGACTTGTAGAACATTGTAGATAACTATGAGAAGGTCTTTGGTGATCCTATAGGTCTTCCTCCTAAGCACATACATGGTCATGCTATACACCTTGTTCCAAGAATTCAACCTCCTAATGTGCATCCTTACCATTATCCCCAACCTCAAAAATCTAAAATTGAAGAGTTGGTCTAGGAAATGTTAGAGCGAGGAACTATCAATCCAAGCATCATTCCATACTCCTCTCTAGTGGTGATGATCCTATGCAAGAACAATTCGTGGTGTATGTGTCCTAATTTTCAACCTCTCAAGAAGATCACTATGAAAGATAAATTTCCTATCCCTATTATAAATGATTTGTTGGATGAATTACATGGTGCTAGATACTTTACAAAACTAGACTTGCATTATGGGTTTCATCAAATTAGGGTTAGATAAGAGGATATCCCTAAGAATACTTTTCATACATATGAGGGTCATTATGAGTTCCTAGTTATGCCTTTTGGTCTCACTAAGTTTATTTTGGTTTTTTTTATGATATATTAATTTATAGCAAGTCCTGGAAAGACCATCTAGTTCATGTGGACAAAGTTCACCTATTACAAAGGGAAAAACTTTGTCAAAAGGTCCAAATGTTCCTTTGAGGTCTAAGAGGTAGAATACTTGGGACATATAGTTACTCAATAAGGAGTCAACGTAGATTCTAACAAGATATGCAAGACTGGCCCTTCCCTAGATTCCTTAAATAAATTCATGGATTTTTAGGATTCATAGGTTACTATAAGAAATTGGTCTATAACTATGGCAAGATTGTTGCTCCTCTCACTGCTCTCACTAAGAAGGATGTCTTTATTTGGTTTGAAGCTACTTCCCAAGCCTTCCAAGCCCTAAAGGAGGCTATGTGTACCATTTATGTTTTGGCTGCCCTTGGTTTTAGCAAACTTGTTGTCATCTCTTATTCTCCCTGCCTAGGACAATTGTGCCTTGTGTTGGAGCAACACAGCAGCCCACAACTGAGAGAGTCGTGTTTGGATTAATTGGGGGTCTCTGAGAGTTTTTACAAGGTAGACTCTTTGTTAAGATGTGATATTCAATGTACTAGTTGCTCTACAAGGGTGAGCGATAAAGTAAATAGATTCAACAAAGAAAGTTAAAAGGGGGCGATGCACCAAGATATTCACTAAGATCTTCCTGTAAAAATAGGCCTGAACACTATGTGCTAGTGGTGAACACTCCCTCTCCTCGACATAGTGAAGTACAATCTCAATATACCAATTATATGTATGCATAAGAAGGCAGGTCCCGAAGGAGAGCCAAGCTAGTAGTGACTTAGTCCAAAAATAGATGCAAGCCCCTCACACACATACACTTAGGAAACTTTGATTTTTAGGCAAAAGATAAAAAACACATACACAACAATTGGTTTGCAAGTAAATACCAAAAAATAGACATAGGCTCCCATGTATATATGTAATGCAAGCAAACTCTTACAAAGATTATGCCAGAAGTGGGGGTTCGAGATTGCCCACAAGCCACTCAGGAACCACAACTATTTTTACAAAGAGAAATGAAAGGAAAGCCTACAAATGCATACAATTGCAAACTTTTCGATCCTTTACAAAGCTAATACTACTGCTATTTATAGATTATAAAAGGAGAATTTTCCCTCAAAAAATTATAGGATGATCTTCATCTACCCATATCTTGGGGATTCTAAATATTTAATGGATCGACCCTTGGTTATTATTTCTATTAGTTTGTATCTATCATGGTTGTATGTCCCTATTATTTTACCTTTAATGGTTTACCTACCTTTGTTTGCTTTGCAGAGCCAAAGTATTCTTGGTAGATAGCCATATTTTCTCAGTAATGGAGTATTGTCTTTCTTCTTGGGGAACTGTGCACTCACCTATCTCCTCCTTGGTCTTGGTGCCCTTGTCCACATTCAAAGTATTTGCTATTTTGAAAATTTTTTGGCATTCTTATTCGCATGATTGAGATCTTCTTAATTAAGACTTTTGCTTGGTTCCTTCCTTCGAGACTTTGAAAGTTTCGACAAGTCGCTCTATCAAGCCTTTTTCATCAAATCTTCTTTCTTCATTGAATCTCATCAAAACTCTCAATTTATTTTTTATACTTTTTCCTTCTTCCTTTCTTTGTTCTATTTTATGCTTCCTTCTCCTTCTTTGTTCATGCCAACCTTTGTCTTAGGATATTTCCATGTATGCCAAAATCTACTAGTGACTCAACTAGTTCTTTTTATTGTTGTAGAGAGGCTTTCACCTTAGTGATATTTCTTATGAATGTGGAAAAGTATATATCTTTTAACTTCCATTATTATAGAGTGATCATAAGGATCCCTCTTCTTCCCCCACTTGTTGGTTTTACGCTTGCCATATTCTATCATCAAGGATATCCTTGTATATCTAGTGGTAATATGATGCATGAGTTGCTAGAGGTCGCTTACCCAAACTGATGTAGATGATAATTAGCTCTGTTGATTTTTCCATGGATGATTTTTAGGCTGATCTTCCTCCTATAATGGAGTCTTTTCAGTTATCACTGAAAAGGCTCATCAACTTTTATCAAGAGTGAGATCTAGCTCATATATCACTGAAAAGGGTCCAAAATACTCATTGTGGCTCATCTTCTTATCAGATGGTCAACTTGCCTACATAAAAGGAGAGTTTCCACTCATGTCTCTAACCTTTGGAGATTTTTGTTTGGTGAATCTGACATAAAATATTTTTAGGTTGGCATGGATTGTGCTCCCCTAGTTTTAGGTTCAAGCTCCTCATCTTCTTCTAGGGCACAAGCTATCAAATTTGTAGTGATTTATCACTATAAAACCTTTTATCATTGAGTATGATGCTTCCAGCATAGGTATTAAAGTTATTTTCATGCAATATGGAAACCTATTAGCCTTTGGAAGTAAGCAACAGTTTGGCAAGAATCTCGGATGATCCAATTATGAGAAGGAAATATTAGTTATTCTACATCTCATAGAGAAATGAAGGCCTTATTTTTTGGGATATCACTTCAATATCAATACCAACTATATCAGCCTTAAGAATGTTTAGAACAATGGCTCTCTTGTCTTAAATAGAATAAATGGATGGCCAAGCTCTTGGGGTATGATTTTATCATTGGATACAAGAAAGACAAGGAGAATATGATGGTTGATACTTAATCTCACAAACATAACAATGTTGTTGTTGCTAGTGCCATCTCTAGTCCTCTTTCGTGATGGCTTTCTCAACTTTAGGAGGATTGGCTTACTAACTCGAAGACTACTCAGATCATTCAAGAAGTGGAGGTTTGCTCATCACTGCCTTATTGTTTCTCATGTGTTGATGGAGTGATCCACAAAAAGGATAACATTTATCTTCCTCAGTATTTGGCTATTAAGACAAGTATCCTCCAATTATTGCATGCATCTCCTTTTACCTGATATTTTGGGTTCTTGAAAACATATAAGTGGGTGAAGCAATCTATTTCTTAGAAAGGAATAAAAGTAGATGTTAATATTTTTATGGCTCAATGAAAGGTGTATTAGTGTAAAAATGGGAAACAATTAAATCTCTTGGATTTTTGTAACCTTTACTTATATGGGAGAGCATATCCATGGTTTTCATTGAGGGCCTTCCCAAATATGAGGGAAAAACTATGATATTTGTGGTAGTGGATTGCCTTTCCATATACACTCATTTCTATATACTATAGCATACCTATTCAACCAAGTGGCCAAGGTATTCCTTGATTCTATTGTTAAATTGCATGGTATGCCCAAGTCCATTATGAATTATTGTGACCCTATCTTCACCAATAATTGTTGGAAGGAATTATTTCATCTTAGTGGTACTGAGTTGAGTATGTTATCTTCTTATCACCCTCAGTAGAATGGCCCGAAAAAGATTACTAATAGATATTTAGTTACTTACCTCTGTTGTTTTGCTTAAGATAAGCAATATCACTAGGTTTGTTGGCTCTTGTTAGCTAAATGGTGATACAATACTTCTTATCATTCTTCCATCAGGATGTCCTTGTTTGAAGCATTGTATGATCAAAAACCTCCATCAATGGAAGACTATGGTTCATAATACTCCAACGTTGCCTAGGTAGATGATTTATCACAACAATAATAGCTTATGCTTTAGCTTCTTAAATATAATTTGACCCAAGCCCATAATTGCATAAAGCAGCAACATGATTCACACTATTCAAAACAACAATTTGTCATGGGGGATAGTGGTTGCAACCCGTATAAGCAATTGTACTTGAATACCAAGACCAATTCAAAGTTGATTCAATTTTATGGGTCCCATAAGGTTGTTTGTCACATTGGTGAAGTGGAATATTAGTTGGAGCTTCCATCGCCTTCTTGCAACCATCCTATATTTTATGTATTTTATCTCAAATAGGTTATTGGCTAGAATGTGCAATCTCAAATGGAGCTTCTAGGACTCGATGAAGAAAGCATAATTACTCTAGCCAAAAGTAGTATTGTAGTCTAGAGTTTTTCTTTGGTCTCTACAGATTAAGGAGTTTCTCTTCAAGTGGTAGGACCTTCTAGAAGAAGATGCTACATGCTAGCCTAAGAGCATTTTCAATATTTTCCAATTTTGAGGACAAAGCTTTTTGGTGGAAGCTATGTAATGACTCCAATATAGACATGTTGGCTATCTTTATTTTCAATAGCTCAGGTCCCAAGGTTAGATAGTCAGCCCTTGAGCATTAGGGTTAGGGTATATGTTGATTTAGTCTACAAATAGGAAAAGTTATGTGGTAGTTGAGATCATCTTTCATATTGGAATCTTAGTCACCTCTATTGTGCATATGAGACTTCATCCTCTCCAAGTAGCTATAAGATTTCACAATCTCTAAGTGGCTATGTGACTTTGCCCTCTCTAAGTGGCTAAGGATTTGTATTAATTTGAATATGGAATCTAATTATTGCATATTTGTTTTTTTGGTAATTGGACCTAAATTATTGTTATCATTGGATATTGTTTATTGTGCATTATTAGATTGCTAATGTTCTTGCTATATTTCTTGAAGTTGTTGCTTTACATTGAAGGGATATCCACCTTCTATAGTTTATCATAGGCCTATTCGAGTTCACCATAACCTTTTTTATAAAACTTCTAACTTCAAGGTATTGTCATCCTTACATCAACATGCAACTTGTATAACTTGATTATTGAATCCACAACTCTTTGAGCTTATCCAAGCTTAGTGTTTTGGCATTTTTCTCTTCAATTAGAATTTTATCTTCTAATTATAAAACTAGATTCCCATCTATATTCCTAGGGTTATATAATTTTTTTTTAACTAGATAAAATATTTCATTATTCATATCTATCACATTTTTTTAATGGATTCTTTTATGACTATGTATTTTTTTTTTCCCGAAAAAAAATCATAATTTCTATTTCACCAAAAAAAGAAAATTACATTGTGAAGTTGCCCAAGGCAAGCTGGAATAACCAGGCAGGAACACACAGGCTGTCCCCACCTAAATTTTCTTCGTACCATCAAGGAAGGGCTAAGAGTTAAAAATTTCCCATAAGACCTCTACACAAAGGTGTCTATAATGCTCAGCTACTTTGTCTACAAGAGAAAAACCAGAAAGGAAAGGAAAAGCGATCGAGAAACAACCTCCTGGATTTTTTTTTTTTTAATTATCGAGCAAAGAAATCGTTGTCTCTTGGATAGTCACACCATCCTTTATTTCCACCAGCTCCCATCTTCCTTGCACCAGCTGCAGACCTTCCTTTGACAAAGCATCCGCCCCAGAGTTGAGTTCTCTGTAGATATGAGTATAGGATATGGGGCTTACGACATCTGCCAAAATGTTTACCTGTTGAAAAATTGGCTGCAAAGTTAAGTTCTCCATTCTGAACATTTTCTTCATCCAATTGATGACCAACAAGGAGTCTCCTAAAACTTGGAGCTGTTGAACATGGTGGTCCAGAGCAATTTTCAAGAGTAGCTTCAAAGCAATTAATTCGGCATAATTATTTGTGCCCCCTCCTAGGCCAGACTTAAACTGAATGAAATGAGAATCCTTAAGAAAGAGGATTCCCCTAGCCCCACACATAAGAGGGGTGCCTTGACAAGCACCATCAAAAAAACCCCAGGGAGCTGTTTTGTTGACATTGGCAGCTTTCGTTTTTCTTGGGCCTTTTTGCACAGTAGGTTTCACAATATCAGCAATGAAAGAACGGATCTGAGTAGCAATTTGAAAGGCAGGTTGAGAGGAGGCTTGGAAAATATCTGAGTTTCTTGCAAGCCAAACTCCCCATGCCACCGCGAAAGGGAGGGCCCTGTAGGACTTCAGATCTTTAGAATCAAACCACTGCTGCAAACAATGTTCCAATGTGTCTCCTTGCCAAGTACCTGTGCTCCCAGTAATCACCTCAATCTCCTTCCATACATACTTTGTGAAAACACAGCCAACCAATAAATGGTTGATAGTTTCAAGCTCCTTATGACAGAGTGTACACCTTCCAGGACCTTGAAACCCCCTCTTCATTAAAACATCCCAAGTTAAAATTATGTTATTGAGGGCCAGCCATAAGAAAATTTTGGTTTTTAAAGGCGTCTTAACCTTCCAAATCGCTTTCCACCACCAAATATTGTCCCCCTGCCTATCATGAGCAAACAAGTCCTTATATCCCATCCTAGCAGTATAAACACCCCTCTTAGTATTTTTTGTCCAAACCAGCTCATCATCCACTGTTGGTCTGATCCTAGTATGATTGATGAGAAGTGCCTTCACATAAGCTTGCCATGACTCAGCCTTCCTGCCTTCAAGACCTAGATGTTGCACACTCATCCAACCTTGCTGCCAAATGGTAGTAGTGTCTTGGTCTGCCACCTGAGAAAGAGTATAAAAACCTGCATTGTGGAGAGAAAGTAAGAGGTCCTCAGTAAGTCTATGCTCATTGCCACAACCAACCCAAGGATCTTCCCCAATTCTCACTTTTTCACCATTTCCAATATTCCAAGCCAACCAATTTCCCAGAAGTGGAAAGGCCTGAATAGCAGCTTTCCAAAAGTTGGACACCTTTTTGATGGACTTGTCAGGTTTCCTTATCCACTCTTCCATAGAAAGAGGTTCGATATATTTTGCCTTGATGACTTTGCTCCATAGGTTTTCTTGAGTAAGCAGCCTCCATAAGCTTTTTGCAGCCAGTGCTTTACCAAAAAGATGGATATTTTTAATACCCCAACCTCCTTCGTCCTTTGGCTTTGCTATTGATTTCCATTTGGCTAAAACAATGGCTGCTTTGTCCCTTTTTCCATTCCACAGAAATTTGAAGCACCTTTTTCTGATTTTTTCAAGAACCCCTACTGGGATGAAAGCCATGCCATACCAGTAGACAGGGATTGCCTCCAGGACTGATTTTACAAGAGTTAATCTGCCTCCTATTGATAACCACCTATTACACCACATAGAAATCCTTTTGTCTATCTTTCCCACCAGCCAATCCCAATCTCTTATGCCATAGTTATTTGGCTTCAAACAAAATCCCAGATATTTTATTCCTGATTGGAAATCAGTCTTGGGAAAAGAAAGAATTCTCTGAAAAAAATTTCCTCCTCTTCCTCCAGGCCAAAACACGACATTGTAGACTTTCCCATATTGATTTCCATACCAGTGGCAAGGCAATAGCTCCTTAGAATATCATTAAGCTTGCTTATGTCCCTAAAAGAACCAACACTAAACAAAATAATATCATCAACAAATAAGAGATGTGTTAGAGAGAAAGATGTACTCATTTGAATTCCTCTAAACTGCCCTGTTCTCTTAGCTTCTTTGATTGCCCTGCTCAAACCTTCAGCCACCAAAAGAAATAAAAAGGGAGATAAGGGACAACCTTGCCTAATGCCACGCTCAGAGGAAAAGAAATTAGAAGCAGAACCATTTATAAGAACAACGAAGGAGACAGAGGTCACACATCCCATGATCCAATTAACAACTCGGAGGTTGAACCCAATGTGAAGAAGCATGATCCTCAGATACAACCAATTAACCCTGTCAAAAGCTTTGGAAAGATCCAGTTTTACGACTATAGCAGGAAGTCTTTTTGTTTTTATAGTATGCAGCCCTTCTTGGGCCACTCCTACAGCGTCGTGGATTTGCCTCCCATTTAGAAACCCGAATTGCTCGCTGGAGATGGATTCAGAAAAAACTCTTTTTAACCTCAAGGCAATAATTTTGGCAATAATTTTATAGAGGCAGTTGCACAAGGAAATAGGTCTGAAGTCATCGAAAGAAGTTGGAGAGTCCTTCTTTGGAATCAAAGCGATGAAGGTTGAGTTGAAATCCAATGGGATCTTCCCTGAAGCTTTAGTTTCTTCAATAACTCTAATCAGGTCTTCCCCAATTAAGTCAAAGAAACCCAAGAAGAATTCAACCCCCCAACCATCAGGCCCAGGACTTTTGTCCTTCTGAAAGGATGAAAGCACTTCTTTTAATTCCTCCAATGACACTTTCTCAAGAATCATTTCATTAGTAGCCTCGTCAGCAAAACTTGGAAAGAAGGTTGTATGTTTTAAGATCTCAGCCAAGTTTACTCTTTTGGGATCTTTAAACAAGGACTTGAAATGTTTTATGCCAAGAGCTGCGAGGTCTTTGAAGGACCTAGCTTTGGACCCCTCTCCATTGGGCAATTCCCAGATGGTGTTAATATTTTTCCTGTGATTTGCATAATTTTGAAAGAATTTGGTGTTTTCGTCCCCTAATTCCAGCCAAAGAGCTCTACTCTTAAGCCTCCATTGGGCTTCTTGAGCAAGCAAGATATTACTCTTTTTTCCTTCCAATGCTCTGATGGCCGATTTGGAATCCTCTGAAAGACCGACCTCATTCACTCTCTCATAAAAAACAGCAATCTGTTGTTCTAATAGAAGGAGTTCCTGCATTTGCTGCCTATACTTGTTATGAGCCCATTTAGAAACAACCATTTTAACTTTCTTCAGGCTTTTTGTCATTTGAGAGCAGGCTGAACTTCCCAAGTTTTCATCATAAGAGTTCCATTCTTCTTTAACCAGATTCTGAAAATCTTTGTCCTGCAACCAAGTTGAATTGAATTTGAAAGGGCTTGGAGGTTTCCTATCCGGGTTGCCTATTTGGAGCAAAATAGGGAAATGGTCTGAGATGCCACAAGGGTCCACCCAGGTTCTGATTTTCTCCCCATCCATCAGCAGGGAATCGGAGACATAGAAACGATCCAATATTTTTGCCACATAATCCTCACCTGCTCTATTGTTGCTCCATGTAGGAGTAATTTTGATTGGTTCTACATCAACCAAGTCTGCCATTTCAAATTTATGTTTAAAAAACCCAGCTTGTGGGTCACTTCTTGCTGTTGTCCCCCATATCTCAGCTCTATTCAGAGTGAAATTTAGATCACCCCCTAGGATAAGATTCCCATGCTGTAGAAAGTTATTGGCAAATAGGGTATCCCAGTAATGAATTTTATTTTCATAAGGGCCATAAATGTTTACCAACACAAAATATTTCCCCAATTCCATAGAGAAGAGCTCCACTCCTATTCCTGATGTAAGAAAAGCAGATTTTATAAACCTGAAATTCCTCTTCTTCCACCCCAGAACAAGGCCACCTGATCTGCCCTCGGAGTCCAAAGAGAGGAATTCCCAGTCCTTTATAAGGGTGTGGAGAATGCTTTCCACTTTCACACCCACTCCCATAGTCTCTTGAAGAAATAGAATATCTGGAAGATGAAGTTGCATTAACCTCCTTAGTGCAGTCTTTTTTGAGGCGCTGCCCAGACCCCGAATATTTTGAGAGAGGATTAACATTATTTAACTGGTTCTGGGGTTTTGCCTGCTCTAAGTGCCCCTATTATTGATTTTTGTTTCCCTGTATTTACTTCCCTCAAAGCTTGATCCTTTGCCAGTTGAATGTTTGATTTCCTCCCTAAGGCTTGTGAGTTAACCACATCCAAGCTAAGTCCTCCTGCAATTTCTCCCTTCTCAAAGAAAGCTGCTGATTTGTGTGATCTGAGAAAATAATTGTGAGACCCCTTTAAAGACTCTCTGCCTTCAGAAGAAGATGAAAGTAGAGATGTGGACTTTGTTAATGAAGAAAATATTGGAATGTTGAGAGGCCCCTTATTACTAGGATGTTGGATATTCATATCTTCTTTCCAGATACCACTTCTCTTTGCAGAAACCTTTTGTTTATCAGACCCCGTAGACCTGTCCTGGAAGGGGGGTAATAGCTCTTCAACAAGGTTTGTTCTTAACTCAGAGTTATAATTTATAAAACTGGGAGAACTGCTGTGTAATTGGGTTGCCACCTGTGGTCTCAATGAGGTATTTGCCTCTCTTGTGTTTTCCTGAACATGTGTTTCCTCCCTCTGATCTAAGATTGAGTCTCTTCTATCTCCTTTGTTTTGAGCATTGGAGAGATGGGGATCATCTTCAACATTGCTTATACCATTCTCCTGACCACCATTTTCATCTAACGGAGTTTGAATCCGACCTAAAAGTCTACTATTGAATCCCTCCAAGTGATTGTCTAAACCATCCACTCTCCCTCCAGGGTTGTGATTTTCTTTAAAACTCTTCCCCCCTCCCTTTCTGTGAATTTTAGTCCACATTCTGCTACTAAATGACCATAGACATGACATCTAGCACAGCGGAAAGGTATCTTCACATAATCAAGAATTTGGTCATAATGCCACTTCCCAATTCTGATCTCAATTGTCTCCGGGAGACCTTCCCGAAGGTCCATCTCCACTAGTATCCTTGCAATAGTTCGAGAGGAGCCACTCAGGCACCCTTGATCAATGTCCACACATGATCCTAGCTGATTACCTATTTCCTTCAATATCCTACATGTCCACAACTCCAATGGTAAACCTGGTAACTTGACCCATATAGGCTGAATTGATTTGGACTCACTTCTTGGGTCAAAACAAGGGGACCACCATTTTAAAGACAGAGCATATGAGTTCCAAAACCATCTTCTCTGCAATATTTTATCTGCATCCTCTTTTGATCTGAATGAAAAAGCTAACCATCCTCTTACCAGAATATAGAAACTTGGAGAGTATCCTATTGCTGGACTCCATTCCCTTTCTACCCACTGAGCTAGAGTTTTTTCCGAGTATAATCTTCCATAGAATCGTCCTGTTAGAGTTTTTCCTTCCATTTCCAGAACCTTGTCCAGCAGTATATCCTCGCCTAGAACCAAATTTACTTTCTCCTTTTTAGTCTTAACACACTTTTTCTGCCTTTTATTGGTATTGTTTAATTTGTTTGTAATTAGTGGTTCCTCCTCATTTTCCCTACCTGGACATTTTTTTCCTGCCATGATCCCTTCCAAGAGGCCGATATCTAGAAAAGGGTCGAACTTACCATCACCTATGTCCTGGGAGCTTTTCTTCGAGGAGACCTCCCAAGATCGGACTGCCATAAAGCCTGAATCACCATCGTACAGCTGAGAGAGGTTCTCTGTCCCATCTAGAGAAAGGTCCTCATTTGAGTTACTTTTTGATCCCTGACTAAAGTTAGATTCAATTAAATGGCCATTCTCCCTCTGTGACTTCCACTTAGCTATCAAAAAATCTTCTGCAGGGAAAATAGGTACGTCTTTCATTGGATCTGGGGAATAGTCCACCAATTCTGCCATATCCTCCATCATGCTAACCCTACCCTCAATCACTCCCGATCCTTGTAATCCTTAACAGTTCCTGGGCTTGGTATTTCCTCCAGTTAATCCCTGATGTTTTTGCTACTTCCCCTCACCTGAATCTACGCATCTGAAGCTTTTTTAAACCAAAATGCAGGATTTCTAATTTTAAATCCTTAGCACCTGTTAGATCTCCTCAACCCCGACTCTGTAAAAATGGAGCCTGATTCAAACAGAAAATCTGCAAAGGAGTCTAAGAAAAAAAATATCAGATAACGAAATATTTTGACCCCTTCTCAGTGGATACTAACATGCACAGTCTGGAATGCCACTTGAGCTGGCAGTCAGTTTGGATTTTGCTGGCTATATTAGAATCTGTTGAAAAAATTCTACTACTTTGGATTCAAATCCAATTTTTATCATACCCCTCTCTCATCCCATTCTGTCCATCCATAACTACAGAAAAAATCCACTATTGCATGTTCAACTTACTGAAAAGTAACACCAACAAACTTGTCATCCATGATTGTAGACCCCCCACTATTGCCTAGGTTGATAGCTGCATCAAGTGTACAACCATAGGATGAGCTGCTCCATGAGTGTACTGTAACAGTTCTACTCTCATAATTAGCTGAAGGGGGGGACAAGAACACAATCATACCCAGCTCTAAATTCTACACTGTATTGTGTTGAGAACCCTGTATTTTGTTGGAGAACCCTGCTTGTGAGACATTGTTGTAAGATGATTTTCCCAAAAAGTGTATCCAACCAAGCTCCACTTTTAATTAATTGTTCATGGACCATAGAAAACTCCACCTAAGATTTCACATCCAAATCTCTGACGAGCATCCTCAGTGCTTTTGGAATTGACATGACATAGTCTCATCTCCTCGGTGCTTTTGGAAATTACATGAAATTGTCTCATCTGCTCCCACATTTCTTTCAGGATTTCTGTCAAACACTTGTCCTGCATACTCCACCTCACCACAATTCATAGACTTATCCACAAGTTTATTTCCAAGAGAGACTTTTGTCGACTAATTCTCACAAGGTAATAACTGGGCTCCCACTCCCCAAGAATCAGACATCAATCCTGCCTTCAGTAGATTCAATTAGCCGGGTTGCTTACTTCTGTCATGCGATTGCAGACTCTGTCATGCGCTCCTGAGCGTATTTTAAAGCTTCTGACGGAGAGCCCGGCCCTTAAGCAAAGAACTATATTTCCGGACCACAACCACTTCTATTGTCGAAATTGACTCACCAAGGTGTACAATTTTAGTGAAGAGGAAAATGCGCCAGCAGCCACACCGATGGATTTGTAGGCTAGGGCTTCGTGTGAGGCTAGGGTTACATATTCGGCGTCGAAATGTAGACAGCGAAGAATTCTCTCTATCATTCTCTCTATCGAGCCGTTTTGTTGCTGCAGGCTCGCCCTTTCAGAAATACTGCCGCTTCAACCTTTTTCATCTGGAAAGGATCTTTTAGACCATTAAACCAAAATGGCAATGGAGATAAATGAAGCCCATGTATGCCTTCGAATTGCCACAAAAGAAGACTCTACACACATACTGAAGCTGATCCAGCAGCTGGCCGAGTTCGAACGCCAGACCTCCTTCTGCGTCGCAACCCAAGAGTCCCTCGAATCCACCTTGTCCAACGCTTCCCCCTTCCAAGGACCTACAGTCTTCCTCCTAGAAATCTCCTCCATAGAATTCAAAAATCCCAATTTACCCCCTGTAGGCCCTAACACTGTGGGCCAAAGCCCTGAACCTAACCCTGATTTGTCCTTTGATCACATTTCGGCGAAGCTGAGGCTCGATCCCCCGACGAAAGACCCGCAGGCCACAGATTTTGTTTCTGGCAACGGGAGCTCTCCTTACCAATAATGTAATATTCTCAACAACATTTAATATAAAAACGCATTTGCTAATATTGATTTTTTTTTTTTTATATGTTGTTAGTGTAGTCGGCCTTTGCTTCATTTCCTTGAGTTTTTAGTAGGCTCCATCATGACTATGTATTTACCTATCATATGTTGTTTTTATAAATAATCCTTCAAGACAAACTATGATGGAATTTTTATTGTCAATATGAATAGGTCGAAGATTTATCTCAAATTCCTTATAGACCTTCAACAAGATATGTTGGGCAAAGAGGGGATTTTATACCATTCTAATTTGAGATCATCCATTTTTTCCATTGGTTTGAAGCAAGAATTTGCCTAATATTCCTAGTAAGCATTGTACATATCTTGTAAAACCTTTGAAACTTGTCACTTACTCTTTGTATCCTAAGGCTTTTGCTTGATTTCATTATGTTTCATTTAGAGGTTACCAATTACTTATCATATTGCTATTTCATAGGGCATATTTCTTGTGTTATTGTATTGAGTTGATAGGTAAACTTATTTTTTCTTTCTTGGCATTCTCCATCTCATTCTATAATTCTTCTAGTTGTTATTCAAGGGCAATTATTTATATGTCCTTATGATCAATAATATATTTCATGTTTTCTACTTATTGTTTATACCTCTCTTCCTTCTTCATGTATCATTTGTATTCAATGGAAACCGCTTTTATATTTTTTATTGTTAATGCACCTACAAATCAATGGTTTATAAATTATCAGTCAACAATTTTTAGCCAAGATTTAAAAAAATATTTGTTTATTCAATTGATCTTATAGGTGTCCCTCGAGGAATCCATGCTTATATAATATGCAATTTATCTCCCTTTGTCCTCCAAGCCTTATTAAATACCAAATTTGCTCTATATCATATTAGTCACATGGATGTACTAAGATGCAGTGCATAGATAGTAGAGGTGGAGTTTTGGTATTATGAAGGCTACTATAGGAAAATGTCAAGAAGAAGGATGTTGAATTTTGGAATATTTATATTTACAAAATTGAGAAGATCTAGAAAATGAAAATCAAGAATTTAGACTTCTAAATGAAAAAAATGCAAATATCTAGCTATAGCAAATCAATTGATATGATAATTGAATTTGTTTATAAACTCTCAAGCTCTAAAGAAGAGAGTTGTGATTTATCAAGGGTGGGGGACCTTTGCACAATCTCTTTTTCTCTAGCCAAAAAAGTATTAGTGACATGGACCAAAATAGTTATATGATGGTAGTAGATGAAGACTACAATTTTAATGACTTTCAAGGCATCATGTTTACCATGATAAGTGAATCCAAGATTCCTTATTCATTGCGCCTAAAATCATTAGAAAATGCACATTTAAAAGAATGATGAATGGAATAATCATGGTCCAATTTCCAGTGATAATGACATCATTGAGATTGTCCACTTTATAGCTAAAGGAGTCTCCATGTAATATAGTTTTTTATAGTCCAAATTGAGTTCACCATAACCTTTCTTCTAAAAGTTTTTATTTATCATTGCATCAACATGTAACTTGTGTAATATGATTATTGAATCCATAACACTTTGAGTTGTTATTTTGGTGTGCACTTATCCAAGCATAATGTTATGCACTTTTTACTTTTCAATCATCCTTTTATAATTTGAATCTAAAACCAAATTACCATTTATGTCCTAAGGGTCAGGTAAACATTTATTGACTAGCTAAAACATTTCATACATCATATTTATCTTATCTTTCTTAATGCTTATTTTTATGACTATATACTTATCTAGCCTTTGCTATTTTTTCATAGTCCCATCAACATGAACTATAACAACTTCTTTTTCATCAACTTCAATAGTTTGAATATTTGTCTTAGATTCCTTATAGACTTTCAACAATATATGTTGGATAAGAGATTGTTGGATTTTATAATACTTTCTAGAAGTAAATATGCACAAATGGTACCTCGAGCATGACCTTGGTTAGGATATTTGCTACTTATTCTATTGACAACATATAAATTAGATCAAGCATTCTACAAGCATAAAGCCATAACACAACACATATAAATCTCAATATGCTTGATCTGTAAATAAAACACTAGATTGTGAACAAGCTTGATGGTACTCTAATTATCAAAATGGAGAGTGACTAGGAAAAATTAGGGAATGTCCACCTGCTCAAGGATCATCAAAATCCATTAAAGGTGCTTAATGACCATATTTGTGGCACAATATTTAACTTCCAAGAATACTAATAAATAGTGGACTATTATTTAGAACACTAAGAAATGGGGCCAAGACTAAGATAGAAGACAAACCCAATAGTGGAGCATTGCTAATCCAAATAAACATCCCAATTTGCATTTATAAATCCTATAAAAATGGAGTTGTACCGATTGAGTAGTGTATACCCATTTGATATGTATCTTTGATATATCGACGAACCCACTTGGTCATTGTCCAATGACTCTCTCACAATGATTGCATGTCCTTGTTATTTTAGCTCCTTTCTTTGTTTTTGTAAGGTCTCCAACTCACTTTCCATTTTCATTATATTTCTTCCTTCCTTCAAGTGTATACTTTTTTCCTTTCCAATGGCATTACCAACTCTAGATTTTTATTTTTATAGCCTTGGTTTTCCATATCTAGATGTAGGTAGTTCAAGGACATGGCCAAGTTCACTTGTTCTAAAAATTATTCTAGCCCCAAGGTTCCCACCCATTGTAATCCAAGTGAGGAAATTAGATGTTTTCAAGGATGGTTTCCTAGTATCTAGCTAGTGTGCCTCTATAAATAACATTTGCCTCCCTCCAATCACTTGGGTTTTGAGCATAGAGGACCTTATTGTTTGTATTAAATCATCTACACTGACTTTGTTTATTTTTTCTTATACCTTGTGTAGGTATTCCTCCACCATGTCTACGTTCGCAAGCCTTGACAATGAAATTTTTTAAATTGAAAGATGTTTCAAGGCTTGGGACATGAGGTCTTGTACATCTATTTGGTTATAACATGTGAAGGGCTTGGAATTAGACTTGGAGATATGACAACTTGTAACCCTACTTTTGTGGAGTAAATGATCTCTAGTTGTTTGAGTACCCTTAAAATGTAATGTTGGGTAGTAAAGTGGGTCAACCATGCATGAGAATCCATGATCAATATAGTTTATGCAAAGACGGAAGTGGTGGAGAAAAGTTAGGTGGGGATAAATGAACTGGTTGGACTTATAGGTGATATTGATAGTGATATGGAGATGATGAAAATTATGGAAGATAATATGGATATGGAGATTGGTGATCTTGTGAATGCAATGGTGGGTTGGTCATCATATAAGGAGATAAAGAAGTACCCCCTTTATGTTGGTTTTATAGCTACACCCATTTATGGTGGTGTAGACACCAAATCCTAGCCACTTGTCATCCACTCATCATCAAATCATAGCTATTCATCATATATATATATATATATATATATATATATATATATATATATATATATATATATATATATATATCGCCCATCACATCTTAATCTTGGCCACTCATTTAACATGATCCATGTCACTTATCAAATCACAATCACAACCCTTCATCATGTTTTAATCTCGGTCACTCATTGGTGTCATCAAAACCCTAACATGTATTAAAGGGAATCATAAAAGATCATTCATTTTTTGTGAATGAAAGAGAGAGAAATGAGAAGGTCGAATCATCCATCATCTCGTGAGCCCTAGCATTCTATGACCACATTCCCTCACATTCACACAAACCTTTATCGCCACCATATCTATCGTTTTACCTCTACGACATCTACGAATCAAATCCATATCCCTGTCGAGCATCCGCCACAGACCACAGATGCTTTAGACCATCTCACAAACACTCCATAGCATCTCCCAACTGTTGTAGAGCATTCGACAAACACAACAGGGCATCCAGCTAACCCCTGGATGCTTCAGGGCATCCGCGCAACATTAGATCGAACCAACAAAAGCGTAGATCAAGGACTCAAGTATTGACAAGGCTGTTATTTGCTTTTTGACTTACATTTCATGTATTTAGTTTGCATTTCATTAACACTACACTTAGGATTTTAGTAGATCTGTTTTACAGAGGGCCTCACATGGTGGAGCCCTCGCATATGCTATTGATCTATTTCGAGTTGTGATTTGTATGCAGGTACAAGAGATACTTTCATTGACGATTGTTGCAGCTCGAATGGCCCCGTAGGGATACACAAGCCCACTCACCCTTGTTTGGAGTGAAGAAGATCCGAAGACACCACCATTATTTGATCAAGGGTTTTATCCCTCCTATTGTAAATCATTGTATCAAAGCAAATATTGCTCTATAACCCTTGATTTGGGGCACATCTATGTATTATATGATTAATATATAATGCAATTCATTTGATGCGCATATAACTGATATTTCTTTATTTCGTTATCTTTATCTTGGTGTTGATCTTTTTCACTTTATAAAGTGGCGATCACAGTGGGACCCCAAAAGGGTTTCATATTTTGATTTGCCTTGTTAATATTGAGTTTTTGATCTACGTTTTTTTGTGTTTTTACTACACGTTTTCAAAAATCCGATCGTGCAAAAATCATGAAGTCCAAAACTAGGGTTTTTGGGAGCTATGGGATTCGATTTGTGGTTGCACAGATGCCATATAGCGTTCGGGGGATGCCACACAACGTCTAGGTGGATGCCACAAAGTATCTAGGAGATTCGACATCGCATCCGTGAAGTAGGGGGAAGAATACATAGGCTTCCTGGTAAGTTTGTTTTCAAACCCCACTTATGTTTGTTTTTTTGCTTTTTAAAAGAAAAAAAAGAAAAGAAAAGAAATGTTTATTTTTCTGTGTAAAAAGCAATACATCATGCATTGTTAGGCAAAGGTATTTATAGGTATTTTTCTTTACAATTAAAAAGAAGAAAAGGAAGTGAATTTTAGAGTAGCAATTCATTTGTCATATAGACTCCATATAGGGGAAAATATGTAATCATAAATCATTTTTTTGGCATTAGGGCTTTCAAATTTATTTTATGTTGTTTCTGAATTTGCATGTCAAAAACAGTCTAAAGTTTATCTGAGATTCATTCATTGCATTTTGACTAATGTTTCTTTTTCTACTATTTATGGCATTTTGTTTGTTGTTTGGTTTGCTTTGAGTGTTTTCGCTTATGTTTTAGGCAACAAACTTGAAGAGCATACTAGGCTACATCTTAAGATAGTTTTTATTTTCATTTTAATGTTTATAAAAACACCATAGAGAACATAAATTTTTAAAGGAACCACACTCTTGTTTTGTTCTCGATTCTCACCCTTCTAGGTTGGAATAGGTCACTTGTGCTCAAGCTTCCTCCCACAGTTGGAAACACATGTTGATTCAAAGTGGAAGAGCTAGACGAACCCTCCACACATTATGGATCTTAAGTGGTGTACACTAGACTCTTTTGAGGGCCTCATACTTGGCACAAGTGTTCCTAGTCACCACCTTGGTTGAGTTCCCTATGATGTGAACGGTGGTTTCTTTCCATTTTTATATTCATGAAAAACACCAGAGAAAACGGAAACTTTAAAGGAACCCACACACAACACGTTTCACTATTAACATTAACGAGTTGGATTTCATCACCAACTGTTGATCGATACCAACGATGGTGGGCTTCATCTCCATTCGTTGGTTCTCCCCCTAGACACCCTAGTAATCCCATGAGTAGTTTTCTAGACTTCATTACCAGAAAATCCCCCACTTTTAAGAGATCCTCAAAGCGGGTTACACTTTAGGAAGCTATTTCAGTCGTTTCCATTTCATTCCTTGTCAAAGGGGTGAGTGTGAACACACCTTCCACCCACCTTGCATAGTTGTTTTAGGCTTAGGGAGTCTTAACACAAAAACACACAAAACCAAATAAAAAAATATATATATGTTGCAAAGATAGAGGAGACATTTGTTTGTTTGACTTGTGTGTTTTTCATTGTGATTTCACTTTTCACACACACACACACACACACACCGCACATTCATTGCCCTAGCCTCTTATAGCTTATGGTATTGACCCAAAATCAAGCCAGAGCTGAGTCAACCACTCACCAGCCAACCATTTCTATTTATGGAGTGCTCCACTCCTTTCCCAACCACTCCTATGGTTAGCCTAGCCTGTGTGGCACAGACAAGACATCTTGACTTGTTTGTTGGACCCTCTCATGTGGCATCTACTTTGTATGTAAATACATTGCAAAGGGTAATTCACACTACCATCCCAAAAACTAAACCATCCACACTCATCAACCACCACATTACTTATAGACTCTGACAAACTCAGAGCCTATTTAAGACCCATCAATCTGGTTCTACAACCACTTAACATACCACCCATACATGTTCCTTCTTCTCAGCAGGTACTTTCTCACTCACACCTCAACAATTTTAATCAAGTCCTCACCAACCCTCTTTGTGAGGCCGCATTCACCCTCCCACACCAAATTTCTCCACAACCATTTAGCCAAAGCACCTACATTATGCTTACTTATACCATTGCCCACTCCAACCCACTCTACGGAGCACAAGTTAATGTTACTTCATAGATTCCATCCACCATTCCATCTACCACCCCTCATTCAATTGTGATTGCTTTCACAACTTACCCTCCATTGACCTCAACCAACATTGCCAATATTCATACCATACCTACATCCACTTCCAACACAACCACACAATTTGCATCTAAAATTTCCATACAACAAGCATGGCAACATCTTAATTGACTGCTTATGGGCCACCAAGACATCCGTTCGTGCCCACAACAGCAATTGCAGGTGGTAGATTTCAAACCTCAATCCATTTTCAACCAAAGCACATTTTTCACACATGATCCATCTTGGGTATTGCAATCTTCTAAGATCACTATACCCACACCTCCATTCAACCACAACAATACCACTTCCACAACCCAACACATTCAAATCCCTCAAACTTCATCCCCACTCCATCAACACCAATCATTCCATAACCAAGTCCAACAACACATCCAACATCATCAGATACCCATCAATCCATTGGCCAATCAAAACCACATTCCGTCCCAACGGTTCATCACCCAACACACACCACCTCCATACACCCATCAAACAAACCAGGGCTTTCACACACAAATGGAAGACCCTAAGATCTAAGCTTTGCAACAATAGATTGACAACTTAATTATGCACACGCCTGGTATGATGCACCAGAAACCTACATTGAGACAACTGATAAATCAACCCATTCATCCTTTGGTACCATCATCGCCTTATTAGATAGACTTTACATTACCGAATTTTGACAAATTCAAAGGGATTGAGGACCCTAGGGAGAAAATTAGTGCATTCATCCATTCATGTTTTAGAATCCAATAAAATGATGTCTTAATGCTCCGGACCTTTCCTCAGATATTCTATTGCAACCATCTATCACATCACAATGTCTATACATTTGAACAATTGGCAAATAAATTCTTAGAAAGGTTCTCCCTCAATGTTCGTAAGAAAACTACCTTGACCAACTTATATAATCTTAGACAATTTGAAGAAGAGTCAATCTATGACTTTGGAAACTATTGGAGGGCAATCATCACCAAGTTGTCATTCTCCCTCCCAATGGAAGAATTAACATGAATGTTTTCAAGGAGTAGTTTAAAACCTATCTCCTTGTTGTTGCAATTACAACAATATAGAACATTCGATGAAGCATTTGCCCAGGCCCGAGTTATCTAAGAAATCAAAATCCAAGAGGGTGATATTAAACCCAAAAAGAAAGAATAGCAAAATAAGGGCCAATCTAAAGGAAACTATAATGGCCAATCGAAATCTGAACAAGTCAATCAAGTGGTCTTGAGTCAACCACAAATGACTCAATAAACCCAAGGTCATCACCAACCACAACCATCATTGCAACAACCGCAACAAATGTCTTATCAAGTGGTTCCACCCCCACAACAATTACACAACATAATGCCAACTATGGAAAACCATCAACGTCGACAATCTGTTTGATAGACTCACACTTACACACCGTTATCCAAATCATATGCTTCCATCTTCCACAAGTTGTACAATGGCAATGCTATTACCTTACTTGCAGTCAAATCAAATGATCCTACCAAACACAACAAGAGCTATAGGGAGAATTTGTTTTGTCCTTTCTATCGATATAAGGGACATGACGTTAATAACTGCTATTCATTCAAAGACATTGTGCAAGACCTGATAGACATAGAGGCCATTAAGTTGGATAGCCCACTAGCACAACAAAATCAAAATCTTGATATCTACCAAACACCACTTCCTCATTGTGAGGAAACACAACAGACAACGGGGGGATCAAATGCTATGACTCCCCCTAATCAAGTCAATCATGTGCAACAATACCAAGGTTTTGTGGGTGCTATTCATGTAGTCACTCGAGGTCAACAAAGAACAAATCATCAAAATGAACAACCTCAAGCAGTTCAACCCCCTATGGCACCACTAGCAAATGTATCTTCACAACCTGCCAATCCGTCACAACCCATTCACTTTCCACGTCATCCACCTCAACCCATCCATATTCTATGTTTCACCAATCCATCTCAATCCATTCATCTTTCAAATCCTCCACCTCAACCCATCCATCCTCTAAGTTATCCGCAACAAATAGGAGTCTTCAAAGACCCCTTGCCAACACATGAAACTAACACAACACTTGCCAATCAAGTAGAGCAACCTAAGCAAGTGAATCAAGTGCATGATAGTCCACCTCACCAAGAGTTTGTGGGAATGATCAATGTTGTGACAAAGGATCAGGAATACCCAAACCAATCCACACAACCTATAGCTCCTCCCAACATTCCCTCCATACCACAAGTGCTACTGCCACCAAATGTAGTCACACCTACTCCAACTCACCTAATATCTCCACAGAATCAAGAACAGGTGTACACACTACAACAGGGTGCGGATAACCCAGCTACCATAGTTGAACATTCTAAGCTAAATAAGGAACATGAGCATGTGGATATACCCACTAGACAAAATCATCATGAACCATTCATACCGGCTCATATGTCAAGGACTTTCGATCCACATTCACTTAATTGTTTCCTATCACCTGCACCCAGTCCACCTCCACCACCCACCAATTGCCAACAAATTTCATCAACATCCATCCAACAACCCCCTCAACAATACCAGCAGCCACCACCACTGGACTTACAACAAATCTTGGAGTGGTTAGCTAAGGTCGAGCTACAATCAAGTTGCCAACACACTCCAATTCTGCATCAAATTTTAACTCAACTTACAAACATTGAGTTACAGTTGAGTCATCATCAATCTCATCAACATCCATCTCAACAACATCAACGGTTGTAACATCTTTTTTCACAATCCACATCTCAGGTTACACTACCTATGCCACAAACTCAAAATCAATCACAATCGAACAAATGCACCAAGCATCCTACGAAGTTCCTTTGTGACCACACATCGCTTTTAGAGTCTTACTCCTCCATCTTCCAAAGGTTGTATGAGGTAAATGAAATTATCTTACCAGCAATAAAATCAAGAGATCCCAACAGGCCACATATCAAAGGTTATAAGAAACACTTGTATTGTCCCTATCATCGACAAGTGGGCCATGACATCAACAATTGCTATATATTTAAAGATGTGGTCTAAGATCTTATTGATAG
The DNA here is from genome assembly GCA_028583015.1 of Wollemia nobilis. NCBI lineage: Eukaryota > Viridiplantae > Streptophyta > Pinopsida > Araucariales > Araucariaceae > Wollemia > Wollemia nobilis. The sequence continues at coordinate 3,564,099 of JAQPPZ010005606.1, forward strand.
GGGGGCCTCACCATTCCTAGTCCACTTCATTCACTGCATTCAAAATGTCATCTCCATACCTATATCCCTCTATCCGAGCCCATGTTGACCATCTTTCAAAAGTTGTAGGAGGCAAAAACAATTATTTTACCTAACGTGCGCCCTCTCGATCTGAACAGACTTAAATCCAAGTCGTATCAGGAAGATCATTATTGTATCTATCACAGGCAAGCGGACCACGACATCAACAACTGCTACACATTTAAAGATGTGGTCCAAGATCTTATTGATAGGAGGGTCTTTTCCATAGACGATCCACTCACCTCATCTTATCAAGACCTTGGTAGCAACTTGAATAGTAGTGGGAATTCTCAAGGTATCACACCTTCTCAATCATCCACATCATCAACCATCAAATAAATTGGGGATGCTTAAGGTATCGCACCTTCCCCACACAAAAAAAACAACAAAAATACTACACATTGCTTCTCATTCTCTCTAATTATTTTCTAATTTCTTTAATTTCTTCTAAAATCTCCTTAAGCCTTCTAATTCTCCTTTAATTTCTTTTTATTTCCTCTAATCTCCCTAATTTCCCCCTACTCCTATTTAATTCTTCTAATCCCCTCTTAGCCTCCCTAATCCTCTAATTTCCATCTAATCCCTCATTTATTCCACCCAATTTCCTCAAAATTCCCATAATCTAGCTTACCCCTCTAATCCCCCTAATCTATCCCCTCATCAATCCTTAATCTCATCTTAAGCCATAGCCAATCCCTAGGAGATTTGCATTATTAATTTAAAAATCCTAAGCAAATCCCTTGATATCCCCAAATCCCCATGAAATCTCCTAAAATCTCCCACTAAATAATGCCGAAACCCTCCTACCACATTTCCCTCCATTTGCAAATGAATTAAAATTTTAAATAAAACCCCAACTCAACCCTTCCTTAACTAAATTCATTTAATCCTACATGTCCCATCCTCTTCCACCTCACATTTTTGGTAATTTAAAATCCCTTGCTCTTCATCCAAGGTGCACATGAAAGGAATTTTAAATTCTTTTTGCTTCCCCCAAGAACTCTCCACCCAAGACCATTTATGGAGGTGGGTGCACCATCCTCCACATGGGATTTCCCAAATTTTTCCACCCACCTACCCTTGACACCTAGATGCCACCTAGCTACCAAGTCACTTCCATGTCATCCCCCTCCCCTTGGCCAAAATTTTATAAATCTCCCCTCCTTTCCTCTATTTCAACAATACTCCATTTGACAAGCCAAAATGCTACCAAAATCTCTCTAGGATCTTAGTATGCTCTTTAACTTATTCTAAGTTATGTTTAATGCATTGGTTCAATTTCTTATTAATATTTTTTTATTGTGTAAACAAGTGGTACTATCCAATTTTTGTGTTGTTTATGTGTAGGCATTGAAAGACCAATTCAATCAATGGTGGTCACTAAAAACCCACTCAACCATCTTATGGTGGCATAAAAAGTTTTGTTGCACTATTGTATCACTTTGTAAAAGGGGCATTGTCCCCTTTGTAAAAGCCCCAATGGGGTCTATTTGTAATAAAATGATTTTTTTTTTTTGGTAGGTTATAATAAAAGTGGGTTTTTGTCAAGGATCCCAATACCTGATTACAAACGATCAGATTACAACACAATAGATCAGAATAAAACAAAAGGAAATTGTCCAAGGATGGACAAAAGGACAGGCTGGACAGCCAAAAGGAACAAAATAAGGAACACGCCAGAGGAACAGAAACAGGAAAAGGAAGGCGTCATCCTTTGCACCAGAGGAAGACGTCTTCCTTTGCGCCAAAGGAAAAATGGGCAGGAAGGGAAAGCCCGCCAGAAAACCAAATTTGAATCAAAAGGTGCCAAACAAGATTTTGAAGCAAATAAAGGGCGAGAAAAGGCGCCAAACCGCCCCAACCACTAAAAAAAATTTGAAACTTTCCCATAGGCGAGAAAAGGAAACAAAGCCATAAATTTAAATTTGAAACATCCCAAGGGTGGGAAAACCAGAAACCACCCTTGGGAAACAAAGATCTGAAGGAAAACCAGCATCCCACATAGGGGAGCCCGAACAAAAGCAGAAATGGAACAATAGCCTAAAAGATGGAACTAAAGTGGTTCAGCAGCAAAAGGAACACCCCAGGCCACAGGGTCCTTATGCAGAAAAGGAAGCCTTCGAAAACACCTACCCAACAGAGGAAGCAACAGCAGCAAAACAACACTTATGAAGGAAAGGATGGGAAAGTGCCATAGGAATTCAAAAGGAAGGAGTCACGAGGATGCATGACTGCAGACAATAAAGCACAAACCAGAAAACAACAACCATTCATCCCAAACAGCCTTCACCAGCAGCTTCAAGGTCATAGAAGAGGTAGTCCCGCAAGGAATCAACAACAAGAAAAACAGAGGTCTTCGGAAGCCACAAAAGGAACTGAGAACCTGTAGGAACCACCACCTCAAACCCAAAGAGCAGAGTCACAGTAGAAAGCACATGGGCAACCCCTAAGCCCAAAAGGATGTTGTGCAAAACTACTCATGAAGCCAGAATTCATCAGACCTGCCAACAAACAGCTTCAAGTAAACAAGGAGGAAAACCTGCAAGGATTCAACAGCAACAAGACCAGAGGTTGCAAAGCCACGAAAGGAATTGAAATCCTGCAAGACCCACCACCTCGAATCCAAAGAGCAGAGTCACAGTATAAAGCACGTGGTCCCTCCCCAGACCAAAAGGATGTTGTGCAAAACTGCTCAAGAAGTGAAAAGGATTGAAAATCCAACTAAGTGTTCTATTATTTACAAATCATTATATAGGCACTAATGGCCCAAAATACATAACCAACCCATGAAATCATGGATTTGATTCAATACGCTCAACCAAAAGCTACAAAGGTGCAAAGGAGAATGCACGTAAACTTCTAAGTTAAGATTGCTAACTAGAAGATCCATTTTAGCTAACTTGAAGTACACACTTCCTACTTTGAGTTCACACTTGCTAACTAACACTCTAAAAGACAACTAGAAGACAACTAGTGCCCACAAGTGCATGTGAGAAGGAGACTCACTTACAATATGAATTTGCTAGAAATAAACTATGCAAACCTAAGCTAGGAACTACTAGAGGGGTCATATGAAAGATCTAACATCAATCCTCATCATGCCTCCCCACAATAGAAGCATTGGACTCCAATGCTTTCAAAAGAATAGGAAAGTCACGGGACATCTGATGAAAAGAAATCCAACGAGCCTGATGCGGCAGCTGTCCTCGCCGAGCCACAAGATATGAGGTGGTAGACCCCTGGCGAGTCTGTCGAGTCTTCGTGTCATAGATCTGATCTGCATCCAATGGTAATCGTGCTTCAGAACCACGTCCACAGGATGACCGATAGTCGGTGCAGCCTCCAATGTAGAGTCAAAGTACAACTTCAAGAGATCTACATTGACGACGTCATGAATTCCCAAGTGTGCGGGAAGATCAAGGCGGAAAGCATTCTCGGACACCTTCTGAAGAATAGTATAAGGCCCATAGCGAATTGGTTTGATTTTGCTATGAGTCTTATCAATGAAACGCCGCTTGTCAAGATGCAACCAAACTTTATCACCAACCTAAAAAGGATGAGGAATTCGATGTCGATCCATGGCCTTTTTCTCGTCGTCGTTGTGTCTTTTGCAAAATCTCAACCACCTTTGATTGAAGATTGTGCAAGTGTTGAACAAATGAGTGTGCCTTGTCTTGCTCCTTCTGAAGATGTGAAGTGACAGGAGAAGGCAAAGACAAAGGTAACTCATAAGGTGCCAAGGGCTGAAATCCCATACAAACTTCAAAGGGTGAATGACCTGTAGAAGAGTGTAGGGCCCTATTATAGGCATGTTCAATATGCGTGAGACTCAAGTCCCACTTTGCTGGTGAAGCGTGATGATAGATTCGCAAACTTTGCACAAGTGTACGGTTTACCACTTCACTCTGCCCATCGGATCGCGGATGATAGGCGGTAGAAAAGTTAAGGGAAACTCCCAAAATCTTCCACAAAGAACGCCAAAAGTGACCCACAAAGCATGAATCACGATCCGAGATAATGCCGGTAGGTAGACCAAAGGAACGCCAAATGCTGTCAAAGAAAAATTGAGCTAAGTCTCGATGCGTAACTTGTCTTGCGGCATGGAATAAACTTAGCCATTTTGCTGAATCTGTCAACCACCACGAACACACAATCATGTTGGCGCACTGTCATAGGAAAACCACTAACCAAGTCCATGGAAATGCTTTCCCAAGGACGGGAAGGAATGGGCAAAGGCATGCCTAAGCCAAACTTCCTATTAGCTGGTTTTGAGCGACAACAAACTGCACACTCTTTGAGAAATCTCAACACATCCCTCTCGCATTTTTGGCCAATAGAAAAATCGTTGCAAATGATGAAGTGTTTTATGCTTCCCAAAGTGACCACCATAAAGTGTAGAATGAGCTTCCTTAAGAAGTGACACTCTAGGCTCACAAGGAACACAAACCTTGTCCAATTTGTAAAGAAGTCCTTCTTTGATGTAGAAATCTTGGAAAGGACGCAAATTGGAAGAAGAAGGCTTACTCACTTGCTCAAATATTTTTCCAAAATCAGGATCCTGAGAATACTGATTAGGCCAAGTCTGAAATCCCAAGTGCGAAGTGGACATAACTGTTAAGGCAAGAGCGGCTGGAGGCCTACTCAAACAATCAGCAACAGTATTACTCTTCCCCTTTTTGTACTTGATCACCAAGTGAAATTGTTGGAGGTAAGAGGCCCACTTCATATGTCTTGATTCTTCAATTTTACTTTGAGATTGTAAAAACTTGAGAGGCATATGATCAGTGTGTACTACTGTATCTTTTCCCAAAAGATAGTGTCTCCAATACTTAATGGCTTGAACTAAAGCATACAACTCCTTGTCATATGTAGAATAGTTCAACTTAGCAAGCAGAAAAGGTTTCTGAATGATAAGCAACTGGATGACCATTCTGCTTGAGCACAGCTCCTAAGGCAACTTTAGAGGCATCTGTTTCAATCTCAAAAGGTTGAGAAAGGTCAGGTAAAGTTAACACAGGTGCTGTACACAATTTCTTTTTGAGTTTCTCAAAGGCAACTTCTTGGCTTTTCTCCCAATGAAATGGAGTTTTGGACTTAGTGAGATAATGCAATGGAGCTGCAAGGGTGGAATATTGAGGAATGAACTTGCGATAAAAATTCGCAAGTCCTAGGAAACTCCTTAACTCAGTGAGAGTTGTAGGAGGGGACCACTTAAGCAAAACATCAACTTTTAGGGGATCTACCTGAATTCCACTCTCACTAATCACATAGCCAAGGTAAGAAACTCGAAGTATTGCCAAAAGAACACTTGGAAGAATTGGCATATAATTGATTCTTCGCAAGAAGATCAAGGGTTTGCTCGATATGCCTAAGGTGTTCCTCCCAAGTTTTTGAGAAAATCAATATATCATCAAGATATATAATGACAAATTTGTCAAGGACTTCACGAAATACATCATTCATCAACCTCATGAAGGTTGGAGGAGCATTAGTAAGACCGAAGGGCATGACCAACCATTCAAAGAGGCCCATCTTCGTCTTGAAAGTTGTCTTCCATGTATCCTCACCTTGGATACGCACTTGATGATATCCACTTTTGAGATCTATTTTTGAAAAGAACTTAGCTCCTTGAAGCTGATCTAATAAATCATCAATGCGGGGTAAGGGATATCTATTCTTCACAGAAATTCTGTTCAAAGCACGAAAATCAATGCATAATCTCCAAGTGCCATCTTTCTTAAGAACTAACAAAATAGGTGAGGCACAAGGGTAAGTACTTTCCTTAATGAAACCCTTAGACAACAAATCTTCTATTTGCTTTTTTATTTCTTCATTTTGCAAAATAGATTGTCTATACATGGGTGCATTAGGAAGAGAAGAACCCGGAATTATTTCAATGTCGTGATTAATTGTGCGAATTGGAGGAAGAGACTTTGGCTCCTGAAATATGTGTGAATAACTTTGCAATATTTTATCCATTGAAGAGTGTTGCTTTGTAATGGATGTAGATGTAGAAGTGTTTTGAGAGCGAATGAAAATTAGAGCAACATCACCACCTTTCTTAATTACTCTTTTCGTTTGCTTGGAACTTAGAATGATATTAGGAGTGTTGGTGCTTTTAATGAGAAAGACCTTACCATATTTTTGAAGTGTGTAGGTTCTTTTAAAAGCATCATAAACAGCTCTCCTATCATACTCAAAAGGTTGTCCAAGCAAAATCCCACAACAATCCATAGGAGTCACATCACAAGTGACTTGATCTATGAACTCGTGGGCCAAGTGCAAATTTTAAAGTGCAAGTGTGAGTGATTTCTCAGCCTCTTCCACTATCCTTCCAACCCAAAGAATAAGGTTGAGGATGAGGCTCCATAGGTAACTTCAAACGCTCGACAATGGACCTCGCAATTAGATTTTTCTGCGAGCCATTATCCACTATACAATCAGTTGCAAAGTTGTGAAGTAAGTGGGCTCGAGTGATGAACAAAGCATCACGAGCCCCTTCTGAAGAACTTACATTTACTAAGGTAACTTCATTAAGCTTACCTCGTAATTCCGTATATACTCTACTCTCTCCTACAGACTCAAGGGGACCCTTGGAAGCATCCTCCTCTTGAGTAGTAATCACTAAACTCTTCTTTTTGAGCTTAAAGCAATCAGCTTTCTCATGCCCTTTCTTCTTACAATAATTGCAGAATTTCTTAGAAGAAGAAGATGAAGATTTAGAAGAAGAAGAAGAAGGAGTAGAAGTGGAAGGGGAAGGAGAAGAAGGAGATGGAGAAGACACATTCTTCTTTTGAGCAAAATTCTTCTTTTGTGAGAAAGAATTATTCCCTTTTGATGAGTTTGCAACCACTTGAGTAACAAGTGTGGAATGCCCGCGATTGCGCCTTGAACTTGTCCTCCGCAAGCCGCGCCCGGTTGAAAACTTGATCCAAAGTTTCCATAGAAACAAACATTAGTTCCCTCGTACAAATGCTCCAACAAGCCACTTTGAAACTTGAGAATCAAACCTGGAACATCATCCTCCACATTCACAAGTATTCTCGAACCTGTTAAATTGGAAAATATATTCTTGTATAGACATATTAGTACCTTGGCGAAAATGAAACCATTTAATAACCAATTCCCTAGAATAATTTGAAGGATAGAAATTGGTCTTAAGACATTGTACAAGCTCATCCCATGTAGTGAGTTCTTGTCCTCGTTTTGTTCCACAAGTACTTTGGCTAAGCCGTAAAGTTTTAGCTTAGCATAAGGCACTACATCATCTTCTCGAAAGTTGAGAGAAAGCAAACCAAGAACTCATGTCAAGAATCCAACTATTCAAGACATCGTGGTTCCCGGATCCATCATACAATGGAACTTCACAACGAACTCTCAAACGAGAATCATGAGCAGAAGTTGAGGCATTATGCAAAGAAATGTCATTTACCTTCATGGCAAGATTGCCAAGGACTTCTCGCCATGGTAGTGTCATTAGCCTTATCTGCCAAAGTGTTTACAACATGGGCCAATTCTGCCACTTGGGCAGCCAAGTCAGAAGCCATGTGTTCTCGGGTATAAGCCAGGAGTAAAGATAAGAAAGCACTAAATCAAGGAAATACAATGCAAATTTCCTTGTTACAATGGAGTGCTGCTTAAAAATGGAAAATTTACTCCTAAGGCTATAAATTTTGAAATTTTTAAACTAATATAAAGTGCAAATTAACATTTATTAATTTAAAAATAACTTAAAAAAATTAAATTGCAATTAATCAAAGATTAATGAATTTAATTAAGTTATTAAAAATTAAATTAATAAAAATTAAATTTTTAACAAGCTACTTTAAATAGTAAAAAAATTAAAATTTTACAATAAAATTTACCCTTGAATCTGCTGCTACAACTGGACTTTAACTGTGCATGAAAATTTGTCAACCTCCAGTTGCACGGATCCCGAAGTGCAGAAACACCAGTCTTGCCTGGCACAATTCCCAAGGCAAATGTGCAAAAAAATAAAAAAAAATTTACAATTTTCGAGGCAATTCCTCTTTGCCTGTTCTGCACAAAATTTCGTGCACAATGGGGGTCCACGCATGCAGCCGCCCCTGGCCTGGCTGGTGCTGGCCCTGGTGTCGCTGGCTCGCAGTTCGCAGCACGTCCGACAAAGAACGTCGACGCCGCCCTAAGGGCTCTACGCAGCCGCAAGATAACAGCCGCCGACTGGTCAGTGCGCTATCGCGTCGTAGGCCGCAAGCTCGCAGACGCCCGACGAAATGTCGCGCCAGCGCGGCTAGCCCAGCGCATCGCGAGCCGACGCTCGACAAACCGTCAGTCATCGAGCCAGCAGCGTTCACTGCCGCCGGCTCGCTCGGCGCTGGCTGCACGGCGTCGGGCACGATAAACGCCGCATAGCGCTCGCGTTGCACCGGCAAGAAGTTGTTGTCCCTGACAAAGATAGCGAGCACAGCGCCACGCGATCGCTGTCCTCATGGACAACGATTGCCGCTTGCTGCTCAACGGCCGTCGGCCGGCAAGCGACGCAAGCCCGCAAACAAGGGTCGAAGGCGCCGACGCCGAGCCGAAGCAACAAACCTAAAAAAATCTAAATGAATAATTTTTTTTTTTTTTAACAATAAATGCAGCAGATCTACAATAATATATTATTAAAATAATATATTAACAACTTTCAAAGCCTTTTAACACAAAATGAAAAAAATTTATAAATTAACCAGGGGGGGTTAATCCAAAATTTGAAAAGCTTTAAATTGTGAAAATGTGAGCAACCAGCTCCCACCAGTAGCTCTCCTTTCAAGATCCGGTCGACACACGACCAGCGTTTGAAAGGCACCCAGATCTAAGTCGACACACGACCTAGCTTTGGAAGTCCTCCTGGAGCTCTTCAATACTCGAAAATGGGGGGGGCAGCAGGGTCAAATGGCTCCCTAATCCTAATTGGACCGTAGCTACGATCCAATCCCTTCCAAGGATCAGTATATGAAGAACTCTGGGGCAAACTTTTCCTATACCTCTTAAGCATAAGCAAAAAGTTGGATCGAGGGGTTTGTCGGCGAAGGAACTTCCTTCTCCGAATGGTTTTCAAGCTCCCTTTGGGCTTAAACCGAGTCCTCAATGAGAAAACGTTTCTCATAATATTTCTATCTCCTATCCTCTCACCTCACAAGCCCTAGTGCAAACATGAACTAGGCTCTGATACCAATGAAAAGGATTGAAAATCCAACTAAGTGTTCTATTATTTACAAATCATTATATAGGCACTAATGGCCCAAAATACATAACCAACCCATGAAATCATGGATTTGATTCAATACGCTCAACCAAAAGCTACAAAGGTGCAAAGGAGAATGCACGTAAACTTCTAAGTTAAGATTGCTAACTAGAAGATCCATTTTAGCTAACTTGAAGTACACACTTCCTACTTTGAGTTCACACTTGCTAACTAACACTCTAAAAGACAACTAGAAGACAACTAGTGCCCACAAGTGCATGTGAGAAGGAGACTCACTTACAATATGAATTTGCTAGAAATAAACTATGCAAACCTAAGCTAGGAACTACTAGAGGGGTCATATGAAAGATCTAACATCAATCCTCATCAAGAAGCCAGAAATCCTCAGACCCAGCCATTCGCAACTGAAAATCCTCAACGAGCAGATGTCACTTGTAACATTTTTTTATGTTTTTTATGTAATGGTGCTTTTATATGTCTACACAAAATATTGTTATGGATTCTTCTTTTCTTGTTAGGCGCTCAAAACGCCTTAGATCTAAAAAGATAAAAACGATATGAATAGCAATGTCATCTCTATCTCAGAGATGTCAGGAGAGCCTAGGCCGAATAAGAAAATCAAGTCGAATATGGGCAGTCATCCTGGGTAAGAGAACTATTTGTAGAAAAATCGGGACCCGTTGAAGACCTCTGTGAAGGCGTGTAAAGTTACCATTGATATTATGGACTCTATCTAGATCGTTGAATTTGACTGCTACCTATATTGAGGAAGCCACCTGGATGATGAAACATTACAAGGACAAAATTGAAAACTTTTAAGGATTAGGTGTTTTTTGTCCCTTTTTGGGCTTCAGGCCTATTGGGCCCTTTTTGTTGTTTTCTTGTGTTGCTCCTTTGTGCCCTTTCTTTGGGCTAGTTCCTCTTTGTTCAGTTGTTCTACTGGCTAGCTCTGCTCGGGCTGGATCTATTTGCTTGTCTTCTTTGTCTGTAAAAAGGTTCGAAGACCCTTTTATAATCCCTTCTTTCCATATAAAAAAAAAAAAAAAAGTTGGTATGAAAAATCTAGTAATCTTTATCTTAGTGGTGGATTCTAGCCTTGTGGATGTGATCACTATACCAAACCAACGACGATGGTACGAATCCCAAACAACCGATAGTCCTCGCACCGGGTCAACAACAACGACTGGAATAGGTTTGGTGGGAGCAGCCCCTGTAGTTTGAACCCTGCGTTTATCAGTTGTGGTTGTAACCAACTCTCCTATAAATCAAAAAAAAAATTATAAAGAACTTCTAGGAGTTCTTATATTAATCTACCTCTGGTCGATGGTAATGTTGTGTGCTTATAAAAACATAAATAAAAAATTTATTATTTTATGTTAATTTTACTTAGAATAGAACTCAAGTTGATGGATGTGCTGACTGGTAAAAAGACATTGTTACAGATATTATAAATGAGAAAATATGTAATGTTTTACCCTGGACATTTTATCCATAATCCCTCTAGTGAATATAAATCCATGCCCTTCTCTTGGTAATGCAATTATTTCCTATTCCACTAGAGAAAAGCAAGATATAGTGAAGAAATATATGTAGCTTTGTAATATTCATAGGTAGGTCTAGATTATCATAAGCTTGCCAAAAACAATATCAAAAAATTACCCATGGAACTAATAGTTTATACGACCTACCAATATATTTTTATATATTTTTTTAAGAATACAAACATTAACGACTGTGATAAACAATGACACATAAAATGTCACAAAAATAGCACAACTGTGTAAGTGAAGAAATCTTGTAGCAAACATTGAAGTAACCACAATCGTTAGATTTGTTTGGATCCCTTCGGGCATAGGCACTCTTTTGTTTCTGCTTCTGCTACTATAATTTCCTTTTAGGAGTGCTACTGAAGAAATTTTGCCTATTTCAGAGGACTATAGGGTGTAATTTGTGCCTAAGCTATTGATATAAGATGGAATGCTCTGTAGGTTGAGCACTGATGAGATGCCTGTCATGAATGGGTTTATAGTTTATACTGGATAGATATGTGTAGGTCCTTCAGATCATTTCAGGAGATGAGTCGGGAAAGTTTTCAGAATTCTATTCTGGATTCTTCATAATTTTTGGATTTTGGATAGCTAGCTCATTCATCTGCCATTGCATTTCTCCATTAAATTAAAAAAAGATACAATCCTCATATGCTTGAAAGATGTTTAGTCTTACCCTTGCAGTACCAAGATCTTGAGAGAAAGTTACTAGCTAGAAGTTAGGAGTTAATCGTCAGCATAAGAGTGATTTTAGTGGTTTTGCAAACTTCTTTGTCCATGGCTGCTCTTGTTAAACAATGGGCTGTGATTAGAAGCAAGCCAATGAACTGGACTTATCTTTGGAGGAAATGAACCTTGGCTATGAAGTTTTCCCTCCTCTTAACTTGGACTAGGATGGGTTGTCAATACTAGGAGGGCTTTCTCAACCCTCTGGATAGCTCTTTCTATACTGGGAACATGGAATCTTCAATGTTATGCAAAATTTCTGTAGTATACTCTCATGATTTTGGCACCATAACAAGTGCTTTGAGCTTGGCTGATCACCTCCTAGAATCTGCAACCTTTGTTGTTTCAGCTGGAACATCCCTTGACTGAACATGAATGTAGAACTACATATATGGTGCGATGAGGCCAAAAGCTCTAATGATGCAACTCACTCTATGAATGTTCAAGACTTCCAATTCAATTTACCGATAAAAAACTTATATTGTACTGAAGCAGGATGCCAATTTTAACCCACAATCCTTGCCATTATGCAAAGTTCGGCCAGAAATTAACGTGACCAATTCCATTCCTGCTTGTTCTATACTTTTATAGGGCACTTAATCAAAGGATTAATTTGATTTAATTTTACATGGCAGAATAAAAGATTCAAGAGTTCGACGACAGCTCAAGTTTCAACCCTTGCAAATTCCTGACTTGAAATGCCCCAAGATTAAATTAATTTAAGAAACTTGGTCATCTCCATAAATTTGAGCATCTTCGATTTAAGTGCTAGAAGATGTTCTCCGAATCACCTCAAGTTTATTAATTTGAAGCAACGACACCTCTGTCAAGTCGAGTCCACTCTAACATAGGAAACAAAAGGTAATATTCTTTTTAATTTTTTTCTTTTTTTTTAAATAGATTATATGTGATTGAAACGAGTTCCCACCTATATTACATCATGAAAACATAGCGGTTATAACAACATTTTGGCAAATCATGCATGTATTTCTTGGCAAGATTCAAACCTGGGTCTCCTTGAAAGTTGAGGTCATTACAGGTGAACTATGGAAGATTTTGGTAGTATTTAAATAGAATAAATAAGGCAGCGGTTGTTCACTTAAACTGGTACTACAAATAGAAGGGAAATAAATACAACTAAACAGACACGTTTTTTAAATCTATTACAAAATGGGCTAAGTTGAACTCATGTGACTATCCTGCACAATGTTGGAATTGCTAAATCTGCACCTTTATTTAAGTATCATTGTCCACAAGTGGCCAACATTGGCCAATTGGATCGTTTTTCTTTATTCTAGAATCACATTTTGCTTTTTTTTTCTAGAATCACACTTGAGCACACAACATGGTCTAACTCATTCAGTAATCTCTGAAACACAACCAAATGGTGCAACATAATTATTTAAAAAAGCTCCGAATGCCATAATAACTGCAGGCATCAACTCCCAACTAAAACAAAATGCAGCATTACAGATTTCTTCTATTAGCGATCCATGTACATATGGATTATTGTGAGCATTTCTCAACTTGATCATCAAAATTCTGAAGAGGAATTATTATACTAACTGGCCATGATATTACATTGGATGAAAGAATCATAGAACACCCTAAAAACTGCTGAAGAACATGAACGGAAGGAAGGTCTTTGAAGCCCTCAATGCTAGAGTACAGAAAAATCACATCCTTGATACATTTATGCAGGAGGTGCAATTATCAATAGCTAAAATTACATTTTGTAAAGATATAATTTCACAGCATGGACCAATACTGAAGCATGACTCACAACACCCTTTTAGGAACTACTCTCTAAGATTCACGCTTGAGCATCTCCCACAGAAACTCATTCCAAGTGTCTATAGGCCCTGGCAAACACCAATGCAAACAATCATTTTGCACCTTTGCATTCTTATCTTTTGCAAATGGATAGGGATATCGATAAGGGCCTGGATGCCCATCAGGTCTTAAAATTGATGCCCAGGTTGTATCAACGAGTTTAAATTTCAATCCCTTAGCAGCACCCTCTTTTGCTGCATTATTGAACTCTTCCAGCTGAATCTTGTACATATCAGCATTTATACCATCCATAGTAACCTCATCGTTCTTGAAGGGAACTGTTCTTTGGCAAGTTCCTCCATTGTCCCACCTACCATTTTCAAAGTGATCAGGAGTAAAAGTCCTCAAGAAGGTCAATCCATTATATTCTGGCGAGTTGTTAATTGTCTTAAAAGCCAAACGAAGGGCTTTTCTGTAGGCAAAATAAAACCCTAGTTGTGTGAAATTTGTTCCTGGACAATAATGACAACCAACAACCTCATCCTTTTCCAAATAAATGGCTGGCTTTAGAAACCACTGGCCTCCAGAAAGAAGCACAATATCAAATTCATGCAATTGAGACGTCCACTTTTCATCCGCAATGTCAAGGGAGAGTTTGAGTTGATCACTTGTAGTACCTTCTATCTCTTTTGTTGTTTCCTTCACAAAGAAAGGTGACCATAATACTGCAAGAGTGAAGTTGTATGATGGGAAAAGCCAACGTCTAAATTTATCAGTTCCATCATTATAAATATCTCTGGGGTCCTCCACCTGATAAGAAAATCGAATTCTCTATCAGGAATGACATTGCTTCAGTCTCAACCCTCTAATTAGTAAAAGCACCTTTTCTCACTATCTTTGCATTTTGTCTGCTGCAAGAAAATTAAAAACCAGAATAGAAGATTCTATAGACTCATGGAGAACCAGTGCCAATTGAAACTAAATTGTACTAGATACAACAAAAAAACAGAGAATATATTCATGTTTTTAATTTTGTTTCCACAAACTGTAGTAAGAAAACAGTTGCAAAAAAGGACCAGGCATGCTATAATGCAAACTAATATGGAATAGCTTCAAAATGACAATAAAAAGACAAGTTCCAAGGAATCCATGCTCAAGGAATCTGACAAAGGAATTGGCTTTTGAGTGTCCACTTACAATCACAGACATAGACCTTTGTGGTAAATATTCCTTAAGCTACCATGTGAATCCATTCCGTTAAAGTATTCAAGTCAAAAAAAGACAAAGATGTGAAAATTTCAATAACCTAGATTCTGATTTGAAACCATCTCATATTTTAATATTTTGTCTCTTGATAGAAAAGGCTCAATAGCTTGAATATCTTATCTGTGAATTTAAACTTCTAGTTTGCTGAAATATAAGAATTTAGTGCTAAAGAATGGCAAACTACTAAGCATAATCATATGCTAATGGTGCATTCTTGAAGTGACCATTCTTTTAAAATTAGTAGTAATTCAAGTTCTAATAATACAATGTGATTGTTTTATCTTACATTCTATTCCCTGTTTATTTTAGAAAATCTAGTTAGCCAAGTACATATTAGCACTTGTGATTCAACAGTCTGAAATTAGAAATTTATAGTCGCAAGTTGTCAAGAATACCACTTTCATTTGTGTCACAAACAATGCAGATTCGAATTAATTCAAGTGATAATATGCAGCTTTGAGATACTTAGGTCTTGGAAGCTTTCCCACCTAACTCATCTTTGCAGGATCTTCCCACAGAGGTTGCTTTTGCAACTGTCAGCCTAATGGAAGACAAACTTTCAGTTGAAAACTCAGAAGAAGATAATGGAAACCGACACTAGGAAAACAATTATCACAGATCAGGACTTGCGAGGGACCACTGAGCCTGCAGCATGAATGAGAATCCTCATCTACTTCTACAGAGTAGGACCACAGGCCCAATTTGAGGGTCTAAGCAGCCAGCATGTTCAAACGAATACTAGAATATGAGCACCTAATAAGACCTACAAATACACAAACTCCAATTCCAACCAAGAAAATCAACTACCTTAGAACACTTACCTGTAATTTCAATACAAATCTTAAGATTTTGGTGCATCCAAGACTTCATCTCTTGCTCTTTGATCTAATTTTTTTTGTTTTCCCCAATTGATTATATATTAAACAATCCAGATCTTACAATTAAAGATGCTCTACATTCTCTGCTTTGAAGTGCTGTCAGATGCCCTTTATTTAATGGTCCCCCTGATTGCTTTTACTGTGTAAGTTATGCATTTTTTTCCCATTTTGCTGTATGCTAAGAAACATGTTGCAGAAGTTCTCAAAGCACATATGCTTATCATTTCTTTCATTTCACTGCCAAGATGTATAAGTCCTCCAATTTTACGTTCTCGTTGGACATCGACTAGACAAGTTTTTGTGTTTTTGCATGCAACAATGTAGCAATTAACTCTGGATTTCATAAACCAGGCATTGTCTTGCATCTTTTGATGCTTCCTCCATAAATTCCTATTTAATTCTAGTTCAAGCTTGATCCTGCTTCTGTTCCAAAAAATTTGCCTTCAATATTGATTCTTGTTCTTCTAAAATATTTCTATGAGATGAAGCTATTCCTGCTTCTGGGATTGTGTCCAATGCTGTTATTGATATTCAGTTCCAATGTAGAGCCTTTAAGAGGCTTATAATCAAAGATCTCAAAGACTGCTCTGCTCAGGACAAGTCAGATGGTTGGATGTCCTTGAGCAGATTTTTGTAATCTGTTGCGATGTCTTGTATTTTGATTTTTTTGTATTAATATAAGCAATATTTTTTCAAAAAAATAAAAAAAAGGACATATAGATACTATTTGATAAAATATAATATATACGTTGTCTTAAGACAACGACCATTAATGTAACATTATGTCATCTTATAAACTAGTTACGACTTTGCATGGGTTTGTTAATCCCAAACAAAGCCATTAAACCTCAAATGTTTATTTATGGTAGGATGTATTTCCTGTATTTTGTATGTCCAGTGAATTGTAATATTTGGTGATGGGCAGAGTATTGTCATAAGCGGGAGGGTTTTTTTTCCCCAACTCTTATAATCCTCACATGTAAGATGTTTTTTGGGCCTGTCATTATGAGGCAATTTGTTAAAGTTAAGTTCATCTTTCGGGTCTTTCGACTCCTGACTGACTTATGACAGAAAATTGAGGTACAAATCACAATCACAGTCTGCTAAATCTCATCTTTCCCAACTTTAGCCAGAGTTTTCCTAATGAAACAATGGGCCCTTGTCACCAAATGTTCCACATTGACATGAAATAAAGAAGAGAGTTGATTTTAGGGGCCTAAACTAGAAAGGGAATTGTGATCTTCCATCAGTGGTGGTGTGTTGAGTGGTTTGGACAGAAGGCTTTATGTCCTTATCTTCAAGGTTCTAAATGCCAAGTTAACATGCTCACCATAGTGCACTTGTCCATTTCAATTCGAAATGCTTTTGATGGAGATCACAAGTTGCACAGGAGATCAAATGCGAGGTGGTTGACAGATCAAGAGGCTTCTGGGTAGAGATCATGCAAAGGAAATTGCTCAATTTGTAAAAATATGTTCAATATTCTCACCATGTAAGCCCAAATAATCAAGGGCATTAGTAGCATCATAGATGAGGAAACTAGCTATCTCTTTCAAGCTTAGTTCAAGGTCTTACTGGTTCATTGTAATTTTTCCAATGCATATTTTAAAATTCCTACCTTGCCTATTGATACATCATGTAAAGGAAATTGAAAGGAAAAAATGAGAGAAAGCCTTTGATATAACAAATCATTTAACAAAGCCTCGCAAATGACCTAAGTTAAAAAAAGCCCCAGTAATGATCCAATCCATGACTCGAGGTAATGGTGAAAAAAAAAAGTTCAAAACATCGACTTAGAGGCCCTTTAAAAAAAAAGGACTTATAATTTTATTTTTTACTACAATGGAATTATTACAGTGACTTGTGCTTTAGCCTTGAATGTCATGGATAAATTCAAGCCTTGAATGATAGCCTTAGATGCCAAATAGGTATAAGAAATCTTTGGATTAAAGGGGATTCACTTTCAATTTATTATAATGTTAATGAATAAATGAACAAATAATAACCAACCTTTACATGGTTTTATAGATGAAGTTTAATAAAGGAGTACTCCCAAGTGGAAATGAAGCATATAAAAATGATTGAAATAAATAGGTGACAAAAAGACCAATGAGGTTGTGAGCTTGGTCTCCATAAAGTCAGGACTCAGAAAGAAGACCATTTCATTACAGTATGAAAGAACAGGATCGAAAGTATAAAAGATTGGCACAGGTTGATGATGTGGAGATCTCCCTCAATAACATCAAGGACAATAATGCTTTTGGGCAAAGGAAAATGCATGATGGCAATAAAGATATCATATTGGTTGGTGGCTGTGCAAAATTACATAATTATTTTCTTAATAACTTTCATACTGCACATTCATTGGCCTATGCAAAACCGATATTGCTGACTTAGGTGTTTGCAGCATGTCTTTCTGATGGTGTATGAGTTTATTTGAGTTAAGGTTGAATATTTCTGCTTTCCACTGTTTGGTGTGATATGAAGTATCTTAGGCTGGGGTTTTTCAAAGGTCTGCCATTTATCCTTCCTGTCCTAAAATGCATCCACTTCCTCAACTAATAACTAAACAACTATTCTATGGTATTTGTTCTGTTTGTTGATCTACAATATTTAAAAAAAATTAGGATGTGAAACAGGTTATAACTTCACAGTAATGTAGTCTGCATTATTTCTGTCTCAAACATGGAATGGAATGGAGAAGGAATTATTCTACAGTTTTTGTCCAACCTGAGATAAAAGGCAGACAAGGGACTGCATATGGTTGCGCCCAATGGAATCTCCAATAAAAGCCAAGATCTTTCCACGAACGAGATTGAGGAATGAAGTTGCATTAAATCGCGGAAGCTCGCAACTGTTTGGTCTCCATCTCCAGTGTAAATAACCAGTATCTGGACGTCCATGTTTCACACAGTTTTGATGTTCTTGAATAGCCCGACAAGTTTTGTTTGTATAGAAGGGTCCTGAAGGATCTGGGATCCACTTTCCTGAAGATAGATCACATTCACCATCTGCCACAAGAGGAGATCCAAAGACAAGTAAGACTTCCACTGGTAACATGAGATAAAATCAAATCATGCATCACAAATTGTAAAACCAAAAACAGTGTTTCAGTTTCTGTTAGGTCAATACATTCATTCAATCACATAGCTACAGATACACTCAGTGAAAGTTAATACTCAGAAGTCCCATACAATGGCAGCTCTAGTTCCAGACTGCTACCTGAATTTGTCAGTGGGATTGGGATCATACAGTGATGTATGATAGTCTATGGCAAGAAAAAACTCATGGATATCACACCAAGAATACATCAAAGTGGCATCAACCGAGCATCAGAATTATATTGAAAGCCATATCATATGAAAGCTAGAATGGATAGCACCTGAACCTTTGCCCAAGGGCAATGAAATCTAGAACGATACATGATTCATCTTAGACACTTCTAACATCCTGTAATAGTAAGAGAAAACCAACTCCACTGTGCTTGGCATATACAAGCATTGAATTTATAAACTAAGTTTAGACCACAACAATAACATTCAAAAGAAAAAAACAGTAAAGCAAAAGTAAAATAATGTATGAACCATGTTTTAGGAAAATGACACAAAGATTCAAAACCACTGAAGCTATATATGACCTCAGTTTATGCTATTATCACTGAGGTATGATATCAAACTGCTTATTAAAGTTCACACTCCATCCTAGAAATGCAATCATTTGGATGGTCATTTGAAGACGTTTTAAACAGGCACTCTAATCTCTGATTCCCTAATCTGACCACTACCATTGTTTAAACCAAAATGCTCGGTCTTCAAGCTAAAAGACTTTGAGACTGATCCCAACATCAAGAAACCATTGTTCATGCAAGCCACATGTATATCACACTTTTTGTGAAATACATGTGATTCTCATACTTCCATGAAATAACATTTTTCACAACCACATAAGGAAAACCTTGTAACACTAACAGTAATCAGCTAGCCATGAGGTGATACCAACCAGTATTTTCCTTAACAATCCATGGAAATGACATCAGACAGTTGCACTGCTGTAATGAAAAAGTTTAACACTGATTTTGGTATGGATTTTTACCATCACATAGTGGGTATTTTATTTGCTGATCTACAATTCCAAATTTGAATGATAATTGCAGTGCTAACAACACACTGCTAAATGCTAGCCATGAAAGCAAACCACGTCTGTCATCTGCATACATGGAACCTCTAAATGGTCACATTTACCTACATTGAAAAAATGAATTTCAGACAGTATCCAAGATTCATCTGCAGATAAATCTCCTTTTCTCATCTACTGCAAGTACATTGAAACATTAATAAATTACAGCATTGAAAACCGTTAGTCCATGACAGGAAAAGAGCCCCAAATTTGTTGCTTGTTGTCTACATATTCAATAAGTTTCTTTCTGAATAAAAGTGGGGTAGCCTAGTGGTTCGCATTCAAATATCACCACCCTAAAACTTCAAGGGTCAATGGCAAGCCAAGCATCATGCAGAAGGTCCCCTAATCCTTTAATTGTCACATTCATAATATGGACTTGATTTACAGAGTAAATATTGCTCTTATTAAAGAGAATATGCATTTTCCCATATATTGAATGGCAATGAATTCAAATAGCAACGTCAAACCCTACAACATTAGGTTCTACTAAGCAGAAATAATTATGATTCCTTATGTTGAGAAATTCAACATTATGAATATGACATGCATTGGAGGTCACGGTAAACACAAATTATTTATTTACTTATTAAATGGGTTATACGGATTAAAACAGCCTTACCTAGTAGCATTCCAACAATTTGGCAATTATACATGTATATCCTGTCCCCTCCTTAGCAAGGGGGAATATAACCAGTTGAGTTAAACCCATTTGATTAGACACAACAACTTGTTACTATTAGGTGTTTCTACAAAAAAAAATTAATGAAGATACAACAGTAAAGATTAGAAAAATATTGGACATATGCATTCTGAAAATTGCAGGTTTCTCCAGCATTCAGTGGAAAATAATTTTAAGTGTGAACATCATCAGGAGTATGCCCCTTCCACAAAACACAAAATGGACCATAGCACCAGAATAGGATGTATCGATCTACCATCAACCTTCTCGTCAGCTACAATGGCAATCTGGTGGGATTTCCTGTTTTTCATTTACATTTATGTTTAAGTTTTCTACATAACTGATCAACTCAGATCAAAAACTTAAACTGCACTGCCAGAATTAAATCTCAAGCACAAGCAGAGCTGAGTACGAGTCCTACACATTGTAGTTTTCTAGGATTTACCTTAATATCAGAGGTGGGCATCCTGCTCTTACCATTACCATGTGGGTATATTCATATCCTCACATTATTGAATCCAATTCAGAATAATAACTAAAGTCCCATTGCCAAAGCTAAATCTTAGGCACAAAAGGAGCTGAAAAATGATCCTAGACAATGTAATTTAAAGAGAATTGTCTTAAAATAACCAGATGTGGTGTTCAATTGTTGAAAATAAGGACAGTGTTAGTTTACATACCTAAACATAACAAAATACAGGTTGCCATACGTTATAGAAGTTAGGGTGGGCAGAAGTTAATACAACGAGAAATTGGTTCTTCGTACCACAACATAACAAAATAGGTTTCTCCCTAATTTAACGAACACGAGAATGTCGGTATTCGTAACTTACAATAACTAGATCTGGGCATCCATAATTTGGCATGACTGATGCAACTATCCATGTCTCAACTTACCATAAGTAGATCTGGGCATCCATAATTTGGCATGACTGATGCAACTATCCATGTCTCAACTTACCATAAGTAGATCTGGGCATCCATAAGTTGGCAGAACTGAATGCAACAATCCATCTATCAACGCATACAGAATGTGGGTACCCATATCTTAACCCGGTGTTATTCACACAGTGTATGTATAAATAAAACCAATCCAGATATAAACCCACACCATAACCAAATCACGCTAGAACCTAAAATCCAAAACGGGCAGACATACAATGCACTCGGATAGAATCAAACATTGAACATAGATGGATACCTATATTGTTGGAAAGACTGTTATTTTCCAAAGTGGCTTCTGTGTTGATCAAGTTGCTGTTTTGCATGGGCAGAGGATTGGATCTGCGGTCTACTGCTTCACCTGAGGATTGTTCCTCTGTTTGGTAGGCTGTTTGTGAACGCCTGAAGTGTGAAGTGACAACCAAGAAGGGAATGAGGGCAGCCATAAACCAGAGGAGGATGTGTCTCCTTTGGAGAAGGAATGCACTCCAATCCCCACCATGTAGATGTGGGTGGTTCCCATTCCCCTTGGCATGGGCAATCCCATTGTTGGTGGTATGCTGAGGGGGCTTCATGGCCTCTGCCTAAGGAGTCAGGGGAGAGACAAAAAGGTAAAGGAATCGATGAATGGCTAGATGGCTGGCCTTTTTGATGGGAAGGAAAGGGTGTCTGCCATGACATTTAATAAAGGGAAACATCATGGCAGGTAAAGGTGTGAAGAGATGTTTGGCTTGTTGTCTTAATCTGATTTGCTTCTGGGTAATCTTGAATCTGAATCATTACTCCACTGTGACAAAAGTTGGTGGTCAAATTGGATGCGCTTTTCCTAGTTGGGGAAAATCATTTATGAGAAAGAGAATTCAAAGGCCAAAGACACTAGAAACAGTCCACATATTACTTATCATAAGAAGAGGGGTAGGCAATCAGTGCTCTTCTTAATTGTTCATGATCTTTTTCAATAAAAAATAATTAAAAAATTCATGATCAAATGATATTCATATTTCAATTGGAGTTAATAGAATGCGTTGATTTAGAATACAGGTCCAAGGTTTCCATATACCCCCAAATGCTTTGGAGGTAGAATCACTTCGTTTCACACGCCTAAGACAAATTTTGGCATCAAATTTCCATTAAAAGCTTTGAGATGTCTACATGTTGTGAGAGTGATTTCGTTGTGGCTATTTCTTATATATATTAATTAATATATTTATTAATTTTTTTTATTTTTATTTTTGGTAGAGTGTTAGTTTTCTTTTAACTATAATTTTTCGTAGCTTCTTTATCAATAGGGAATTAACATACAGTTACACATCCACCCCTTCAGGCATTCACCCTTTAAATCTTAAACCTTCCGAAAAAAGACGCAGACAATACGATCAGGTTGGACTTAATGTTTTTTAAAACACTCACCCTTCAAATCTTAATCTCTCCAAAAAAATAAAAAATAAAATAAAATAAAATAAAAAATACAAGGCAAGTAATAGTGTCCAATGCCATGTGTTCAAGGCGCCTTACAAAGATGAATATAAGGTAGAGATTAATATTTTGAAATAATTGCAAAGATTATTGACTATAAACATAAAGATTATTTGTATATAATTGTAAAGGATTTCAAATATGTTTTATGGATTGTAAATGATTATGTAGATGGTCTTTTTCCTTAAATTAAAAAATTATATATTTGTAAAATAATGGATGAATTGTTAATATTGTAATTGATTTGTTCTTAGGTTAAGTAAATTGGTAATGAGAAGAGATTTAAGTACAAATTTTGAAGGCATGCTTGTTTGTAAAGGTAATAGTCTGCTCCGAATTTTCTAAGTGCACATTAAATTGATGACGGTACAAATATCGAACATATGTCTTCTTCATGCTGGGAGCGGTTGGTGGTCCTCTTCACCCCGCGTTATAAAATAACAAGGTGGTATAAGCTTGTTGGGGTGGTATAGGCAGTTGTCTTCTTCACGCTGGGAGCGATTGGTGGTTCTCTTCACGTTGGGTTATAAAATAACGAGGTGGTATAAGCTTGTTGGGGTGGTATAGGCAGTTGTCTTCTTCATGCTAGGAGCAATTGGTGGTCCTCTTCACGTTGAATTATAAAATAACGAGGTGGTATAAGCTTGTTGGGGCAGTCCCTATAATTTGAACATTGCACTTTGCAATTTAGTGCAATTACTAAAAATATTGTGGATATAACTAACTCCTTTATCTATCAAAAATATATATATTGTAACTAATTTTAATTATATTTTATAAAATTTATAATTAATAATAATATTTTATATAAATATGAATATTTTTTATTATAATTTAAATAATTATAAATAGTATTTTATATAGATAAGAATTATGAGTATTCATTTATAAAAATATGAACTTTAATATTATAGATAATATTTTATATAATATTTGTAATCCACGTGATGTGGTTTATTGGGAAGGAGGCCACATGCATTATTGGTGATGTGACCCGGATTCAATTCCTACGACTGATATGCATATGTATAAGAAGTATTTACTCAATAAAAAAAATATAAACTTTAAGGGCATCGTTTCCGGTAATGCGGTTTCAATATCGAGTCAGGGGTGGGGTATAGTGGTAGCTTTGCGGAAATAAAAGATGTATTGAATGTCCAGGTAAAAATCTATATGTTAAATAAAAATATTGAAATTATAATATTATATTTTTTTCAATGAGTTTACATAAATTTTTATGAGGGGTCTTTGTCTTTTTATATTGAGTAGGGTTTGAACCTTAGACCTTTGAAAAAGAGACCAAATCTTAGATCTCTGAAAAAGAGGCCAAAGCCCTTTAACACTAAAGTTGCAACGATTATAATATCATATATTTTAAAGTGTAATAAATAAAATTTATAATTATTTTAAAATTAAAAAATTGTTGAAAAATATAAAATAATACATGTTTAGTTAAATATGATAATAACATTTCATTTGTTTTTTAAAATAATATTGAAAAAATATGTAAAAACAAATGTAAAAGATTATATCAAATATCTTAGGCAAAAATTATGTTTAAACCTTGTTAAGTAATATGTACATAATTATGGCTTGGGCAAGTGTGTGAGGGGTGGGTGTGTGGTGGTTTTGTGTTAAATTTTCTATTGATAAGTATAGCTCTCAACTTTAGGAGGGGTCATGGTTGAGAGGAGACTGTCTGGTCAGGGTGTTTCAGGGTGTTTCTCATTATAACTAAATCCAAAATAAATAAATAAATTTATCACTGGTTAAGACAATGTTGTTGTAATATTAACTAAAAAAGAAACCCAAAGTTCAAATATTGGGAAGTGTGCATAATTATTAAATTATTGTAATACTATATGATCATTGATATAATAATAAAGATGAAGCATCTTTCAAGTATAAAATAAATATTATTAGTTTAAAAATCATTAATAGTTATTTATTAGCATATTTTTTTTATTGAAGTTAGTGCAAGAAACGCCTATGACGTCCCTATCCCAACCATGATGTATAAAGGTGAGAGTTGAGCTTATAAGTAGGGCCAAAGACACAACCATTCACACACTAACCCCTCACACACACCCACTCCCTGGTTTGAACCTTAGACCTTCCGAAGAAGAGCCAAAGCCAAATCGTTGCATTATCCCCTGGAACAAAACTCTTAGGATAGAGAAAAAAACCTCAAGAATTGCTCTTACGTAATTATTAACATTTTTTTTTTTAATTTAGCGAAAAACCTTTTGCGAGGCCGCTTTGGTGTACGAAACCACAACTAAAAAGTTCTACACAATCAAAATCGCCCGAAATCACCCCAGACACCCCGAAAGTCACACCAAACCCTGATCGCACCAGCATTATCAACTGGATTTTGGGTACCAATGTACACGCCCAACCCTGATCGCACCAGCATTATCAACTGGATTTTGGGTACCAATGTATGTTTGGTAGGTGGAGATTCAAACCAAGAACCTCCCTTAAAGGATTGCCCTACCCTCCTCAACTCACCTACAACACAAATATTTATTAACATATTTTACTTTTTTTTAAATATAAATTTTTTTTTTTTCAAAAAGAAAATTGGCAACATTTCCACTATTTTATGCCGATGCTGTTCGAATAGTTTTTTTAATATATATTTTTACCTCATAAATAAATAAAATAATAATTATTATTATTTTAAAAAATTATTAACTTTTTTTTCCAAAAAAAAAAAAATTGGTAACATCTCCACCATTTTATTCAGCGCTTCGAAAAATTACCACTATACCTTGCTCCACCTCAAGTAAACTTTTACTCAAAGTAAAAAGACCTTACAATGGCATGGATTAGAACACATACCTCAAATTGGCTACCTCAACCCATATACCACTACTTTTACACATACCAAAATTTTATAATAAAAAAATAATTGTGACCAACTTCTATGTATAAAAAAATAAATAAATAATAAAAATTTATAATCTTTTCAACACAAACCTCTCTTTTCATATAGGACCTTTAGATATCTTAGATAAAGATGCCCTGCACTACACTGTCCTTTTAATCATATTAGTTTTCGTAGGTGGTACGTCCACGCCAAATTAACAAATTATTTTTTTAAACTTCACGTTTGCTAAGAATATTCGTCCACAATATCACACGTCACATGTTCCTGATGAATATCATTGATTAATTGATTGTTATATAAGCATTATTATTTTCTTGTGCAGGACTGCAAATTTTAGATGGTCATACTTCAAAAACAAATTTAACAGTTTTTAATAATTTCTGTCAATGTTTTTTTCCAACTAGCTTTTAAAAATTAACACTTGCCTCCATGGTGTTACTTCGCGTAAATAAATTATTTTTAATTTAATTTTAATATTATTTAAAATTTCAAGAAGATAATTATAATATAGGATACATTTAATGCATATGGTAGTTGGCTAAACGATTAGCTGAAAGGAGTAAAGCTTTGAGAAGAGCTCTATATTAACTTTTATTATTTACACTAAAGTTTAAACTTTGGAAGTAGTTTATAAAAGTAAGTCTGATACTCAGGTCACCGTTTGAACTTTAAACTTTTCGAAAAATAATTACATAGAAATATCATTGGTTATTATATTTAATAAGATTCAAACCTTGGTTCTTCTAAAAATTAATTACTGAAGTAATACTATGTGATAAAATTAATTTATAATGTAAAATTAAATAATAATTTTTTTAATAATTTTTTTTTATTTGGTTATTGTGAGAAACCTCTATGATCGGCGCGGGGACTGAGCAGTCTCCTCCCAACCATTTTTTATAATTTTATGTAAAATTATATAAATTTTTATAAACTTTATTTAAAATTATAAAATGAATTAATAAAATTATTTTTATTTTTATTTTTATTATTTTTTTGGAATAATACTTTTTATAAACATCATGTGGGGATTGAACCCGACTCACAACGCCAATAATTCCAGTGGCCTCCTTGCCAGCAGACCGCACTATAATGCAAGTGGCGTCCTTGTCGGTAGACCACACTCACGTGGATAATATTATTATTATCATTATTTTTTTATACATAGAGAAATCGGTAACTACCTTTTTGTTTTTGAACAAGTGATCACAAGGTCAAGTGACATTACCTCTAAGAGTAGATTCAAATCATGATGCTACCACTATAACTCATATCTTTCCTCGGTAAACACAATCCAAAGCAAGAGAGAACCCCAGTGGCTCGAGGTTGATATTGTCATCATCAAGCTGGTGCACACTCAATGAACTTCGGTCAGACTACTACCTTTGCCTAGATTGGGCATCCCTCTTGATTGATTATTTTATTTATGTTTGAAATGTATATTAGTAGATTATTATAGTTTAGTATATTTTAATTATAAATTAAACGTTGGTTAATTTTTTTTGATGAAAAAATCATTATATTAATAAAATAATGTCTCATCATACAAAAAAAAAGGGGTGGGTGGAATTAGCACACCCATAAACCAACACACTAACCACCGTGGTTACGAGTACACAAGAGTGTAAAAAAACAATTCATAAAAAGTTATATAATAACCGTCAAAATATTGTCAAATATGCATTCAAAAAAAAAGGAACTGAGAAATCACTGCTAGGTGGAAGGCCTGAATTTTTCCTCCATAAGGTCATAAGTTCATCCAACGGTTGAAGAAGTCGGAGCCCCCCAGCTATCAGCAATATTACCACTAACAGTACAGGTCTGTGCATTTGGTACAATTTCATCCCAACCAGGGGCATCATCTTGCTTAGGAGGTCAAACATCCCAACCAAAGGTCGGGCAAGATGAGCCTCCAGCTCCAGATTTTCCACATTTGCGTTGCAGGGGAGGCTGGGACCAGTGTCTGGTAGCAAAGGGCTGTGACCGGTGACAGGTCCCCCGATGAGTCGAAAATTGGGACATGGAAGGAGAAGTAAGAGGCACACGACTCATAGCGCAAGGCGCATTCCCCTAATGATCCATGAGGGTATGTAAGTATTGCAGCTCCACATGTACTTTTTAACCTGTACTTGAATCTGTAACCAACAATCAAAGAATATAGCATATTTATCAGCAACAGAGAAGACACACTCGACATCTTGCTGAGAAAAAATAGCTCTATTCCAAGACTTCCAAAGATAAAACTTGCGTATCAATTCTAAAAGTATTTCAAATAATACCCAAGTTGAAGGAAAAAGCAATATGGTCACCCAAAATAGTAAGCACCCAGGTAAAATCCTCTTGCATAAAAGGTCTATAAATTTCAAGAAGCCACTCCCAAGTCGACTGAGCCCGATCACAAAACCAAAAAATATGTTGTAAATCTTCCATCTGTTCGCAAACCGAGCAAATAGAATTATGAACACCCAGATGCTTGAGCCTATTGCCAACAGGCTACCCTTGGTGTAAGAGGCTCCAAGAAAAAAACTTTGTTTAGGTTCAATATAAGTAGCCCAAGCAATTTGAAACCTCTTATTCCATCGGGAGGGAAGAGAGACTAAGTCCCATCTCAGAGTGAGCTTATCAACCATTGGAACTTGCGGGGTGAAACCATTGGAACTTGCGGGGTGAACCATTTGTAACCTAGATGAACTTTATATTGCAAAACAGGAAGCTCCCCAAGCCAACACCAATCTAACAACCAGGGTTTTTGAAAATGCTTATGCAGTTTGCACCAAATAAAAAATGAAATACTATCAATTATCTCTATCACCAGGATTTAAATTATGAATTTGAATAAAACTTTCCCAAGGTATCCAACTCCTGGTATGTTGGAAGAAGAAATAAAAAATGGAAGCAATACCATACTTATAGAATCTCTGCGCTTTAACCCACTACACCTAGAGTTGGAGGTCACATGGGTCATAGCTAATAATTTTGTTTGTGATTAGACAATGTTTTTGTGAATTAGTATTAATGATTTTTAATACAACGTTCTTTTTCCTTAAAAGTTCAATTAGTTGAAGGTCTGAGGGCTAGGCCAGTTGGTCAAGAGCACTCTTGTGGGAGTGTGAAGACCTTGGTTCAAATCCTTGGACCTCGTAGTATTGGAGGGCATATCGCGTCAGCGCTACTAGCTACGTTATAAATTTATCCAATACAACTAGAGGTTATAGTAATATCAAAGAGCAAATTCAACCTCATGAAGAGAAGATGATAAAATGTTGCAATTTCTTGCTTCCTCTAGTATACGTAAAAAAAAAAATGTTCAATTACTTGAAAATACTTATGAGAGAAAATTTAAAAATATATCCAACAAACTTAATATCCGGTCAATGAAGGTTAAAAGAGTCTACCTAATAGAATGAACCATGCAATTTATTGTCTTCTACCAAATAAAATGAACCATGCAATTTATTATCTTCTACATAGACCATGTTATATTAAACCAAGTATAACTTTTCATAAGGGATAAGTAGACCACTTTAAAATGAAATCTAGATCATATAGTAGTGTTAAAACTCTATGAATGTGTCAATTATTCTTTCTAAATAATTTAAAGAAAAAATAACTTTTTAAATATTTTTTTCATTTTTTCACTTTCATTGTTTATATAAGTCATTGTTTTTTTTAGAGTTAGTTACATTCACATTATTTTTAATAATTGTCAAGTGTAGCGTTTAAACTACAGGGTTGTCTCCGACAATCCTATACCACCTCGTTATTTTATAATCCAACGTGAATAGGACCATCGATCGCTCGAGATTCGTAATGTCATCATCAATATGACACACACTCAAATGATTCAAAGCAAACTACTACCTTTGCAAACAGGTATACCCCCAAGGTTTAAACCTAGGTCTCTTTTGGGTAAGTGCTTGGCTAGACAAACAATTACCAATCCACCTAACCTTTGGGGGCTTATACAAGCCATTGTTTATATGGCAAACTATAACCTTGTTCTTCTCATACTTTTCTTCTTCTCATCTATCATTGTTTTAACAATTAAAACCTTATCATTTAATGGTGTTGCATGATAGCATTTCTTTAATAATTTTTTTACACTAGTCTTCTTTTTAGTGATATAAAACCCACTACAAATCATAGCAATAATAATTATAGCCCTAGGTAGTCTTCAATAACTAAAGCAACATTTCAATAGGATGAGTATTGGTGGTAGACAAAAAAACCTTGATAAATGCATAATACATTGATGAAAGGAAGTTTACCTTCACAAAAACTTCTATGAATTTGCTCAAAAATGTTGACATGTAGGTGTTCTACTATTCTTATAACATTAATATTAATACTTTATGCTTTGTTATTATGATGTGAATGAGTTATAAACTTATAAGTTAAGAAGCAATAAGTATTATATGTATTCAAAAATGATATAGACCAGGTATATGCACAAGCCAAATCAAAATTATAATTGAAAAGTTTTAACCAAATTAATAGAAAGGGCGTGGGATTCCTCATCATATTATCCCTCTCTAACTACATGTAATTCTTGACATGACTACTTTTACTTTCAACCTTATCTTGCAACATATGTATAAATAGATATATAAATATCATTTTAATATAAACATGTTATTTTTGTATAAAATTATGTTTAGTTAAGAGTTGATTGAGTGATATCAAATGACATTAGTTCATTCGTGTAAATTCCTCGACTTTTAAGGAAAATATTGAGGTTTAAATATTACACAATGATATATGCATAATAGCCATATGATTATGATGTATTACAAGTGGGACCTGGGACCTGTTCCAATTCCATGTAACCAAAATAATAATAATGATTAAAAGGTGATTGTAAGTGGCTTATTAAAAAAAATAAGGTGATTGTAGATTCAAACTAATCAATGATAATAATTATTTTTATGTTTATCTCACAATATGCTATATCTATCCATAGATATCTATCGTTTTATTATACAACCCCTCCAATTAGTAGTATCTCATAGCCTAAAAATAAACATAAACTTACAACAAACAAGACCAAACAATATCAATAAAAAACAAAGGAAAAGGAAGGTTAATCCGAAATACATAACATATTATCCTATATTTTTTTTATTCGGTTATGTGGAAATTAAATGAGCCCCACCTATATCACATCATCACCATATAGTTCTATTACAACTTAGCAATTATGCATGTATGGCTTGGCAAGACTTGAAAGTGGGTACACTTCTTGAAAGTTGAGGAATATAATCCCTTGAGCTAATGTCTTTTAATATGTATTACTTAATTTTAACTACAAGTGAAACAATAAAAATAATCTCAATATTATATATATTTATACTAGGACATACAAAGAATAAGTGGGTTTTTATAAGGAAATAAATTGATAAGTTGTCATTGCATGCTTCCATAACTTCATAGTTATAGTTAAATGTAAATATTTGAGGAGAATAAACTCGAGAAAAAAGAAATGGTAGCAATTCTTAAATAAAACCATAAATAACAAATAACACAATAACATTACTAAAATAAAAGTGATAGATAACAACAAATCCAACAAACATGATAGATAAGAAAGAAATTATAAGCATGCTAAACACAACTAAAGGAGTTAAAAAAATCTAGCAAAATCATCTCATCTTAATGAATGTTAAAGAATCTTCCAAATAGAAATAACCACTTTATATGTTAACATCTATGTAGACCATGTCAAGTTAAAACAAGTACAACTTGTTTTTAAAGTTATAGGTAGACTTCTCTAAATTGGCTTGTAGAGTAGCATTAAGACTTTGTGAATGTGCTAGGTATTGTTTCTAGAAACGTAAAAGAAGAAACAACTCCTTAAATTCTTTTTATGTTCTTTCTCTTCGAGCTTCCACCATTGGTACAAGCCCATGTCAAACAATAACCTTGCTTTCCTCGTACTTCCCTCCTTGTCATCTATCACCGCCTTCACAATTAAGACCACCGCATCTAGTGGTGGTGCTTGGTAGCCCTTCATTAGTAATTTCAAATGCTACTCATTGTCCCAATCAGGTAAAACCCATTACAATAATCACAACAACATCATGTTTTCATCAACAACCATCAATATTTCAGGATGAATAATAATGATAAATAAAAAAAACCTTTAATAAATGAAAAAATATTGATGAAAGAAAACTTACCTTTAAAAAAACAACTTCGTAAGCATGTTAGAATAAAACATTCTACTCTTTAACATTAATAGCTTATGCTTTGTAAACTAAAAATTCAAAAAAATAATAATAATAAATATTAAACCACAAATCAAAATTTTCATTAAAAAAATTAACTACCCAAACTTCATATCCATTGTTGGTCCATATTGAAATAATAAATACATTTCTAACCTTTTACTGTCCTTAAACTTGGTATTTTACCGTTATTACCAAACTAGATTTCCTCTGTAGTGGTGTTTGCTTTGAACTTACAAATGGAATTTTAAATATTTAAAATAATATGATGTCATTCTAATTATTCATTATTTTTTAAAATTATAAAATCTCCAAACCAATCATGAGGTTTTAAGTACGTTGCTTTGAACTGATGGGGATGACATTAGGTGAGGGTTACCAAGTTTTTTTTTTCGCTTAATATTACAGTGAGAATGTCTTTATGCGTTAAGTAACGTGTCAATCTCACAAATTGCAGCTATAGATTGTACACTAGAAATGGTAAGTAGATTGCACCTATAGATTGTACACTAGAAATGGTAAGTATTGGTAAAATGTCACATAAGGCTCACCTGTATTAGGGTGGCACATCACATATCAATCTCACAATTTTTGAAGTAGTTGTATAAAAGTCTGTCCTTATCTAGCTTTAAGATGCTTTAATAACAAGACAATACATTGGTTTAATATGATATATTAAAATAGAGTGTCAGGTTGTCCTAGAGATTGACGAATGACATATTTTTCTACACCATGGAGAACATGGCTCTCAACTAACTCATGTTCCTGTTCTATTAGTGACAAGGATTTCATAAAATAGTGGAGCAAATGATAGTTATTATATAGATAATAATTTTAATTATTTATATGGAATTAAAATGGATTTTATTTGTATTATATTATTATTTTGTTATGTAATTACTATATTATTATGATATTTAAATTAGTTATATAATTTTTATTTTTGGTAATTTTTATGTATATATATTGTTTATTAAGATGTTAGGAATCTTATCATTAAAATCAAGCATAATCACAAAAGCAGTGTAAGAATTAATAAAAATGCAAAAACGAAATAACATAAGTGCTTATCAAAATAACTAAAAGGAAATACAACAAACTTATCTTAATAAGATGTCATTGGCCTATTCGAGGGAATAATATCCTTGCAAGCAAAGCTTCGATACAAATTGAGAAATATGAGATGATACATTCCTTTCTACCCTTATATTTCAATTGACTCTTATTCTAAAAGGATAACTCCTACTTACAATAAAGTAACAGTTACATCATTACTAACTCTCGCTTATAATAAAAGTAATGGTTACATCATAACAAGCCCATATGCACTAGGCATCCAAGGTGCAACATACACCAACACTAGACAATTACATGATGATGGTTATGTTAGGATAGGGTCCTAGCATGCCCTCTCCCTTCAAGAATCTTTATCCTCAAAGCTTGAGGTGAGAAAATTATTGTTGGAGTTGATGGAGCGGCTTCCAATGGGCTTCTTTTGGCTACAATCCCTACCATTGCACTAAAACATCAATGAGTGTATAGTTGAAAAGTGTGCACGTTAGTTGGTCCAAAATACTCCCAGGTTCCAAGATGAGTGTGCCTTCTTTATCCAACCAAAGTAAGTGTTGATTGAACCTGTGTAAGGTTGCCAATGATCTTCTTTAAAGAGGAGACATAAAAAATAAGATGTATAGAGGAGGAGGTAAGCAATTCAAGTTTGTAAGCTATGATATCAATCTACTATAACGCCTTATATGGTCCATAGAATTTGACTGCTAGCTTTTGACAACCACTGAGTTTTAATAATAACTATTTGTATGGTTGTAAACATAGGAATACCATATTCCCAACATTAAAATTATACTTCAAGTGGTGTTGATTATCTTATTGTTGCATATAATTTTGTGCCATAACCAAATTATCCTGGAGATGTTGAAGGACTTGTGCAAGCTCTCTGAGAGTGGAGTCCACTACATGAACCTTGGAACTATCGAGGACATGATAGAAGTGAGGGCGGAGGATTTTCATAAATTGCTTCAGATAGACACATATGAGTGGCTAGAGTTATATGTAGTATTATACCACCATTTAGTTAACAAAAGCCATTTGACCCACTAAGTCAATTGCTCATATGTTAAGCAAAAAATATATGTTTCTAGGCTCTTGTTACCAATTTTGCTTATCCATTTGTTTGAGGATGATATACCAAGCTTATCTTGAGTTGTGTGCCATACATCTTGGACAATTCCTATCAAAAATTACTAGTGAAGGTGGATCACAATAAAAAATGAATTGGGGTAATGCCATAAAGGCAAAAAATGCAATCAAGGAATATTTGGGTGACCGTTGAGGCCTTGTAAGGGTGGGCTAGAGGAAATAAGTGAGCATACTTAGAGAGATGATCAACCACAATGAGAATGATTGTTTTACCTCTGGACCTTGGGAGCTCTTTGATAAAGTCCATGAAAATGTCTATCCAAATGGCCTCAGGAATAGGTAGAAGCTAAAGTGTGCCTGGTGTACAAATAGTTTACCCCTTCATACGCTGACAAGTATCATATTCTACCATAAAGGTTTGAATATCCCCTTTTATTCTTACCCCAAAAAATGTATGTTTAGCCTGCTTATATTTCTTTAAGAACCCAAATGCCTTGTAGTTGCAAAAACATGCATTTTTATAGTATATTCTCATAGAGTGGTGAATTGTCATAAATAACAAGGCAACCTCAATACCTCAAATGTTTACCATCCCATGATAATTGGATTGAGAGTCATGATCATTTTGAAGTTGTTGAATCAAGGATTACAAAGTGGGATCTTAGGTCACCTCATATTGAAGTTGATGGATCTATTGAGGAAGTGGAGTAGAGATGATGCATAACATACCTTGGTCCTCAAATTGATGAGATAGTGCATCAACAACTACATTTTCCTTATCCTTGTTATAAATTTTTTTATAGTTGTATCCAAGCAATTTGGTGACCCAGTTTTTATTTTCTAACATGGAGACACGTTTCTTAAGAAAGTATTTAAGACTATGGTGATCTGTTTTTATGGAAAAATATTGCCCAATAAGATAAGACCTCTAATGATTTACAACATGTAATATTTTCATCATCTCCTTCTCATAGGTCGATTTGCCTATGTTTTTACAAATAAGGTCTAACTAGTGAAAGCCAATGGCCTTTCTCCTTGCATAAGTATTACACCAATTCCACTTCCTTATGCATCAATTTCAACCACAAAAGGTTTGGAGAAATTGAAAATTGCCAACATAGGAGTAGAGAGCATAGCTTATTTAAGTTGCAAGAAGACATGTTCAATTGGTTCTGACCATAGAAATGAAATTTTCATAACATAGTTGTCAAGGGAGATGCAATATTTTCATAATTACGAATAAATTTCTTATAATAGTTGTTGAGGCCTAAGAAACCTTGAAGGATTTTGAGTGTGTGTATTTTTGACCATTCTTGTATGGCAACAATTTTCTTTGAATCCACCTTGACCCTTTCCCCTGAAACTATGTGACCTAGGTATTCCAATTCTTACATTCTAAAAAAACATATAGACCATATTGCACATGGTTGGTTATCAATCAAAAGTTGTAGATTTTTGCACATGTTGCAAATGTTCCATCCATGTACGACTGTAAATTAGAATGTTTTAAAAGACCAAAATGAATTTGTGCAAGAATGGCCAAAATATTAAACTCATAAGACTTTGAAAGGTGGAAGGCACATTAGTAACATCAAAAGGAATGACAAGGAATTCATAATGACCTTCATGATTTTGGAACGTTGGCTTTGTAAAATCTTCTTCTCTCAATCTGATTTGATGATATTTTGAGCATAGATCCAGTTTAGAGAAGAGCCGAGAACAATGGAGTTCATCCAATAACTCATCAATGATGAGAATGACAAAATCAGCCTTAAAAACAAATTTTTCAAGCTCTCAAAAATCAATGCATAGCTACCAAATTTTTCTTTCTTACAAACTAGTAGTATTAGAGGGGAATATGGGTTGACACTTG